>JASDDO010000214.1:0-746332 GCA_030015575.1 Agapanthus africanus | reverse complement strand
AGATGTTGAAGCCGCATCCAACTCCAAAGATCGATGGTGGTGGCCCAAGCACTCACAACCAGCCGTCAAAATCTTCAAAGAAGAAGAAAAAGAAATCCAAGAAGCACGTGAAGCCTGGCGACAAGCGCACGGACTTACAAAAATAAATTGACGCGCTGGAGGAATACAACCAGAAAGCACGGACTCCCATTACACTCCAAGAGTTTCTCAACCATGTCTTTCAAGAAGAAGATGAGGGAGACAGTTCGTCGGATGAATCTGAGGAATACATGGCGAGCTACCATATGATCTCCCGTTCGTTTACGGACGATGAGGAGACTCCTTGCACTGAAAAGCTGGGGGCAGATCCTGAACCAAAAATTCTGGGGCCATCAGATAAAGTAATTGACGCATTCCTCAACGAAGCTCTGTTGAAAAGTAAAGCTGATCGGGAACGCGAGACGGCCATATTTGAAAGGGCTAAGCGCCAGCGACTTGATGAAAGAGCTAAGACACCCCCGCTGGAGCAAAATACATCCACTGGGGATAAAAGCAAATTCAATACGAGGAAAAGGTTTGCTAAGGCCATATCAATGGGCATGAAGCTACCATCCTCTGAAGGAAGCATTACTGGTGAAGCGGAAATGCACCCCTCCTGCTGCTTGTATCATCGGAAGATTTCACACCCCACTGAAGAGTGCAAAGCTTTCAATAAATGGTGGCAAGGGTATGTTGCTCACCGACAACAATTTAAGCGGGAGAAGCGCAAAACTCGTCGGGAGCGGAAAAATACGACCGAAGGGTTTAACAGAACTACCGACGATTGTCGCATGGTTAACGCCCGGGGATCACAAGTGCTTACATTCGGGAGCGATTCCGACGAGGAGCTGGCTCTTAGCCCCCTCTTTAAAGAGTCCACCTCGGGAAAAGAAGAAGAGCCGAGGGCCTGCGAAAATATCCGGCTGCGTAATCGCACGCTACCCGAAAAGAATCTCGGACCCTCAAATAAAAAAAACAAAGGGAAAGAAAAGGTCTCTGAAGATATCGCCCTGGATGACCAAGTTGTAGAAGAGCTAACTGCCAAGGACCCGCCACAGAAAAATAAGGTAGATTACAACGTCTTAGCGCATCTGAGGAAGCTACCCTCACAGCTCAGCATTCTTGACGCCCTTTTACTATCAAAAGAGGCGAGAGATTCGTTAATCAAGGCACTACAAGAGCCGGAGCAATTCCAAGCCTTCCTCGCCGAAGAGAAAATGAAGGATGAATTGGAGGAAGTGCACACAGCCGATGTCACGTTTGGCGATGAAGACCTCCTCCTTAGGACGTGCGAACACAATCGCCCCCTTTACGTCTCGGGATACTGCCACGATATAAAGATAGGCAAAATCCTGATCGATAATGGATCCTCCGTTAATCTCCTCAATGTGCGGGTGTTAAAAGAAATCTGCATGAGCGTCCAGCACCTTGCTCGGGACAAGATCACCATCTTCGGGTTTGACTCCCAATCATCAAGAACTCTTGGGTCTGTGATACTGTCGCTACGCTTTGGGCTACTTGTCACGGACACTATGTTCCACGTCATAGACGCCAAGACATGCTACAATGCTCCGCTCGGTCGACCATGGTTACACGAGTACAACATCATCCCTTCTACGCAACATCAGTGTATGAAGTATTTTAAGGATGGTCTCGAGTATACCGTGACGGGAGAACTAAACCCGTTTTCCGTGACGAAGTCCGCAAATATGAAGATGCTAAATGTTTCTTACCGGATTTCGAAGACACGGAGAGGTGTCACAAGCCGAAGAATAAAGCTAATGCCACCATTCATGTCTTCGGGAGTGATACTGAAGAAGAGGAAGAGATGGTTTATTCGAGTCCACCCCAACACAACAAGCCGGGACAGTCCGCTCCCATGTTGATATTTGGCAGCGATTCGGAAGATGAGGTCCATGCGGTATTCTCTGCTCGACCTTCAATACAGACATCCGCTGATGAAGAGCAGAGTCTACAAGTCGCCATGGTGTCGTTTAAACATCATAAAGAACTGGATGCACTTAATATCTACAGTATAGAGGAGCTGCGGACATTCTATGTCCCTCCCAGGCGAAAAGGCAATTCTATTCTACCGCTCTGAGGAAACCAAAGTGGAGAAAGAAATCTGGCACGGTATGGATCCTACGCTTAACAGGCTTTAGCCCATCCGTCTGCCCAGATACTATACAGAAGGCTTGAAAAGGCTATTGAAGCGCCAGGGAATATCCTTTAAACAGACCGCTCGAAAAGCCAAGTTCTATGACAGGGTCTGGAACGTTCCCGGGACTCAGCACAAGTTGCCTAATGGGAGAATGGAAACAATCGGGCTTGGATACATTCGGTCCAAGAAACGAGAGCTACTCCGTGATTGCTACGTCGTACATGACTTCAATGAAGAAGCGGATGCTCAATGGGAGGACACTAATCCTGAACCAGTAAAAGTTCCTGATGCAAAAGTGCCCAGTCCGTCGTTCGAAGAACAAATGGACAAGCTTATAAGGGAAGCTGGCCAAAAAGTCAGAGACGGCCACAACCACGAAATGGCCGTCTACGAGAAAGACAAAACGCAATGCCTCCTCCAACAGGCTGTGAAAGATGAAAATGCCGTTCCCTGTCAACCTGTTATAAAAAAAGGCTCGACGCAGAGGCAAAAACAAGTCGAAAAGCGAAAAAGGCGCTCGACAGCAACAAAGCGGGATTAATAAGCCATGCAAGCGGGAATCGAGCGGTCCAAATCTGTCCCTTGTGAAGAAGATGAGTCGAGTATACTCTTTTCCTCGAGACAAGACGAAGAAGATACTTGACCGAGCTATAAAATACCAGATGCTTACACTGCCGGTGTCCAAGCACCCAGAGCAAGCAGGCAAAGTTTCTCACCCGAACTATTGCTCTTATCACCGAGTAATAGGGCACCCTCTCGAAGAATGCTTCACCTTTAAGAATTGGGTCGAAAATCAGTATCAGCTTGGCAAGTTCGCTCCGTCTGACAACTGGAAGGTAACGCCGCCACAGAAGCACGAACTCAAAGCCACGAGAGCAGAACCAGTTCCACATTGGGCTTGGAAGCGAATTCGTACTTGTCACATGATAACAATATCAAAGGAAGAGCCCGAGAATATGGATAACCTTCCCTGGTGCTTCGAAAACAGCAACGATGAGGTGATCTCAGAATTTCCACCAGCACCGAAAGAGCTGGAAGATGGAATACATACTACTGCAGATAACCTCAAGAAAATTGAGTTGGGGACAGCGAGTGACCCGCGACCGACATTTGTCAGCGAGCTGCTATCTGAAAAAAGGGTGGCTGCGTTAAAAGACGTCCTTGAACAGCATAGAGATTGCTTCGCATGGAATTATTCCGAAATGCCGGGACTAGATCCAGAAATTGCTGTGCACAAATTGACGATATCTCTGGACGTCAAGCCGATCAAACAGGCGTCGAGGAGAATGCGGCTTGAGCTTGAGATGAGTATCAATGCCGAGGTTAAGAAACTGATCGACTCTGGTTTCATCCAGGAGGTTCAATATCCTGAATGGATCGCCAACATCGTCCCGGTGATGAAGAAAAATGGGACAGTGCGCATATGCGTGGACTTCCGGGATCTCAATAAAGCCTGCCCGAAGGATGATTTCCCAGTGCCAGTCACCGAACTGATGATAGACAATACGTCCAGTCATGAGGTTTTCTCCTTCATGGACGGCTCATCAGGGTATAATCAGATAAGGATGCATCCCGAAGACCAGAAGCACACCGCTTTCCGGACCCCTCTGGGAATATTCTGCTACAAGGTGATGCCCTTCGGTCTAAAGAACGCTGGGGCTACCTATCAGAGGGCCATGACGAAGATCTTCGATGACCTTATACATGAAATCGTCGAATTTTATATCGACGACCTCGTGGTTAAAAGCAAATCATACGAGGAACATCTCGAGCATCTGAAGATCGTATTTCAACGCCTTCGACAATACAACTTGAAGATGAACCCTCTCAAGTGTGCATTCGGAGTTTCCTCGGGCAAATTCCTGAGATTCATCGTCCGACACCGAGGCATCGAGATAGATCCGTCGAAGATCAAGGCGATCATGGAAATGCCCCCGCCTAGAACTCTCAAACAGCTGCGGTCTCTCCAAGGGAAGCTCGCTTATATACGGCGATTCATAGCCAACCTTTCAGGCAAATGCCGTCCTTACAGTCATTTGATGAAGAAGGGAACCCCGTTCGTCTGGGATCACAAATGCCAGAGCGCGCTCGATGAAATCAAGCAATATCTAAAGAACCCTCCAGTTTTGGCTGCTCCGGTCAAGGGAAAACCCCTTATTCTTTATACCACAGCCCTCGAAGGTTCTTTAGGCACATTATGGGCACAAGAGAACGACCAAGGGAAAGAAAGAGTACTCTACTATCTAAGTCGAGTCCTACTGGGGGCAGAAAGTAACTATTTCCCTATTGAAAAACATTGCCTAGCGTTGATCTTCGCGGTAACAAAACTTAGGCACTATGCGTTGGCGCATGAAGTCCGTCTCATTTCGAAGGTGGACCCCCTTAAATATTTAATGTCGAAGGCCATATTGACGGGGCGACTTGCTAAATGGGCCCTGCTCTTGATGGAGTTCTCGATAACGTATCAACCTCTCAAGGCAGTGAAAGGCCAGGCCATCACCGACTTCCTCGCTGGGCATCCGATACCCGCCGATTCTCCTCTGAATTGCGAGCTTCCAGACGAACATGCATTTGATGCGACCGACGGTGGTGATACCCGATGGGAGATTTATTTCGATGGAGCATCTTATATGAAGAAGCGCAAACAAAGTACCCCTATAATTAAATCGGGGGTAGGACTCATCTTTGTAACTCCACAAGGAGGGATAATGCGCTTTGCTTTTTCCTTAACTGAACCCCGGACAAACAATGAAGCCGAATACGAAGCTTTGGTAGCAGGCTTCGAGATCGCCATCGACATGGGAATTGAAAACCTCCTCATATATGGAGATTCCCAACTGGTCGTTAGTCAAGTAAACGGCGACTACCAAACGTGCAAACCAGAGTTGGTGAAGTACGGAAAAAAGGTGCAGTAACTGTTGACCCAAATCCCTTCCTATAATTTGGAAAACATACCGCGCAGCAAAGCGGACGCGTTAGCCAAGCTCGCTAAGGAACTGGCTGATGAGAACCTCGATGACGTCAGAATCGTGGTACAAAGCCGTCGGGTGCTTGCCCCAGCGGAAATATCTCCGGAATTATCCGAAGAAAAAGGAGCGACTGAGCAGACGACCCTGCAAATAAAAGATCGGGAAAATACCGAAGATTGGAGAGAAGTCTTTATAGACTACTTCAAATACTGTCGAGCGCCCGAAAATGCGCCCTCAAGACATCAGCTTATGAAACGAGCTCTGTCTTTCGCCTTCGTCAATGATACTCTGTACAAGAGATCATTTGATTCTCTGTGGTTGAGATGTCTGGGACCTGACGAAGTGAAAAGAGTCGTTCAGGAAGTTCACGACGGACTCTGCGGTTCTCACCAAGCGGGCCCGAAGATGAAGTTGAAAATCAAACGGATGGGCTACTACAGGCCCACGATGATTCAGGACTGCCTCGAATATGCGAAGCAATGCTACTCATGCCAGATCCATGGAGACTTCATCCACCAGCATCCAAATCCACTACATCCAACGGTGGCTAGCTGGCCGTTCGAAATGTGGGGAACTGATATAGTCGGCCCTATCGAACCAGCATCGTCTAGAGGACATCGTTTCATCCTGGCGATGACTGATTACTTCTCCAAATGGGCAGAAGCAGTACCGTTGAGGAAAGTGAATACGGAGAATATCCTCCATTACTTCAAGACGCATGTCATATATCAGTTTGGAACTCCGAGACGGATCATCTCCGATAACGAGCCAGCCTACAGAAGCCACAAGATCAGTCGCTTCGCGCAACAGCATAACATAGACTGGAGATATTTCTCAGTTTATAATCCGCGAGCTAACGGTCTAGCTGAGGCCTTCAACAAGACCTTGACGAAGATCATGAAGAAGACGGTGTCCCGAAATAAGAAGGACTGACACGAGAGACTGCAAGAGGCTCTTTGGGCGTATCGAACTACGTTCAAGACGGCCACGAACACAACGCCATACGCGTTGGTATTCGGTACGGAAGCAGTACTCCCCCTCGAGATAGAGTTACCCTCTCTACGAGTGGCAGTCCACTACGAGCTGACGAACGAAGAAAATGCTCACCTTCGGCTTGAGGAGCTTGATGCCCTTAATGAAACACGACTCATAGCGCAACAAAATCTGGAAGCTTATAAAGCAAAGATGACGCGCTCATATAAAAGATTGACCCGACCGAGAACATTCCGCCAAGGCGAACTCGTGCTAGTCGTCAAAAGGCCTATGATCCCCAATCGCGCCAAGCGGGGAAATTCCAGCCGAACTATGAAGGCCCGTACATCATAGACAAGGTCTACCAGGGTGGAGCCTATCTACTCATGGATATGCACGGTGAAAGGCCTTTCAGGCCAATAAACGGTCGCTTCCTAAAGAAATACTACGCTTAATGAGCCACAGCCTAGATCAATGATAGATGACGACGACTATGTCTGCTCGCTATCTTCCTAAGATCAAGCTCTATAAGTAGTAGTCGGCATTCTCCTCGACGGACCGAAACGTCCTTAAACTAAAGACGGACCGAAACGTCCTTAAACTACTACCGCAGCATCCTTAGGCTGACAAGATGAATAAAATAATAAATAAAAAAATAAAAAATAAATAAATGAAAACGGTATGTCCATAAGCAAAATGGGCACGGATGAAAACCCGAAAGGGCTCCGTGAGTAAAAACAGCAGGACTACCGACGAGTGTTTGTGAAAACCCGAAAGGGCGCGACCTTGTAAAAAAAAAGAGAATAAAAAAACTGGTATGTGCATGAGCAAAATGGGCACGGATGAAAACCCGAAAGGGCTCCGTGAGTAAAAACAGCAGGGTTACCGGCGAGTGTTTGTGAAAACCCGAAAGGGCGCAACCTCATTAAAAAAAAAGACACTTGCAGGGTCCTCTCGACCTTGTAAGGAGAAACCACCCGCGTGAGATCCTTATGACTTACAAGGGAACAACACACTTAGGGATCCTCACGATTCCTAAGGAGAAAATACACTTGCGAGATCCTCACGACTCGTAAGGAGAACTCTCTTATGGGACCCTCACGGCTCATAAGATTTGAAAGTCTTAAGTTACAGAGACCTAAACCTGTGCTTAAGCGACCCCCACAACCTTCAATATTGCCCTACAAGTGGCTCAGCACTGACCCTTGTATACAATCCATGGGCGCGAATAAACATTTCCCTAACCAAGTCCCATCCGTGACTGGGATATGTACGCATGATGAACAACCCTTCTAAGTCCTCTCGACTTACGAGGAGAAAACCCTCTGGTAGGATCCTTACGACTTACAGAGGAACATGCACTTAGGAATCCTCACGATTCCTAAGGAGAAAATACACCTACAAGATCCTCACGACTTATAGGGAGAAATACCTTTGTGGGACCCTTACGGCTCATGAAGTCAAAAGCCTCAGTCGATAAGACCTTAACCCTGTTCACTAAGCCACCTTTGTTCGACATCGACAGAGGCAGATGATGATTCGCTCCTGGCAATATCCCAGTTGTAGCGGTGTTGATACCGAAATCGGTGTCTAATTTCAGGTTTACGGCAAAAAGCCGGTAGGCCGCACATGCATACGAAATAGCCGAAATGACAGGGCAACTTGCAATAAAAAGCAGCAAGTAAAAACGTATGCACACAAAATAGCCGAAATGATGGGGCAACTCGCAATAAAAAGCAGCGAGTAAGAAGAAAATAGAACAGCCGAAATGATTGGGCACCGCGAAAAATAGCCGAAATGATTGGGCAATCGCGACCTTCGCGATATAAAAGCTGAAATGATAGAGCATCGCGGAAATAAAACAATAAAAAAAATGAATGATGAAACTTTTGCCCTACAGTTGAGATCACATCGATCCCTGTATACAATCCAAGGGCGCAAACAAAGAGGGAATCATACCTTCCCAACAGGCTCCGCCAGAAAACGAAGCCAAATCTCGACGGTTCACCAACAACATAGAGACAACCGCGACATTCGTCCTGATGCAACAGATGCAGTGCCAGCAAACGAAGCGAAGATCAAATTCCTAACTTCACGGTTTTGACCGCCACAGATCAGTTCAACCCCGAAGAAACCAGTGTCTTTGGCAAAATCCTTCGACTCAGGGAAACCAGTGTCCCTGACGAGAACTTCTTGATTCGCATCGGCCCGCAGAGAAACCAGTGTCTCTGCAGGAATACTCCGATTCGTTTCAACTTCGAGGAAACTAGTGTCCTCGGCAAAATCCTTCGACTCAGGAAAATCAGTGTCCTTGACGAGAACATCTTGATTCGCGTCGACCCGCAAAGAAACTAGCGTCTTTGCAGGAATACATCGATTCGTTTCAACCCCAGGGAAACCAGTGTCCCTGGAAAATTCCTCGACTCAGGGAAACTAGCGTCCTTGACAAGAGCCTCCTGATTCGCGTCGGCCCGCAGAGAAACCGGTGTCTCCGCAGGAATACTCCGATTCATTTCAACCCCGAAGAAACCAGTGTCTTCGGCCAAATTCCTCGACTCAGGGAAACTAGCGTCCTTGACAAGAGCCTCCTGATTCGCGTCGGCCCGCAGAGAAACCAGTGTCTCCGTATGAATACTCCGATTCGTTTCAACTTCGAGGAAACTAGCGTCCTCGACAAAATCCTTCGACTCAGGGAAATCAGTGTTCTTGACGAGAACATCCTGATTCGCGTCGACCCGCAAAAAAACTAGCGTCTTTGCAGGAATACATCGATTCGTTTCAACCCCAGGGAAACCAATGTCCATGGAAAATATCTCAACTCAGGGAAACTAGCGTCCTTGATGAGAGCCTCCTGATTCGCGTCGGCCCTCAGAGAAACCAGTGTCTCCGCAGGAATACTCCGATTCGTTTCAACTTCGAGGAAACTAGCGTCCTCGGCAAAATACTTCGACTCAGGGAAACCAGTGTCCTTGACGAGAACACCCCGATTCGCGTCGACCCGCAGAGAAACTAGCGTCTTTGTAGGAACACCTCGACTCGTTTCAATCCCAAGGAAACCAGTGTCCTTGGCAAACTCCTCAACTCAGGGAAACTAGCGTCCTTGATGAGAGCCTTCTGATTCGCGTCGGCCCGCAGAGAAACTAGTGTCTCCGTAAGAACTCCCCGATTCGTCTCAACTTGCAAGATAAAGTCTTAGGCAGCAGGGATTAAAAAACTTGTTTCCTAAGCACTGGGACCCTGCAAGTTGGTCTAAAACGGTCTCTTGCATACTATTCACGGGTCTCACTCTCCAAAGTCGAGTCTCGACGAGGAGGGAAACAACCGCTTACGGGTCCTCTCGACTCGTAAGAGGGAAAAATTCTCTTATAGGATCCTTACGACTTATAAGAGAAGACGCACTCAGGAATCCCCACGATTCCTAAGAAGAAAATCCACCTACGAGATCCTCTCGATCCGTAGGGAGAAAAATCTCTATGAGACCCTCACGGCTCATAGAGTTGAAAAGTCTTAGGCGGCAGATCTGAACCTGCTGCCTAAGCCATCGCTATCTCGTGAAGAAATCAAGATGCTTACTCTATTATCTGCCAATTATGTTTATCAAGACAGCATGCTGATAATAAGAGAAGGGAGAAAGCAAAAGAGCATACAAGACATTGCAAAGAAAAAAATGTGTATCTTTATTTATTAATTCAATCAAGTACAAGGTGTATCGTACAAAAGAATAAAGAATGGATACGTTTTATTGGAAAAAGGGAAATTTTACAAGTATATTGATACAAGGGCAACTACTGGGAAGGAAGCGTCTTGCATAGCCCTAGCAATTGTTCGCGCACCTCCTTCCACGCTTTCTCCTGATCGGCCACCACCGCTAGTTCCGCCTCCACTTGAGCCCGCTGCTGCAAGAGAGATGCAAGCTGCTCCCCAACGGCCTAATGAGCAGCTTCGCGGCTTGGGGTGTCATGCTCGGCGACATCAAGCTTCCGCTTCAAGTTTATCCCATGAGAGATGCGTTCCAGGAGACCCTCAAAGATAGCCTTCACTTGGGCAGCATTCGCCTCAACCTCAGCACGCAGACGAGCCGTCTCGCTCGAGGTCTCTTGGTATTCTCTCAGCCTTAAAGCCGCTTCTTGTTCCAAGTGGTGGACGTAAGAAACACTTTGCTCAATCCACGCTGCTCTTTGATTGCTTGCGGCTAAGGTCTCGGGAATAGGGCGCATAAACTCCAGTTGATGCAGGCGGGCCTCGATCTCCCTGCAGTGGTTAACCCAAGATGCGACGATGTCTTCGTTGTGGAAGTTTACGAGTATCACCAGCATTGGGTTAACCGCCGTAGCAAAATCTGCGGCAGACATAGGAGTCTCGATGTCGAGCTCCTCAATGTAGTCGCTCACCATGCGCAGACTATTCGCGGCGCCTTTCGAGGACGGACGTCTCAAGAAAGGGCCTGCCGGCATCGTAACACGAGACTCAAAAGGCGCCGAGATCGGAACTACAGCTGAAAAGACAAAATGCGATTAGATGACGGTTCAAGAAATATGAAAAAGTCATTGATAAGATAGTCTACTATACCAGCTGCAGCAGGTAGCAAGGCCGGAAGGGCCGGTGGCGCGACCGATCTTTCATCCCCTCCTTCAATTTGTAGCACTGCAATCAGGACGAGGGAAAGTTAGGAATAATTCCATTACTGAAAAAGAAAGATATCAATTGGAAACTATACTCACCAGCGCCACTGGAGGAAGAAGCAAGTTCAGATGGGAAGGAGAAGTGTGGGTGCAACACCTGATAGAGGTGATGAAAAAGCACTCCTGAAAAGACACAACAGTGCGACTTTAGTACATAAATAATGCGGCTGAAAGAGAAAACTAATAGGTTGCAAATCCGTACCTTCCAACATCTTTGAGGGTATAAGGGAAGGCTGAGAGGTGACCACCGCCAAGGCAGTAGTTGACGGCGCTCCCTCGAGTAATGGAGCATCGGCGCTGGCCGCACCTGCGTTAAAAACAAAGGTAAACTTGTCAGAAAGGATTGTAAGATAAAAAGGACAGTAACTTGGGATTTACCTGATGAGCTGCCGGCCGAAACGGAGGCATCTCCCTCCTCCATCAACATGAGGGCACCGCCCGTGGCCTCATCACCCGACTCAATGGGGGTTGTCGTCGTGCTCGCGCGGCCAGGAGACGGCGGAGGACCGTAGACGGGGAGGGCAATAATCGGAGCATTGTCGGACTCTTGAGAAAGAGCGGCTGACTCTTCCCCAAGAGTCGTGCCCATCTCACCCGCTACTTCTTCGGGCTCGGCGGTCGCCATTGTCTCATCCGCCGTCATCATGAGGTCGCCGGTCTCAATCGCCTCATCCGCCGCTACCCCGGGCTCAGTTATAGCGGTCATCTCAATTGCCGCCACCTCAGGCTCGGCATCAACGACCTTCTCGGGTGCAGCTCCCTCAGCCCTTGGCTCAAGCTTGGCAACCCTGGCGACGTGGCCCACCGTCAGCTCGGGTTCGGCCGGTGCCTCCTCCTCTGTTTCCTTGGGTTCGACGGTCTCCGCCTCCCCCTCGGTTGGACTTGGCCCTGCAAGACAGGATATATAAGAACCGGCAAGTTTACAATTCTTATAAATAAATCTTGAAAGATGCGTCACCTGAGGTAGACTTATCGTTAGCACTCCGAGCAGCACGCGCCACCTGTCTGCGAGCGGTGGATAGGGCGACGGGGGCCTCTTCTGAGGGAGTATCAGCACGGGGGACGGTGCTTGGGCCCGCTCCCATGGCCAAAGCAGCCCTGCGTGCCTTCGCCTCTCGCCTTGGCCGCTTTCTCTCCTCTCGAACCGTTAAGACGGAGCTCTCCACGGCTTCCCTCATTGAGGCGTCCTCGTCCGTGAACAGGGATGCCTCCAAATCCTTCAAGGCATCCCTTACCGACTTTTCGAGTCGAGGTTCTTGCGGCAGCCCCGAGGAGACTGGGACTTCAATAGTGGGCCCGGGGAGAGTCCCCGCATAAGCTAGCGCGGCCCCTGCAAAGAAACAAAGGAAGAAGGTTAGATTGGCCATCAGAAAAGAGGACAAAAAAAAATCTGATAAGGCGAGACATACCAACACCCATTAAGGCGCGCTTCTTCTCCTCCTCCTGGAAGGTTTTTAAAGAGGCAGCAATGGCTTCTTCGGTAGTGACACCTGTTGAAAAATAAGGGAAAGTATTAGTCAAAAATAATGATAAAAAATGCGATAAAATGACGAAGAAAGCAGCTAATGATTACCTGACTCAGCGAGTTTATTCAACATCGCTTCGAGCCTCGCTGATCGCTCAGAAGCTGCAATAGCGGCCGCCAAATCGGTGTCTGCGGGGTCTACCGAGAAGCCCTTATTGCTGCCATACTCGCTTATTCCTTCGGTAAGAGGGGCCTCAGGCTCTAAACCGAGGATCGCGTCGAAGGAGAGGAGTGACTTCTTCTTCTTTTGCCCGCCAGCTCTGGATGCACCCGAGATTGATTTGCGCTTGGCAGACACCTTGGGGCGGCGGGTCCCGATATCCGCGCCTGCGCCGGACTCCGGCGATACCACATTTACCGCCTCCACTGGAGCACGGGGGGCTGGTGGCACATCCACAGTATCACGAAGCGGCAATCCGCGCGGAGGGCTCAACACGCGCGGAGGTCCAACTCCAGCACCTTTCAATGGAGGAATGACCGGGGTCTTCGGCTTCAGGGGAGCCTTGCGATCACCGCCGGGAGGCGCACCATTGCAGTCAACCAGCATGCGCTTTTCCATTTGGATAACTGGACCCATTGCATGCGCGTACCAGGACACGTACGCGTTGAGGACTTTGGGGCGCAGCTCGGCTCGCTGATAAAGAAATAGGAACCCGTGTTAAGCCGCATAAAATGGTACATTGCATCCCTTATCCCCTCTCGGCTAACCACGGGCCTTTCCAAGAAAGCTTCCATCGGGATCCCCTGATTATAGCTCGATTGCTAAGCAAACCGGTGAGGGTTATACCTCATGAGGAGCGCCGTCTCATTCTGCCTAAACACCAAATAGCCCGGCCGAATGGAGTAGAGATGGAGGATTTCCCGAGCCTTCAATATGGAAGCCCCGTCTTTAAAATCATCGCGCAGCAGCACTACCGACTTGGTGGTCTCTGAGCCTATTGTTATGACCTTATCCAAGAAGGAAACCTTCGCTCCGACCAGGTGTGGACGAAGGAGTAGCCTCCTAGCCTCCCGCGGAGGTGCAACTACGATCGAAGCACCGACCAACCGTATGACTTATGGGAGTTTGCATTTCTCAAAAAATGGAGGGATCTTATGGGCGCCGAACACCCCATGCACGTGCATTTCCATCCAGGAGGCGAAGTAGTGCATCGGGAAGTTAGCGGGCTGCACCCCAGGCTCACCAGCGTCCGCCGCTATACTAAGTCCATTATAAAGGTAAGCCAGCCCGGCGATTCCTACTGACAACTGCAAACCAGCCACCATCCGATGCGCTGGGTAGAAAACAGATGGCCGCATGTGGCTCGGGTGCATGGGGAGCGCAAAGCTGCACAGCCACAAGCCCAGAAACCCTACAAAAAAGGTTTCCTCATCCATGCCTGGGACGGCGATTTCTGAGAAAGGGACGACGGCGGCGCCGGAGAGATAAAAGTCCCTTTGATCATTCTCTGATATGGGTCGGCGGTCCAAGCCGAAGCCAAAAGGGTCATCGAGCTGGGCGAACTTCTCGCTCCGCTCCGATAGGAACTCCGGTCGAATGAAGCGGGCAATAAAATCTGCGAAACTGACGCCCCGGACACCCGATTCCAGATAGAGCCCTTCATAAATCTCCAGCACCTTCACCAAGCCCGGGAACTGGTGCTGAATAGCGTTCTCCGGAGTCAAATCAAATACCAGCGGCTTGGTGGCAAAGACGTATTCATCGGGAGGAAGCAGCTCCTCGTAATGCTCCCCCCTCATCGACAGAACCGAGACTTCAGCAAACTCCTCCAAGGAGATAGAGACCTCCCTGTCCGTCATCAGGAAGGTGTGGGTGGGGATATTCCATTGTTCGATAAAGGCCTTGATCCACCACGTTGGAGGAGAGGGATACTCGAAGAGCGAGACGTAGATGGCCGAATACAAACCAATCTTCGTTAGATGAGTCCTTTTCGCCGATAAGATGTACCGGGCCCACTGCAAATATCCGGCGGGCGGTCGCGGGACCAATCCAATATTATAGGCCTGTCCCCAAGGGAGTGCTTCACCCTGACAGATTCGCCTCCCCAGAATGTCTATTGCCGGCGGCGGCTGCACGGGAATGGCACCAATTGCAGGCTGGAGGAGGTCATCCGAATTCCAATTTTTGACCTCCACGGCATACTTCACCGGGGATTCATCCGCATAGGGGATCGAAATTATGGGCTCAGACGGCATGGCGAAACTGAAACTTCGGCGACCCTGGATGATCTCATTGTACCACCTACCCCACAGGTGAAGGCTCTTGTGCTCGGGGTCATGATCCTTTATGAGAGCGAGCACCACTCGGTCCACCGGTGCCTGGGGAAACCCTCCCTCCGAGCGAACAAATGGGAAAGACAAATTAGCAGACATGTTTCCTGCGGAGGGACAAAAAATTAGCCGTCAGTTTTGTAATTCCAACGCTTGATATTTTAAAAATTTATACCACGCTGCAATGCAGTGGGTAGGGGACTAAATGGGGACCCACAAAATCTGGATGACAGTGCATCATTTAATAAGACAGCCCCATCATTGGGTGAGCCTGTCAATTAATGAAAAGATCCCCAAGAGAATATTCTCATTAATGGGAAATCCCTAAAGACAAGGAGAAAATCTCCTCTTTCAGAGCAAAACTCTGTCACAGAGTGACATTTGTCAAACTCTGGTCTCAAGAAAATAAAATTTCCTAAAAAGAGCCTAGCTCTATAATAATGATAAAAAAATCCATCAAAAGAAAACTTTAACTCCTAAAGATTAAAATTTTGGGATCTTAAAAGATCCATGGAAACTCTTAGGAGTTCTTCATTTTCAGATCAAAAAAGATCTACATTTGATCCATGAGCAAAGCTCTGTTCATGGGTTAAAACCCATGAACAAGATCTCTGTAGATCTATAGATTTTTGAGAGCAAGGCTCCGTTAATAAAACCCCAAAGGGGTTTTCTTTAGATCAAAGATCTATAAGAGCAAGGCTCTGTTAATCAACTTTAATTTAATTTAATTTAATTATACCTAAGATGGTTTTAAGTTCTGAACTCTAAAGTTCTTGGGAAGAAACAAGAGCAAGGCTCTAAAATTGTTAAGCAAGAGTAAGGCTCTGAAAATCAAGATTCTTGAAAATAGTAAAAATTTACCGAGGACCAAGGGTCCTATTTATAGGCGCATGCGCCCCTTCAACTTATCAGTTGATCCGATGGCTAGGATCTTGCCACCGCTGCACTCACGTATGCGCCACGTGAGCGCAACGGTGGGGGGGCATTTGTTTCCCCCAATCAGAGCAAGGCTCTGTTTGAATTTCAAAAAAATTCAGAAATTGAAGCAATGCTTCAAATCCCGTGCGCTGCGCGCAACGTGCCACGTGTCAGAAGTTGATACGTCAGGCGCAGCGCCCAAGGCAGCGCGCCCAATCAGAGCAAGGCTCTATTTAAAACAAAAATTAAAGGAAGCAAAGTTTCAGTTGCGCAAGCGCTGCGCTGCACGACACGTGTCAGCGCAGTTGCGCAATCGCAGCTGCGCGACACGTGTCAGCGCAGCTGCGCTGCGCTGTGCGCTGCGCGACACGTGTCAAGCGCTGGTACATCTGCGCCAAACAGAATTAAATTTTTAGAAAAATCTTTCTGTTTTTGTTAAAACAAGAAGATTGTCTTCTGTAAAACAGAAGCTCTTGGATCAAAGATCCAACGGTGGGGAAAATTCCCCAAAGCACTCAGAGAAAGATCTCTTTAACAAATTTAACTAATTAATGGGCACTATATAAAGGCCCCTAGACCCCAATTCAAAAATCATCAAGATCGACATCAAGAACTTCAGAAAAACAGCAAAAAAGAGAAAGCTCGGAAGAACTTTGAAGAACTCAAGAAAAAGGTAAAAATCTTTATGAAAAAGAAGAAGAATTTCTTCTGAATAGATCATTAATCTAAGAACAAGATCAATGATCTTCAATAAATAAAAATAAATAACAGTGCCTTGCACTTTTTTATGAACCATTGGTTCTGGAATCTTAAAGATTCTTTTCTTGAATCCAAAATTGGATCAAGTTATTGAAACAGTGCCTTGCACTTGCAAAAACTGAACTGTTGCGCTCCTGGGTTGGCGCAAGCCACCAGAGAGCGCCACGTGTCAGCAGCGTAACAGCGCAGCGCACTGACACAGCGCACTGCGCTGTTGCGTTTGCGCTCACCAGAGCGTGACACGTGTCACTTCCACATGCGCTTGCGCTCATTAATTGGCGCAGAGCGCCTGACAGGCCACGTGGCATTCTGTCAGATTAATTAATGCACTGCATCATTAAAGAGAAGGGCTGAGCCTAATTAAAAAGGCCTAACAGGCCTAGTAAATGCTATGCATTATTTTCAAAAAGGGCAGAGCCCAAACCAAAACAGATGCAATGCATCATTCTTTTTTTAAAAAGGGGCAGGGCCCAAATAAGGGTCTGTCAGACCAGAACAAATGTTGTGCATCATTTAAAAGGGGCAGAGCCGAAATAAAGGTCCAACAGAGACCAAGATTAATGTTGTGCATTATCAAACATGGGCAAAACCCTAGCACAGGCCTAATAGGCCAAAAATCAAGAAAAACGTTGAATTTTCTCAACTGGACTTAGCCCAATCATGGCCGTAAGTCTTCAAATTAAATTGACTGAGCACGGCTGCTCTCCTAAATCAATTTACATCCGGTTCGAGGGTACATCTCCGAACTCCTCTGATCCCTATCGTTGTAATCCTTCAACGACGTCAGAGAGGTGACGGGCCCTGACAACCACACATCAATATAGACTGTGGGGTCTTTAAACTCCTGGACTTATGCGTCCTTAAACTACTTATGGACCACCATGTCCCTAAACTGGCAATGGACCACCATGTCCCTAAACTGGCAGTGGACCGCAATGTCCTTAAACTGGCAATGGACCACCATGTCCCTAAACTAGCAATGGACCGCAATGTCCTTAAACTACCCATGGACCACTACGTCCCTAAACTGGAACAATAGAGCCATCAAATGCTCTTTTGCCGGATCTAAACGATCCCGTTTAAGTTGATCTTAGCCTCAAACTTAGCTAACGTATCCCTAAACATTCAAATGGACCATAAAACTCCAAATCAGCTTTGGTTCAAGGGTACATCTCCGAACTCCTCTGATACCTGTTATTGTAATCCTTCAATGTCGTCAGAGAGGTGACGGGTCCCGACGGCCATATACGTTAAACGGACCACTACGTCCCTAAACTGGAACAATAGAGCCTCTAAATGCTCTTTCCGTTAAGTTGATCTTAGTCTCAGATCAGACTAACGTATCCTTAACGAACGTTTAAGTTGATCTTAGCCTCAATGCGGCTAACGTATCCTTAAACTAAAACACCAAACCCAAATCTAAGTAAATACGGATTTGGACTAATCTACGTCCTACGGACGACGGCATAACTTAGTCTCCGTATACAATCCACGGGCATCCACAAACAAAACAAACACACACGACATGAAATGAAATTTCTGGAGAAGGAGAAAGTTGTTACCGCTATGCGGTGACGTAATTAACTGCAGGGGCTTGCGCCTGCAGGAAAGAGCGTCCCCACAATCAAAAACCCCTCAAGCGAGGGGGAATCTGACGAAGTCTGCTACATCGGCCGCATCCGTCTAAACCTCCGATACACGGTGCCATAAATCAACTTGGCATCTTCAGAGAGGTGGACGGATAAAACCAAATAGCATCTGCCCCCAGATTCAGGCAAGACGTCAGTCTTCCCGGTTTCCGGCGGTAAACACTTTACTGCTGACCTGTACCGGTTATTTCATACTCACGTCATTACTCTATGTTACCGCTTCATGTTTATCATCATTGCACATATTACATATTTATATATATTGCTATTGGGTCGCTCTAACGACCTGAGTATGCATGTTCAGAGTGAGAAGTGGACTTAGCTCAGATAAGGACCTTCCTTATCTTGAGAACATTGCGGACATATAGATCAGTGACGTCAGCGCTATCATTCCCTTTGACTCTATCTGGTTAGTTTTATATCTATTTTGATAGAATTAGTGACTGCATTTCTCATTGCTTGTGCTGTGATTACTGATTACCACGTAATTCTAGAAGCCGAAGTGTGACTACGGCAGGATATTTCCTTGACCGTAGGAGTATGGCTGACCTTGTCACCCATCGTATTCTGTATTTTGGGAAGCGGGGCGTAACATGGTTTTGTTGGTATCAGAGCCAGGTTTGGTTTAGAATGAGATTACAGTTCAGTCTAGGGATCTCTTGATTTATATCCAGTGACATTGCTCTTCACTTCCATATAATCCTCATACATCATCGTTCAGTCTTGTCCTACCACTTGATCTTGCTTTCAGTTATTAATCCGATACCCTATCTTGAATCTTATACCTTATGCCATCCCAAAATTTATTGTTTCAGGACCATGGCTTCCAACGACTCTCCTTTCACTTCCACTCCCCAGAGTCAGACCGCCGAGATTTTAGGTGTACTGCAAGGTTTGATGGAAGCCCAAGAGCGAACAAACGATCTCTTAGCTGAAGGACTAAGAAGGCAAATGGCTCAGGCACTAGCGGAAGTCCCCAATCGTAGAGGAATCCCTGTTAAACAAAGATGAGGTGTGCAAATGAAGCGCCCATTTGTTTCTCAGCAACAGAAGCAGCGGAGAACCCAACGTTGTGGCTATTGCAAGATGCAAGGACACCTTCAGAGGGACTATCGCCGGGCCAAAGGGCAGTGCTTGATTTGTGGATCCGGCGAACATCTTGTCAATAGTTGCCCTAGAAGGAAAAAGATACAAGGAGGAGATTCGTCAACGCTCTCCACATCTGCTTAAGTAACTTGATTATTTTCGTAAATCGAGTTTCGAGAATGGTACGGACCCAACACAGAATTCAAACTCGCTTTACGGGATCGCAGCAATCTAGATATCAACGCGGAGTTATCACCCTTCCTGCTTTCAATAAAGACCTTGTTATTTCATTTAGTAATCGTTTCTTTTCGTCTTAACCTTGTATTTTGTTGAATCTCTTGGTTTAAATGAAAAAAATATGGGTTGTGATTTGTATATCGTTTCCTCAGCATTCACTTCCATATACTACCTACCGCATCATCACTCAAGTTTGTGATTTTAAATTTTGCCCACCTTATATTTTTCCATGAGCTCCACATCTTTAGTTGTTTTTTTATGTGTTCCACCATATGACCGTGACTCTCTCTTTTCAGGCCATGGCCAATCCTGGGGCAGCGCCGCCTCTCGATGAGGACACTCAGTCCTACATTTCTTTTGACTGTATACTAGTGAGTTCAGATGACGAGATCGATGGCCCACAAGTTATTTTTGACAACAGCGATCCCGAGGACGAGGAAGTCGCAGACACAGCTCCAGAAGTCAATATGATCAGTGACTCTGACGATGAAGAAGAGGACCCTAAAGAAGACCCAGTGGAAGAAGATCATGAGGAGGACCCAGTGGAAAAGGATCCAGAAGAGTAGGATCATGTGGAAGAAGACCCCGATGAGGAAGCTCCCGCCGCGGAAGAAGCAGCAGGAGAAGGAAACCCCATGGGGGGAAGAGACCAAAAAAGACGCCCAAACCGAGGAAGAGTCGGAGGAGAAAATCTCGAGTGAGGAGGAACTCAAGGCTGAAGAACCTCCAGCAACAATCTCTGCGAGGCGCTATGAGAATGAACACCCCTATCTTAGCGCGAGGGCTTATCGTAACTTGTTGAATTTCCACAATCGCGAATGACGCGACTTATCTTTTTTTCTTCTGGCCAAATAAAAACAATGTATAGCTTAGGGCCATATTTATTTCTCAATTACGCTCTGTCAAGATTTTCTGGATAATAAATTTCTGTTCGGGCAAATTTTTCGTTGAGTATTGTGCCCTTAAGATCCGCATAATGCATTGATTGTTCTTTCTTATAATAATTTCTTTCCCTTCTTGAGTTTTATCCCAACCTTGAACCTTGTAGTAATCTGATCTCCAGTTTGGTGGACTATAGACTAGCGCCGTATTTCCGACTTCTTTTCGATTAGACCGTATCTTACCGTAATCCATGCCTCGGCTAGTCTCTTATACATTACTAGTATTATTTCCTATTACTGTAATTAAATTCAGTGACGTTTGTTATTCGAAATTTAGTTTTCTCTATTTTTGTGTTTTTCAAAATTGTGTATTATTAATTACTTTTGTTTTACTTATTTTAAATGTTCTACTATTCTTCGCATTTTCAATAGTGCAAACTTACATCGCATATACTATTTTGTCTTATTTTCTCTTGTATTTTTCCGTATAAGTATTCTTAAGTTATTTTATAACTACCTGATTTGTAGTTTTACTAATGTAGTTCCGTAGTTTAAGACTTATCAGCCAATCTTTCACCATTGTTATTTGTTGTCATTCTATTCTTCTTTGTGTTGTATATATAGTTTATTACTATTAATGGTTATGCCTTGTGCTTACTTATGACTATTTTTTTATCTACGCTATTTCTTATATACATATAAATCTTTGATTTTAATCTAGTTGCTTTTGCGTAATTTTCTATATAGTAGTAATTTATTTTTGTTGCTTTTCGCATGGCATTTTATAGCTCATCGTTTATTTTAAATTTCGAGCACGAAATTTTATATAAGTAGGGTATGATGTAAATCCTCAGTTCCATGTATACATTTCCATATATGTTTCCAGAATATTCCTAGTATTTTTGCACATTTTTATGTATTTTTATTATTTTAATTTCTTTTTTTACCTAAAACTTAAAACCCAAACCCTTTCTCTAACCCCTACCCCAGCCCAGACCCGAACCCGATCCGACCAGAACTCCCCCAAGCCCACTCCTCTTCTTCTTCTTCTCCCTCTCTCTTCCCGCCTCCCTCGCACTACCCCCACAACCCGCTTCTCCCCGCGATCACGTCCTCGCCCTACGTCTTCCCCTCCCTCGTGCTACCTAAAAGGCCCGCTCCCCAACGACCACGATGACGAAGCCCACTCCCTCAACTGTCCAGGATCCTCTCGGTGAACCCCTCCATCTCCTCAACAACCTCAACATCGCCTACTTCCCCGTGATCCCCTCAATGCCCTCCGCGATTCCCTCGCCTACCCCCTCTCTCTTCACCTCTTTCTATCTCATTCTCGACCTTTCTATCTCTTCACTTGTGAAGCCCCGCCTCTCGAGCTCCTCACTTCTGCCGACGAGCTCGAGGCCACCAAGATCCCCATCGGCCTCACTGCACCGACCGCCTGCTGCCACCGACCGCCTCCATTCCACCGCCGCTGACCATTGACCATGATGCCACCACCAGCCCCAACTCAACCCCAAGCTCCACAACAAGCCCACTCCCTCCAACACCACACACGAGCCCCTGCCACCAAGACTGACACCGCGACTGCCTCCCATCTTCGCCGGTGCATCCCACACCAGCGCGGAGTGGTTATGACTTATCGAGGCTCTCCAAAATGAGTCTAACCTCAAGTAAAAAGCGGTATGGCAAAATTCCTAACGCTTGCTCTTCCGACGGTCAAACTGCCGAGGAGGATTGCTTGAAGACGTCTTGTCCAGCCCCCGAAAGGATCAGAGACACGACAATCGCAAGGCTACTCGAACGGCAAGATTGCCTATCGAGGAATATATCAGCCAACGCGACGGTATGACGGACAAAACCCTAGTACCACAAACCCTAACGGACTTCTATCGTAAAGAGCAGAGGTTTAACTGCGACGTTAGGATACTCTTGTGAGAAATGCTCGAGCCGTCTCGACTCGTAAAGAAATTAGTGACTTTGCGAGAACTTCTCGATTCGTCTCGACTCGTAAGGAAAAGCCTTAGGCAATGGGGATAAGGACCTGTTTCCTAAGCACTGGGGCCTTGCAGGTCAGTCTAAAACGGACTCTTGCATACTATTCACGGGCCACACTCTCCAAAGTCGAATCTCGACAAGGAGGGAAACAACCGCTTACGAGTCCTTTCGACTTGTAGGAGGGAAATTCTCTTGTGAGATCCTTACGACTCTCAAGAGAAAACGCGCTTAAGAATCCTCACGATTCCTAAGGAGAAAATACACCTACGGGATCCTCACGACTCGTAGACAGAAAAGTCTTTATGAGACCCTTACGGCTCATAAAGTTGAAAAGTCTTAGGTAGCAGATCTGAACCTGCTTCCTAAACCGTCACTACCTTATAAAGAGTTCAGGATGAAATGTCATCTACCATCTATGGGCCACATTTGCCAAAGCCACATTCGCCGCTGAAGTGAAGAAGCTACTTACGGGTCCTCACGATTCGTAAGGAAAAATACCCGAGTGAGATCCTTACGACTCACGGAGGTAATGCATACTTAGAAATGCTCACGATTTCTAGGGAGAAATTGAACCTACGAGATCCTCTCGACTCGTAGGGAGAAAAACCTTCTTGAGACCCATACGGCTCATGAAGACGAAAAAATTCTTAGGCTACAAGGACTCTAAACTTGTCTCCTAAGCGCTCAATTCTGTGGTCATGCATAACTTTGCACTACTTCACACACGTACGTACTTACGTGGGCAAAGTAGTAGGGGACATTTGTTCCCGCCAAAATTTTGGCTCACAACCTGTTCCCTTATAAAAAAAAAATAATAAATAAAAATAATAATAAAATAATATAAATAAATAAATAAAATAATAAAATAATAATAATAATAATAAATAATGTAAAATAATAATAAAATAAAAAATGAAGGGAAAAACTCCACATGCAAAGAACGTAACAAATGCCTTAAAGCCAAGAGTTAAAACATTGTGAAGCAACGTTTCAGATGCAGCGCCAAGTGCGTTGCGCCCTAAACAGCGCGCCACGTGCAAAGCACGTGTACGCTAGCGCAGGCTGCGCTCTGAGCAGCGCACCACGTGTCAAACACGGGTACGCTAGCGCAATGTGCGCTGCCTTTTAAGCAGCGCACCACGTGCAAAGCACGGGTGCGTTAGCGCTGGAACCTAAAAGCTCCCCACCATCAGATCAAAAATCTAATAATAATGATAAATCATTAATTAATCAGAAACTAAATTCTGTTAAGGAAAGATTTCTCAAAATCTTTCCAAATAACAAGATTGTGCTCTGTAAATCAGAGCACCATTGGATCAATGATCTAATGGTAAATAAAAATTACCAAAAGACAGAATAAATTCTTTATGAAAAGATTTATCAATCTTGTTAAAAACAAGAAAATTGTCTTCTATAAAACAGGAGCCCTAGGATCAAACATCCAACGGTGGGGAAATATCCCCAAATCAATCAGAGAAGGATCTTTTTAACTGATTTAACAAATCAGTGCCCTATATAAAGGCCCTAAGACTTCAAGTCTGAGATAGAGAAATCCCCCTACAAACTTTGAGAAAACTCAAAGAAAGAAGAGCAAGCTCTTAGAAAAAGAAGATCATTTCTTCAAGGTAAAGAATTAATTCTTGAATAACAGAGATGAAATCATCTCATTAAAAAAAGAAGAACTATCTTCTTAAAAGATCATAGATCTACAACAGACCAAGGTCTCGCATAAAAGATCAAAAGATCTAATCATAAAAATAAAAGAAGTGTTTACTTCATTCACGGATCCTTGATCTACAAAGGCGGCGCCCTTTTATAAATAAGAACTTTTGTTCTTGAATCTTGAAGCAAAGCCTCCTTTAAAAGAACATAAATTTGTTCTTTAATCGTAAAATTGATCAGATGCGCTTTGCGCTACTGAACAGTGCCTTGCATTCATAAACTGCGCTTTTACGCTCCTTGGACCGGCGCTCAGCGCCAAAACGTGCCACGTGTCAATCACAGAAACAACTTGCGTTTTGCGCTTCTGAAATAGCGCACTGCGCTCATGGGCTGGCGCTTGGCGCCAAGCTAGCCACGTGTCACTCACTAGCGCGCCCCTAAATCAGCGCAAAGCGCTCATAAATGGAAAGCGCAATGCGCTAATAAACTAGCGCAATGCGCTAAGCGCGACACGTGTCACCTTCGTGTGCGCTACCTGACAGAAACGCAATGCGCTCTTTAATTGGCGCAAAGCGCCTGGCGCGCCACGTGGCGCATTGTCAGAACATACATTGTTCTGATGAATGCTATGCATTCAATACAAGACAAAAGATGTCAGAACCCAATACTTAGCATTATTAAAAGGGCCAAGCCCAAATAAAGGCTCAATAGCCAGAATAATAAAATGTTAAACATTTATTGGATTTAGCCCAAGATTGGCCGTAAGTCCTCAACTCATATCAATTGAGCCCATATGCTCAACAGACTTTAGTCCCAAATTGGACTATAAATCTCCCAACCAAAATTGGTTCAAGGGTACATCTCTGAACTCCTCTGATATTTGTCGTTGTAATCCTTCAACGTCTTCAGAGAGGTGACGGGTCCCGGCAACCATACATTTCATAGACAATGACGTCTTTAAACTGGACTGTGGGGTCCTTAAGCCCACGGACTATGATGTCCTTAACCTTGACTGTGAGGTCTTTAAACTCACGGACTATGATGTTCTTAACCTTGGACCACTATGTCCTTAAACAGGTATTGGATCACCGTGTCCTTAAACTGGTAATCGACCGCAATGTCCCTAAACTAAACAATACAGTTCAAATGCTCTTTTGTTGGATCTAAATGATCCTGTTAAGTTGATCTTAGTCTAAAATTAGACTAACGTATCCTTAACGAACGTTTAAGTTGATCTTAGTCTCAAATGAGGCTAACGTATCCTTAAACCCAAATCAAAACCCAAATCTAAGAAAATACGGATTTGGACTAATCCACGCCCTACGGGCGACAACATAAATTAGTCTCCGTATACAATCCACGGGCAACCAAAAACAAAACAAACACCCACGACACAAAGTGACCATCTGGAAAAGGAGAAAGTTGTTACCGTGATGTGGTAGCATAATTAACTGCAGAGGCTTGCGCCTGTAGGGAAGAGCGTCCCCACAATCAAAAACCCCTCAAACGAGAGGGAATCTGACGAAGTCTGCTACATCGGCCGCATCCGTTTAAACCTTCGATACATGGTGCCATAAATCAACTTGGCATCTTCGGAGAGGTGGACGGATAGCACCAATTAGCATCTGCCCCGAAATTCGGGCAAGACGCACGCCGCGTATTCGTCGCGTCTTTCAGCGGGGAACAGATCTGGCACGCCCGGTGGGACCTCTTCCTCTTTCCACTCCACACTTCGTATGTCGTGTTCGCAAATGAATCGCGGTTTGCTATGGTTGCCTGTGAATTCGAGGTACTTAGATTTTGTGTCTTGCTCTGTTCAGAAAACAGAATATCAATGGCTTCAAACTGCACTAACTGCAACTGCAACTCTCACTCCGTCCCGTCCGAAGGAGTGACTTACGGGCCCCAAGCGGCCTCCATCTTCGCTATGCCGGTGGAACAGGTGACTCAGGCCACCACCGGGCTATTCTTCGGGACTATGCTCTCACCGATGAGCTTCAACGCCCCTGTACCATCGCAAGAAGCTCCCAAGAAGTCGGTCTTCGATCGGCTTGCAACTACAGCGGCCCCCCTTAACGGGTCGTCCAGCTCCAGCGCCTCAGTCTTCGCCAGATTGGACCAAAGTTCATGCGGGCCCATAATGAAGCTTGTAGTTCCAGAAAGGGTTATTCCGAAGAGGATAGCCATCCTTGCTCCCGAAGTCGTCAAGGCGGCTTCTCCTGCCAAAGGGTCGGTCTTTACAAGACTGACTGTTCCAGCTCCTACTCCGGCTCCCGTCCCTGCTCAAAAGTCTGTCTTGGACAGATTAGATACTGCTACTCAACGGACGTCGGTCTTCAAAAGGCTGGTACCGGCAGCGCCTCACCTGAACAGGGGGCAAGATGAAGTCACCCCTCAAGCTGAAACCATCCCAACAGCTCGACGCGCTCGACGTCGCCACTGATGCCGAGTAAGGAAGGCTGGGGGCAACTCCCCCTCTGGGCTCACTCCACCAGCTCCAACGGTGGAGATCGATGCTGCTGTTCCAACCGGGAACAGCTTTGAATTGCTGAACAAGGTGCGCAGGAACTCTCCTACCGCCGTACTGAAAAGATCTCCTCCACCCGTGGAGGATGTTACAGAAACGAAGCCGGAACAGTCCCCTCAGCGGCTATCCTCCAAAATCTACAAAGTCTGGCGACAGGTCCAGGAGTCGGTGATTGATCAAGACTATCCCCGTCGACAGAAGAAGCTGAAGGTTCAGCAGGAAGAGAACCGTCCTGGCAAGCTACAAACGACGACAACCACCTGGGTGCCCGCTACAACGGCCCCCTCAACGTCAACTGCTCAAAAGAGAAGGAGGCCAGAGAAAGCCCCTGTGACTACGGCAGATTGCAAAGACGCTAAGCCTAAACGCCCCAAGTCTGGGGGCATAACGGTCCATACTGTTTACATGGCTTCCGGAAAAGAGGAAAGCCGCGCTTCGACGGTTCACCGGCCGCTCACCCGATCCGTAACCAAAGCCCAGGAGCAACAACAGAAGCTTCAGAAAATGCTGACGCAAATGGTCGCACTCACCGAGCCAAGAAAGCCCGGAGGCGTCATCAGAGCAGCGTCACAAACAAGAAACTGATGCTGACTTCCTACGCAGAGTCCTAAAAAAGAAGGACAGAGAAGCTGCAGAACAAGATGCCAACATAAAACGAATGGCGCTTCTCTTCCAAGACATGGTCGGGATGATATTACAGCCGGATCCTCCAGCTGAAGACCCTCCAATCAGTATTGAAGACGACAGAGGGGAGATATCGGACCCTCTCCCGGCTCTGTCAACAGCCAAAGAGGAGACCATCTCAAAATCTGTGCTCGATGATTATATAGCTCAGCAAATACGAGATCACCAGGCAAACGAAGCAGCCGGTCAAGTTGTTAAAAGTGGGCGACCATATCCAGGTTGGTATGACCAAATAAGTTACCCGCCGGGATATACGATCCCTAAGTTCCATGTATATAAAGAGACGGGGAATCCACATCAGCATGTCGCTCAATTCAGGGCCTTATGCGGCAACACTGGAGGCGACGGCAAACTGTTACTTCGCCAATTCGTCGGCAGCTTAGCGGAAACGGCCTTCGAATGGTATTCGGAGCTGCCTAACGACTCTGTCAAAATATTTGCGGAGATGGAGCTGCTGTTTACACAAAGATTTTCAAGCGCCAGCGAGCGCACCCCGATCACCGCATTGATCAATGCCAGGGTAAGGCCAGGAGAAACATGGGTTCAATACGCAATACGGTGGCGGAACTTATGGTCGAAGTGCCAACAACGCATCGAAAAAGCACCGGCAGTAGGCATGTTCGTAGGCACTCTTGATCCGCAAGCGACCATCTCGCAATTCATGATGTTCTTCAAGCCAACTACTTTCCAGGCCTTAATTGACAAGTTGGCCCAAATGGACCAGATGGGTCATAGACCATCTTCTTCGAAGACGGATCCTCGGAATGAAAAGGAGAAAGGAAAAGCGACTTTCGTCGCCAATACTCAACAACAGCCAAGCAACTTAAAGCCGGTTGTTCGCCAAAACAATATGCGTCCACGCCCATCCCTCGAGGAGAGACTAGGACGTCCTTACTCATTTCCCCAAGATAAAACGAAGAGACTGTTCGAGCTGGCATTGCGCAACAGGCTCATAAATTTGCCAGACCCAAAACGTCCGTTGCAGCCAAACGACGTCAATGATCCCAATTACTGCCCCTACCACCGAGTATTGGGCCATCCGATCGAGGACTGCTACATCTTCAAAAACTGGGTTGAAGACCAATACCAACAAGGTAAGTTCGCGTTATCGGAAAACTGGAAGGTGAGCCCACCACAACCTCACGCCCCTAAAAAAGTGGACGTGCCAGAGGCATCGTGCTCATTCATAAGGAAAGCCCTATGGGAGGTCGCTCTTTCAGCCAAGACAAAAAGAATGAAGGATCTCCAAACATGCCCGGCGATCAGGTGGAAAAATCCATTGGAACCCAAGATCGTCGAGAGAATGCTGAAACCGCGCCCAACTACAAAAATTGGTGGTGACATTCAAGCGCTCGTACCCAGCCGTCAAAGTCTTCGAAGAAGACCCAAAAGCTCATGAAGCTTGATAACAAGCACACAGGCCTGCAAAAATAGATTGACGCGCTGGAAGAGTATAACTAGAAGGCGCGGACTCCAGTCACACTCCAAGAGTTTCTCAGCTACGTCCTTGAGAACAAAGATGATGGAGAAGACTCGTCGAGTGAATCTGAATATTACGTAGCAAGCTGCCATATGATCTCTCACTCGTCAATAAAAGATGAAGAAGCTCCTGACGCAAAGAAATTGGGGGCAAATCCTGAGTCGGAACCCTTGGAACCGTCTGACGAGATGATCGACTTGCTACTGAACGAAGCCCGTCAAAAAATCAAAGCCAATCGAGAGCGTGAACTGGCTATATTCAAAAAGGCCAAACGCCGACGACTGGAAGAAAAGGTCGAAACACCCCAACTGGAGCAAAGCATCCCTATCGCCAGCAAAAGCAAGCTTAAAGTAAGGAAAAGATTCGCTAGGGCCCTGGCAATAGGAATGAAGTTGCCCTCTTTGAAAGGAAATTCCCCTGGCGATATATGTCTGGATGAAGCGGACATACATCCAAACTTCTGCCTATACCATCAGAGGATTGCACACCCTACCGAAGAGTGCATAGCCTTTAAAAACTGGTGGCAGGGATATGTTGCCCATCGACGACACGTTCAACGAGTGAAACGCAAGGCTCGTCGGGAACAGAAAAACATGACAGATGAGCGCGAAAGAGCTGCTGGAAACTATCACATAGCCGACACCAAGGGATCACAAGTTGTCACCTTTGGAAGTGACTCTGATGAAGAAATCGCCCTCAGCCCTCTCTTCAAGGAATCCACCTCCGACACAAAACATGCGAAGATTTGCGGCAAAATCTAGCTGCGTAATCGTACGTTGACTATGACTGAAACGTCGTTAAACTACTACCAACCCGTGGCATCCTCGGGCTGACGTGGTTAAAAAAAACGGTATGTCCATAAGCAAAATGGGCACGGATGAAAACCCGAAAGGGCTCCGTGAGTAAAAACGGCAGGGCTACCGGCGAGTTTTGTGAAAACCCGAAAGGGCGCAACCTCGTTAGAATAAAAAAAGAGAGAAAAAGAAAACGGTATGTCCACAAGCGAAAAGGGCACGGATGAAAACCCGAGAGGGCTCTGTGAGTAAAAACAGCAGGGCTAGCGGCGAGTTTTGTAAAAACCCGAAAGGGCGCAATCTCGTTAAGAGACACTTGCAAGATCCTCTCGATCTTGTGAGGAGAAACCACCTGCGTGAGATCCTTACGACTCATAAGGGAGCAACACACTTAGGGATCCCCACGATTCCTAAGGAGAAATTACACTTGCGAGATCCTCACGACTCGTAAGGAGAATCCTCTTATGGGACCCTCACGGCTCATAAAATTCAAAAGTCTTAAGCTACAGGGATCTGAACCTGTTCTTAAGCGGCCACCACAACCTCCAACACTGCCCTACAAGCGGTTCAGTATTGACCCTTGTATACAATCCACGGGCATGAATAAACATTTCTCTAACAAAGTCCCATCCGTGACTAGAGATATGTCTACACGGTAAACAGCCCTTGTAAGTCCTCTCGACTTATAAGGAGAAAACACTCTTGTAAGATCCTTACGACTTATAAGGGAAAACGCACTTAGGAATCCTCACAATTCATAAGGAGAAAACGCACCTACGAGATCCTCACGACTCGCAGGGAGAAATACCTTTATGAGACCCTTACGGCTCATAAAGTCAAAAGCCTTAGTCAACAGGATCCTAACCCTGTCTACTAAGCTACCTTTGTTCAACATCAACAGAGGCAAATGATGATTCGCTCCTGGCAATATCCCAGTTGCAGCGGTGCTGATGCCGAAATCGGTGTCTAATTCTAAGCTTGCAGCAAGAAGCTAGCGAGCCGCACATGCATACGAAATAGCCGAAATGATGGGGCAACTTGCAACAAAATCAGCAATAAAAAATGTATGCATGCAAAATAGCCAAAATGATTAGGCAACTCGCAATAAAAAGCAGCGAGTAAAAATAAAATAAATAGCCGAAATGATTGGGCAACTCGCAATAAAAAGCAGCGAGTAAAAATAAAATAAATAGCCGAAATGGTTGGGCACCGCGAAAAATAGCCGAAATGATTGGGCAATCGCGATCTTCGCGATATAAAAGCTGAAATGATAGAGCATCGCGGAAAGAGATAAAAAAAGGTTTTGAAAGAATGAAATTTTGCCCTACAAGTGATATCACATCAATCCCTGTATACAATCCAGGGGCGCAAACAAAGAGGGAACCATATTATCCCATCAGGCTTCAACAGAAAACGAAGCCAAATCTCGACGGTTCAAGGATAGCCTAGAGATCATCAACAGCGTTCCTCACCATTCCAGCAGGATTCAGATGCTGTAATCAACCCTGGAGCCACGGCAAAATCCCTAGTTTCAAATCTCGACGGCCACATCTACAGCCTGAAGACCCACAACGGCGTTCCTTCGCAGTCCAGCAGGATGCAGATGCAACGTCAACGAAAGACCTCACGGTCGAAACAAAGCGGAGTGATGGCAAAATCCTAACTCCACCTCAGCATTCGTCTCGCTACACCAGACGCGATGTCAACAACGGCGTTCCTTCGCAGTCCAGCAGGATGCAGACGCAACGTCAACGAAAGACCTCACGGTCGAAACAAAGCGGAGTGATGGCAAAATCCCAACTCCACCTCAGCATTCGTCTCGCTACACCAGACGCGATGTCAACAACGGCGTTCCTTCACAGTCCAGCAGGATGCAGACGCAGCGCCAACAAAAAACCTCATAGTCGAATCAAAGCGGGGTGACGGCAAAATCCCAACTCCACCTCAGCATTCGTCTCGCTACACCAGACGCAATGCCAGCAAATGAAGCAAATGCCAAATTCCTAGCTTCAGGGTCTTGACGGCAACTCATATAAAACCTGAAAGACTATCGGAGATCATCCCACACCAGCGCGGAGTGGTCACCACCTCGACGTTCGTCTCGATACAGCAGACGAGATGTCACTACAGCATCCTTCTTCCAACAGGATTCGGACACGCCAAAGCAAACGAAGCGAAGGCCAAATTCCTAGCTTCAGGGTCTTGACGGCAACTCATATAAAACCTGAAAGACTATCGGAGATCATCTCACACCAGCGCGGAGTGGTCACTATCTCGACGTTCGTCTCGATACAGCAGACGAGATGTCACCACACCGTTCTTTCTCCAGCAGGATTCAGACGCGACAATCAAACAACGGAGCCACGGCAAAATCCCTAGTTCCAAACCTCGACGGTTCACCAACAACTTAGAGACAACCGCGATATTCGTCTCGATACAGCAGACGCAATGCCAGCAAACGAAGCAAAGGCCAAATTCCTAACTTCAGGGTCTTGACGGCAACTCATATAAAACCTGAAAGACTATCGGAGATCATCCCACACCAGCGCGGAGTGGTTATGACTTTTCGGGGCTCTCCAAAATGAGCCTAACCTCAAGTAAAAAGCGGCATGGCAAAATTCCTAACGCTTGCTCTTCCGACGGTCAAACTGCCGAGGAGGATTGCTTGAAGACGTCTTGTCCAGCCCCCGAAGGGATCAGAAACACGACAGTCGCAAGGCTACTCGAACGGCAAGATTCCCTATCGAGGAATACATCAGCCAACGCGACGGTACGACAGACAAAACCCTAATACCACAAACCCTAACGGACATCTGTCGTAAAGAGCAGAGGTTAACTGCGACGTTAGGATATTCTTGCGAGAAATGCTCGATTCGTCTCAACTCGTGAAGAAATTAGTGTCTTTGCGAGAACTTCTCGATTCGTCTCGACTCGTAAGGAAAATCCTTAGGCAATGGGGATAAGGACCTGTTTCCTAAGCACTGGGGCTCTACAGGTCAGTCTAAAAAGGACTCTTGCATACTATTCACGGGCCACACTCTCCAAACTCGAATCTCGACAGGGAGGGAAACAACCACTTACGAGTCCTTTCGACTTGTAGAAGGGAAATTCTCTTGTGAGATCCTTACGACTCTCAAGAGAAAACGCGCTTAAGAATCCTCACGATTCCTAAGGAGAAAATACACCTACGGGATCCTCACGACTCGTAGGGAGAAAAGTCTTTATGAGACCCTCACGGCTCATAAAGTTGAAAAGTCTTATGTAGCAGATCTGAACCTGCTTCCTAAGATGTCACTACCTTATAAAGAGTTCAGGATGAAATGTCATCTACCATCTATGGGCCACATTTGCCAAAACTACATTCGCCGCTGAAGTGAAGAAACTACTTACGGGTCCTCACGATTCGTACGGAAAAATACCCGAGTGAGATCCTTACGACTCACGGAGGTAATGAACACTTAGAAATCCTCACGATTTCTAGGGAGAATTTGCACCTACGAGATCCTCTCGACTCGTAGGGAGAAAAAACTTCTTGAGACCCTTACGGCTCATGAAGACGAAAAAAATCTTAGGCTACAAGGACCCTAAACTTATCTGCTAAGCCCTCAATTCTGTGGCCATGCATAACTTTGCATTACTTCACCCGCGTACGTACTTACGTGGGCAAAGTAGTGGGGGGCATTTGTTCCCGCCAAAATTTTGGCTCACAACCTGTTTCCTTATAAAAAAAAATAATAATAAATAAAATAAATAAAATAATAAAATAATAATAATAATAATAAATAATGTAAAATAATAATAAAATAAAAAATGAAGGGAAAAACTCCACATGCAAAGAATGTAACAAATGCCTTAAAGCCAAGAGTTCAAATATTGTGAAGCAACGCTTCAGATGCAGCGCCAAGTGCGTTGCGCCCTAAACAGCGCGCCACGTGCAAAGCACGTGTGCGCTAACGCAGGCTGCGCTGCACTCTGAGCAGCGCACCACATGTCAAATACGGATACGCTGGCGCAATGTGCGCTTCCTTTTAAGCAACGCACCACGTGCAAAGCACGGGTGCGCTGGCGCTGAAACCTAAAAGCTCTCTACCGTCAGATCAAATATCTAATAATAATGATAAATCATTAATTAATCAGAAATTAAATTCTGTTAAGGAAAAATTCCTCAAAATCTTTCCAAATAACAAGATTGTGCTCTGTAAATCAGAGCACCGTTGGATCAATAATCCAATGGTAAATAAAAATTACCGAAAGACAGAATAAATTCTGTATGAAAAGATTTATCAATCTTGTTAAAAACAATGAAATTGTCTTCTGTAAAACAGAAGCCCTAGGATCAAAAATCCAACGGTGGGGAAATATCCCCAAATCAATCAGAGAAAGATCTTTTAACTGATTTAACAAATCAATGTGCCCTATATAAAGGCCCCAAGACTTCAAGTCTGAGATAGAGAAACCCCCCACAAACTTTGAGAAAACCCAAAAAAAGAAGAGCAAGCTCTTAGAAAAAGAAGATCATTTTTTCAAGGTAAAGAATTAATTCTTGAAAAACAGAGATTAAATCAACTCATTAAAAAAAGAAGAACTATCTTCTTAAAAGATCATAGATCTACAACAGACCAAGGTCTCGCATAAAAGATCAAAAGATCTAATCATAAAAATAAAAGAAGTATTTACTTCATTCACAGATTCTTGATCTACAAAGGCAGCGCCCTTTTATAAATAAGAACTTTTGTTCTTGAATCTTGAGGCAAAGCCTCCTTTAAAAGAATATAAATTTATTCTTTGATCTTAAAATTGATCAGATGCGCTTGGCGCTACTGAACAGTGCCTTGCACTCATGAACTGCGCTTTTGCGCTCCTTGGACCGGCGCTCAGCGCCAAAACGTGCCACGTGTCAATCACAGGAACAACTTGCGTTTTGCGCTTCTGAAATAGCGTACTGCGCTCATGGGCTGGCGCTTGGCACCAAGCGCACCACGTGTCACCCACTAGCGCGCCCCTAAATCAGCGCAAAGCGCTCATAAATGGAAAGCGCAATGCGCTAATAAACTAGCGCTTAGCGCTAAGCGCGACACGTGTCACCTTCGTGTGCGCTACCTGACAGAAGCGCAATGCGCTCTTTAATTGGCGCAAAGCGCCTGGCGCACCACGTGGTGCATTGTCAGAACATACATTGTTCTGATGAATATTATGCATTCAATACAAGACAAAAGATGTCAGAACACTTAGCCCAAGATTGGCCGTAAGTCCTCAACTCATATCAATTGAGCCCATATGCTCAACAGACTTTAGTCCCAAATTGGACTATAAATCTCCCAACCAAAATTGGTTCAAGGGTACATCTCTGAACTCCTCTGATATTTATCGTTGTAATCCTTCAACGTCTTCAGAGAGGTGAAGGGTCCCAGCAACCATACATTTCATAAACTATGATGTCTTTAAACTGGACTGTGGGGTCCTTAAGCCCACGGACTATGATGTCCTTAACCTTGACTGTGAGGTCTTTAAACTCACGGACTATGATGTCCTTAACCTTGGACCACTTTGTCCTTAAACTGGTACTGGACCACCATGTCCTTAAACTGGTAATCGACCGCAATGTCCCTAAACTAAACAATAGAGTTCAAATGCTCTATTGTTGGATCTAAATGATCCTGTTAAGTTGATCTTAGTCTAAAATTAGACTAACGTATCCTTAACGAACGTTTAAGTTGATCTTAGTCTCAAATGAGGCTAACGTATCCTTAAACCAAAACCAAAACCCAAATCTAAGAAAATACGGATTTGGACTAATCCACGCCCTACGGACGACAACATAAATTAGTCTCCGTATACAATCCACGAGCAACCAAAAACAAAACAAACACCCACGACACGAAGTGACCATCTGGAGAAGGAGAAAGTTGTTACCGCGATGCTGTAGCGTAATTAACTACAGGGGCTTGCGCCTGCAGGGAAGAGCGTCCCGACAATCAAAAACCCCTCAAACGAGGGGGAATCTGACGAAGTCTGCTACATCGGCCGCATCCGTTTAAACCTTCGATACATGGTGCCATAAATCAACTTGGCATCTTCGGAGAGGTGGACGGATAGCACCAATTAGCATCTGCCCCGAAATTCAGGCAAGACGCACGCCACGTCTTCGTCGCGTCTTTCGACGGGGAACAACCATCACTGACCCGTCTCCTGCACCGCAACCCACCTCGTCTTTGTTTGCTCTCTGCCCTCACCACGAGCTCCTCCACCTCTCTCCTCATACCAGCTCCCCCACTTCCTCACACCGCCGGCCACCGCTCATCGCTGGCGACACCATCTCCCCGCCCCACTCAGTATCACCGAGACCCCAACTCACCACTACATCGTCCGAGCTCCTCTCCACTGGACCCAAGGCCGCGCCAGCTCCGTGTCACCACGTACCCAGACGTGTCGTGGCCCGTGCCATCCTCCGTGCAACCCGTTCCCCGATCTATTGCACGCACTGTGCCCACTCCCACACCAGCGTCGCGTCCCGTGCCGTGTCGCGCGGTACCACACCCGCACCACGCACCGAGTCACGACCGTGCTCAGTACCATGTCATGCCCGCGTCATCACCATGCCCACTACCGCATCGCGCCCGCGTCGCCACCATGTCCAGTACCGGGTCACCACGCATCGTGCCCATGTCACTCACATGTCCAGCATCGCACCGTCTCCGGTGTCGAGACGGATCCGCACATGATGTTGCTTCTATACCAAGCGACCGAAGGCAAGTTCAGACTTGCTTTATATGCTAACATGCTATGTACTGATATATATACACCCACACACACATTACTTTAATTAATCAAGATTGGTTATGATATCATAGATTCAGAAGAGTATTATGATCCGTGATTGTGCATAGCAGGACATGGAACGTGAATCGGGTTTACTATTCAACTTTAACATCGTAAAGAATTTATATGATTTAAATCTTGCCTTGATCGATTAAACGAAACCAAAGTTTCGATTGCTACATATAATTAAGTGTTTGACGTTAGACCCTAAATGAAGATCTACTTTAAAATGGCAGAACCTGTTAGATCCGTTTGCTGATAAAGAACATCATGGAGGAATTTGGGTTGAAAATAGTGAAGTTTATATCATGTAACGGCGCCGCAAAAAGGCGACGTTGAATCTGGAATTCACCGCACATGCCATGTTCTAAAATCTATATTAAACCGAATGCAACTTATAACCTAATGTTCTATGGCTCGTATTGAAGACAACAGATAAACCTACAGTATCCCATAGTTGATCTCTAAATTTTTTAAGTTATAGCAACGAAAACTGAGGCGATTCGTGGCTCTGGACTGCTATCCAGAGCAAGAATCTTTACCCTTACTCGTTTTGGAACGCATGTTTCTCACTGTCTAAGCGTGCAAGTGTGCGGAACCATACATAGAAGTGTAGATAATCGAATTAGCTTTCTCACAGTACTGGTCTCATTACATTTCGGTGTCGTTTGATATTTATAACACTTTTAAACCGTAGATGTGTACTGCAATTTCTTGCATAAACAAAATGTATATCTTAACCTTAGACAGTGCATATCTCCCTGGGTATAGTGGATATTATTCATCCATATGATGCGTTGGAAGCATAACAGATAAATATAAATATTATCTAACTGTAGTGTCGCCTAATTATGCTTCCAACAGGGAGAAAAACGTGTTACAAAACGGACTTCCAGTTCAGAAATTGGATTTCCAGCAGTAAACACTTAAAATGGAATGACCATAACTCCCAAACCTGAAACCCGATTAACTCAGAACTAATTTTTATGTAGAGAGAATTTAATACACTATTTACGCTTTTTATATTGTTTCGCCAAATTATGCATTTGTGATTTTATGTGATTTTTCTAATCTAACCGACACCGGTTGCTCATATGTATTCAGTAGTGCATTTACCGTATCCACATCATGTTGCATGACTATTATACCCTCATAAATAGTGTTCATTTGCATCGATATCCTAGTGACCGTGGTACATTACCAAGCGATAAATATTAGTGATTGGATTGTGGTAAGTACGTTAGTGTAAAAGCATGATTGAATAATAGAAGTGATACGTACTTGTACAAAATCAGCGGAACCAGTTAATTATTGTATTGTTGACGCCTATGGGACATATATAAATATAACTATAACTGCTATGGAACGGGTATGGAAGTACTTATATTAGTGTCATAGGTAAGACATCGAGCACTGTCCATTTATCTTGGATACCAGTCGAGACATGCTTGATAGAGACCCTGTATCCAGTTCTCGCATAGACTTGTCATGGAGCGACTGGTATTTAGATTCATGGTCGGTGTTTGATATAGACTGCGGGGTGTGGGGTAGTTTGAGTGTGAGTTCGATCAACGGAATCTCAGGAGTCCCACTGCCGGCATATGTAGTGATTTCGGGATTTGTACTGATAGTATTTTTGATTCTTACTGATAGTGATTCGGGCCCGTGTTCCCTTGCCCTTGAGGCTTATCCTTGGGTTGGGGATACTTCTGCGGTGGTTAACGCTCACACTTAGACTGATTTAGTGAGTTGAATATTGAAACTTAGAAATTGATTGCTTTAGTGGCATGGATATTGCATTGATTACTGATTCGATAAGCGTGCTTTATTGCTGACCTGTACCGGTTATTTCATGCTCACGTCATTACTCTATGTTACTACTTCATGTTTATCATCATTGCATATATTACTTATTTATATATATTGCTATTGTGTCGCTCTAACGACCTGAGTATGCATGCTCAGAGTGAGAAGTGGATTTAGCTCGGATTATAACCTTCCTTACCTTGAGAACATTGCGGACATATAGATCAGTGACGTCAGCGCTATCATTTCCTTTAACTCTATCTGATTAGTTTTATATCTGTTTTGATAGAATTGATGACTGCATTTCTCATTACTTGTGTTATAATTACTGATTACCACGTAATGCTAGAAACCGAAGTGTGACTACGGCAAAATATTTTCTTGACCGTAGGAGGATGGCTGGTCTTGTCACCCTTCGTATTCCATATTTTGGGAAGCGGAGCGTGACAGTTGAGGAATGCCAGAATGAGAGGATCAGGACGGAGAAAAGGGCAAAATTTGTTGGAGAGGTTGAGTAGGCGGAGATGAGAAAGAAGAGGATGCGGCTAGTGAGATTGGAGGAGGAGAGTAGTCAAGAACAACGAACGCGGCGAGCGAGGGTTCATAAGTGAAGGAAGGGCGATGGGATGTGATTTGGGATGGATAGAGAGAAGCTATACTATTTTAGTAAATTGAACCAGCAACATAAAAAAAAAATTAAAAGCCGGTGTATTTGAGGTTAATTTTATCCTTACACAATTTTGGGATAGATTTATCAAACAAGGGTTTTGCAATACCGTCACCAAAAAATAAAAGAATTACTACAGTAATTAGTTAGATGCCTATCTGGTGAGACCTTGAGTTGATGGGAGAAAGATAAATGGGCTGTTACAGAAAGATTTATCACCTATTTTAATTGGGTCCATTTTGTGCTTCTGGCTAATATTTTAGGGTAAATTGTCAAAAAGACCCTGGGCCGTTTCATAACTATGTAAAAATCCTTGTATAGTTATTTAAAAAACCTGGGCCAAATCAAAACCCCATGTATACCCGTTGCCAATAATATCTAAACAATTAAAATGGTCTGTAATATCTAAACAGTTGCCTGTAATATCCAAACAGTTGAGAGAATACAAGGTCTAAATGAAATACAACCTAAGGGTTTTTTCACAAAGGTTTTGAACAGTGGGCCCTTTTCAATAATTTCAAAAATTACAGTGGTTTTTAGACAACTTCTGAGTAGCCCGGGGGCTTTTTGACAATTTATATGCATTATGTCGAGAATTATGATGGCTAGCAATTTAACCAGCATAACCAACCCCATCACAAACATTTCTTTGTACTTTGTAGTCCCTTCTCCTTTGTGCCTTGGGGCTTAAAAACCTAAGCTAGTTGAAAAAATTGCTGCAAATCAGCACATCATAAAAGCCTTGATATATTCAAAGAGCTAGGCAACTTAGAGAAGCATAAACTAATGGTAGAATCTTTTGATATCATAAATTCATCAAATGACCACTTCACTATGTGCTTTGGGACAAATTACAAAAATTATGGAGCACAGGTCAAATAATTGGAGCGCACAAAGTCAATCTCCTTGCAGTGCCTTCACTACAAAAAATATATATATTATATGTCTATTCATGCTTTATCCATGTCTCTATCCAAATTACAAGCAGATACGTTGAAAAGCCATGAAATATTTTCATTGAATAGAGATGTATTTGTCGAAACAACCCCAACTGGTCAATTTGATCTCTATTAGTGAGATTTATTTCTCCTCTTGTATGGATTTTATGTCTTAGAAATCCTACGGCCAAATGTGAACAAATTTTAGGCATGGAGAAAAAAATTTATTCGTTTGGATTGTTGGACAAATATACCCATCAGATATCAGTCGGTAAAGACGTTCCAATGGCTTAATCCAGTTTCCTAATCTTGCAATATACAAAGCTTGATCTGTTTGTCTTTGAACAGATAACCATTTAAATAAAGATAACAGCAGTAATAGTATTCATCAAGTAGTTATAGCTACAATAAGGACAAGGCCCTCTCTTAGGAGTTGGAAGCATCATCTCATGCATGAAAACATCCAAAGAAACCAGCATTCAAGGTTATGGCATATGCCTTGGTTACTAGGAACATGATGAGAAGCAATGAAGCCGGTTTTTTTGGAAATCAACCTTTTTAGGATTGCGACCTTTCATATTGGAAAGGAAATTGGTACCGACTGAGCTAAGTCCGGTTAGTGCAATGATGCCATTTGAGAACAAAGAAGTGGGGGTTACTAAACCACGTTGGCTTTCATGCAATCCTTGGAGTTCACAAGTGATGTTTCTTTTAGCAATGCAAGCTCTTCTCTCTACTTCAAGGAGATGGCCAAGTGATGGAACATTACAAACCTTTTCATCATCACCATTGAGATGGGCTCTAGTGCAAAAAGAGAAACAATCCCTAACTTTGTAGCCCTTCCTCTTCTTCTTCTCATCATTTATGTGTTGCTTTGTCTTGTGAGGTTTGTTTGAGAGATCAAGAAAGCTTGTGATGCCAATTAGGCTCCCAAGTGTGATGCTCTTCTCTTGGAAGAAAGAACCATTTGACTGCATGCAACAAGAAATTTTCATCTATAAATGAACTACAAGCTAAAGCTGGAATAAAAAAAAACTCATCATCATTATCATCACCATTAAGCTATTAATCTAAGCGATCCGACCTTTGAATCTAAATCTGATGAAGCACCAGTAGAAGAAGAAGTTAGAGATGCTGTGGTGAGAGTGTTGAAGGAAAAGTTTCTGATCAACGCAACCCTCACATTCATTAGTGGCTGCAATCCAAGAGGCCAACCTCCTTCCTGTTATTGATTCATTAAAAATGAGATGTGTGTGTGTGTGTGTGTGTGTGTGTGAGAGAGAGAGAGAGAGAGAGAGAGACCTGTTGGTGTTGAGCCATTGTTCAAGCAAAGAAGTTCACAATCTAAATAGCATAGAGAAATGGGCTCTCAATGAGTACAAGGGAGAGAGGTAAATAAAGTCTCTATATATTGGACGAAGTTGCTCAAAATTAAGGGTGACAATTTTGATCCGATCCGATTGTCTAACTCGATTGTGAACTGGAGTTAGCAGATGTGAATGACATATTAATCGGTTCCGGTTATTGAGTAAGTGCCGACTCTGAATATTTACATTATCTGTTTGACAACTTCGTCGTGTCAAAACTGGACCTGCTATGTTACATATCTTTATTAACCAGCCCCGTTTCTTTAGGCTTATTTCAACCTTTGTTGCTCCATCAACTAAAACTCCGTCACTCTTTCTGACTAACACTTATCTCTCTACCGATATGACAAAATAATATCTCAATTACTTCTTTCTCATTTAGCAAATCTAACTTATATTTTATAAGGATGGTCTAGATCTTATTGTATATCTACTCATTGGCCTTAACATTTTCAATGTAATTTCAATATTAGAAAACGGTGCTCTATTATACCAAACACTGGTCCACTTCAATAGTGGGACAATGTATAATACCCTTCTGCCCTTTCTAAACATATAAAATGACAGAAAGATTACCTCTCTCAGGGTGCAAATGATTATAAAATGACACATTAGGGTACCAAGTGATGTAAAGGTAACCTTTTTTTAATTAATGAGTCATGAGAAGAATCTATTGACCAAGAAAGATAAGGTTATAAAGTTGCAAAAGTGATAGGCCCATCAAATGTATGATAAAAGAAGAACATTAGTCATGGCTTCATCTCAGGGTTGCTGATATTACCAAATCCTTTATAACATCCCACCATTAGAGTTGTATTTCTCTACTTGTTAAGCATCATGATCATCATCTAAGTCTTCCCTTCTTAAAGATATGTTTTGCTGCGAAATAAAAAGTTTCATGAAAAATTTGGCTAAGACTTATGAGGGGATGTCAACCTAACATCAAAGCTTTTTTAATTAGTGTCAAATCTATGATAGAGTAACAATGATAAAAGAGAGATTTGTCGCCATGATCCTAAGTTGGAAATGAAGGACCAGAGATGCATCAATGTCTACTCTAGGTGATGAGGGGAAATAAAAGAAAAAGAGGGCAAGTGCACAGCAAAAGGAAAATATTTGCTTTTGCTTTTCTTGTTCTGCGGCCTCGAAAGCAAATAAGCCTCAAATAGTGAGCCTCTTTGGAATCTATCAATATAGGACCACAACATATGCAACTACTCAACACAGCATAACCACTAATGCTTGAATATCAAATGCAAACTTGCAGCAAATGAAATAATATACTGAACTGTGCTGAATCAAATACTGCAAAGTCTTGGCATTTACTATCTTTCATGATTGGACTATAACGAAAATATTGTCTACAGGTCGGAATTAGAAATTATACAAGAACAGTGAATCATTACCTGCTTATGTTGATATAGAATTTGATACACGGCACTATGAGCACAGGACTGAAAATTGCACCCTTACAATAACGGGCAAAATGACGGAAATTAAAATTTCTTTGGTTCTGCTTCTTGGAGATGGAAATTTTTTCCGCCATATGCTCATAATATGATTGTTACATGAACTCATCCATATATGTTTTACATGAAAGTTGAACTCACAAAGGTGTTACAAATTACAACAGTTGGCTTCCTTTGCTTACACCTTCACACCAGGCCGATACTCTCCAATTCCGAGCAGGTCCTGCAAGAAGTCACAGCGGTAATTGCTCTAATATGGGAAAACAATAACTGCATTATTTTTTAATAGGCAAAAATGGGGCTGTGAATGCCGCAGCCAACTTAGCTGTGAACCACACACACAGCCCCCAGGCGGTGGGTCATGTCTCAACTTAAACCAAGCCCCCCCCCCACCCACCCACCACCTTTTCCTCTTTAGTTCGCAGCTGATGGGGATGTGAATGTTCACAACCTCATTAAGCTCTTATTAATAATACAATTAAGGGTAATTGCATCCAAAAAAAACCTTGTAGTTTATGCCATAAAGCACCTGCACCCCCTCGAGTGATTAGTGCACAAATAGCCGCTTTCCTCATCGACCGAACCCTTAATAACAATCAAATTCTACTCTAAACCACACAAACAAGTGCTAGATCTAAATTAGACTATCATTTGAGTTGTTCAGAGTTGAATTTGAGAGTTTTTAAGGGTTATGGTCAATGAACAAATAAGTGCTATACAGGGTAAACTACATGGAGTTCCATGCAAAGTTGGAGAAAACCGACTTGTACCTTTATCACACAGAAAAGGAACCTTAAATTTGGGTGCAACACAACCTAACCAGGCGACACTTGTTACAGTCTACGGTTTTGCAATTAAAATTCATTATTTCATATGTGACCATCCATAGCCATATCTGGCACTAAAGGTTAAATTGCAAGACATTAAGTGCTAAAAACCACTTGCATTTGGTTATATTTGGTTGCACTTATCAAACTTTATAATGAGGTTCCATTTGTTTACTTGTAATGGAAAATCGTGGATTTCTATTTGCTGCTTTGTTGGATTTCTCAGTTAAACGTAAATTCCGATTCCAGGTTTTAAGATCTAAGACTCAACATAAACTAGCCACAGGAATAAAAAATATTTTAATGTTAATGAGTAAGCATCTCGATCACAAGTAACCAAATGGACTGGATCAGAATAAAATTCATATATCAATTTCATTAATTCCAAAAGCACTAGAGCTTCAAACACAGTTACCAACTGGACCATCAGTTTAGTTTGGATAATTTGCTTTGTGTCTGAAACAAGCTAAACTGTCCATGTTCTGACTAATAAGCTACTAAAGAGGAATTTACCTGGCACGCTTTATTTTTAGCTCTGGTTTCTGCTGTGCTAGGAATGTCATGGTTTGGCTTCAAAAACCGTTTCTCTCTCCGTTCACAAGAACCCCAACCATCAGAGAACCTCCCACCTCTAAAACCAGAAGCATCTAAAGGAATTAGAAAGCTTATGATGACATATTTAACAAAACCATCGGTAGGTTAATATTTAACATACTGCATATATGCACGGACAACAAACTCTGCACGCTGGACATTCCGGGTTTCATCAAATTCAATGGACTTATCTTTTATTTCATATGAGAGATTGAAATAAAACGATATCTTTCTCCATCCTGTAAACGAAAGAGAGACTCATTTCATCTTTTGTTTTAACAATTTAAAGAAATTAACTACTCAAGTCTTAGTTGTACCAGATTTCTTTATAAATGGATTCCCAGAAATAATAGTATAGTCACTTTTCTCCAGAATCTGCTCATTGAAATACAAACAAGGGAAATGTTACAAGTAATGATAAAAATACAGTTGCCATCTCATCAAGTAAAGTATTCGTAAAAGAAAGTGTAAAGACCACAAAATCTTAGTTATTTCCATGTATTTTTCTTTCTTCATGAAATGCCCCTTTTCTTTGAAACACTTGTATATTTATTTATTCCTTTCAAATAATATATATGGTCCACTCTTGTATCCATTGGTTATCACCTTACATTGCTATCCCACAAATCTCGAGTTCAAATCCCAGCCTCTTCTAATTATTTATTTCTTTATTTTAATTATTTTGCATTATAAAATCTTGTTTTTAAAGAGAAGAAAAAAAGAATTGCTTTTTTAATTTTATTTTATTAGATTTTTTTGGAAAGGAAAATTTGGATGTTTAGTTTTTATTTAGGAAAGTTTTCTTTTTGAAAAAGAGACTTGAGAACAAAATTACATATATGAATTACATAATTTGAAAAGAATATAAAATATTGAGATATAATATACAATGTAATATTTAACTTATTTAGTTGTGTAAGCTAATTTAAGTTTTACCATATTTGAAATTTCTAATAAACGTGACAAATAAATAATGATTAGATTTTATAACATACATGTTAGTTATGAAAATATTTTTTTAAGCAAAAAGATTATGCATCTTATCTCTTTTAAGAAAAGGCTGTAAACCCTAATCTTCTCTTATTTTCACCGGTCGTCTTTCTCTTCTCTTCCACTATGAAAATTTCTTCATCTTCGTTTCTTTCTCATCTTAAATCTCTTCTAAGGAATCCATTATCGAAGGAGCAGGAATCACCGATCCATCATTAGAGTCTCGAAAATCAAATCGAGCTTATCTCTACATCGAAATCGAAGACTTGATACAAAGATCAAGTTGTCTCATTGTATGTTCCCTCTTTTATTCTCTTTTTTTTTTGTTGCGAACTTCTCCATGAAATTTTTCATGTCGGTAGCCCTTTGAAAGAAAAAAATGTATTATATCATAAATTAAAAATGTAATTATTAAGATATAGTTACATTAATTGTATCATAAAAGTAGCAAATTTACTAAAAGCAGTAATTTATTTTCAAAATTTAACATTCACTCGTATTTAATATTTAAAGAGTACAATTTCAACTTATATCAAAACAATTATTATATTATATTATATACAGTCATTTTTTAGAGTTACTATTGTTATATGAATGAGAATGTTCATACACAAATATGTTATCTCATTAATTTGCGTAATGTGATATATTAAAATAGACGTATCTATTATGGTATAATTTAATCAAGTCTAATATTGTACTATATAGTGATGTTATTTTGTTTTATGTTTACACGCTCAAAAACTTTAGTTGTAGACTCCGTAGTTTTTATTTTAGTATATGTATGGTTTTTATAATCAATTAGAATCTAGTAATAAGGCATAAAGAGTATTTTTATTTGCACTTATGTAACTATTACATTGATGGATAAAATCGTAATTTGTTTTTGCTGTTAGTTAGTTTTGCACTAGTCATCATTTATTGATACTGGGATTATTATATATTTTTATTATTATATTAATTAGATTTGATCAATGTAAATTATTTACACTCGAAGTGTAATACTGAATAACAACAAAATATGTTTTTGATTATTAATATTCAGTTTATTTATTTTTGTTATAATATACATAAATTTTTTTGAATATATTATGTCAAAGTAATAAATGAATTCAGTTACAATTCATTATTTATTTTGCATTAGTATGTTTAGTAGTTTATTTATATAGTGTGTTCAGTGTTTTTTATATTCTAATCAAATTGTACTTAAACTCAGATTTTATTACATTTTAACTATATAAATATTGGCAATCTTATATAAAACATTTGGCATTGCATCTTGAACATGACATAAACTTGAATACTTGAATTCATAAACCTGACATGAACCACTTGAATACTTGAAACTCGTGAATCTGATATGAACCTACAATTTATCAAGTATTTGTGCTAGCATTTATGTCAAACTCTAGAGCTTAAATAATTAATTGACACGGTAATGGAAAGGTTCGACGAATGGGAGTGTTTATGTGTAGCGGGGGGTCAAACATGATCGTCGAGGTCCCGGATATTACGGTTATAGGACAATACATTACTCACTCATGAATCTCTTGAATCCGTGTTTGTATTGTTCCGAGAGGATACGGAACATCTTCGTTACGTGTAAAACCCTCACTATGCGAACTTATAAACTTAAAATAAGATAGTACAATTTAGAGAATAAACATCATGTTATTGTTGTCTTATTTATACCACTTTTAATTATGTGTTTGATTATTCTTCTTTTATATATATCATGTTCTACTTTAACATTCTTTTAAATTGGGGACTTACCGAAATCTAGTTCGCTGGCGGGCATTCCATTTTCTACTTGTTTTTTTTCCTTTCTTTGGGGAATGTCCGTCAGTTGACTTTAAAACTGGAGAAGATTATCAAGAAGTAGAGCCCAACGAGCAGGATATCAGTTAGTTTTCTACGCATGCCAATTATTAGTTTTTCTTGGTTTATGTTGGTTATTCAAACTTTGTAATAAATATGTTGGACTTCGCTATTATTTTGAAATTCGTGTAATTTTTGTCTTTTTCTTCTTGCATTTACGTTTAGCGTATTCATGACGAGAAGGGGCGCTTCTCATTGTGGATACGTTCGGGCCTTGATCGTTCTCGCTCCTAGTCTTGAGAAGCAGAGCAGAAAGATTCTAGTAATACTTTTAAATTTGATCAAGTATATCCTAACGGTAGTTAATTTCATTTAGAGTCGTTTAAAGTATTGAATGAATGGCCTAATATTACTAGGTGATATATACTTCGTTGTATCGTTAAGAGATGGCAGTAACTCACTAAGTTTGTAAAAGGCACTAGATGGTGCTGGCCGTAGGGATACCGCTTATGTAGCACGGGTTCGAATTTGAATACGGGATACGATACGGATTTGCAATTTTCAAAAAATCTAGGATGCGGGATATATTTTTATATTGATTTTAAATTAACTAAATATGAATATATATTAAGGTATGCATACCAATATATGATAACATAAATAAATAAGAGAATAATGGAGGAAAGATGCCATAGGAGGGAATTTCCTCCTATGGCGTCGGAAAATACACTCTCCCTCGTTTTTTCCGCCGATCGGCACCCACCATCTTCATCGTTATCATCTAAGATATGGGTACACCAAATTTCATATGATTCTACAACTATTTCACCGTTGATTTAGCAATGTAAAAAGTTCTATTGACGGTAAACCGTCTTGAACCCACTAAATCAACGGTGAAAACGTTGTAGAATCACGTGAAATTTGGTGTACCCACATCTTAGATGATAACGATGAAGATGGTGGGTGCCGATCATCAGAAAAAATGAGAGGGTGTATTTTTTCGACGCCATAGAAGAAAATCCCCTCCTATAGGCTCTTTCGTCCATTAATCCAAATAAATAATGGTATTATGTTAAATATTCAATGCACTTTCAAACTTTGAAGTGCCTTAATTGTTGAGAGAAATAGAAGATGCATCGATTCGAGTGATGTTGTAAGACATTAACAAGTCCGGGCGAATCCGAGAGTTTCGGATTCCGAAACGCGATCGGAGACAATTCATGAGGCATATACAAGTATTCGTGCTTCATCGGGTACCGCATACTGCTTAGGTGCCTATACACCGACTAGGCGGTTATATCTGTTTCTAAAACATACTTGAATTTTCCCCCAAAAAAATTGCAACAAAGAGCATGCATAATCCCTAACATTCTAATAAAAAAATATAAAGAATATGAAACTATCATTAAAAATATTGTGATCATACATGCAAGACTACACGAAATGATATTATACACACTTTAACCACTTAATTCCAATGCCTAGACCCAAAACAGAGAGTCTAAGCCTTTGCCCACTTAGACGGATTTTTAAAACTATGTTATTTGCACCTAGTTATGACATGGCCCGTCATGAAACATATTGTTATTCATCAAAGATCATTTGGAGTGAATCCTTCAAGTATGCTGCAATGTGACAATACTTCTACTCTCAACCTCTAAATACCAATAATAGTGCGACGGATATGAGTAAAGTGAACGCTTTTTACAAATATTTAGTATAGTTATATGAGTCATAAAGTAAAAATAGACAACAATTACAAAGATTTAAATTTTATTCTAATACACACACCTCTCTTATACCAACACACAAGACCTTTTCTTCTAAAACACATCCCAACTACTATACTATAAATACTACAACACTTAGAAAAAACACACTATCTTTTCTCCTTACAAAACAACTAGCCTTAAAGGCTTTATTTCTCTCTAGCTCTCTCGCTCTTATTTTGTAGTTGCTCTTTTCTTGATTACAATGGATAATTTTGCTTCATTTTATAGGCTTTATTAAGTAGATGGAATAGTGTAAACTAAGAGAGAGAAATATGGCACAAAGTGGCAGCCCATGTGAGTGAAGGGGTTGGTGAAATAGTTTGACATATAAAAAATGGTTTTCAACTTTGTGGAGCTAACTTTAATACTCCCCCTCACCCCCTCGACATCAACTTCTCTGGTTATAATCCAGGTTCTTTCTAAATTCCACAAAGTTCGATGAGCTCAATCCTTTAGTAAATATGTCCGCCACTTGATCTTCTGTTCGTATCGATTGCATTGCAATCTCTTCTCGCGGTACCTTCTACCTAAGAAAATAATGATGTAACTCCATGTATTTTGTTTGTGCATGAAACACAAGATTATCTGCTAGTCAGATAACTAATTGGTTGCCAAAGTATAAGTCCACTCTTTTACAATCACAACACACAATGCAACTCACTGGCTTATTACAAACCTTTTACTCTCTTTTACTATTATTCTTTTGCACTCAACCTTTTCTTTTCATTAGATACATTGCCCCGATTGATACATTGCATATATCACCCTATATATAGAGGTTATTGTTGGGGTCAAAAATTACACCCCGGTTGACCAAGTCAAAATCAAAATCAACACCAAGCCAATTGGGCCCAAGCTCAGGCCAAGTGCGCTTATGCCCAAGTCAAGCCCTGCGGCCGGCCACCTCCATGCCAAAATGAAAATTATGTAATAAATAATTTTGATATAATTTTTATGAATAAATGTAAGGAAAATGGGCATAAAACCAAATTTTTGTAAATCTCATGATTCATGTGCAAAAAGAAGTAAGCACATGGGCATGGAATGGGCAAAATGCCATTTAGTAAAACCCAAGAGTCTATGTGTAAATTTGTAAGGCAATATAAGGCAACATGATAATGAAACCAAAAAAAAAGAATTCATTCCCCATCAAATCTCTAGGGTTTATGCCACCATCCTCACTCTCTCAGGTTCTTCATCTTTCTCTTCATTTTCTAATTAAACCAAGAGCTTAACTCTCTTTTTCTCAAAACTAAATAAAGTTTCACCATAAACCCATTGAAGAAGAGTTTAACTCTCATATCCAATCAAAAAAGAGAAGATTTTCTCTACCTTCTTCTTCCTGTTCAAGATCCAATTTAAGAGAGCGAGAAGGAAAACCCAACTCGCAAGGCTCCATCAAAAGAAGAAAAGGGGTCACTTTTCATCACCCATGATCTAAATCTTGGAGTTTCAAGAGAACTCATTTAGGTTTCTTCTCAAAAGAGAAAGGATGAAATCTTTTGGAATTGAACTCCATAATAAAAATCCTTTTAGGAGGTTAACTTCATTTGAAATCTTTTGGAGTTTAACTCCATAATAAAAATTCTTTTGGAGTTTAACTCCACAATAAAATCCTTTTAGGAGTTTAACTCCATTTAAAATCTTTTAGAGTTTAACTCCATAATAAAAATTCTTTTGGAGTTTAACTCCACAATAAAAACCTTTTTAGGAGTTAACTCCATTTAAAATCTTTTAGAGTTGAACTCAATAAAAAAAATTTGGAGTTGAACTCCACAATAAAAGTCATTTTAGAAGTTTAACTCCATTTAAAATGTTTTGGAGTTCAACTCCATAATAAAAATTCTTTTAGAGTTGAACTCCACAATAAAAATCCTTTTGGGAAGTTTAACTCTACTTAAAATCTTTTGGAAGTTTAATTTCAAATAAAATCTTTTAGAGTTTAACTCCATTAAAATAATTCTTTTGGAGCCCACTGAGGGGGTTCCCTTCCCCACGTGAGAGGGAGGCTCCCACTTCCCCACGTGAGGGAGCACGTGAGGAAGCAGGGGCTCCCACTTAGTGGAAGCCTCCCTCTCACGTGAGAGGGAGGCTCCCACTAAGTAAGCGCCCCTGCTGCCTCTCACGTGAGGGGGAGCCCCTCCTCCTTCTCACGTGAAGGGGAGCCCCTCCTCCTTTTTTTAAATAAAATAAAATATAGATAATAAATAAAATAATTTTAAAAAATGTTTCTTTGAATAAATTTTTTAAAAAATCATTTGTCACAAATAGAATAAAAAAAATGAACACGTCCCTATTGTTAAAAAAATACACCAACACATCACATTGATTTCGCATGACCAGTTTGACCCGTCAATCAGAAATTCCCTTACTCCAAAAACGAGGCGAAATTAACTGTAGCTTGGTCCGCAGCTGCCGGAGATTAGGACCCCCACAATTAATAAAACCCCAGCCTACCGCAGACAGAGGGAATCTGTGCATGCCTCGAGAGCCAACTTTGGAGGAAAGGAGAAATAAGGTCTACTCTTTCAGAAGAGAAAAGATTCACAAAATATTCAAAAATGCTCTCAAGAATGGCTTGCGGCTACCAGAACCAAAAAGGCCAAGTGAAGCGAACAGGGATGATCATTCCAATTATTGCCCATACCACCGAGTGTTGGGACACACTATTGAAGACTGTTGCATTTTCAAGGATTGGGTCGAGAAACAATACAAGGCAGGAGAAATCTCGTTGTCCCCTGGCGTGTTGACAAACGATCAAGCCGTGACTTCCAATTTTATACAAACAGAGACCGAGGTATTTCGGGAACTGGCCGCTCTCAATTGTTCACTCTTCCCTAAAAGGGGCAAACCACGGAGGCGATCCAATGGTCCAGTGAGTAACGTTGACAATGAAGGGGCAACAAACAGATTGCGCGATCCATACAGTATATATGGTCGGACATGAAGAAACGAACCTTCCTACACTTTACAGCCATGATGATGATATGGTTGACGCCGCCCAATATTGGCTCGGTTCAGATAATGATGAGGAACCTGCTCGAGCTGCTAAGCAAAAAAAGCCCATGGTTCTTGGGGAATCAAGCTCAGGCGATGAAGATAGCTCAAGCGTCGTCCCCAAAACTACATAACAAGCGTTATTCCAATGGCTTCAAAAGAAATTTCAGGACCGTGATAGGGAGTTGGCCATGATCCGTTCCAAAGTCGACGATCTGGGGAATGTTGTGGAAAATCTCACAACCCGGGTCCATCAAATACAATCACAACAAAATCAAAATTTGGTCCACGAACCAGAGATTGATGTCCCAAAGCAGCCAACTGTTGGGGTCAAAATTTGCACCCCAGTTGACCGGGTCAAAGTCAAGGTCAACCCCAAGTAATCGGGCACAAGTCCAGGCAAGTAGGCCCATGCCCAAGTCGAGCCCCGCAGCCGGCCTCCCCATGCCAAAATAAAAATCATGTAACAAATAATTTTGATGTAATTTCGTATGCATAAATGTAAGCAAAATGGGCATAAAACCAAATTTTTGTAAAGCCCGTGGCTTATGTGCAAAAAAAATAGCACATGAGACATGAAATGGGCAAAATGCCATTTTGTAAAGCCCAAGGGGCTACGTGTAAATTTGTAAGCCTATAAGAGGCAACATGATGAAAATATCTAAGGAACTTTTTCCTTCTCTCAAACTCTAGGGTTTTTGTGCATGTTTCTCCTTCCTCAAGGTTCTAAACTTTCTTCTCATTTTCAATTAAATCAAGAGTTTTACTCTTCCTTTTCCATAACTAAATAGTTTTTCACCACAAAAACCACGAAGGGGGGCTCAGATCTTCTATTAAATCTCAAAAGGGGAAATTTTTTAAATCTCACCCCCTTTCTTCAAGATCCAGCCAACCGAGAGAAAGAAGGATACCCGTCTCCAGAATTCCTATCTTGGGAATATCCAGGGTGGGTTTGATTCAATCAAGAAATGACGGATTGAACTTGACTAGCATCCTATGATTTGTTGGCCTTTGTCAAGGTCATAGGGGTTAGGGGCAAAATATTATCGGGAATTTCAAGTGTTGAAATTTGCAATGAGATTGCATACATTCTATGAGATAGTTGGATCCCGATACCCACTGCGAGTAATTGTTACTCCTGAGAGAGTTTTACACAGGACAATTAGCCGATCAAATAGGTGTCTAGAAAGGTGTCAACGGGGTTACGCCTCTGGGAAAACGAGTTTTACTTTAATTAGGTCCGTGCGAAAGCACGGGAAGCCTCCCTCAAAGTACCGACACTGGCCTGGCTGAAAGATTGGCGAAGTTGTAGGGTGTAATTAATCCCGGCTAGTCTTTCCTTTTAGGGTTTGAAGGAAGATTTGATAAAAACAGTGGGAGCCATCCTGATTAGATAAGATAAATAACCAATCTAATCTTGCAAAAGCATAGGCTAAAGTGTTTTCTTCTCTCTCTCCAGGTAGCGACCATATCATGCCTTAATAAAGATAATAATATGGATGTATTGACCGAACCCACATGTTATACTGTGCTGGGGAACGTTGGTTCCGTTCTTTCTTATAAAAGTTATAAGACTGAACAGGATATAGGGGAATACCAGGATTCCCATGCCACCCGTGTGAAGAAAGTACATGTTGATGCATTTTCTTCGGGTGTGTTCGTTACAGAGAACTGTTTCTCCATTTCCGGTACGTCCTGGGTATTAGATACCGGGTCAGGATCCCATATATGTAATCAGTTACATGGGCTTAGGAAAGGTAGGGAACTTGGAAAAGGTGATAAAGACATAAGGGTTGGAAATGGTGCAATTGTTGCAGCTAAAACCGTCGGGGAATATCACCTTGTATTGCCAACTGGTAATACATTGATTCTGAACGAATGCTATTTCATGCCGAACCTGATATGCAACATTATATCGGTTTCTTTGTTGAGTAAAGAGGGATATAATTTTGTATTACTGGATAATGTTATAAACATTTTCCTAAACCAAAAGTTGGTTGGATTAGACACGATGTGCAATGGCATTTATGTTCTAAATCAATCAACAGTTCTGAGTATAACAAACACACACAAGATGAAGAGTTCAGAACTGAACGAATCCTTCTTGTGGCATTGTAGACTGGGTCACATCAATGCAACACGACTAGCTAAGTTGCATAAGGATGGATATTTGAATCCGTTTGAATTTTCATCTTATGACACTTGCCAGTCATGTCTCAAAGGTAAGATGACCAAAACTCCGTTTACGGGACACGGAGAAAGAGTTACTGAACTCTTGGGACTGGTACATAATGATGTATGCGGCCCCATGTCTACACATACCAGGGATGGTTCTTCGTACTTCATTACATTCACTAACGATCTCTCTAGATTCGGATATGTGTTCCTGATGAAACACAAATCAGAAACTTTTGAGAAATTTAGAGAATATAAACAAGAAGTCGAAAACCAAACCGGGAAAAGTATTAAAATCCTTCGATCTGATCGAGGAGGTGAATACTTGAGCAATGAATTCCTGGACTTCCTAAAAGAGAATGGGATTCTCTCTCAGCTGACTCCTCCATATACACCACAGCACAACGGTGTATCGGAACGGAGGAACCGCACCCTATTAGATATGGTGCGCTCTATGATGAGCACAACCGAGTTACCTATTTCCTTCTGGGGGTATGCGCCGGAGACAACAGCATACCTATTGAATCAAGTTCCATCTAAATCTGTACCTATCACACCATATGAGATATGGAGTGGGAATAGACCATGTCTTAAACGAGTTAAGATATGGGGTTGTCCGGCCTATGTCAAAAGGCAAAATCCGGACAAACTCGAGGTACGGTCAGTTTTATGCAAGTTTGTGGGATATCCCAAACATTCACATGGATATCTTTTCTACCATAGCGAGGAACAAAAGGTGTTTGTTTCTCGACATGCCACCTTTTTAGAAAAGGAATTTCTTGCAAAAGAAATTAGTGGCGACAAGGTAGAACTGGAAGAAATTCCGGCTACACAAACTCAAACTGAAGATTTAGTGGAACCGGAGGATTCAGTAGTTCCCAATGAACCCCAGCCACTCCGCCGATCTAGTAGGGTTCCTCACCCACCTGAGAGATACTACGATTTTCTCATGGATGGTGGGAGCGAGGATTTGCATCATGGTTGATGATGACCCAACTAGCTTCGAGCAGGCCATCACGAGTGGGGACTCAGTGAAATGGCTGGATGCAATGCGGTCCGAGATGGAATCCATGTACACCAACAAAGTATGGACTTTAGAAGTTGCTTCTGAAGGGGTAAAACCCATTGGGAGCAAGTGGATCTTCAAGAAAAAACTTGGTGTAGATGGGAAAGTGGAAACTTTCAAAGCTAGACTTGTTGCAAAAGGTTTTCGTCAAAGACCAGGTGTGGACTATGACGAAACCTTTTCTCCAGTGGCTATGCTTAAATCCATCCGGACCATGCTTGCCATCGCTGCATATCATGACTACGAAATCTGGCAAATGGATGTTAAGACCGCCTTTCTAAACGGTGATTTAGAAGAGAGCGTGTACATGACTCAGCCAGAGGGCTTCGTAGATAGTGGGAGCAGCGGGAAGGTGTGCAAGCTGCTTAAATCCATTTATGGATTAAAGCAAGCATCGTGGAGTTGGAACATCTGCTTTGACGTCGTTATCAAAGAGTTTGATTTCGTCAAAAACGTAGATGAACCTTGTATCTACAAGAAGGTGGCAGAGAGTAAAGTTGTCTTCCTCGTATTGTACGTGGACGACATACTCTTGATAGGAAATGACATTCCTATGCTGCAATCGGTCAAGCTCTTCTTATCACAAAGATTCTCATTGAAAGATCTTGGTGATGCCTCCTGCATATTGGGAATTAGGATCTATAGAGATAGATCTAAACGGATATTGGGATTGTCCCAATCCAGGTACATTGACACCATACTAAAGAGGTTTAGTATGGAAGAGTCCAAACGTGGGTTTTTACCCACGATCTCAGGACTCACTCTCTCCAAAGAGATGTCTCCCAAGACTGATTTGGAGAGAGCTCGCATGCAAGGGATACCCTATGCTTCGGCTGTAGGCTCTATCATGTACGCGATGCTATGTACCAGACCCGATGTAGCATACTCAGTAAGTGTAGTGAGTAGGTATCAAGCTGATCCTGGAGAGAGTCACTGGACAGCTGTGAAGAGCATTCTCAAGTACTTACGAAGGACTAAAGAGATGCTCTTGGTGTATGGTAACGGAGAACTCCAAGTGGAGTCCTTTACCGATTCGAGCTTCCAGAGTGATAAGGACGACTCTAAGTCGCAGTCGGGATTTGTCTATACACTTTACGGAGGGGCGGTTAGCTGGAAGAGTTCCAAGCAGGAAACCGTGGCAGACTCGACGATGGAGGCTGAATACATCGCTGCCAACGATGCTACCAAAGAGGCTGTCTGGATCAAGAAGTTCATTACTGAACTTGGAGTGGTTCCATCCATTGAGCATCCAATACCTTTGTATTGCGATAACAATGGAGCGGTGGCTTTGGCCAAGGAACCCAGGTCCCATCAGCGATCCAGGCATATTCTGAGGCGGTATCACCTGATCCGGGAGATAGTTGATCGCCGGGAGATCAAGGTCAGGAGAGTTGACACGAAGAACACAGCGGATCCACTCACGAAGGCCATTCCCCAGATACAGTTTGAGAGACTCTTCGGGATGCTCGGTATGCGATACTACAGCAGCTGGCCCTAGTGCAAGTGGGAGATTGTTAGTTGTATGTATGCCCTAGAGGCCAGTATTGTGCAGATGATGTATATTATATTGGATGCTTGGACATATATAGAGAGGACTTTCTTGCTCGATATGATAGTATGCTATCTGGTTGCTCTTTATCTTAACATGTATACTTGTCTCTTGATACTGTCTTATAGTTACATGTTGGTAAAGCCCTTAGAATGTGTACTTGACTACCTGGACTATGATGCGGATCATACTAGTGGGGACATGGTAGTCCATAAGTACATCCTTCAAGGTCCCTAGTCGTGGGTGTATCGAGACAGGGCATCGATATACCAGAGTAGACTAGCGTATACGCTTCTCGACCCATGAGATGGGCGATGGATGATCCAATATCCATTGGTGTTTGACATCAGAGATGGTATACGGGTGCTCAGTGGAGACTGGGTACACTGGACGGACTCGCCGAGAACTCCCAGATGGTATTATACCTCACGTCAGATGGCAGTTCTCTGGTGACACTTGTGCAGGTTTGTCTGTAGACCCGAGATCGTCATAGGGTCTTGTGTGATTCCCACTGTGCTTTGATTTCCACCTTACCACGTCCATGAGGGCGTGCAAAACGGTGGTTTTTGGGTACAGTCCCGAGTCACATGGAGGCAATGAGCGATAGGAGGGGTTTCGTCTCTCCCGGTATTGGGGGTTGATGTTGCGCTGTGCTCGATTGGCCATAACAGGGAAGTCCCTGGCTAGGGCTGATTAGAGATTTACCGGTAAGTGTTACCAGTAGTTTCTCGACCCGTTATGAGCCTCACATCGGCACGACTTATCGGTTATTGGGGTCTGACGTTTACCACCCCTAGACTTGATATGCGACATATCAGACGAGGAGACCGGACTGTACGGGAAGTGTTACCGGGAGGCTTTTACAGGAGTTGGAGCGGGCTTGCTTGCTGATCTTCTGATCGCTCAATACCCGGGTAGCCGTTACGTCCAGCTAGTACCGCTGACGGCTTGTGGGTGCTTGATGTGATCATCACCTACTGCCGGCGTATTGATGAGTCTTTAGAGTCTTACACAGAGGTTTTACTGGCTCATGCAAAACGAAATAGGAGCACGTATGCGATATGTGCAGGACCGAGAATAATACGTGTATGTGATACCGTATTCTATTCTCGCGACTTATTGTATCGGTCGGTTATATATGATATAGCCGGGTTATCGAATCAAGTGTTGATTCGATAAGTCGATGCATTGGATGTTAGTCGGTTATATGAGATATGACCGGATTATTAGGTCAAATGTTGATTTAATAATTTATTGCATAATTGTATATTTGATATACTAGTTTGCATTAACTAACACTTGTTCACTTTAGGGTTTTTCTCACATGTAAACACTTGAATATATATATATGATATATATATTAAAAGTGTTTTCTTTTGTATCATGGTTGATGATACACTAGACTTTGGTGTATGAGACTTACACCATGCTATCTTTTATGTTGGATTTTAATATTCAAAGTAATTACAAAATTAGTGGAGGATTAGCTAAATACTTGAAGCTTGTGGAAGCATTTGACTAAATCCACTAAATTTGTTTTTACTATGGATATTTCTTAACCCAACCATATACTTTAGCTTAGGGTTAAGTCTCTACAAGAGTTAGTATATGATACTCACTCACCATGGTTAAACTTCTCACTTGATCATTATCCTCATCTCTTTCATTTCTTCTTCTTCTTCATTGCTAAAAAGAAAAAGAAAACTAGGGTTTGATCAAAAGTGAGAAAGATTGTGAGAAACAAAATTCTAAAGAGAACACACTTCCTATTTCTCCATCCTCTACTAGACTAGCACTTTAGTTTAGGGTGTTTACTTCACTAATTCTCTAGTTAGTGAAGTAGGAGCTTGAGTCGGAATTCCCTCGACGTAGATCATCTTCGGCCTCGGAGACTTCAAGCAAGGTCGCATCCTTCGCGTCGTGAAGCCATGCAAGAGCCCGGAAGAACCTTGATCGCAGAGAAGGGACTTCAACAAGGAGCAAATGAAGTGGAGGACCGATCTACAAAGGTTGTATTTCGTGTTCCCTTTAGAGTAAAGTTGTTTACTTGCCTTTAGATTCGCCTAAACTCTAGTATACGATCTTGCTTAGGGTTATTCGGCATATAAAATTTAATTTTGGCATGGTCGATGCCTTGTAGAGCCTTGTTAGTGTGCCTAGTAACCCTACATATTTCGGGTTAAACATTCATGCGAACTCAATCAACATATACATTGATTGCCTGTATTGAAATCATGGTTCTTTGTGCAAGTTAACAATTTCCAATTGCAATCTTCGGATGTAGCAAAAATGTCTCCAAGGACAAGCACAGCTTCCATCTCCTACACGATGAAGATGGACGTCAGGACGGTCCTCCCGGCCAGTCTCGGACGACAATGGAAGGAACCGCTGCTACCATTCGGCTCTATTATGTTCATGCCAGTTAGCGTCATCCCAGCTCCTCAAGCTCCAGCAACAGACAGACCGGCCTCGAAAGGCAGGAGACCAAATGTAGTGATCTCGAAGGCACCACTACCCAAACGCAAGTCGGTGTTTGAACGACTTTCCTTTGCTCCAGCCGGTGGCAAGGCCATCAACACCAACAAACCAATAAGACGTCTCGAGCAAGCTCCAGCGGTGCCATTGACAACTGCTCGATCGGGTATCTTCTCTAAGCTCCCCACCAATCGACTTACGGTGGATTCTCAGAAAGCGGATGCCCGCCAAGCCCTCAAAATCGAGAAGCTAAAACAGAAAAGGCTCAGATACAGAGCCAACAAAAGGGCTAGGGCTCATGCTATGCTGAACTTCATGAGGTTCCATGAACAGGGTCACCCCGCCAAAGATAAAAAGACGGCTGGATATGTGGTCCACACTGTCTATATGGTGGGCACGCGCAGCAAGAGTAAGGACGGGGCCACCACATCTCAAATCCAATCTGGTGTGAATATAGCTGTCACTTCCCAAGACCAGCATCCTCCGGAGGGTGATGAAAATCCTCCCAGTGAGGCTGATAAGCAGAGAGATCCCTCGGTTCATAAGGAGTCGGGCACGGAAAGCGAAGATGAACCAACTTTCCATCCTAAGAATGCAGAGCGGCAACTTCTCTAAGAGCTCCTAAAACAGCTCGGAAGTCAAGATAAGGAGATGGCCAAACTTTACTCCAAAATTGACGACTTGACGAATGTTGTCTTGTAGCTCACGGCCCGACTTACCTCTCAGCCGCCCAATCAAGCGCAGGGCTCTGCTCATGAACCGGGAAACGGTGTCCCAAAGCAGCTGATGCCTATTCCCTCAAATCCAAAGGTGGACGGACCGCATGAAAGTCAGTCGCATCCCATCTCGGGAAATATCTCGGCTACCGATGACAGTAGCCCGCTAACTAAAGATCAAATCATGGATTGGGTTGCCAACAAAGTCAAAACATTGTTAGCCGAAACCGAAGTGCAAAAAGATGTTAGCAATAGCGGAAGACCATATCCTGCTCAGTATGATCTGGTAGAATTTCCAAGCGACTATGTCATCCCTAAATTCGGAAGATTCGATGGGAAGGGAAATGCGAATCGACACATCGCCCACTTTAAAGCCTCATGTGGGAATACTGAGGGCAATGATGCGCTTCTCCTCCGCCGGTTCGTTAATAGCTTGACCGATTTTGCTTTCGATTGGTACGTGAGCATACCGGGTGGCTCCGTCACAACTTTCGTCCAAATGGAATCTTTGTTCCGACAAAGGTTCATGAGTGCCAGCGATAAGATCACCATTGCCGACCTCGTAAGGACCAAGTCAAAGAACAACGAAAGCAGCACGGATTTTATAACCCGGTGGCGCAATCTCTCCGTCAAATGTGAACCGACGATAGAGCAGGACCAATCTGTCGGTCTTCTTATCGGAAATCTCAACAATTGGATGGCCCCGTTTCTATGCACCGTGGGTCTCAAAACATTACAAAAGCTGATCAGGAAAGTTCAAATGCTGGAGCGCTCAAAGCAGGAGTCCTCCTCGGATTCCCAAAATAACAATCGGTCTTGAAGAAACCGAAATGACGAAAATCGCAAAGACGGAAACTCCGATGATTCTGAATCTTTCAACACTTCGGCTAACCGAAATAAGGTAGAGATGAGCGAGCCTAATGCCAACCAGCCTCGGAAGCCAGTGTTCGGAGAGGGAGGAGAATCTCCACTGAAAGAGAAGCTGGATAAGGTCAATTCCTTCAGAAGGAACAAAATCCGTAAAATATTCAAAAACGCCCTGAGGAACGGTCAACAACTGCCAGAGTCAAAAAGACCGCAGGAAGCGAATATGACTGACGACCCCAAACACTGCCCCTATCACAGAGTGATAGCTCATACCATTGAGGACAGCTTCGTTTTCAAAGATTGGATCGAAAAACAATACAAGGCAGGAGAGATAGAACTGTCCAAAGGCGTGTTAACAAACAGTCAAGCCACGACCGCCAATTTCATACAAACGGAGACCGGAGTCCTTCGTGAAACTGATTCTCTCAGACATCTGCCTTTCTCTGAAAATAATCGACCACCACGTCATTAAACTGGGAACAGTCGACCTCTAAGTCGTTAAACTGAGGATGTAAAAATGTGTAAATAAAACAATATATATATATAAAGCCGAAATGATGGGGCAACTCGCAATAAAAATCAGCGAGTAAAAATAAAAATAAAGCCGAAATGATGGGACAACCGTGAATAAAAAGCCGAAATGATAGGGCAATCGTGACCTTCGTGATAAGAAAAGCTGAAATGATAGAGCAATCGCGGTAAATAAAAAATAAAAAAAGTAAAAAAAACGGCGAATGATGAGTCGCTCCTGGTACCATATTCCAGTGCAGCGATGCAGACGCCAACCAAAATCCGATTTTTCAAAATTCCCTCAGCCCTACGGTTGGTCCCCAAGTTGACTTCCGTATACAATCCACGGGCTCAAATAATTCTCATCATACCCATATCCTACTGCAATCACCATTCCAGCGGTCGGTCTCCGCCCTTGGAATTATGCTCCATTTGGGAAGACCCACTCATATGTCCTCACGATACATGAGGAGAACAAACTTATGAGATCCTTTCGTTCTTTCAGTCAGAAGGGGGTTACTCTCAATGCATCACAGACTTCTATTATATAGACTCGTACGGAAACTACTTCGTGGGATCCTTACGACTCACGAAGGAAAAACACACTTGAGAGTCCCCACGACTCCTAAGGAGAAAGTACACCTACGAGATCCGTTCGACTCGTAAGGAGAAAATGCTTTTATGGGACCCCTACGGCTCATAAAATTGAAAAGTCTTAGGTGATAGTGACATAAACCTGTCTCCTAAACCATCGCTCCCCAACAGGGAACGGCAAATGATGAATTGCTCCTGGCACATGTGTATCAGTGTTAGCAACGCCGATGCCTACCCTAACCCCAAAATTCCAAACTCCAATCCAATAGACCCCTAAGTCTTTAAACTGGGAATAGATAACCTCTAAATCGTTAAACTGAGAACAGATGACCCCTAAGTCGTTAAACTGGAAACGAGGGAGATCCCCTCACGGCGAATGATGAGTCGCTCCTGGTACCATATTCCAGTGCAGCGATACAGACGCCTACCAAACTCTCTATGTCCCAACGGCGAATGATGAGTCGCTCCTGGTACCATATTCCAGTGCAGCGATACAGACGCAAACCAAACTTTGAATATCCCAAAGGCGAATGATGAGTCGCTCCTGGTGTCATATTCCAGTGCAGCGATGCAGACGCCAACAAAGTCCTGAAATTCTTCCGGCCCTACGGTCTGGATCATACATCCTGCAAAACTGTATACAATCCACGGGCGTAAAACAATCTCAATCTCTCCCAAGTCCTACCTGCAAGACCACATTGAAAATCCCACCAGCGATGAAGATTCACAAAAAAAAGTGGGGATATGCCCACAAGCAAAATGGGCACGGATAAAAACCCGAAAGGGCTCCGTGAGTAAAAACAGCAAGACAGCCGACGAGTTTGTGAAAATCCGAAAGGACGCAAACTCGTGAAAAAGAGATGAAATACACTCGCAAAGTCCTCTCGACTTTGTGAGGAGAAAATTCCCGCGTGAGATCCTTACGACTCACAAAGGAGCAACACACTTAGAAATATCCACGACTCCTAAGTAGAAAATACACCTAAGGGATCCTTACGACTCGTAGGAAGAAAATGCTTTTATGGGACCTTTAAGGCTCATAAAATTGAAAAGTCTTAGGGGATAGGGACCTAAAACCCGTCTCCTAAGCCATCGCTTCCTAATAAGCAATGGCAAATGATGATTCGCTCCTGGTACCATATTCCAGTGTAGTGATGCTGATGCCAAACAAAAACCAAAATTCCCAAATCCACTCATGGCAAATGATGATTCGCTCCTGGTATCATATTCCAGCGTAGCGATACTTATGTCGACCTAAATCAAATCCAATCAACAAGCTCTGTGTCAGAATCATGCTTCGTCTCAGAGTGTACCCCGTGTCGAAATCATGTTTCGCTTCGAAGTATCCACCTTCCCTGTCGGAATTATGCTTCGCCTAGGAATCATCCTCTACATCAAAACCAGTGACACTGCATACCGGAATCAAGTCAACAAGCGACCTCCTCGTCGGAATTATGATCCGCCCTGAAACCAAGTCAACAAGCGACCTCCTCGTCGGAATTATTCTCCGTCCTGGAATCAAGTCAACCGGCGACCTCCTCGTCGGAATTATGCTTCGACTCGGAATCAAGTCAACCAGCGACCTCCCCGTCGGAATCAAGCTTCGACTCGGAATCAAGTCAACCAACGACCTCCCCGTCGGAATTAAGCTCTGTCTCGGAATCAAGTCGACTAACAAGCTCTGCGTCAGAATCATGCTTTGTCTCAGAGTGTACCCCGTGTTGAAATCATGCTTCGCCTCGGTGTATCCGCCTTCTCTGTCGAAATTATGCTCCGGCTCGGAATCAACCAGCGACCTCTTCGTCAGAATTAAGCTCCGCCTCGGAATCAAGTCGACTAACAAGCTCTACGTCAGAATCATGCTTCGTCTCAGAGTGTACCCCGTGTCGAAATCATGCTTCGTCTCGGCGTATCTGTCTTCCCTGTTGAAATTATGTTTCGTCTTAGAATCAAGTCGACTAACAAGCTCTGCGTCAGAATCGTGCTTCGTCTCTGAGTGTACTCCGTGTCGAAATCATGCTTCGCCTCGGCGCATCTGCCTTCTCAGTCGAAATTATGCTTCGTCTCGGAATCAAGTCAGCCAACAAGCTCTACGCCGGAATCATGCTTCGTCTCAGAATATACCCCGTGTCGAAATCATACTTCGCCTCGGAGTATCTGCCTTCCCTGTCGGAATTATGCTTCGCCTGGGAATCAAGCTCTGCATCGAAATTATATTTCGGTCAGAAAGTCTGCCGCCCGTCGGAATTATGCTCCGACCCCTTTGGAATCATGCTCCGCTCGTCGAAATTATGCTCCGACCCTTTAGAATCATGCTCCTCTCATCGGAATTATGCTCCGATCCCCGAAGTTATGCTCATCGGAATCATCCTCCAATCCCTGGAATCATGCCTTTACTCTTCGGAATTATGCTCCGATCCTCGGAATTATGCTCCGACTCTTCGGAATGATACTCCGACCCTGGAATTATGCTCCGCAAATCGGAATTATGCTCCAATCCCCGGGAATCATGCTCCCCGAGGGATGCTCCGCCCCAGGAACGATGTTCCACCTCGAAGTCCAGCTTCAAGATCCATCAATTTTATGCACACAACTCATATGCGCGATGTGCATTTATTGATAGGGGCACTTTGTTGGGGTCAAAATTTGCACCCCAGTTGACCGGGTCAAAACCAAGATCAATCCCAAGTAATCGGGCCCAAGCCCAAGCAAGTGGGCCCATGCCCAAGTCGAGCCCCGCAGCCGGCCTCCCCATGCCAAAATAAAAATGATGTAATAAATAATTTTAATGTAATTTCTTGTGCATGAATGTAAGCAAAATGGGCATAAAGCCAAATTTTTGTAAAGCCCATGGCTTATGTGCAAAAAGAAATAGCACACGAAACATGGAATGGGCAAAATGACATTTTGTAAAGCCCAAGGAGCTATGTGTAAATTTGTAAGCCTATAAGAGGCAACATGATGAAAATATCTAAGGAACTTTTTCATTCTCTCAAACTCTAGGGTTTTTACGACTCTTTCTCCTTCCTCAAGCTTCTAAATATTCTTCCCATTTTCAATTAAATCAAGAGTTTTACTCTTCCTTTTCCAAAACTAAATAGTTTTTCACCACAAAACCCACGAAGGAGAGCTCATATCTTCTATTAGATCTCAAAAAGGGAAGATTTTTAAATCCCACCCCCTTTCTCCAAGATCCGACCAACCAAGAGAAAGAAAGAGACTCATCTCCAGAATTCCCATCTTGGGAATATCCAGGGCCAAAGGGAAGAAACAAAGCAGCCCCCTTTAATCATTTCTAAATATTTTTAGGTGCTTAACTCTATTCAAGATCTATTGGAGTTCAACTCCCTAAATTAATCTCTGTCAGTAGTTCAACTCCATAAGTCAAATCGGGAGCACAGCTTCCAGTGCAGGGGCCAAGTCCCTTTGCCTGCCGACGCCCAGCGCCCGCGTGCCATGCACGTGGGGCGCTGGCGCCCAGCGCCCAGCACGCTAGCGCCCACGTGCCAAGCACATGAGGCGCCAGCGCCCAGCGCCTGCGTGCCACGCACGTGAGGCGCTGGCCCCCACACGTCGTTTGGACGCTTTTTCCCTTTCTTATATATATATATATATATATATACACACACTCCACAATACTGTCTCCGTTAGAGAAAAAATTTCTAACGGGACGCTGGCCCGCATCCCGTAAGGGGGCTGCTAGCCCTCTTGACCCCCAGCCCGCTATCCGGGTAGCGGGACCCCTGAAAAAACTCTGCGGAGCCCCCGATATATCCAATTCCCCTTCAAAACACAACATTGCACATTGAGTTCGCATGACCTGTTTGACCCGTCAATCGGAGGTTCTCTCGCTCCAAAGACGATGGGTAATTAACGGCAGCTTAGTCTGCCGGAGATTCGGATCCCCACAATCAATAAACCCCAGCCTACCCTAGGCAGGGGGAATCTATAATGCGCCTGACAAGCGCGCGCGTATTCCCATCTCAATGTGGTGACGAAAAACACCCTACACCAACAGCTATTCCTTTCGGTCTAAGAGCGGAATACCTTCATGAAAGTCGACGACAGCTAGCCCCCAGGAAAATCATGATGCATGACTGCGACTAGTTGACAAGGGACAGAATTAAAGGAAAGTCATTAACAGATCCCGAAACTCTCCAGGACTTACTTAAAAGAGTCCAGACGTTGGAACATGGGGTCCCAAATCTATTCCAAACTACTAATATAACAAGTCCAAATATCCGGAGAACAACAACCGCAAAGGTGGGTCTCTCAAGAACATTGAATCCTCTAATGCATTAGCCGACCAAAATAGGCGAGGAGCAGGCAGGCCTAATGCCGACTGGCCTCGAAAACCAGTGTTGAGAGGGGAAGGGGAATCGCCCCTCAAAGAGAAATTGAATAAGGTCTATTCTTTCAGAAGGGACAAAGTCCGTAAAATATTCAAGGACACCCTGAGAAACGGTATGCAATTACCTAAATCAAAAAGACCACATGAAGCAAACATGACTGATGATCCCTTGTACTGCCTGTATCACAGAATAGTGAGTCATACCATTGAAGGGTGCTTTATTTTGAAGAATTGGGTTGAAAAACAATACAATAAGGGAGTGGTCTCATTGGCCAAAGACGCGTTAGCAGAAAACCAAGCTACGATCGTCCGCTCCATTCAAACGAAGACCAAAACCCTCTGGGGGCAGACAGCTCAATCGCCCGCTCCAGAAAATGACCCAGTCCACCGCAGTTTCTACGGGACACACGTGAACGTCTCTTCAGAAGGACAAAAAGAGTATTGAAGCGCCGTGAGATCAAAGTCCAAGGATTTTTGAATAAACGTACAGCTATGACCTCTAAATCGTTAAACTGGGAAATAAAAGAAAAATGATGTAAAAAATAATAAATAAATAAAAAACAAAAAATAAACAAAAAACGGTATGTCCACAAGCAAAACGGGCACGGATGAAAACCCGAAAAGGCTCCGTGAGTAAAACCAGCAGGTCTGCCGGCGAGTTTGTGAAAACCCGAAAGGACGCAAACTCGTGAAAAAGATACGAAAATACACTCGCAAAGTCCTCTCGACCTTGTGAGAAAATATTCCCGTGTGAGATCCTTACGACTCATAAAAAAGCAACACACTTAGGAATCCACATGGCTCCTAAAGAGAATATACCTACGAGATCCTTTCGACTCGTAGGAAGAAAAAAATTTATGAGACCTTTACGGCTCATAAAATTGAAAAGCCTTAGGTGATAGAGATCTAAACCTATCTTCTAATCTATCGCTCTCCAACGAGCAACGTCAAATGATGAGTCGCTCCTGCCACTACGCTTCAGTGTTAGCGGTGCTGATGTCGACCCAAAACTCAAACCCCAAGATTCCCAAACGGCGAATGATGAGTCGCTCCCGGTATCATATTCCAGTGCACCGATGCAAACGCCAACCAAAATCCAAATTCCCAAACGGCGAATGATGAGTTGCTCCTAATACCATATTCCAGTGCAGCGATGCAGACGCCAACCAAAATCCAAATCCCCAAATTCGCAAATGGCGAATGATGAGTCGCTCCTGATACCATATTCCCGTGCAGCGATGCAGACGCCAACCAAAATCCAAATCCTTCAAATTCTCTCAGCCCTACTGCCAGTCCCCAAATTAACTACCATATACAATCCACGGGATTAAATGATCCTCACCACACCCATGTCCCAACACAATCACCAGTCCCGCGGCTGGTCACCGTCGTCAGAATTATGCTCCATTTGGGAAGACCCACTCATGTGTCCTCACAATACATGAGAAGAACAAAGCTTACAAGATCCTCTCGACTCGTAGAAAAATACCTTCGTGGGATCCATACGACTCACAAGGGAAAAACACACTTGGAGGTCCTCACGACTTCTAAGAAGAAAATGCACCTACGAGATCCTCTCGACTCATAAGGAGAAAATGTTTTTATAAGACCCTTACGGCTCATAAAATTGAAAAGCCTTTAGGTGACAGGGGCCTAAACCCGTCTCCTAAGCCATCATTTCCTAACGGGCATGGCAAATGATGATTCGTTCCTGGTACCACATTCCATTATTGCGATGCCGATGCCAAACCAAAACAAAAATCTCCAAATCCTCTCACGGCAAATGATGATTCGCTCCTCGTACCACATTCCAGTGTAGCGATACTAATACCAAACCAAAATCCCCAAATTCTCTCACGGCAAATGATGATTCGCTCCTAATACCACATTCCAATGTAGCAATGATGATGCCAAACCAAAGTCCGAATTCCAAATCCCACACTGCAATGCCTCAAATTCAAGGGTCCCGCCAAATAAGACAGGAATCGAACAAATCAAATTAAAGTCCCATCCGGAAGCGCTTCCAAGATCAAAAGTCCCGCCGGACAAATTGAAACATCCCCAAAACAAATCAAACCAACCAATTCCAACAACGGCCACTGCGTCAAACAGACACTCCGTCTCGGGGAAATATCGAACAGACACTCCGTGCCGGGGATACGTCAACCAGTGACACGCGGGGAAACGTCAAACAGACACTCCGTGCCGGAGACAATTCAACCAGCGACACTCCATACCGGGAAAACGTCAAACAGACACTCCATCTCGGGGACACGTCAACCAGCGACACTCCGTGCCGAGAAAACGTCAAACGGACACTCCGTCTCGGGGACACGTCAACCAGCGACATTCTGCCTCGGAGATACGCACCTCGAAGAAACGTCAAACAGAAACTCTGCCTCGGGGATACGTCGACCAGCGACACTCCGCTTCGGGGATACGTCGACCAGCAGACAGTCTGTGCCGGAGAAACGTCAAACAGCAGACACTCCGTGCCAGGAATATGCCATACACCAACACTCCGTCTCGGAGAAACGTCAAACAGACACTCCGTCTCGGGGACACGTCAACCAGCGACACTCTGTCTCGGAGACACGTCAAGCATCGACCGTTCATTTCGTAAAAAGGGCAGCGCCAGCCTACCAAAAGCAGGAACCAAATCAAGTCATACTACGCGAAAGAAGATCTATCAATTTCATGCACACAACACACGCACGCGGTGTGCATTTATTGATGGGGGGCATTTTGTTGGGGTCAAAAATTACACCATGGTTGACCAAGTCAAAATCAAAGTCAATCCCAAACCAAATGGGCCCAAGCCCAGGCCAAGTGGGTCCATACCTAAGTCAAGCCCCGCGGCCGGCCTCCCCATGCCAAAATGAAAATTATATAATAAATAATTTTGATGTAATTTTTATGAATAAATGTAACGAAAGTGGGCATAAAACCAATTTTTTGTAAAACTTATAGATCATGTGCAAAAAGAAATAAGCACATGGGCATGGGATGGGCAAAATGTCATTTAGTAAAGCCAAAAGGCTATGTGTAAATTTATAAGCCTATATAAGGCAACATGATAATGAAACCAAAAAAGGGAGAATTCATTCCCCATCAAATCTCTAGGATTTGTGGCTCCATTCTCTCTCTCAAGTCCTTCCTCTTCATTTTCCAATTAAATTAAGAGTTTAGCTCTCATTTTCTCAAAACTAAATAAAGTTTCACTATAAACCCATTAAAGGAGAGTTTAACTCTTATATCCAATCAAAAAAAAAGATTTTCGCTGTCTTCTTCTCCCTTCTCAAGATCCAATTTGAGAGAGGAGAAGAAGAAAAACCCACCTTCCAAGGCTCCATCAAGAAAAGAAAAGGGGTCTCTTTTCATCACCCAAGATCTAAATCTTGAAGTTTCAAGAGAACCCAATTGGGTTTCTTCTCAAAAGAGAAAGGAGGAAATCTTTGGAGTTTAACTCCATAATAAAAATTCTTTTGGAATTGAACTCCATAATAAAAATCCTTTTAGAAGTTTAACTCCATTTGAAATCTTAGAATTTAACTCCATAATAAAATTTCTTTTGGAGTTTAACTCCACAATAAAATCCTTTTGAAAGTTTTACTCCATAAAAATTCTTTTAGAGTTTAACTCTATAATAAAAATTCTTTTGGAGTTTAACTCCACAATAAAAATTCTTTTAGAAGTTTAACTCCATTTAAAATCTTTTGAAGTTTAACTCCATAATAAAAATTCTTTTGGAGTTGAACCCCACAATAAAAATCTTTTTGGAAAGTTTAACACCATATAAAAACTTTTGGAAGTTTAACTCCAAATAAAATTGTTTTGTGAGTTCAACTCCAAATAAAATATTTTGGAGTATAACTCCATTAAAAAGTCTTTTGGAGCCCACTGAGAGGGTTCCCTTCCCCACATGAGGGGCCAAAGGCTCTCATGAAGTGGGAGCTTCCCCTCCCACTAAGTGGGAGCCCTTGCTCCCTCTCACGTGAGGGGGAGGGCCCTACTCCCCTCACGTGAAGGGAGGATCCCACTTAGTGGGAGCCCCTCCTCCCTCTCACATGAGTGGGAGGGAGGCTTCCCCTCCTTTTTTAAAAAAAATAAAATAAATAGAAAAAAAATAATAAATAAAAAAAATTAAAATAATATTTCTTTGAATAATTTTAATAAAATCATTTGTCACAAATAGAATAAATAAAAAAAATGAGCATGTCCCTATTCTTAAAAAAAAATACACCAACATATCGCATTGATTTCGCAAGACCAGTTTGACCCGTCAATCGGAGGTACTCTCGCACCAAAAGCGATGGGTAATTAACGACAGCTAAGTCCGCGGCTGCCAGAGATTTGGATCCCCAATATCAATAAAACCCTAGCCTGCCTCAGGCAGAGGGAATCTGTACATGCCTGACAAGCGCGAGCATTCTCATCCCAATGGGGTGACGAAAAACACCCTACAGTTACCAAGCCCTAGGAAACTCAAACACACATTGGTTGCATCCACTAGAAATTTTGTTTTATACACAATGCCTACAATTTTGACCTTTGCATCCACCACTCGCCAACCATGCACGTTTTAAATCACTCAGTCATTTCTCCATCTATTCCACTTACATCTACTCCAATAGCACTTGAATTGATTTTGGTGCTGATCCTTAATACCCCTTAGCACCAAGTTCTTGCGGGATAAACTTGTTAGATATGACTTGAATCTACCCAAGGACACAACATGCTTCATATAGCCCTTGACTCAATCCACTATAGCAGCCCATGTTGTACTGAGTCTATAAGCCAAAGTCTAAAAGGCTAAAGTTTATGGTTGTCTATTTAAGCATAGGTGTTGATATGAGTGAAGTATCCTTCAGTAATGAAGTGAACAACTTTCTTCTATGAGAGAATTTTGTATAAGAGAAAAATAAGAAAGTTAGAAGAGTTTTGTACGGAGAGTGTTTTGTTCTCTACTTTTCTTTTGAGTATACATTTTGTTTTGAGTGTTTCTCTTTTGTTGAGTGTTTTCTTTGCAGTGAGGTTTGGATGAATGGGACAAGAGTGCATCTCTTTTGCATTCTACTCTTTGACATGGTGGAAACTGATCGCTGTCTTCGACGGTGGACGTAGGTTGAGTTTGGCCTAACCACATTAAATCGTGTGTGTATTGTATTTACTTCGCCCGTTGGCTATTTCTATTATTGTTCCACGTGCTTTATTTTGTAAGTCGTTTATTTGTGTGTTGGACCCGTTCGGCGTAACATCTGGCCGACTGCACCTATTTCATGGTGCATCAAAAGACAACTGACTGTGTCATTGTCAGCAATAGAGGCAGAATACAGATCAGCGGCCATGGGGCTCAAGAAAATTCTTGGCTTCTGCATCCAATGGAGGATCTATACCAACCGGTAGATTATGCAGTAGACTTATACTGTGACAACCAGTCAACCATCAGACTAGCAGAGAATCCCATGTTCTATGCACGAACAAACACGTAGAGGTATATCATCATTTTTTTTCAGGGAGAAGGTATTGCAAAAAGAACTCGCAATGCAACCAATACAAACAAATCAAGTAGCGGGATTTTACTAAAGGACTGAGTTCATCAAAATCTATAGAATTCAGACGTCGTCAAAGTCATATACCTCGAGAACTTGGTACTGAGGGGGAGTATTAAAGATCAACACCAAAATCAAATTAAGTGCTACAGAAGCAGGTAGAAGTAAGAAGGGTGGAAGTAGAAAAACTTTAGATGATCTAAAAAGTGCATGATAGGTGGGTGGTGGGTGTAAAGGGTAAAATTGTAGGCGTTGTATGTAAAACAAAATGCGCTAGCGCATGTAACCAATGTGTGTTTGAGTTTCCAGAGGCTTGATAACCTTTATATAAAGGGTTATATGGGCCATGTAATTTTTTTCCGAAGTAGCAGCAGGATAGAATCTCAACTCTGGAGAATGTCCATTTTCCATTCTTTCAAACCTAGCAAAGTGAAACAGCGAATCAATTGGTCCAACTTCGCCTTTTTTGTTCTCGGCCTACTTTTTTATTCCAGCCACAAGGGGATGAATATACTCTCTCAACAGCAACCAATCCGATTAAAAGTTTTATCACTGAAGCTCAAAGGACAGAGCCTGAAATCTTTGAAACCAAATAAAGACTTATACATCTATACCATTCTCCAACCTATCTCATCATCCTTCCTTCGCTATCCCTTATTCCACTATGTCAACGAAACGAGAGAGAGAAGACCAGTGTCAAGAGTTTCAAGAATAGGCAAAAGATACTGGTCGACAATCTGCAAGGCCAAGAATAAGGTTTCATAAGCATCAGAGATAAAGTTCTCTCCGGTCCCTGAAAGTTCACTGATTATCGATCTAACTTCAGATCGTCCACATCAAGCCATTCCCCACCCTCAGCCACATGACCACCGTTGACTGCTTGCCAAACCGTAGCTACCTCATCTTTGGCGAGATGTGCAGCTGGGGTTAGGATTTGGGGGATCAGGAGAGAAAGTGTGCCACAGTAAGAGAACAGACACAACGAAGATCGGAAATACGTAGAACACATTAGTGGTTGATCATGCCAAAGTGTCGAGCAGAAATTCACGGTGACGGCAGAGGCATGGATGTTGGTGCTGATCTTTAATACTCTCCCTCAGCACCATGAGGTATAAAACCTAGACGATGTCTGAATTCCATAAACTTTGATGAACCCAGTCCTTTAGTAAAAACATCTACCACTTGATCTTCTATTCGTATTGGTTGCGCTGCGATTTCTTCTTGTAGTACCTTCTTCCTGAAAAAATGATGATATACCACCATGTGTTTTGTTCGTGCATGAAACACAGGATTCTTTGCCAGTCGGATGGCTAACTAGTACTCACGGTATAAGTCTATTGTATAATCTACTGACTGGCGTAGATCTTCCATCAGCTGCAAAAGCCAAGTACTTTCTTAAGCTGACATGGTCGATGATCGGCACTCTCCTTTATTATTAACAATGACACACTATACTTTGTTGCACCATGAAACAGTTGACCTTCGAGCGTCGTAATCTCCGACATAATCAACATCGCAAAAACCAAATACTTTGCACTCCTTATCTTTCTTATATAAAATATCATAGTCATTGGTTCCTTTTACATACCTTTGAATTCATCGGACTGGTTCCCGAGGAGGATTCTTTGGCGTCTGCACATAGCGACTAACCATTCCAACCGCAAACGTGATGTTCGGTCTCATTATAGCTAAATAAATCAAGCTACCAACCAATTGTCGATACATGGTCGCATCTTCAAGGTCTATTCCATCTTCTTTACATGTCTTGACGTTCGTCTCCATTGGTGTAGAAGCCGGCTTGCAATTTATCATGCCATACTTGAGTAGTAGGTCCTTCACGTACTTTTACGGGCAAAGAAACATTCCTTCTTTTTTTATCAACTTCAAGCTCGAGAAAATGCTTTAGTTGTCCGAGTTCCTTCTTGTAAAAGCGAATTGAGATATTTTCTCTTGTTCTTTTGATCTCTTCTTTGTCATCTCCAATTATGATCAAGTTGTCCTGATGGATGCCGAAATCTCCCTCAGATGTTGTCCTCTATCGATCTGGTAGCAAGCGAGATGAAGAGCTAAGATTTAGATTGAGTACGGAACTCAATGGGATTGCTGGTAAGTGTTGACGTCGAGCAACCTGCAAAAGAAGCCCCGGGATGGGAAACCATCTTAGGACCCTCCGACGATCAAGTTAGAACCGGAGAATATTTGGGCAGAGTAACAGCGATTGGATTGCCTTGTCTGAATCGTCAATCATCTAGAGAATGGGGTTTATATAGGGGCCGTATGGAGCGAGCCGTTGCGAGATCCTCGCCGTCAGTTACGCCCACGCATCACGTTCGCATTGATGGCGAGATACGCTCACGTGAAACGAGAGACGTGGGGTGGTTGACTCCGTCATGGCGGGGGATAGGGAGCCGTTACGAAGGAGCTGTTACGAGGGAGCTCGGCAAAGGGAAAGTTCAGAAAGCTCAATTTGAGAAAACTCGGGCTTTACGCTACCGGTCCCGAGTTGGTCAGAGCGGCAAGGAGGCTGAAAAAGCTCAGCTCTAAGATAGCTTGAAGACGAGCTACTGACCGGTGGTTGGTCGAAAAGGGAATGCCTCAGAGGGTGGGCTCGAGAGGTCAGAGCCTATTTCTCGGACTGAGCCTCAGAGGCGAGATACCGAGAAATGTTCCCTTCGCATTATACTTATTCCAGTTCAGTAGCCCCTAGGAATCTAGTTGGCATACACAGATGATACGTCATCTACTACGTTCCGTCGTCGAGGGAATCCCCACTTAGAAGTATCATCATTAGCCCCCTACTCTCGATCCGACCTATTTATAGATCGGGTCGAAAGTGGTCTGCTTGGTCTTCTCTGTTCATCTTGATATCAAGGAATCTTTGCGGTGGATTGTCCGGGAAGGACATGGCGTTTGGTGGTTGTGTCTCTTCTATCTTCGTATCCACATGGTGTTCGCCGTGCGCCTTAATTTTCACGCGTATCCTCGGATGACGTCAGCGGATTGCAGAAAGGACGGCGACGTCATTTCGTTTGCTCGGATCGCCGTGGCGACGGGCTGTCCGTCGATCTCGTGCCATACGGCGGCATCTGGACCGCAGATGTGGGACGTCGCTTCGGCTGTTCGGATCCGTGTGAGAGGAAGGCAGCCACTGGTCGGCTGTGACGTGGCGGCGTCTGGACCGTCGGAACATTTTTGTTGAGGGTATGAATAGGGATGCCATGCCTTCAGTAAATATTTTCGCTCACTTGCACTTCTACTCTTTTCTGATTGCTCGGCGCTCCTGATTTTAGGTCGGCTTCCAGTCCATTCGCTGCCTTCAGCTTTTTCCTTCATTGAATTGAGTCAGATGTTTTCCTTTAAACCCGTAGTAAATGTAATTAGGATAGAGTTTGGTAATAAAGCCTCGTCCTCTGAAGCCGGGTCTAGTGAGTCTTCTTCGTCTTTCTCGGCTTCTGATAGCCGAGAAAGTTCTCCTTCTACCGTGTCGGGTTCGTCTCAGAGGGGTGGTGATTCCCCTGTTCCCAACCGCCGAGGGACGAAAAAGGTCCCTAAGGTGCGTATCGAAAACGTCCATGACGCTGCCTCGATGTTGAGCGGGGAGAGTGGGCTCAGCGATATCCTAACTCGCTTTCACATTCTAACCGGCTATACGCTTGGTTTGGCCGGGAAGGATGAACGGGCGGACCAAGTGTAGAGCAACGAGATTGCCCTGTATTTGGAAGCGTTCTTGGAAGGGATGTGTCTTCCTTTTTCCCCCGATATTTATGAAGTCCTCAATTTCTTCCAACTCGCTCCGGGCCAGGTAGCACCGAACTTGTGGAGGATTCTCCTTAGGTTTCTGGTCCGGCTAAAGATTGAGGACACCCCTTTTAGCCTCGAACTTTTCTGATCCTTCCTCTGTTATAAAAATCACCCCGGAACTCACAAAGATAAGCCGAGCTGGGTGTATTTTCATTTAGGAAGCTTAAGGATAGAGGCGGGTCAGGAATATTAGCCGTCCCTTCTTCCATCCATGAGTGGAAAGAGAAATTCTTTTTCGTCGGTCTTCCCGATGAAGAGAACTGGTCAGTGCCGACAAAATGGTACCGGGCAGACTGTCCGAAGGCTCGAGTGTTGAACACGCCGATGTCTCGGTGGGAGCCGCTCCAGAGAACCGATGTCCAACTTTCCGAGCAGGACTTGAGCTGGGTGTGATTTAGCCCCGTGCAATACCTGGGTGAGTCTAGTTTAGCCGTCCAATCCAAACTTTACATTGTTGTTTAGCGTTGCTAATTATTCCTCGTTTTTCTTTGCAGAGCCTATGGATCAATCGAAGATTATAGCCGTCGTGGCTACCAAGACACAGGGCAAGAAGGGTGGCGGCGTGAGCTCATCCAGGTCCGCGCCGAGCGGAAGCGTCCGGGCGCCGGCTCCAAAGAAGACAACTGCCCATGTCCCTATCCCTAAGGAGTCTAGGGGAAGTGGAAGGCGGCAACCCCCGGCTTCGGCTCCCCGAGCGAGGTCGGAGGTGCCTTACTCTGCTGAGCCCCAGGCCAAAAGACAGAAGAAGTCGGCTCCTCGGCGGGAGTCAGCCGGGGAGCAAGCCCTTGAGTGCGGGCTCAACTACGAGGTGTCGTCACGGCTATCCACCGCCGATAGCCTCTTAATAGAAGCGAAAAAGAGTGTGGGAGCCAAGATCCTGAGGGGAACCATGCACGCCCAAGCTACGGCTATTGCTCAGGAGGCCGTTCAGATTAGTAAACTCGTACTTAAATTCTCTTCAACTTATTTTTCCTCTGTTCGGTCCCGACTAATACTTATTGTTTCCTTCTGCAAGTCCTCCAGCACTGCACCCTTTTGGCCGCCATGGAGATTGAAGAAGTTGCCCCGACAATGAAGAGGGCGGAAGAGGCTTCGTCACGCGAGGAACTCCTCGCTGAGCTGAAGACGGCTGAAGAAAATGCCGCCTCCTTAGAGTCGCTGAAGATTTCGGAGGAGCTGAAGACTGCGAGGCTTGACGAGGCCGACCGGACTCTCCAGGCCCAAGTCGGTGAAATCACTGAGCTATTCAACGCGATGAAAGGGCAGCGGGACCAGGCAAAGAGGAAGGCTCCAGCTGCCGAGGATGCGGCGAGGCAGGCCATGGAGATGGCGAAGAAGGCCATAAAGAACTACAAGTCGTTCGACCATTTCTACCTCGACCTAACCGATGTCACGGCCGTAGGGTGGCACAATGCCCTCAACGCCATCAAGGAGATTCTGCCGGAGCTCGACGATAACGAGCTCCGCGCGCGGTACCATCTTCTCGAGGAAGAGTCCAAAGACGGAGACGGAAATTCGGCCGCCGTCGAGACTGTTGCCCCTCCGCATTCCAATGAGCTCGCGACCGTGGAGGTCGGCCCCGAGCAGGCTCAGGTGGTTGACGACGAAGATTGGTGAGTGGGCCACCCCCGAGGAGAAGCCGGAAGCCCCCGTTCTCTTTATTTTTCATTTTTGTTTTCTTTTGTAAGCTTCCAGGCAGTTTTGTAAATCTGAGGAGCTTATAATACCTTGTACTTCAATTTTGAAATCAATGAAGACCTTTTTTGCTCATCTGCAATGTGTTTGCGTCTTTTATTCGGACTCGCTTTATTCAATAAAAATTTCATTTTTATTTTCCAAGTGTAGATAGACCGGTGTCCACTCCCTTCACCCCTTGGCTTTTTCGTGAAACTAAAGTCTTAGTCTTAAGATGAATAGAGAGATTAGGATTTATCAGCTCAGATCGGGCAGAAAATGAATGTGCCTATGAGCCGAGCAGGAATCTACTCGCGTGAGAACTTGGAATTTACGGCTTAGGTCGGGTAGGAATCTACCCGCCGTAAATAGGTACGACGAACAGGATGTTGTCCGCCGGCTTCGTGTGAGGTCTTAAGATTCACAACTTAGGTCGGGCAGGAATTTGCCCGCTGTGAATGAGTGTGCCTCCGAACCGAGCAGAAGTCTATTCGTGCGATGACTTGGGATTCACAGTTTAGATCGGGTAGGAATCTACCCGCTGTGAATGAATGCGATGAGCAAGATGCTGTCTGCCGGCCTCGTGTGAGGTCTTAAGATTCACAACTTAGGTCGTTTAGGAATCTGCCTTTTGTGAATGGGTGTGCCTCCGACCGAGCAGGAGTCTACACGCGCGAGGACTTAGGATGCACAGCTTAGGTCATGCAGGAATCTACCCACTGTGAATAGGTGCGACGAGCAGGATGCTGTCCGCCGGCCTTGTGTGAGGTCTTAAGATTCATAACTTAGATCGGACATGAATCTGTCTACTGTGAATGGGTGTGCTTCCGAACCGAGCAAGAGTCTACTCGCGCGAGGACTTAGGATTCACAGTTTAGGTCGGATAGAAATCTACCCGCTATGAATGGGTGCAATGAGCAGGATGCTGTCCGCCGGCATCGTGTGAGGTCTTAGCTCAGAAACGAGAAAAACAGGTTCAGGTTACAGAAAAGCATGAATCTTATTATTAAAGAGAATACAAGTTCATCGATACAGTTTAAGCTTTTCTGTATTGAATGGCCGCGGAAGATTACGACCCAAGGAATCTTGGAGTCGATATGCTTCTCCGGGCAATACTTCGGTCACGAGAAATGGGTCATCCCACTTCGGAGAGAATTTGTACAGCTTCCTTTAGTTCTCAAATTCATTGCGACGGGGGACTAGGTCTCCTGACTTAAAGCGCTCAGTGTTTGACCCGAGCATAGTACCGGACGGTCTGTTGCTGGTATGCGGCCATCTTTATTTGAGCTTGGTCTCTTTTCTCTACCAGGACACCCAGATTGCTTCGCAGGGCTTGGACATTGGCTTCATCATCGAAATGTTCGACCCGATAGCTGGGCAGTCCAAACTCCGTGGGCACCATGGCCTCGGTGTCATAGCACAGGCTGAACGTGGTTTCTCACATCGAGGTTTTCAATGAAATCCGCAATGCCCAGAATACCTGGGGAAGTTCATCAACCCATCCGCCTTGTCCCCCTTCAAGCCGGGCTCCGAGTCCCCTGATGATTTCTCAATTTGCTACCTCAGCTTGCTTGTTGCACTGGGGATGGGCAACCATGAAGAACTTCATCACTACGTGGTACTCGCCGCAGAACTTCTTGACCTTGCCGTTTTCGAAGTTGGTTCCATGGTCGGTGATAATACATCTGGAATTCCAAACCGAGCAATGATGTTGTTCTCCAGGAACTTTATCGTGGAAGTCGCGTATTACTTTCTGATCGGCGTAGCCTCAACCCATTTTGTGAAGTAGTCGACAGCGACGAGGGTGTATTTGTTTCCTCTGGTCCCTGTTGGGAGTTTGCCGATCATATCCATTCCGCACTGGGCAAATAGCCAAGGAGAGCTTAGCGGTGTTAGCTCGGTTGCTGGTAGCCGAGGAACGATGTCAAAGAGTTGGCACGCTTTGCATCATCTTACGAGTTTCTCCGCATCGACGTGGATGGTCGACCAATAATATCCTTGCAGCAGTGTCTTCTGGATCAGATTGCGGGCTTCCTGGTGAGCGCCGCCAACTCCTTCATGTAACTCTTGAAGTACGTACTTAGCTCTGTCAGAATCGACGCATCTGAGCAAGGGCTAGATGTAAGACTTCTTGTACAAGTTGTCCTTGCTCCACACAAAGTGACGAGCTTTAATGTGGATCTTTCGGGCCTCTGCTCGGCCTTTGGAAAGCTTCCCGTCTCTGAAGAACTCTACCAAGAGCTTTCTCCGGTCCAGGGTACCTTCTTGAGTCATGTAGACTCTGTTGACCACCTATGTATTCTCGACGCTGGGCCGCAACAAGACTTCGAAGAGAATATTCCTCTTATGATTGGCCAAGTATGAAGAGGCAAGTTTGCTCAGTGCGTCGGCTTCGACGTTCAGGCTTTAAGGAATCTGTTTCGCCTGGACTTCGTCGAAGTTTTTCTTTAGGCTTTTTACCTAGGCAAGATATTTCATCATGAGTAGGGGTGGTAATTGAACGAGCCAGCTCGGGTTCGATTAAGGTTCGGCTCAGTATCAGCTCGTTCAAATTCGGTTCATTTATTAACGAGCCGGACATGAGCCAGAAAGCCTGGCTCGTTTATTAAACGAGCCGGACTCGAGCTCAACCAGGCTCGTTCGGTATTGACTCGGGTTCGGCTGGGTTACACAGTTTGAAAAAAAACAGTAATATGTAATATATAGCAGATTCTATACAACTCTCAGAACACTTAATTCAATTAAATGACAGTATATAAAGTGTACTGAGATAAATATAAAACCTAGCACTTAGACCCATTCAATGCCCTGGATGTTAATGTTTTTTAATTTTTCCATATCTCAAAACCCTGAGTTTTAAGCATTATTGTTAATTATGTGTTTTTCTTGGAAGATACTATTAATATGAGTAAATGAGCTGAAAACGAGCCAAGCTCACAAACGAGCTCAGTTGAGCTCGGCTCGTGAACTCGGCTCGTTTAGTTAATGGGCCACAAATGAACCGAACACGAGCTGGGCATGTTTAATCGAGCCGGACTCGAGCCGGACATCTCTAACTCGATTAACTAAACGAGCCGGACTTGGGCCGACAAAAAGAACCACGAGCCGAACTCGAGCCGAGCTTGGCTGGCTCGAGTTCGGCTCGTTTACACCCCTAATCATGAGCGGTTCTCATGCTTCGAAACGTCCAGTCAGTTGACCGACGACCAATGCGGAATCGCTGCAGATTCTGATTTTCTTTAGCCCCATCGCGAGGCAATTCGTAGACCGGCCAATAGGGTTTCGTACTCCGTGGCGTTGTTCGAGACTTTGAAGTCGAGTCGCAGAAAGTACTCCATCTCGACTTTATTGGGTCCGCGGATGACGAGCTATGCTCCGCTTCCCTGTTCGACGGAGAAACCTGTAGGGTGTTTTTCGTCACCCCATTGAGATGGGAATACGCACGCGCTTGTCAGGCGTACTACAGATTCCCCCTGTCTAGGGTAGGCGGGGGTTTATTGATTATGGGGATCCGAATCTCCGGCAGACGCGGACTAAGCTCTCGTTAATTACCCCTCGCCTTTGGGGCGAGGGCACCTCCGATTAACAGGTTAAACTGGTCATGCGAACTCGATGTGCGGTGTACGTGTGTTTTGTTTTGGAGCGGGGGTTGGATATATCGGGAGCCACGCAGAGTTTTTACGGGGGTCCCGCTACCCGGATAGCGGGCTGGAGGTCAAGGGGACTAGCAGCCCCTTGCGGGGTGCGGGACAGCACCCCGTTAGAAATTTTTTTCTAACAGGGACAGTGTCGTGGAGTATGTGTGTGTGTACATATGTATACATATGTATATATATATATATGTATATGTATATATATAAAAAAAAAAGGGGGAAAAGGCATCCAAAGGGCAGACTTGGAGCATTCACACGTAGTATTTCTTGAGATATCGGCCATTGATGGGTGGCATGGGCCTTTCTCCCTCGGCACTTATTAGTTGGTAGGATCCCCCGTCGAACACTTTCTCGATGACGTATGGTCCTTCCTAGTTTGGCTCGAATTTTCCCTTGGCATGTCGATTGGGGATGACCAGTCTTTTGAGGACCAACACCAATTCGCCTTTCTTGAAACCGCGGAGACGGGTTATCTTGTCATAGGCCCGTGATATTTGGGATCGGTATAACTCCAGATTTTGCTGCACCGCGAGCCTCTTTTCTTCGAGAGCGTCGAGCTCTTCAAGCCGAAGGAGCACGTTTCCTCCTCCGTCAACTCATGCTGAACGACCATTCTTAAGCTTGGAACTTCGACTTCGAGGGGGAGGACCGCCTCCACTCCGAAGAGCAATGAGTATGGAGTGGACTGAGTTGTTGTACGGTGCGTGGTACGATATGCCCACAACGCCTCGTGAAGTTTGAGATTCCAGTCTCTCTTGTTGGCTGAAACATTTTTCCTCAGGAGCTTGCATAGAGTCTTATTGAAGGCTTCGGCCAGCCCATTGGCTCTTGAATTATAGATGGAGGAATATCTCCAGTCTATCTTGTGTTGAGTAGCGAATCTTGAGACTTTGAAACTCTTGAAAGGAGGCCCGTTGTCAGAAATGATTTTTCTTAATGTACCGAAGCGGTATAGAATATTATGCTGGAAGAATGTCAGAATATCTCCTGTCTTGACCTCTTTTAGCGGGACAGCTTCAGCCCATCTGGAGAAGTAGTCTGTTGTGGCCAGTATGAACCGGTGGCCTCTAGATGACGGAGGGTCAATTGGGCCAACTATGTCGGTTCCCCAGACTTCGAAGGGCCACGACGCCACCGTAGGATGCAATGGATTGGGATGCTTATGAATAAAATCACCATGAATTTGGCAGATATAACATTTCCTTGCATGCTCTCCGCAATCTCGTATCATGGTGGGCCAGTAATACCCAAACCGTTTAATTTGCAGTCGCATCTTGGGGCCAGATTGGTGAGCACCGCAAACGCCTGAGTGAACTTCTTTCATGACTTTTTGGGCTTCGGCCGATGACAGGCACCTGAGCCAGAGTTGGTCATATGACCTGCGGTATAGCGTGTCATTTACAAACACGTATCGGAAAGCTCTCTTCTTCAGCTGAACCCCCGCAGACCTTCCTTCGAGCAGCTTGTCGTATCGGAAGTACTCTATGAAGGGTTCTCTCCAATCGGGCTCGTCTTGAACGATCGAACCTTCTTCGGAGGGACTGCTCTTCTGTTCCGCGCTTTCCTCTTCTCGTAGAGAGACAGAGGGTAGAATTTGCCGGCTCCTGACTCTGATCAGAATTTCATCCATGTCAGGATCAACCAACTCCTTGGCTAAGCGAGCGAGTACGTCAGCCTTTCCGTTCAACGCTCTAGGGACACTTGTTAGTTCAATGTGAGTGAACTGTTTCATGAGTTCCACCACCCGGCTTCTGTACCGAAGTAACTCGGGTTTGCATATCTTATAGTCGCCGCTTACTTGGTTGACGACAAGCTGGGAGTCATCGTAAACCCGTAGCCGAAGGATTTCCATTTCTATGAAGAGCTCCAAGCCAGCTATCAGAGCTTCATACTCGGCTTCATTGTTTGTGCGGGGCTCGGTGAGAGCAAAAGAACGCCGTAGGGTTCATATTGATGGCGTGATGAACACCAATCCTATCCCTGCTTTTATCTCCGGGATGCTTGATTTACTGGAAGTCCTAATCGATGAGGCCCCGTCGAAGTAGAGCTCCCAACATAGATCGTCATTCTCGAGGTGCAGCACTTGCTCGTCGGGTAACTCGCAATTGAGTGGCGATCCTTCTGGTATAGGATGAGCAGCGAGAAAATCTGCAAGAGCTTGCCCTTTTATTGCTTTCTGGGGAGTATAAACTATGTCAAACTCAAGTAGCATGACAGCCCATCTTGCCAATCTGCCGGCTAGGCTTGCTTTGGTCATCAAGTGTTTGAACGGGTCGACCTTGGAGATCAGCATAACCCGATGAGCGAGCAAATAGTGCCTCAGCTTCTCCACAGCAAATATCAGAGCCAGGCATTGCTTTTCGATTGGGGAGTAGTTGTGTTCCGCCCCGACTAGAGTTCGACTGAAGTAGTAGAGGGCATTTTCTTTTCCCTCCTCGTTATTCTGGGCAAAGAGCGCACCGAGTGACTCATCTAGCGCGGCAGTGTAGAGAATCAGCGGTTTATTTGGAATGGGAGCGGCCAGCACTGGAGGGTGCAACAAGTATCGTTTGATGCTTTCGAACGCTGCTTGACATTCGGCATTCCAAATAAAAGGAGCTCCTTTCTTCATGAGTTTTAAGAAGGGCCTACATCTTTCCGATAAATTTGAGATAAACCTCCGTATATAAGCGAGCTTGTCTTGAAATGATCTCAGCTGCGTCAGACTCTTTGGAGGGGGCATCTCCATGATGGCCTTTATCTTTGATGGGTCAACTTCGATCCCTCGATGCCGGACTATAAAAGCCCATGAATTTTCCCGATGACACGCCAAAAGCGCACTTCAGAGGATTCATCTTCAGATCGTACTCGCTCAGTCTGGTGAGAACGATCCTAAGATCTTGGATATGATCGGCCTTGGTTTTAGTCTTGACGACCAGATCATCAACATAACATTCGACGACTTTATGAATTAGGTCATCAAAGATATTGGTCATTGCCCTTTGGTACGTAGCACCTGCGTTCTTCAGTCCGAACGGCATCACTTTGTAGCAGTATATTCCGATCGGGGTTCGGAATGCTGTGTGCTTCTCATCCTCAGACGACATCTTGATCTAATTATATCCCGACGAGCCATCCATAAAGGTGAACAACTCGTAATTTAAAGTGTCATCGACCATCATTTCCATGACCGGTAGCGGGAAGTCGTCTTTAGGACATGCCTTGTTGAGGTCCCTGAAATCGACACAAACTCAGATCTGCCCATTTTTCTTCTTCACTGGGACTATGCATGCGATCCAATCCGCATATTTTTCTTCCCTGATGAAGCCGGCATCGATGAGCTTCTTGGTTTCCTCGATGACCTTTTCTTCTAGTTCCCTTCTCATTCTTCGAGGAGCTTGTTTGACTGACTTAGCATCAGGAGATATGGCCAGTTTATGCACGGCTACTTCAGGGGAAAGGCCAGGCATTTCTTTGTACGTCCACGCGAAGCAGTCGACAAACTCGTGCAGCAGGACGATTATCTGCGCTTTCATTTCCTCTGACAAGAGTGAGCTGATGTAGGTCAGCCCTGGATTATCGGGCGTTACTAAGTCAATCTTGATTAGCTCGTCAAAGGTTGCTTGTCCGCCATCTTCGAGCTCTTGAGGAGCTTCTTCTGGCTCGGATATCTCGTCGTCATCATTTGATCTTTCGCTGGCCTCACCAACATGGATCATGTAGCACGCTTTGGAATCAGGTTGAATGTAGCCTATGCCCCGTCTATCTGGAATTCGTCCATCGATGAGTGCTCGGACCTGGGACGGATACCATAGCCCTTCGTAAAACTTTGCTTCGGACTCCGTTTGATATAACCGGCATCCGCACTTTTTAAAGTATTCCCGCATCTCGGACGCATAGTATCTGGGATTGAGAACGGTTCTTATGCCTCTCTCATATGGAAGGCACGCGACAGACAAATCGTCCGGGTGCACAATGGGGTTTGACCCATAAAATAGGATGCCTTTCTGTCCACTTTTCCTTCCGGGGACGTAGAAAATTTTCAACTGGTCCACGGTAGAGACTGACAACGCATCGAGCTCTTTGCACATCTGCTCCGGTACCCTTGTGACGGCTAGGGATCCTTCTGCAATTTCGAAGGTTTCTCGCAGTTTCGCTTGTTGCATGGGGGTCCAATCTGCACCGCTGTTGCATGGCGGGTCCTCTTCCTCCGATTCTTCAGTGTCGCTGCCAAGATGAGGGCGGACTTTGCAGCTAGATGAGGCTTAAGTAACAGATTCGTCCGTATCGCTACCGAAATGAGGGCGAGTTTTACGGAAGGACAGACTTCCAGCGTCAGACTTATCAGTGTCGCTACCAAAACGCGGGCGCACTTGGACGCTTTTCTTTTTGAAAGTGACAGGCGGCGCAGATTTGCTTTTGAGCCTTGGGGCCGGTCTATCCTCAGTTAGTTGTGGCTTGGCATTTTGGTGGTTCATGAAGTACCGAGAATCTTCATATCGGACTTCATGCACGCCGAACGGCTGTATGTCTCCGTCAATGCGTCTTTCTTCGCCATTTTTAGTATACTTCATGCATTGATAGAGAGTTGACGGAATAATGCCGTAATCGTGAAGCCACGGCCGCCCCAAGAGAATTTTATAAGACGTGTCTGCGTCGATCACGTATATCTTAGCTTCAGTTTGCAAATCCCCAAATTTGATTGGCAGAGCTATGTACCCCAGAACTTGCTGGCAATTTTGGTTGAAGCCTTGAATGACAATCCTTTCCCTTGACGGGTGTCGGACGTCCATTGACAAACTTTTCAGAGTTCGCAAGTTCATGATATTCACTGAGGACCCCGGATCAATCAATATGCGATTAACCCGATCTCCGTCGCTGTACCCGGTCACGTAAAGCGGCCGATTATGCTCAGCCATTCCCAGTAGCAAGTCTTCATCCTTAAACGTGACTGCGGCGGCATGCAAAGTGTACTGAGTTTCTTTCATATTAATTTCCGCAAAGCGAGCCTGATACCGCTCGGGGTTTTGTAGAGCGTGAATGAGAACATCTCTAAGCTCCTTAGATAGAACCAAGGCATCATAGATGCTAAGGAGAGACGGAAGCTTTCGGAGGTGAGCCAAGACATTATAGTCTACTGGGGAAGGACTCGAATCTTCATGAGCAAGTTCTCTGCCATCTTCTTCATTAGCGACTTGTTTTTCCTTCCCTTTTGGGGCGTTACCCTGATTTGGCGGTAGAGCCCTGCCGCTTCTGAGCTGGATTTGGTTGGCCTTTGTGGCGAGCTCCTCGCCCTCTTCGGGAAAACAGAGCTCCTCCTCAGAGTCGCTGCCAAGATGGATGGCGTAGCAGGTCACTACTGGGATCTCTTCATTGGAGTCTTCTTCTAACTCCTCCAGAATTTCAGCCGCTCGTACAGGGAAGAACTCCTTCAATTGAATCAGAGTCCTTTCCTTCTGTTCATAATTTTCGAGGGAATCGATATATTTTTGAATCGTCGATCTTCCTGCAGACTCTTTTTCGCGCCGAACTGCATTTTTCTTCTTCTTGAGCTTTTTGGATTTTGAGCCTGACTGAACCGCATTGGCAGCTAGAATGGTAGGGTTCTTCTGCCCTTCTCATTCCGTCCTGGGCTCTTTTCTAAGTAGTTTCATCATCTTCTTCGTCTTATTAGATATGTGTGTACTCCACGGAGGCTGCGGTGAGTCCGTTCCATTTCAAAGGGCAGCGGGTTCGGCTGTCTGTTCCCAGAAGGTTTCAGCTTCTGTCTGTATAAAGTTGGTGGTTGCAACTTGATTGTTCACCAATACACTTTTGGACAGCTCGATCTCTCCAGCCTTGTACTGCTTCTCGACCCAGTCTTTGAAGATATAGCAATCCTCGATCGCATGGCTCACTACTCGATGGTACGGGCAATACAGGGGATTGTCGGTCATTTTTGCTTCTTGAGGCCTTTTCGACTCTGGCAATTGTAGACCGTTGTTCAAGGCATCTTTAAATATCTTCCGGACCTTGTCCCTTCTGAAGGAGTAAACCTTGTTCTTTTTCTCCTCTAGGGAAGGCCCATCTCCTCCCAGCAATGGCTTTCGAGACCGATTGGTTTTGGATTCGCCCGCCCTTCGTTTTTCTTCATTGTCGGACGCATTAAAGACTTTGGTACTGCTGGAACTCCCGCTTCCACGGCTGTCATCCCGCTTGCTCTTCCAAGTTTTGTCTCTCTGAGAATCCGGGATAGACTCTTGCTTCGAGCGTTCCAGCATTTGGACTTTCTTGGTTAGCTCTTGAAACGTTCTGAGGCCTGTTGTACACAAGAACGAGACCATCCAATTGCTGAGGTTCCCAACGAGAAGGCTGACGGACTGGTCCTGCTCCAGCGGCGGTTCGCACTTGACCGTGAGATTACGCCATCGGGCGATAAAGTCGGTGTTACTTTCATTTTTCCCCGGCTTAGTCCTCATAAGGTCGGCAATGGAGATTTTATCACTGACACTCATGAACCTTTGCCAAAACAGAGACTCCATTTGGGCAAAGGTAATGACGGACCCGTCTGGTATGCTCGCGTACCAGTCGAAGGCGACACCGGTCAGGCTGTTAACAAACTGACGAAGAAGGAGCGCGTCATTGCCCCCTGTATTTCCGCACGAGACTTTGAAGTGGGCGACGTGCTGATTTGCATTTCCCGTTCCGTCAAATCTTCCGAACTTAGGAATGACCTAACCGCTCGGAAACTCGATCAGATCGTACTGTGCGGGATATGGCCGCCCACTACTGCCAATTTCTTTCTGAGTTTCAGCTTCAGCCACCAATGTTTTAACTTTGCTGGTGACCAAATCCATTATCCGATCTTGTGTTAGCGGGATAGCGCTATCTGGGGCCAAGGCATCCCCAAAAGCGGAATGTGGCCGGCTTTCGTGCGGCTCGACCAGTCTTGGACCCAAAGGAACAGGCATTGGCTGCTTCGGATTGTCATCACCTGGCTGATTAGTAGCTACTTGTGCTTGATTGGGAGACGCTCGAGCAATTTGAGCCGTAAGCTGCATCACAACGTTTGTTAAGTCGTCAATCTTCGAATAGAGCTTTGCCATATCTTTATCTTTGCTCCTGAGCTGTTTTCGAAGCTCCTGAAGCAGCTCTTACTCCGCGGTCCTAGGGCGGAAAGTCGGCTCTTCCTGGCTGTCCGAGCTCGACTCTACATGGACCGAAGGGTCTTTCTGCCTATCTTCCTCCTCGAGAGGATTTTCATCATCCAGCGGAGGCGGCTGTTCTTGGGCAGCGGCAACCACATTCAAGCCAGATTGGGCTTGGGATGTGGTAGCCCCATCCTTGCTCTTGCTGCGAAGGATGTCGCTGGGGCGCCCGCCTGCCATATAGACCGTATGGATAACATATCCAGCCGTCTTTTTCTTATCGGCGACTGATTTCTCGGATCGCTGTCTTGACCCTCCTGTTTTGGTAACGGGTAGTCGACTGAAGGCGGCTGGCCTGGCCGGATTCTTGAATGGTGCTGGCGCTTCCTTTCTGGGTTTGCCCTGCTGATTTCGTGCGGCGCAGAGCGCCTGATAGACTCTCGAAGAGACAGTGTCATACTTTTTCTGTTGGGACCGGGACACGTCTCTTTGTAGCATTGTTCGGACCGTTGTTTTCTTGATTCTAGCGGTCATGGCATTTTTCTGAACCCACTTCAGAGGTTCGAAGGAATTACTGATTTTTACGGCCGATTCAGTCGATGTCGCAGGATGACTCTGCTCTTGAAATCTCACACGACTCCACCTGGCCGGAGTCCTGGCCCTCTTGTTGGCTCGATACCTGAGCCGCTTCTGCCTTAACTTTTCTGCTTTAAGCACTTGGCAGACTTTGGCTCTTCGGGAAGACGTCGTAGACCGGGTAATGGAGGATTTTGGAGATACGCTCGATTGTGCATTTGCTGGAGTCATCGCCTGAGCGCGTCCGCAACATTTGATGTCGCCCTTTGTACCGGAAGTCTTGCCCCCAGCTGGAGCACCAGAGAGTCGTTCAGACACCGTCTTAAGTTTCGGTTGTGGTGCCTTAGCGATCACGACATTCGGCCTCTTGTCCCTTGAGACCGGCTTGGCCGCCTGTTTTGCCGGGATTTCTGCCGGATGAGCGCTTCCGGCAGGATAAATGATGACGGAGCCAAACTGGCGGGGCAGTTCCTCCCACTGTCGACTGAGGCTTGCGGGAGCACCACACGAGCATTGACCTTGACCACGTACGGGATCGGGGTCACGTTGGAAGCTGAATTCGTCTTGGGAGACATTGTCGTCGAAAGTTGATTGCTGCACAGAAAAAAAACATCATTTCAGTATATGCAATCGATATGTATATGGATTGAGTTCGCATGAATATTTAACCCGAAATATGGGAAAGAGGTCCCACCGGGCGTGCCAGAATCTGTAGGGTGTTTTTCGTCACCCCATTGAGATGGGAATACGCGCGCGCTTGTCAGACGTACTACAGATTCCCCCTGCGTAAGGTAGGCGGGGGTTTATTGATTGTGGGGATCCAAATCTCCGGCAGTCGCGGACTAAGCTGCCGTTAATTACCCCTCGCTTTTGGGACGAGAGAACCTCCGATTAACGGGTTAAACTGATCATGCGAACTCAATGTGTTGTGTACGTGTATTTTGTTTTGGAAGGGGGTTTGGATATATCGGGAGCCACGCAGAGTTTTTACGGGGGTCCTGTTACCCGGATAGTGGGCTGGGGGTCAAGGGGGCTAGCAGCCCCCTTGCGGAGTGCGGGACAGCGCCCCGTTAGAAATTTTTTTCTAACAGGGACAGTGTCGTGGAGTATGTGTGTGTACATATGTATACATATGTATATATATATATGTGTGTGTATATATATAAAAAAAAGGGGAAAGGCATCCAAAGGATGCGTGGGGCTAGCGCCAACGCTTTAAGCGCTGGCGCACCACGTGTCAGCACGTGGACGCTCGGGCGCTAGCGCACTGAGCGTTAGCGCGCCACGTGTCAGCACGTGGACGCTAGGGTGCTAGTGCACTGAGCGCTAGCGCGCCACGTGTCAGCACGTGGACGCTCAGGCGCTGACGCTTTGGGCGCTGGCGCTCTGAGCGCAAGAGCGCTAGCGTACTCTGTGCTAACGCGCCATGTGTCAGTACGTGGGCGTTCGGGCGCTAGCACTATGAACGCTAGCGCGCCACGTGTCAGCACGTGGGCGCTCGAGCGCTAGCGCTCTGGACGCAAGAGCGCTAGCGCACCACGTGTCAGCACGTGGGCGCTCGAGCAGCAAAAGGGACTTGGTCCCTGCAATGGGAGTTATACTCCCAGAAAGAAGCACTTATTATTCTGTATATATATATGAGGAGTTAAACTCCTAAGATGTTTTGAAGCTGATGAAGGGCTTCTCCCCTTGAGCCCTAGTTCTTTCCCAAAATAGGGTTTCTGGAGATGGGTCTCCTTCTTCTTCCTTTGTTGGCCGGATCTTGAAGATCAAGAAATATGAGATTCTAAAAATCTCCTTTCTGAGATCTGATGGCAGATCTGAGTTCCCCTTTGTGGGTTTTGTAGTGAAAAACTATTTAGTTTTGGAAAAAGAAGAGTAAAACTCTTGATTTAATTAAAAAAAAAGGAAGGTTTAGAACCTTGAGGAAGGAGAAGATCACAGATCTAGATTTTTCTTTGGAGAGAGAGAAAGTTGTTGGGATATTTTCATTATCCTTGCCTTTATAGGCTATACACTTTACACATAGCCCCCCTTGGGCTTCACAAAATGGCATTTTGCATATCCCATGGCTCATGTGCCATTTCTTTTTGCACATAAGCCATGGGCTTTACAAAAATTTGGTTTTATGCCCATTTCTCTTACATTCATCCGTAAAATAAAAATAAAAGAAATACAATAAAATTATTTATTACAAAATTTTTATCTTGGCATGGGAAGAGGCCGGCCGCTTCATGTTCGGACTCGACCCGGGCATGGGCCCACTTGATCTGGGCTTGGGCCCGCTTGGCTTGGGGTTGACTTTGATTTTGACTTAGTCAACCGGGGTGTAAATTTTTACTCCAACAAAACCGTCCACATAAAGCAACTAGTCCGGAAGCGGACCGAGCTTTTCTTCCACTGAGCTTTTTGGACTCAGACTCTGCCCTGTTGTTTCATCTCGGTTGGGGATGGTGTATTCGACCACAAAATCAGCTAAGGCCTGCGTTTTGATGGCTTGCCTTAGTCGGTACTGGATGTCGAATTGCGACAACTCCTATCTCCATTTCTCCAAGCGACCCAACGACTCGGGGAAACCGAGGATGCTCCCCAGAGGTCAATCGGTGAGGACGATGATCGTATAGGCTTGGAAATAATGCCGAAGATTCCTGCAGATGGCGACAAGCGCCAGGACTATCTTTTCGATGGTCGGATACCTTATCTCTACGTCTTTGAAAATGTGGATGACGTACTAGACCGGGTTCTGTACTCCTTCGGACTCTTTGATGAGTACCATGTTGGCTGCTTGATCGAAAACAGCCAAATACAACCCGTCTCCTTCAGCTGGTCGAGTGAGCAGAGAAGATGTTGAAAGATATTCCTTGAGCTGCGCAAAAGCAACCTGGCATTCCTCGGTCCACTCAAACTTCGAGATCTTTCCAAAACTTTGACGAACGAGAGGCATTTTTTCCCATATATGGACATGAAACGACTTAAGGCGGCCACCCTGCCCGTGAGTCACATGATCTCCACATTGTTCGTGGGTGACTTCATGTCGATGATTGCTTGGATCTTTTCCTGGTTTGCTTCTAATCCTCGGTAGGTGACCATGAACCCGAGAAACTTTGCGCCCGTGAGGCCAAAAGCACATTTAGCTGGATTCAACTTCATTTTGTACTTTCACAGTACCTCGAAGGTTCGCCGAGGTCCGTGATATGCCCGGCTGATCGGAAGGACTTCACATGCATGTCGTTGATGTAGACTTCCATGTTTCGCCCGATCTGTGGCTTGAACAGCTTATTCACTAGTCGTTAATAAGTTGTCCCTGCATTTTTAAGGCCGAAGGGCATTATCTTATAACAGTAGACCTCCCGATCAGTGGTGAAAGCGGTGATATCCTCGTCGGTTGGATCCATCCGAATTTGATTATAGCCGGAGAATGCATTCATAAAGGTTAGTAACTCGTGGCCGGCCGAGCTATCCACCAGCTGATCTTTCCGATGAAGTGGATAGTTGTCCTTTCAGCAGGCTTTGTTCAGATCGGTGAAGTCGACGCACATACGCCACTTCCCGCTCGCTTTTTTTACCATGGCCACATAGGCCAGCCAGGCTGAGTAGTCTAGAACCCTGATGAAGTTGGCTGCAAACAGTTTGTCCACTTCTTCCTCAATCGTATTCTGCTTGATAGGCGAGAATCTTCTTTTCTTCCGTCGGACCGGCCGAGCTTTTGAATTAACCCCGAGCTTATGGAAGATCACATTGGGGTCAATTCCCGATATGTCCACGGGAGTTCAAGTGAACACGTTGGAGTTGTCTCGAAGGAATTGTATGAGATTGTCTTCTATTTCCCCAGTCAGGAAAGACCCGATTTTCATGGTTCGTCTGTTGTCCCCTTCGTTGAGGTGAACCTCGGTCAGGGTTTCTATCAGGGAACCCGGATTTCTTTCTTGTCATCCCGTGTATTCAGCGATTCCCGAGGATCACACGATCCGTCGGTTAGATCAATTTCTTTTACCTCGGGAACTGCCATAGCGAAACATACCCTGGCGATCTGCCGGTCTCCGTAGGCTCGGCATATCCCACCCTCCCTCAGAGAAAACTTGAGCGCAAGATAGTAGGTCAAGATCTAAACTTTTAAGGCATTTAAGGTCGGGCGACCTAGAAGGACGTTGTACGACGAAGGAACCCGTGTGACAAAGAAACTCACCATCATTGTTCGGGTTCTCCCGGCCTCTCCAATGTTGAAAGGGAGAGTGATAGTCCCCTCGACTTGAACGGGATGGTTGGTGAATTCTGAGAGAAGATGCGAGGTCGGTTGAAGATCGAACGAGTTTAATCCCATACGGTGGAAGCAGTCGTAGAATACCCTAATGAAATGCAGAGAGAATACCCTAATGTTTCACATCTATTTTGAAACACACGCGTGCGCACTCACCCTATATGCACATAGATATCTAAAAAATGTTTTCTAAAAACTACAAATAGGGTGCAATCGCAATCTTTATCATTGTTATAAAATGTGTTTTGTGTCTCATATGAATATGCATATGTGCTATACACCCTCATGACGTATAAACTTGTGCAGCATGGCTCATTATACGGGCAAAGATCATTTTTGAAGCTACAAATGCATGTGTAGGCAATATTTTATGCAATCGGTAATATATGTAGAATTTGACACGTTGAACGGATGGGTTGGATACCATATTGGACCTACTAACCATTTAAACTCAAAGAATCCTCTTTTATATAGCTTCGTGTCACTTCTGTTCCTATTTTGTCTTGGCAAAATATAGAGGAATAGCTTCGCTGCTTCTATTCTTCGAAGAAAAATTTCTTTTCAATGTATTTCAGTTTTTATTAGTATAAACTATATGATTTTAAGCAGTGTCGGAAAAACGGAATATTCAACTGTACATTTGACCTAATATTCGGATTCGGTGGTAAAACGAACAAACACTGCAATATTTGGTCAAATATGCGGTCAAACCGAATATTCGCCACACAAATCGTATATTCAGATGAATAACGCGAATATTCGGCCGAATTGGCTCATTAGGCCCAAAACAAAAAACCTACAACTAAAAAATCAAGTGTGGGATCCACAACTTAATTAAAAAATCAAGTGGGACCCACACTTATTATTTCACTCTCTCCTCGTTCTTCTTTCTCAACCGAGACTCGAACGCATAATCTTCCGATTTAGTTCAGACGTCTTACCATTAGGCCACAAGTATATTAGTTTTCTATATCTTTATATTATATATGTAATATTTAATATTTATATGAAAATATTGATGGTCGCATAATTTAAATAAACCGAATATTCACTTAATAAACCAGATATTCTTTATTTGCCAGCCAACCGAACAAATTCCGAATCCGTTCTTTACAGCATTGATTTTAAGCTTTCCTATTTTTGTTGATTTGTCAAGTTATTTCATTATTTTCTTTCCTTCTTCCCTCCCCTTTCCATTTAAAAACCATACCACATATGTGATCGCTTATTCAGTGCATATACGATTTATACAGTATGCACCACTTACCCGCAAGGTGGCACATACAGCATTCCATAACCTCAATCTTTATTGTAGTCTATCCATTTTAATTAAGAGAATATTATGATATAGTTCTTTTATTTACAAGATTTTTCATGTTTATGCATGTATTGAACATGTAATACAGCATTGTACAATGTATGTATATCTCTCTCTTGGGCTTTTTTATAAAATTATTCCATAGCTCCCACGCGATGGGTTCGCCCTTAGTAGGGAACTGAGATTCTCACTAAAAGAACCTAGATGGACTTTTATTGACCTATCCATGAAAGTTGGTATAGAACCTTGCAAAAAGGAGATAAATCTAGCCGATAACAAAAATTGTTAGTCTTGGCGTACATCGGTTTTTTCTTATTGCAGCCTATTCTAGAATCAAACCCGGGACCTTTCACTTTGGACATGAAAGTTATACCGCATGAGCTATGCCTAATTGGTATGGCCTACATGAGCTGATATGCGACAATAAGGAACCTAATCTTTAAACTTCCTTGCCCACCATCGAGTAGTTGGCGATGGGGCCAATTTTTAGACCAATACGAGTGCATTAACTATTAAGGTAGATACTATCAGATGAACCTCATCCATAATCTCGATAGAAATTGGTACATACTAAACAGCTTGGAATTTAGATAATATAATCTATTAATTATCTATATATCTAATGAAAACAAAAGTCCAAAATAGGTTTCAGGCTTAATAGTTTGCAATACAAAATAGACAATTTGACTGTAAGAAGGCGACGTTGAAATCCAACCCATATCCGGTGGTTAAAAGAGCTAGTAATCCATTAACATGTTGGCTTCTAAAATATGTTCAAACTTTTGGCGGTTAATAGAAACAACAACAATAAATCAATAACAACTACAAGCCTTTTCCCTAAAAATTTGGGGTAGGCTATATGAATCTGTATCTTCCATTCTGCTCTATTGAGGGTCGCCTCCTAAGTTAAATTAACATATCATTCTTAATTGTCTCTATCCATATTCATTAATGTTACCCCTGCCCCTAGTTACGTCGTTAACTACCATTTTATTGCTTCTTCTAATAGGGACATTTGTTACTCTCTCTCTCATCTTATCCTCTGGAATGATCACTAACTTGTTACAAAATATACTAATTGCTTATCATATCATTTAGTATTTAACCACTCATCCATCTTAACATTCTGATTTCATATACATATTTTGGAAATGATGTTTCTTAATTACCCAACACTCTGATCCCTGAAGAAGTATCGGCATTATAAACATTGTGATCCATTTCAACCATCCTACTTTGAGCTATATCTTTCTCAATCTTTCCATCTTGATTAATTATAGACCTAATTTCTATATATTTCTTAGTCATCACTTTACACCATAGGGCGTACATCCATCACTTTGCATAATATTGCTGAAGTTACATTACATATACTCTGTTTCTGCGCTACTAATTCTAAATCCTTTAGATTCTAAGGTATCTCTTCATTTTTCTACTTTAGAAATTATCTCTTCTTTGGATTTATGTATCTACTAAAACAATATCATCAGCAAACAACATAACACCATGAAAAGTCACCCTAAATAAGTCCAGTAAGTTCATCAATAACTAATACCAAGAGCTAAGGATTTAATGCCAATCCTTTGTGTAAACATATGGATCAACATTAAGTCTTTACCTCTTTGCATTAATAGAGGGGGAAGGGTATAAAAAAAACTCAACATTTATGTATACGTGTAAAATTTCATGCCACGCCCCATGAATTTTTTTGTGAAAAACACCTAAGGATAAGAGAATTGGTAGAACATGAAACTTATGACATGTAAGTCACCAGTTCAAGGAATTCAGACAAAACCAAGGGGATATATCACGAAAATTAGGGGGGTTATTAACCCACCTAATTCGTTAAGCATTTTTGCGCCAATCCAATCTTCTTAGTACTTTTCAGCTCAATTTCACCCACACATGGGTGGCAAAGTTTCCTGTTTCACTCTTTCCTTTTTGTTTGTTTTAAGCATTATTTTTCATGGCAAATTTATCTTACCTCTTGGTCTAGCCTTTTACCTTAAACTACGATAATTTGGAATCTTGGATCACATGATTCGTTGCCTTAGGATTATGGCAAGCCCCAAGCTTGTTCATAGTTTAAGCAACAATTTGGCACTAGCTAAGAGAGGGTTTGTGTTACTTCAGCAGACAATGCTAAAGCCTCATGAATTTTTTCTCAAAAACCAGTTTTGTAACTGACCTCAATTTGATGCAAAATAACTTAGATGATGATGATGATGATGGCAATTTCCGCATTAGCTTAGAGAAACTAATTGGTTCTGGATCCCACAATCTTAGCATTTCAACGAGTTGATTTTCAGTGAAACTTAACAATCCATGGCACCATAAACATTCCAAGATCTGAACTTTATCAAGATAAGGCCCAGTTTGGGAATGGAGTTAAGTTTTCTAAACAGTAAATTCATAAAGTTAGCAAAGCTCAACTCCAAAATGCTAATTTTGCCTTGTTTGGCAACCATTTTGGAACTATAATATGTCCAAAGTTTACTGAACTCCAGTTTTGGAGTTTAAGGTTTACAAACCAAAGTTTTCATCCCCTCTGCCTCGGCTTAAAAATAAATCGCAGTTATTTTAACTCCATATCCAAACAGGGCCTAAAAATCCAAATCAAACAAACATATGTAATCAATGAGAAATTACCGCCATAGCTGCATTCTGATACTGCTTGAAAGCTGAAACCGAAGGAAACCGCCCTGACAGACAATGTGGCGTCATGTTCTCCTTCTCCTCTCTCCTCCATAATTCCAACGGCGATTGAGGGCTCTCGATCACCGGGCTCACCTCCTTGGCCAAATACTTCCCTGTCGCCGGCGATGAGTACGCCGCCGCCGGATACGGTGACGTCGCGTTCGCCGGCGACGATACTTTCGTCATCAGATTTCTCACCGGGTGCTTCGCCACAACCATACGATGATCAGCCACCTTCGCAGTCTTCGGAGGTCGCCGATGAGGCCACTGCTCTTCTTGAACGACCTCGCCGTCGGTCGAAACCCTAGATTCGTATTCGGATTGGAATCTTTTGATGGCGAGAAAGGGCTTTCGAGATCTGGAGGCGGCAGCGGAATCGATCACAGCCCAGAGCTCGGCGTCGTCGAGGTCGCGGTCGTCGATTGGGAATTGGATCGATGGTGATTGAGGAAGCGAGGACATAGCAGTGATTAGGGTTAGGGTTTTGGATTCTAGGTTTTCTGAAGTGAGCGGGGAAATTGCGAAGAGGTGAGCTTCGAATTTGAACAGAGGGACAGGTAAAGGGATATGTTTGCATAAAGGGCCCCGAACAAACCACCCTTGGATCTTTGCATATTTTTTGGGGTTCATCTTTGGTGCCCCAAAACAAATTACAATCGCTACACGCAATGCCACGCGAGTCTGAACGGTCGGGTTTCGCATAACCGAGACAGCCGATTAAACAGGTTACCGAAGACGGAAATTGGGTAGGGTGGCTTGATATGTCATGCGTCACCTTCTCTTCACCTGACGATGGGAATTGAATGTGTCAATTTTAATGATGATTATATAAATTATAAACCAATAATTAGATAACCGATTAAAATATAGTCTTTCTTTTATGTGTATTACTAAGGTAAATAATGGAATATGAGTCTAATTTTTGGAAAGAGGTATTGGCTCTAAATAGTTTCTACATTTAGATCAATTAGCGGCCTGATAAACTATGAATGGATATTTAAAAATAGCACATGTCTTCCCTCTTAATTAAGTAGTTGATTCTCTCATGAGAAGTGGAAAACGGTATTCCCTTGACAAGTATCTACCTACAAAGGCCTATTGCCATATTGTTAGGAGTTTCAGTTTCATGCAACAACTTGTTCATGCATAACAAAGATATCAGGGAGAGCAAGAGCACAAACAACATGAATTGACCGATATTAGAGTATATTTGGAAACACTCCCCACCCCCCACCCCCGCGCAAACCCCATCCCAAAAACCAAAAAATTCTAGCTTTGCCACTCCATCGAAAGGCTTTCGCTCTAATCCAGCAGGATCTCCAACAGCGTAGCTGTTTACTGCTATTGATAAAAGCGGTAGCTATATGGCATGGCTAAAAAGGTATAGGCTAAAAGATAATCAAAATAGATTTGTTGATCAAAGGATGCTCTTCATTTCGTTTCTACCGTATTTTTAGTCCAGCGGCAACAGCTGTACCTTATAATAATATTCATAACTTTCCACTAACTCTTCATCGTACTGGGGCCTACGGCTCTAAACGCATGTTGCAGCACACATTTTGGCGCATGTTTTCACGTGTAGAAGCCGTTTCTCGGCTCATCAATTGAAGAATTTAATTGGTTTGCGTCTAAGCAATGGGCGACCAAGGCTTGTCGATCGAGTGATAGTTCCTCGGCTCTTAAAACCAAATTTAGATATAAGCAGGATGAATGAAATATAAGCCAAACAGGTAGGCTGTAAAAGGTAAAAGTTATGTACGGAAAACCGATTATTTTTTTAACTGGACATGATTAGTAATGATTAACGTATTATTTTCTTCGGCAACTCGTAGATGAACCCTATTAAAGAAATACCTAAGAAAATCTAAATTCCTGATTATCATTAGTCACAAATTAACATCTAAAACCTAATAACTTTTAGGTCTTAACAAGTTATGCAGACTGAAAGAAGATTAAAAATACCCTAATACCTGATGAGGTATGTAGATTGGAGAAGAGGGGAAGTGGAAACCCGCAGGCTGTTCAAAGCCCGTAGCGTATTTAAAGGAGGGTTTGGGGATTGCGCGAAAATCCCCTCACTTTCATGTGGAATCCCCCTCTTCAACCAGTATGCGTCACGTTCCCATTGGCTGGAGCTAAAAAGATGCCATCTTCCTCTACGGCTCGGGAATCAAGGGCCTATTTGGTTGCAAGATTATGAAATTCGGATTCCAAAATAGTACGGTTGTAAATTTCTGGATTTGGTAATTTATTGTTTGGTTGGTTTTGGATTTTTAGTATTGGATTTGTAGATTCTTGTAATCTTTGTTTGGTTGGTGCAAATAAAGCGTGATTTGGATTTGAGAATTTTAGAGAGAAAATTATTAAATAAATAAAGTACACAGGTCCCATTTAAAAGTGCAATGAATAGCGACAGATACTTGAAAATCCTTAAAAAAATTTAGGATTCAGGAATCCATGTTTTGTGGTGGGCCCCCCATAAAAAACAAAGGAATCCTAAAAATTCAAATCTTCCAACCAAACACAAAATTATGGAATAGTAGGATTTCACAATCCAAATCCTAACAAATCCTGCAACCACAACAGGCCCAAGGAAAGAGTTTTGAGCCACCTGAGAATTTCCTATTTTTTTAAATATAAGTTGAAGCTAATTTTCATTTTACCCCTTGTGTTGTATTTAAACACACACGCCCCAAATAAAATAAAAATCTAAAACTTGCACAATTTGTATAACAGAAAAAGGAAGAAAATAAATAAAGCAAACAAATGAAAGAACCTTAGAAACGGAAAGCTGATTTCTCCATAATTAACCAATACATTAAAACAGAAAGAATAAAAAACCAGCACTACAGCACATAAAGACTAATTAATCTTCCATGGTCGATTCTCTTCTTACCTTATCTGTATCCTTGTAACACCTATTTTCCGAACAGGAGTGCACTTGAGCACTCTAGGAATTCTACATCTTGAAGGGTGCGCTTGGTAGGAGGCATTCTAAACGGTGATCCTGAATTACCATAAAATATTACCACTATTGTTTAAGTGTAAAAAATATTTCCAGAAATATAGCATTATCACGGTAATCAAATGAACTCATTTCATAGTAATTCTATTCCCTCAAAATATGTGTCTGTCATAGACTACCACGAAATATTCCCGTCTAACATGAAATGAGCCATGACCATCCGCCATTGGCCTCCCTAGCCGTCTGCCGGTCGGCCGGCCTTACAGTCCATCGTCGGTCGTCGGCCAGCTGGCTGATCAAACGTTCGCCGCCGGCTGGCTATAGTTCGTCGCCAGCCCCGCCACCGATTGGACATTCGTCGCCGGCCGGCTGCCGATCGGCTGTTCGTCGCCAGCCTCGCCGCTATCTACCGGCCCTCCTCTGTTCTTACCGCCGGTCAATGGCCGAACATACATATATTATGGGGAATTATTAAAGCATATCAAACACGTTAATATAAGATTCTTTAAAATTAGAAATATGTTCATTCCATTTTCAGAAATACAAGAATTCTCGGTAATCTTCCATTCTATGAACTAAGTACAACCCTAAGTACAACCCTAGAGTCTCATAGCCATTGTCATCATCGCCCATCATCGTGAATCCATGATCTTGATCGGTACTTCTTTTTTTCACCCTGCAAGGGCAAAATTCCTAAGAGTCCGTACGCATCTATCTTAAAAACTCCAAAAATACAAAAGAAAAATGTTACAAAAAGTGCTTGTACGGGACACTCACCTGTAACATCAGCGTTATGCATGCATGCACATCGCAACAACCGGGATAAAAGAGAAGAATCAAACAAGAAATGAGAGTAGAAGAAGAGCTGGAGCAAGAAATACAATTTTTTTTTACCGCAGCCAAGCTATAAGTCCCGTGTGTCCTTTTTCGAAACACTAAATGGAAAATTCCGGTTTCGATCACTGATCCCCCAACTCCTATTGCTCACCACTGGACTGTGATTGGTGCTTGTTAAAGATAGCTTGATCGCTTCATCTTTTTTTGATCTACACCGACCTTCTGGTCCAAGTTAATTGGTACTTGTTAATGATGGCTTGATCACTTCATCTTTTTTCTTTTTGGGTGAAAAAGCAGGCAAGACGTCATGCTCAATAAAATAAATTAAAAACAAAATATTTACAGGATACAGAACTTTGGCATCGAGATAGACAATTCTCGATACATCATTAAAAAATACAGACGAAACATAAAATGCTTCTACAGTTTATTTCAAACGTGTACGCTGCCGCTGAATCGAATGCATTGTAAATCCCGATTTTTGAAGACAAAATATGAACCTCTTCGAGAGATCCAGAAAGAATCAATATCCGCCCTTATTTCTGTTCTTATCCAATAAAAGAATGCTACTGATATTATTTCTATCCTTAACAACAACACCGCAAGAAGCGGCAACATTCATAATAGCATTATCATCAAAATCGTCAAGAGATTTAATAGAAGCTTTAGTGGAACATTTCGAATCCGATTTAACCATCTTTGTATCTTTCTTCATCTTTAATCTCTTCAAAACTTAACATGTTTGTATCTTTATTCACAATCATCAGGAGAGGAGGCAAAGTAAGAATATTTTACCAACTTATTAGGATCTATGTGCTTTGTAATGGTAAGTATGTTATTGGCAATAATCCATACATACATTATTTTTAGTATGAGTTTTTCTAGTTTTTATTTAAGGGGCTATGAAATGCAGAGAGAATACCCTAATGTTTCACGTCTTCCTTTTCTTAAATACTTAATTATTTTTTCCATTGGATATAAATTCAAAAATTCCTTCACTGTGCCAGTCATGTATTAAAACTGATATATAAATTGATAATTCACATTAAACGAAAGCCCGTCTAGCTCAGTTGGTAGAGCGCAAGGCTCTTAACCTTGTGGTCGTGGGTTCGAGCCCCACGGTGGGCGTTTTAATTTTATTTTTTGTTCTTGTGTTTTCTTTTAAAAATGGCCAAAAAGGGAAAGAAATTTGATATGCCCCCTTCCATGCAAAATGCTGGCGTCAGATATCCCACCTTCCTTGATAAATACTGCCGTCAGAAAATTAATGATTCCATCCTTGTGCCTGCAAAATACAAGGTTGATAGTTTTTCTTTGCAAAAACGAACAGAAATAATATTTCTTTCTCGTTTGGAGCACAAAATTATGGATTTAACTAATTTTGAAAAAATCATGAGGTATATAAAATGTTTAGCCAATAATCGTACACATAAATCAGTTATTGCAATGGTAGAAATGGTTTTGAGGCTTGATATATTTTACCTTCACAAGACTCACAACTATGGCATCTATCACGACCATCTCAAAGATTAAACTTATGTCAATATAACAACCCTAAAAATATAATTAATTACGTGGATCTCAGGTTGTGAGTATTACGGGATAACATCTATCCTGTAGGGTAGGTGTAGCAAGAACAAACTCAGACATAGGATCTATAAAATCAAGATAAGCCAAACGGTTTGTTTCGCCTCGATCCCGCACGTGGATACACAACGTATGTTTTTTTTATACAAAAACTAAGATGCAGAAATCACAATTAAAGATGCACAAACAACCTAGATTTAAGGTTTTCTAGGTGAAGTCACTAGACCCGCTTATAACTGTCAAGAGACAAATTGCGGGATATATCCTTTGACATCTTTTTAACAACCTTGAAAGCGGATCAGTGCTAATTAAATGGAAGGGTTCCGCTATACGAATCACCGAAATAGCGGGCCTTAATTAAATAATCACAGCTAGTCACACGTTACTAGACACTTCAAAATTGAATCGGATAACTGTTAGATTACCTACAACCTCCTCTTCTCCTATCGAGCCGATATGTCATCAGGGCTGAAGTTTAGATATTTTTTAAAATTATCGTAGGTCAATGCGGATGCTCAGTTGTGATTTGTGAGGCCTGAGAAGGATGATGAAATCACCATCTAATGTGGATTTGGGTTGTTGGCACTTAGAATTTTTTTAAATATGCAATGCAGTTTAAAACAATCAAAGATCTAAAATCTAAACTAATTATATACCCCCTTCTTTGCAAAATACTGGCGTAAAAAAATTAATGACTCCGTTCTTATGTCTGCAAAATACACGTTTATAAGTTTTCTTTGCACAAATGACAATAATAAAATTTCTTTCCAGCTCGTTTTGGTGCACAAAATTATGGATTTAACTCATTTTGAAAAAAATATGAGGTATATAAAATGTTTAGCCAATAAACGTACACATAAATCAGTTATTGCAATGGTAGAAATAGTTTTGAGGCTTGATATATTTTACCTTCACAAGACTCACAACCATCTCAAAGATTAAACCCAAGTTATGTCAATATAACAACCCTCAAAAATATAATTAATTGCGTCAGTCTAAGGTTGTGAGTATCACGGGATAACACCTATATAGGTGTAGCGAGAACAATCTCAGGAATAGTATTTATAAAATCAAGATAAGTCAAACGGTTTGTTTCGTTTCAATCCCACACGTGCATGCACCGTAAGTTTTTTTATGTAAAATCTAAGATGCAAAAACTAAATTTAGATATTCTAACAAATCGCAATCAAAGATGCGCAGAGCACCTAGATCTAGGGTTTTCTAGACGAAGTTACTAGAGCCGTTCTTAACTGCCAAGAGACAAATTGCGAAATATAACCTCTAACAGCTCTTTAACAATCTTGAAAACACTTTTCAATATCAAGTCAGACAATTCAACAAGATTCCCGACATCTTGATCGAATTCTCGTCAGAAACTTTAATAGACGGCTGCACCCCCGATGCCGTCGACGAAGTGCACTAAGACGGAACACCGCGGCTGCGAGCATCCAAACAGATACTTTAGGTAACGGGGTTCTCCTACAGTCACTTGGTCGGGGTTATGAGGCGTGGCTATCTAATAAGGTTACCCGGCGAGTATCCGCGTACGCTACGTGATTGCGACAGACTTTTGATCACATCAAAATCCCGTGGCAACCGATCAAATGAGACTAAATTGCTAGATTTATAAAATTCAAATTAGTGTGGATTCCAAATATTATATCCCATCACATGATATCCGGACGACGTTAAACTTTTCGATCGGTTCATCAAAATCCCACAATTCCCCGACTGCTCAACACTTGAGCATAGTTTACCCAGAACATGCCTCAGTACCTATGGACCAACCGTAGAAGGGCAGACAAGCCTCATTAATGGCACGCGGAACTGCTGCAAATCCTAAAATTCGAAAGCGGTTCCATGATCATTATGTCGAGTTAGGGTTTCATTCTTCTAAAGAGTTCACAGAATTACTTGCATGTTTTTCCGAATACGTTATACTTGGAAAAATAGGTTTTTAACATTCGTTCGAACTTTTTAACCTCGCCAAAACAACATGGGAATACCCGAAACAATATTAAAACTACGAATACGAAACATTTCGAATTGCTTATATTGTAAGATCACATTTCATGCAAAATTAGCAAAAACAAACAACACCTGAAATATCAAAACCCAGCGACTGGAACACACCAAAAAATTTAACCCCAAATTCCACAAAGTGGCCGAGGAGGCCGGATTTTCTATGCATGTGGCCGGCCTTAATCCGGCGAGGGGGGCTAAATTTTCTTGTGTGTTCATCTTGCATCTCATACAATATTCTGCAATTATTTAAAAACAAATTTGAAGACTTTAAAAATCGACAGAAACTAAGTTCAAGTGTTTCAAGTTTCGGAGTCGTTTCGGTTTCGTAATCTTATAAATTTCGTCTAATTTTCTAGCATGGCTCTGATACCACTGCTGGGTTGTCTAGCGCGGCAGCAAGGTTTCGGGAGCCATCGTCCATGCCAATTTCAAAAATTTATCGTTCTAGCTAACCCTAACCCTAGAATCGTTACTAGAAAATCCGACGAATAAACATGTAAACTACTTTATATCTAAGTGAATGCGGAATACAACTTTTGTAGACCGGTCCTTCACTTCTCAAGCTCCATGTTGTAGTCCCTTAACTGCGAATGGTGAACTCCCGGATTCTAGAGAGGGTTCACTTGAAGAAAAGAATAACCTTGCTCAATGTCTTCGATACCGAAGAAGATCTACGTCGAGAAAACTCAAGCTCATGTTACCTCTTCACTAATGGTGAGAATAGTGAAGCAAACACTCTAAACTAAATGGTTAATAGTATAGGATGATGAAGTAGAAATTTTGTTCACTTTAGATTTTATTTTCTCACTCAATCTCATCACTTCATGAAAATCAAGAGAGCTTCAAAGAGCAATAAGAAGATGAAATGAAAGTGAAGAAGAGAAATAATCTCATGAGGTTAGAAATGCAACCATGGTTGGTATATGCCATGCCAAACCCTTGTAGAGAATAAACCAAGGTTAAGGGTTGAGTTAATAAATATCTTAAGCTAGACAAACAAGTGGACTAAGTCAATATTTTACTAGCTTCTCCAAACTCATCCATGACTAATTCCAAATGTTTGAATTACTTAAAACTAATAAAACCCTAGTATTAACCTAGCATGGTGTGAGTCTCATACATACATGTTGCATGTGTAACCTAGCATGACACAACAATATATATCACATATATATTTTGTGCAAAAAGAAAACAATACATTTAACATATATCACATATATATCAATGTTTCATATGTGAGAAAAATGAATGCTTAAGTGAGCTAATATTAGTTAATGTAATTTAATAAATCAAATATATAATTCTACATTAAATTATTAAATCAACACTTGATTTAATAATCAGGCTATGTCTCATATAACCGACTAATATCAACAGTAACAACTTATCGAATCAACACTTGATCCGATAACTTGGCTATATCACATATAACCGACGAATGTCATATATCGCGAGAATAGAATGCGGTATCACATACTCGCATTAATCTCGGTCCCGCACATATCACATATGCGCTCCTACTCCATTTCGCATGAACCAGAAAGCCTCTGTGTAGGACTCTAAAGACTCGTCAATACGCCGGCAGTAGGTGATGATCATATCAAGCACCCACAGGCCGCAAGCGGTCTGCTAAACGTAACGGCCACCCGGGTATTGAGCGATCAGAAGATCAACAAGTAAGCATGCTCATACTCCTGCGATTCTAACCAGTAACACTACTGTACAGTCCGGTCTCTTCGTTTAATATGTCGCATATCACAGCCTGGGGGTGGTATAACGTCAGACCCCAATAGCCTTATAAGTCATGCCGATGCAAGGTCCATAACGGTTCGAGAAACTACTGATAACACTTACCAGTAGATCTCAGCAACCCTGGCCTGAGATTTCCTGTTATGGCCAATCGAGTATAGTGCAACATCAACTCCCAATACCGGGAGAGACGAAATCTCTCATATCGCTCATTGCCTCCATATGATTCGGGACTGTACCCAAAAACCACCTTTTTGCATGATCTCTTGACCGTGGTATGGTGGAAATCAAAACACAGTGGGAATCACATAAGACTCTATGACGATCTCGGGTCTACAGACTAACCTGTACCGGTGTCACCAGAGAACTGCTATCTGACGATAGGTATAATACCATCTAGAAGTTCACGGCGAGTCCGTTCAGTATACCCAGTCTCCACTGAGCACCCGTATACCTTCTCTGATGTCAAACACCAATGGATATGGGATCATCCATCGCCCATCATATGGGTCGAGAAGCGCATACGTTAGTCTACTCTGGAGTATCGATGCCCTGTCTCGATACTCCCACGACTAGGAACAGTTATAGGGTGTACTTGTGGACTACCCTTGGCCCCATTAGTATGATCTCCATCATAGTCCTGGTAGTCAAGTACACATCCTAAGGGCTTTATCAATATGTGAGAGCAAGAAGGCATCACTTATACAAGTCAACATGTTAAGATAAAGTGCAGCCAGATAGCATACTATCACGTCGAGCAAGAAAGTCCTCCCTATATATGTCCAAGCATCCACTACAATATACATCCTATGTATAATAATGGCCTCTAAGGCATACATATAACTAACATCAACTTGCCAATAAACATGAAAATCCAATCTCATTGCTCTGTTGGATTCTGTTGTGCGTCTTCAGAATCTTTGAAAAATGAAACGATATATCTTAAAACGATGTATGTGCCAAGACGATTGTTCCCGCCAAATTCTTTGGCAAAGAGCTATTTGTTCCTGTTTACACCGGTTTAAATTTCGGTTACAGATATGTGTGAAATCAGGCTCATTCATATACGCACATGCACACATCAGAGGAAGAACAGGTGTTCAACGATAAAAAGAAAGTATTTAATTGAACATTTTATTCTACAGGAAATAGATCACTATACATGAGATCAAAAGTACAGCGATTCACAAAACTATGTGTTTCCCCCAATCAGAGCAAAACTCATTTCAAATTTTCAAAATTTGAAATGAAGCAACGCTTCATAAGAGCGCCAGCAAGCAGCGCTCACGTGCAAATCACGGGTGCGCTGGCGCTAAGAGCGCCAGCGCTCAAAAGCGGCACTCACGTGTAGAGCACGAGTGCGTTAGCACTAAGAGCGCCAGCGCTCTGAAGCAGCGCTCACGTGCAAAACACGAGTGCGCTAGCGCTGGAACTAAATGTTCCCTACCGCCGGATCAAAAATCCAACGAACATGATAAATTATCAATTGATCAGAATAAATTTCTGTTAAGGAAACATTCCTCAGAATCTTTCCAAACATGATAGATTGTGCTCTGTAAATCAGAGCATCGTTGATCAAAGATCCAATAGTGATTAAAATCACCAAGATACAGAATAAATTCTGTATGGGGAAAGATTTCCCAATCTTGTTAAAAAACAAGAAGATTGCCTTCTGTAAATCAGAAGCTCTTGGATCAAAGATCCAACGTGGGAAACATCTCCAAATCAATTAGAGAAAAGATCTCTTCAACTGATTCAACAAATCAGCTTGCCCTATATAAAGGCCCCAAGACTTCAAGTCTGAAAAAGAGGAACCCTCCATAAACATTGAGAAATTTCAAAAACAAAGAGCAAGCTCTCATCAGAAGAAAAAATTTTTCAAGGTAAAAAAAAAGAAAGAGAGATGAAATCATCTCATATATAAAAAAGAATTTACTTCTTTTTCTAAGATCATAGATTTATGAGACCAAGGTCTTTCACAACAGAGATTAAAGTATCTCATCATAAAAAATAAGAGGAAGGACTTAATCTTCTTCAGATCATAGATCTATAAGATAAATTGTCTTTCAGAGATTATAATATCTCATTATAAAAGGGGGGAGAATAATTCAATTCTCTTAGAATCATAAATCCATAAAGGTAAAGCCTTTCACCAAAAACATAAGAGATTGAAACATCTCCTATAAAAGATAAGAACTTTGTTCTTAAATCCATGAGACAAAATCTCTTATAAGAAAGAGAATTTAATTCTCAGGGCGCAAAACTGTCTAAAAAGAGCCTCAGCGCTCCAAATTTAAAGAAGCGCACTGCGCTCATTGTCTGGCGTACAGCGCCACGTGCTCCTCACGTGTGCGCTACTTGACAAAAGCGCACTGCTCTCATTATCTGGCGCACAGCGCCAAGCGCGCCACGTGCTCCTCACGTGTGCGCTATTTAAAGAAGCCCACTGCGCTCATTGTCTAGCGCACAACGCCAAGCGCGCCACGTGCTACTCACGTGCGCGCTATTTGACAGAAGCGCACTGCGCTCATTATCTGGCGCATAGCACCAAGCGCGCCACATGCTCCTCATATGTGCGCTATTTGACAGAAGCGCACTGCGCTCATTATCTGGCGCATAGCGCCAAGCGCGCCACGTGCTCCTCACGTGTGTGCTAAGAGAACATAAATTGTTCTTTAAATAATAAAGCCCCAGAGCTATGATGAGTGCCCAGCACTCAATAAAAGACAAAAAGATTGTCAGAGCCCAAATCAATGCTCAACATTGTTAAATGTTCAACATCTTAATTAAATAGGCCGAGCCCAAAGTGGCCACAGATCCCTAATTCAGATCAACTGAGCCCATATGTTCACAAATCTTTAATCTTAGTCCCAAATTGGACTACAGATCTTCCAACCAATATTGGTTCAAGGGTACATCTCTTCATACCTCTGATATTTATCGTTGTAATTCTTCAACGTCTTCAGAGAGGTGACGGGTCCCGACAACCAGACAAACCATGGACTGTGGGGTCCTTAAACTCATGGACTATATTGTCCTTAAACTTTACAGACTATGATGTCTCTAAACTACTACGGACTGTGGGGTCCTTAAACTCATAGACTATGATGTCCTTAAACTTTACAGACTATGACGTTTTTAAACTGGACCGTAAAGTCCCTAAACTAAAACAATAGAGCCCAAATGCTCTTTTGTTGGATCTAAACGATCCTGTTAAGTAGATCTTAGTCTAAAATTAGACTAACGTATCCTTAACAAACTGTTAACTAGATCTTAGTCTAAAGTTAAACTAACGCATCCTTAACAAACGTTTAAGTTGATCTTAACCTCAAATGAGACTAACGTATCCTTAAACCCAAACCAAAACCCAAATCTAAGAAAATACGGATTTGGACTAATCCACACCCTACGGGCGACAACATAAATTAGTCTCCGTATACAATCCACGGGCAACCAAAAAGAAAACAAATACACACGACACGAAATGACCATTTGGAGAAGGAGAAAGTTGTTACCGCGATGCGGTAGTGTAATTAACTGCAGGAGATTGCGCCTGCAGGGAAGAGCGTCCCCACAATCAAAAACCCCTCAAACGAGGGGAATCTGACGAAGTCTACTACAACGGCCGCATCCGTCTAAACTTCCGATATATGGTGCCATAAATCAACTTGGCATTTTCGGAGAGGTGGACGGATAAAACCAAATAACATCTGCCCCCAAATTCAGGCAAGACGTCAGTCTTTCCCGGTCTTTCGGCGGAGAACAGATTCTGGCACGCCCGGTGGGACCTATTCCTCTTTCCACTCCACACTTCGTGTGTTGTGTTCGCGAATGAATCACGGTTTGATATGATTGCCCTTGGGTTCGAGGTACTAAGATTTGGTGTCTTGCTCCCTGCAGAAAAAAGAATATCAATGGCCTCTAACTGTTCCAGCTGCAGCAACAACTCCCGTTTCGCCTCATCCGGAGGAGTAACCTATGGGCCCCAAGCGGCCTCCCTTTTCACAATGCCGGTGGAACAAGTGACCCAAGCCACCACTGGGCTATTCTTCGGGACCATGATCCTACCAACGAGCTTCAACGTTCAAATGCCGTCGCACGAAACTCCAAAGAAGTCGGTCTTTGATCGGTTTACAACTACCGCGGCCCCTCTCAACGGGTCGCCCAAGTCCAGTGCCTCAGTTTTCAGCAGATTGGGCCAAAGCACAAGTGGGCACATGAAAAAGCCCGCGATACCTGAAGTGGCCATCCCGAAGCGGATAGCCATTCCTGCTCCTAAAATCGTCAAGACGGCTTCTCCTGCTAAAGGGTCGGTCTTCACAAGAATGGCCGTTTCAGCTCCTACTCTACACGATCACGAAGGCTGCTTCCCCTGTTCGAAAGTCGGCCTTCGCAAGACTGACTATCCCCTCTCAACGGACGTCAGTCTTTGACAGGCTAGCACCAATAACAGCCTCTCCTCAAAGCAGAGGGCATGAAGAAGCTCATCCAACAGCGGAGGTGATCCCAACCACACGACATGCTCGACGTCACCACTGGCGCCGAGCGAGGAAAGCTGGAGGCAGTTCACCCTCTGGACAGACTTCGCCAGCTCCAACTGTGGAAATTGATGCTGCTGTTCCAACTGGGAACAACTTTGAACCACTCAGGAGGGTCCGCAAGAACTCTCTAGCTGTTATGCTGCAAAGATCTCCTCCACCTATGGAGAACAATACAAAGGTGAAGCTGGAGCAGCCCCCTCAGCGGCTGTCCTCTAAAATTTACGAGGTCCGGCGTCAAGTCCAAGACTCGGTGATTGATCAAGATTACTCCCGCCAACCGAAGAAGATAAAGGTTCAACAAGAGAAAGATCACTCTGTCGTACCACAGAAGATGTCGTCTACCTGGGTGCCCGCTGCAATGGCCCCCTTAACGTCACCAGTCCATAAAAAGAGAAGGCCGGAGAAGATCCCCGTGTTTGCTACAAATGTCAAGGGCACTGAGCCTAAACGCCCTAAGTCTGGGGGCATGGTGGTGCATACCGTCTATATGGCATCCGGATAAGAGGATAGCCGTATCTCCACAGGTCATCGACCGCTTACGCGATCAGTGACTAAGGCTCAAGAGCAACAACAGCAAAAGCTCCAAGAGATGGTAACAGCCATGGCCGCACTCACGGGACCAAAAGCAAGCCCGGAGACATCATCGGAGCAACGTCGTGAGCAGGAAACAGATGCTAAATTCCTTCGGAGAATGCTTGAGAAGAAGGACAAAGAGGCTGCGGAACAAGCGGCCAACATAAAACAAATGGCCCTCCTATTCCAAGATATGGTGGGCATGATGATCCAGCCGGACCCTCCAGCCGAAGATCCTCCAGTAATAATTGAAGATGATAGAGGAGAGACATCAAATCCTCTGCCGGCTCTGTCAGCAGCTAAGGAGGAGATCATCTCAAAAGCCATGCTCGATGATTATATAGCTCAACAAATACGAGCTCATCAAGCGAATGAAGCAAACGGCCAAGTCGTCAGAATTGGACGACCATATCCAGGATTGTACGATCAGATTAAGTATCCGCCGGGATACACGATTCCGAAGTTTCACGTATACAAGAGGACAGGCAATCCCCATCAACATGTCGCTCAGTTTAAGGCTCTCTGCGGCAATACCGGAGGTGACCACAAATTGTTACTTCGTCAGTTCGTCGGCAGCTTGGCGGAAATGGCCTTTGAGTGGTATTCAGAGTTGCCCAACGACTCCGTCAAAACTTTTACGGAGATAGAATTGCTGTTCACCCAACGTTTCGCGAGCGCTAGCGAACGCACCCCAATCACAGCATTAATTAATGCTAGAGTGAAGCCGGGCGAGACATGGGTCTAGTACGCGATACGATGGCGAAATCTATGGTCGAAATGCGAGCAGCGCATCGAAAAAGCACCTGCAGTAGGCATGTTAGTAGGTACCCTCGATCCGCAGGCGACCATATCCCAGTTCATGATGTTTTTCAAGCCGACTACCTTTCAGACCCTGATTGATAAGCTGGCCCAAATGGACCAGATGGTTCATAAGCCTTCCTTTTCAAAGACAGAACCGCGGAACGAAAAGGGTAAAGGGAAAGCGACCTTTGTCGCCAATACTCAACAACAGCCGAGCAACTTAAACCCGGTTGTTCGCCAAAGCAACGTGCGTTCATGCCAATCCCTCGAGGAGAGACTGGGACGTCCTTATTCGTTTCCCCGGGATAAAACGAGGAGACGGTTCAAGCTGGCAGTGCGCAACAGGCTCATCACCTTGCCGGATCCGAAACGCCTATTGCAACTCGGTGAGGCCAACAATCCTAATTACTGCCCCTACCACCGAGCAGTAGGCCATCCGATCGAAAATTGCTTCGTCTTCAAAGGCTGGATTGAGGACCAATACCAACAAAGCAAATTCGCATCGTCCGAGATTTGGAAAGTAAGCTTGCTTCAGCCGCACGCTCTTAAAAGGGGGGACACACCGGGGGCATCGTCCTCTTTTGTCGAAGAAGCTCCATGGGAGGTCGCTCTTTTGGCCAAAACGAAAAGAATGCTGAAAGATCTCCAAGCATGCCCAGCGATCAGGTGGAAAAGTTCGCTGGAACCCGAGGTTATTGAGGGGATGCTGAAGCCGCACCCAACGCTGAAAGTTGGTGATGATAGTCAAAACGCCTATGCCCAGCTGTCAAAGTCTTCAAAGAAGAAGAAGACCAAAAAGCCGGTGAATCCTAATGACAAGCGCACGGACCTGCAAAAACATATTGACGCGCTGGAAGAATATAACCAGAAGGCACGAATTCCGGTCACACTCCAAGAATTCCTCAACCATATCTTTGAAAATAGAGATGGCGATGAAGATGAGGGAGAAGACTCATTAGATGGATCTGAGGATTATGTGGCAAGCTGCCACGTGATCTCTTGCTCGTTAATAAACGGTGAAGAAGTTCCGGATGTACAGAAACTGGGGGCAGATCCCGAACCGGAACTCCTAGGACCGTCAGACGAGATGATTGACATATTCCTGAATGGGGCCCGTCAGAAAAGCAAAGCTGATCGAGAGCGCGAGCTGACCATATTCGAAAAAGCCAAACGCCGGCGACTGGACGAAAGGGTAAAAACACTCCCACCAGATCAAACCACATCCGCCGCCAGCAAAAGCAAGTTCAAAACAAGGAGACGATTCGCCAAATCCATGTCGATGGGGATGAAGCTGCCACCTTCCGAAGGAAACACTCCTGGTGTGATACATCCCGACGAAACTGACTCACATCCAAACTACTGCTTGTACCATCAGAGGACTACACACCCTACGGAAGAGTGCAACGCCTTTAAAAACTGGTGGCAAGGATATGTTGTCCACCGACAACATTTCAAGCGAATAAAGCGCAAGACGCGTCGAGAGCAGAAGAGCGCGACAGATGAGCGCAAAAGAACTGTCGGCAATTGTCACATGGTTGATAGCATGGGATCGCAAGTTCTCACCTTCGGGAGCGATTCGGATGAAGAAATAGCCCTCAGTCCTCTTTTCAAGGAATCCATCTCTGAAGAAGAAGAGATGAAGACCCGTGAGAACATTCAGCTGTGTAATCGCACGCTACCCGAAAAGAATCTTGGGCCCACAAACAAGGGGTCGAACAAAAAGGATAAGGGAAATGAAAAGACCCCTGAGGATATCACCCTCGAAGATCGATTCGTCGAAGAGTTGGCAGCCAAGGACCCACCCAAGAAAAAACAAGGTGGATTACAATGTTCTGGCACACTTGAGGAAAATACCCTCGCAGCTAAGCATTCTCGATGCCCTCCTGCTATCTAAAGAGGCGAGAGATTCTCTGATCAAGGCACTACAAGAACCTGACCAGTTTCAAGTTTTCCTTGCCGAAGAAAAGATGAAGGACGAGCTGGAAGAAGTTCACATAGCCGACATCACCTTCAGCGACGAAGATCTCCTCCTCGGGACATGCGAGCATAACCGTCCCTTGTATGTCACCGGATACTGTCATGACATCAAGATAGGCAAAATCCTGGTCGACAATGGGTCCTCCGTCAACCTTCTCAATGTAAGGGTGTTGAAGGAGATATGCATGAGCGTTCAACACCTCGTTCGGGATAAAATCACTATCTTCGGATTCGACTCCCAGTCATCACGGATGCTTGGGTCGGTAATTCTGACGTTACGCTTTGGACTGCTCGTCACTGACATCAAGTTTCACGTCATTGACGCCAAGACTTGCTACAACGCTTTGCTCGGCAGGCCTTGGTTACACAAGTACAACATCATCCCTTCTATACAACATCAGTGTATGAGGTATCTCAAGGATGGTCTCGAGTATACTGTGACAGGGGAGCTGAACCCATTCTCCGTGAATGAAGTCCGCAAATACGAGGACGCAAAGTACTTCCTTCCAGACTTTGAAGACACGGAAAGATGCCATAAGCCGGAGAATAAGCAGAAAGCTATCACCACTATCCCGGTCTTTAGGAGCGATACCGAAAAGGAGGAGGATATAGTCTATTCAGGACCACCCCAATGCAACAAGCCGGGGCCATCCACCCCTATTTTGGTCTTTGGCAATGACTCTGAAGATGAGGTCAACGTAGTATTCTCGGCTCGTTCTTTAGTGCAAGCCTCCATTGGAGATAACCAGAGTTTGCGGATCGCCATGGTTCCGCAAGAGTATTACAAAGAGCTCGACACACTTGATACCTACAGTGTGCAAGAACTGCAGACGTTCTACGTCCCTCCCAGGTGAAGAGATGAAAAGGCGATCCTCTTTTATCGATCCACGGAAACCAAAGTGGAGAAAGAGATCTGGCATGGTGCTGATTCTACACTTGACAGGCTCCAGCCCATCCGTCTGCCCAGATACTACACGGAAGAATTAAAAAGGCTGTTGAGGCGCCAAGGCGTACCCTTGAAGCAGGCTGCTCGATAAGCTCAGTTCTATAATAAAATCTGGAGCGTCCCCAGGACTCAGCGAAAGTTACCCAATGGGAGAATAGAAACGATCGGGCTTGGATATGTTCAATCAAAGAAACGGGAGCGATTCCATGGCTGCTACGTTATACATGATTTCGATAAGGAAGGAGATGCTCTGTTAAAAGACACTGCAGTTGAACCCAAACGAGGTCCCTCCATGAAAGTGCTAAGTCCGTCATTCGAAGAACATATGGACAAGTTAATAAGAGAAGCGGGTCAAAAAGTCCGGGATGACCATAGCCGCGAAATGACCATTTATGAGAAAACCAGGACGCGGCGCCTTCTTCAGCAGGCTACGAAAAATGACGATGCCCTTCGTCGCCATCCCGTCATAAAGAAGACTCGACGCGAAGGCAAAAACAAACTGAAGAACGGAAAAACGTTCGACAGCAGCAAGGCGGGTCCAAGAAGTCACGCGATCGAAAACTAAGCAGCCAGGATCTGTCTCTTATAAAGAAGATAGGTTGAGCATATTCTTTTCCCCAAGACAAGATAAGGAAGATATTCGATCTTGTCATAAAATATCAGATGATGACACTCTCGGAGTTCAAGCACCCCGAGCAAGCAGGCGAGGTCTCTCACCCAGACTATTGCTCTTATCACCGAGCGATAGGACATCCTCTCGAAGACTGCTTCACATTCAAAGACTGGGTAGAAGACCAGTATCAGTAAGGCATGTTCGCTTTATCCAGCAGTTAGAGTGTAACCCCGCCACAGAAGCATGAACCGAAAGCCACGTATGCATCGAAAGTAGAGCCGGATCAACATCGGTCTTGGAAGCGATCTTGCACCTGTTACGTAATAACGCTGACAAGAGAAGGAGTACACAAGAATATGGATGACCTCTCCTGGTGCTTCGAAAATGAGGATGAAGATGAGTTGATCTCAGAACTTCCACCGGCGCCAAAAGAGCTGGAAGATGGGATACACACTACTGCAGATAACCTCAGAAAAATCGACTTGGGAACGGCAAACGACCCACGACCGACGTTCGTCAGTAAGTTGCTGTCTGAAGAAAAGGTGGCTACACTCAAAGTTGTGCTCATGCAGTATAAAGACTGCTTTGCATGGAACTATTCCGAGATGCCAGGATTAGATCCAGAAATAGCCGTCCACAAATTGGCGATCTCTCCAGACATCAAGCCAATCAAATAAGCGCCAAGAAGAATACGGCTTGAACTTGAAATGAGCATCAATGCTGAGGTCAAGAAGCTAATCGACTCCGGTTTCATCCAAGAGGTTCAGTATCCTGACTGGATAGCCAACATCGTCCTAGTGATGAAGAAAAATGGAACAGTACGCATCTGCGTAGACTTTCGGAATCTCAACAAAGCATCTCCGAAGGATGACTTTCCCGTACCGGTCACCGAGCTGATAATAGACAACACGTCCACTCACAAAGTCTTCTCCTTCATGGATGGCTCATCAGGGTACAATCAAATAAAGATGCATCCCGAAGACCAGAAGCATACTGCTTTTCGGACTCCTCTGGTTATATTCTGCTACAAAGTGATGCCTTTCGGTCTGAAGAACGCAGGCGCTACCTATCAGAGGGCCATGACGAAAATTTTCGATGACCTCATACATGAAGTTGTCGAATGCTATATCGACGACCTTGTGGTGAAAAGCAAATCGCATAAGGAGCATTGGGAGCATCTGAAAGTAGTATTCCTACGTCTTTGGAAATACAACTTGAAGATGAACCCTCTGAAATGCGCGTTCGGAGTTTCCTAGGGAAAATTCCTAGGATTCATCGTACGGCATCGAAGCATCGAAATAGATCTATCGAAGATCAAGGCGATCATGGAAATGCCCCCGCCAAGAACTCTCAAACAACTGCGATCTCTCCAAGAAAAGCTCGCGTATATCCGACGGTTTATAGCTAACCTTTCCGGCAAATGTCTTCCTTACAGTCACCTGATGAAGAAGGGAACCCCGTTCGTCTGGGATCGCATATGCCAAAGCGCACTCGACGAAATTAAGCAATACCTGCAGAACCCGCCGGTACTAACCGCTCCGGTCAAGGAAAAGCCTCTCATTCTGTATACAACCGCCCTTGAGGGTTCTCTAGGTGCATTATGGGCACAAGAGAATGACCAAGGGAAGGAGAGTGCCCTCTACTATTTGAGTCGAGTTCTCCTGGGGCAGAAAACAATTACTCCCCCATCAAAAAACACTGCCTGGCGTTAATCTTCGCGATAACGAAGCTCAGACACTATGTGCTGGCACATAAGGTCCACCTCATATCAAAAGTGGATCCTCTCAAGTATTTGATGTCAAGAGCCATACTAACATGACGACTCGCTAAATGGACCTTGCTCTTAATAGAGTTCTCGATAACTTATCGTCCGCTCAAGACAGTGAAAGGCCAGGCCATCGCCGACTTCCTCGCTGAGCATCCGATATCTGCCGATTCTCCCTTGAACTGCGAATTGCCAGATGAGCACGCGTTTGACACGATCGACGGGGAAAAAGGAGGGAGTGATACCCGATGGGAACTCTACTTCGATGGAGCATCTTCTATGAAGAAGCGAAAGCACAATTCCCTCATAATCAAATCTGGGGTGGGTCTCATCTTCGTGGCTCCACAAGGAGGGATAATGCGCTTTGCCTTTTCCTTAACAGAGCCGAGGACGAACAATGAAGCCGAATATGAAGCTTTGCTAGCAGGTCTTGAGATCGCTGTCGACATGGGAATCGAAAACCTCCTCGTATACGGAGACTCCCAACTAGTTGTTAGCCAAGTAAACGGCGACTATCAGACATGCAAACCGGAGTTGGTAAAGTACGGTGAGAGAGTGCAGCAATTGCTGACTCAAATTCCCTCCTACGCTCTGGAAAGCATTCCGCGTACGGAAAATAGCAAGGCGGATGCGTTAGCTAAGCTCGCTAAAGAACTGGCTGGCGAGAACCTCGATGACGTAAGGGTCGTTGTGTAAAGCCGCCGGGTTCTTGCACCAGCGAAAATATCTCCTGAGTCATCTGAAGAAAAGGGAGCGACCGAGCAAGCGACCCTACAGACAAAAGACCAGGAAAAGGTTAAGGATTGGAGAGAAGTCTTTATAGACTACTTCAAATCCCGTCAAACACATGAAGATGCATCCTCAAGACATCAGCTCATGAAACGAGCTCTGTCTTTTGCCTTCGTCAATGATACTCTATATAAGAGATCGTTTGACTCTCTGTGGCTGAGATGCCTAGGACCGGAAGAAGCCAAGAGAGTCGTCTAAGAAACTCACGACGGACTCTGCGGTTCTCATCAAGATGGACCAAAGGAAGATCAAAAGGATGGGCTACTATTGGTCCACAATGATCCAAGACTGCCTCGAATACGCGAAGCAGTGCCACTCGTGCCAGATTCACGGGGAATTTATCCACCAGCATCCAAATCCGCTATATCCAACGGTGGCTAGCTGGCCGTTCGAAATGTGGGGAACCGACATAATTGGGCCCATCGAACCAGCATCATCCAGAGGACATCGGTTCATATTGGCGACAACCGATTACTTCTCTAAGTGGGCGGAAGCAGTACCCCTAAGAGAAGTGAATACGGAGAATATCCTCCATTTCTTCAAGACGCAAGTCATCTATCGGTTCAGCACTCCGCGACGGATTATCTCCGATAACGGGCCAGCCTACAGAAGCTATAAAATTAGCTGCTTCGCACAGCAGCATAATATAGATTGGAGATACTCTTCGATCTATAATCCTCGAGCTAATGGTCTAGCTGAGGCTTTCAACAAGACCTTGACGAAGATCATAAAGAAGACGGTGTCTCGAAATAGGAAGGACTGGCACGAGAGACTGCATAAAGATCTCTAGGCGTATCGAACCACGTTCAAAACGGCTACAAACACAACACCATATGCATTGGTATTCGGCGCTGAAGTAGTACTTCCCTTGGAGATAGAGTTACCCTCTTTACGAATAGCGGTTCATTATGAGCTGACAGACGAAGAGAATGCTCATCTTCGGCTTGAGGAGCTTGATACCCTTGACGAAACCCGGCTCATGGTGCAACAAAACCTGGAGGCTTACAAAGCAAGGCTGACACGCTCGTACGAAAGGCTGATTAGGCTGAGAATATTCCTCCAAGGCGAACTCGTGCTAGTCGTAAAAAGACCTATGCTCCCTAATCGTGCTAAACGGGGGAAATTCGAACCGAACTATGAAGGCCCGTACATCATAGACAAAGTCTACCAAGGTGGGGCTTACCTGCTCATGGATATGCATGGCGAGAGACCCTTCATGCCAATAAACGTCCGGTTCCTGAAAAAATACTACGCCTGACGAGTTACGACCTAGGTTAACGATAGATGATGGTGCCTATGTCCGCTCGCTATCTTCCCAAACCCAAACTCTATAAGTAGTATCCGTGTGATGGACCGAAACGTCCCTAAACTAACAATGGACCGAAACGTCTCTAAACTAACAACGGACCGAAATGTCCCTAAACTAACGATGGACCGAAACGTCCCTAAACTAACAATTGACTGAGACGTCGATAAACTACTACGGACCGCAGCATCCCAAGGCTGATGCAAAAAAAAGGGTACGTCCATAAGCAAGATGGGCACGGATGAAAACCCGAAAGGGCTCCGTGAGTAAAATCAGCAGGACTACCGGCGAGTTTGTGAAAACGCGAAAGGGCGCAATCTCGTTAAAAGACACTTGCCAGATCCTCTTGACCTTGTAGGGAGAAATTACCTGCGTGAGATCCTTACGACTCACAAGGCAGCAACACATTTAGGAATCCCCACGATTCCTAAGATGAAAACACACTTACGAGATGCTCACGACTCGTAAGGAGAATTCCCCTTTTAGACCCTCACGGCTCATAGGATTCAAAAGTCTTAAGTTACAGGGATCTGAACCTGTTCTTAAGCCATCACAACTCACAGACCGCTCTACAAGCGTTTCAATATTGACCCTTGTATACAATCCACGGGCACAAATAAACATTTCCCTAACAGAGTCCCACCAGCGACTGGGGATATGCTCACACAGTGAACGACCCCTGTGAGTCCTCTCGACTTATAAGGAGAAAATACTCTTGCAAGATCCTTACGACTTATAAGAGAATACACACTTAAGAATCCTTAAGATTCTTAAAGAGAAAACGCACCTACGAGATCCTCACGACTCGTAGGGAGAAACACCTTTATGAGACCCTTACGGCTCATGAAGTCAAAAACCTTAGTCGACAGGATCCTAACCCTGTTGGCTAAGCTACCTTTGTTCGAATCGACAGAAGCAAATGATGATTCGCTCCTGGCAATGTTCCAGTGATAGCGATGCTGATGCCTGAATCGGAATCAAATTCCAAGTCCTTTCATGGCAAATGATGATTCGCTCCTGGCAATATTCCAGTCGTAGCGATGCTGATGTTGATATTGGCACCAGATTCCAAGCTCCGCACTCGCGAGAAAAATCAGCGAGCCAAAAATGCATATGAAATAGCCGAAATGATTGGGCACCGCAAAAAATAGGCGAAATGATGGGGCAATCGCGACTTTCGCGATATAAAATGCTGAAATGATAGAGCATCGCGGAAAGAAATGAAAAAAATGAAATGAAACTTTTGCCCTACAGATGAGATCACATCGATCCCTGTATACAATCCAGGAGCACAAACAAAAAAGGAATCGTATCATCCCACCAGGCTCCATCAGAAAGAGAGCCAAGTCTTGATAGCAATATCTGCATCTCAAGATATCAACAACGACGTTCCTTCTCGTTCCAACCAGAAGCAGATGCAACGTCAGCAAAGCGGAGCCACGGCATACTCCTAGCTCCAAATCTCGACGGTTCACAAACAACTTAGAGACCACCTCGACGTTCATCTCGATATAGCAGACGCGATATCACCCCAGCGTTCTTTCCCCCAGCAGGAGGCAGACACGACGCAAAGAACGGAGCCATGGCAAAGTCCCTAGTTCCAGGTCCTGACGGTTCACCAACAACCTAGAGACCACCTCGACGTTCGTCTCGATACAGCAGACGCGATATCACCCCAGCGTTCTTCCCCCTAGCAGGAGGCAGGCGCGACGCAAAGAACAGATCCATAGCAAAGTCCCTAGTTCCAGGTCCCGACGGTTCACCAACAATCTAGAGACCATCTCGACGTTCGTCTCGATACAACAGACGCGATATCACCCTTGTGTTCTTCCCCCCAGCAGGATGCAGACGCGACACAAAACAACGGAGCCATGGCAAAATCCATAGTTCCAAGACTCGACGGTTCACCAACGACCTAGAGACAACTGCGACATTCGTCTCGATACAGCAGACGCAATGCCAGCAAACGAACCGAAGGCAATATTCCTAACTTCAGGGTCTTGACGGTAACTCATATAAAACCTGAAAGACTATCGGAGATCATCCCCACACCAGCGCGGAGTGGTTATGACTCATCGGGGCTCCCTAAACTGAGTCTAACCTCAAGTAAAAAGCGGCATGGCAAAATTCCTAACGCCGGCTCTTCTGACGGTCAAATCGCCTAGGAAGATTGCTTGAAGACGTCTTGTCCAGCTCCCGAAGGGATCAGAGATATGACAGTCGCAAGGCTACTCGAACAGCAAAATTGCCTATCGAGAAATGCATCAGCCAATGCGACGGTACGACGGGCAAAACCCTAATACCACAGACCCTAACGGACCTTTGTCATAAAGAGCAGAGGTTAACTGTGACGTTAGGAGTAATACCCAGCCTTTTTATACTATATATATATATATATCTTTCACTTATAAAATTTAATTATTTTATATATAATTATTTATTTATTTTAAAGTTCCATTTCTTTTATTTATTTAAACTAAACCCTAAAACCTAACTAATTTCCCTCAGCCCATTTGTTTTAAATTAAAATCCTTAAGTTTTCCCTCAGCCCATTGGTTTTAAATAAAAATCCTTAAGCTCCTCCACCCAAGCCCAGCAGCCCGTACACTAATTATTATTTTATTTTTATTTAAGCCCCGGCCCAGCATTCATTTAACCCAGCCCGCTTCTTTTTTTCCACATCTGAATTCTTTCATATATTTCTTTGGCCCAACTCCCCGGCCCAGTTCCCCTCCAAGCCTACTTCGCTTCAACCCGCGCCCGCTTCACCCCCGACCCGACCCGCTTCTTCCATTCTCTTCCCCAACGGCTCGCTTTCCCGCCTCCTCCGCTCACGCCCTCGCTTCTCGCCTCCGTCGACACCCACGCTCGCGCGCGTTACTCCCACGACGCGCGCCTTGATCCCTACTCGCGATCACCCCCACGCTTCACTCTCATCTCATTCTTTCTCTCTCCCTCGTTCTTTTTCCTCCTCCTCTCTCGCTCCGCACCCACACCCGTGACGCCCCGTCGCCGTCGCTACCATCACCGGCATCGCAGTCGCCACCACCAACCACCGGGCTCCTCCTCAAAATCCAACCCATACCTCTCGCCGGTGTCGCTGCCCCTGGGCTCACCCCCGGCCGATCTCCCCTGCACCCATTAACCGACCCCTGCTCTCCGATTCCCTCACTCGCTTCCCTCGTCGACGGCAGCCACCATCATTACCGACCACCTCAATTCTTCCACATCCACCTCATCCACACTTTCATCCTCAGCATCATCATTGCCATCATTCACGACCGCTCTTCCCTTTTCCCCTGCTTCTCTCTCCTCCTGCTTACCATCCCTCCGGCCACCGTTCCTCTCGCCGGCGAGCCTTCCCTGCACCCTCCTCATCATCACCATCATCGTTGTGATCTCTCTCTCTCTTTCTCAGCTCTCATTCCTCTCTCTCTCATTCTCTACTCTCTCTTTTCCTCCACTCTCTCTCTATCCGATCTCTCTCTCTGCCTCTTTCTTTATCTCTCTTTCTCTATCTGTGTACTCTCTCTTTCTCACTCTCCCTCTAATCTCACTGTCTCTCTCTCTCTGCTCTCTCTCTCTCCCCTCTCTGCTTGCCTCTCCCTCTCTTTGCTCTCTCTCTTTCTTCTCTCTAAACTTCTCTCTCTCTCTAACTCTCTCAGTCCCTCTCTCAATCTCTCAAATCCCTCTCACTCTCTCTTTCTACAACTCTCTGTGTGTTTCCCCTCACCCTCTCTACAGTACGAGCACCTTCGCCTTGTCTCACACGATGCCTAGCCGCCACAGCCCGTCACCGAACTCGAGCCAAACCCGGGCCTTGCAGAGACTCGTCGTGTTGATTTCTACTTCGTGCCCAAGCCGTATCACCACTATTTTCGTTGTCGTGCCTTCAATTCATCGTCTCCAGGCAAGTATTTTACTTGCTTACATGCTATATACTCAAGTTACAATATTTAATTACATAGATCTTGAAGTTACAATTTTAGACCAAGTGTATGCCATACCCGTTCGATGTGTGTTCCCAATGAAATTACTCATATAATTTGACGGAACTCAATTGTATAATCTGGCCCGTATGAATGTAGTGTGTGAATTTCGTTGGATAATATGACCGTTAATGACCAAAATGACTACCCCCAAGTTTATTAGTAAAACTAGAATTTTATTGTACCTGAAAACCGCTAAAATCACCATAAATTATATACATACCGGGATGATGCGTTTGAGGGCTCAAATCGAAGCCAACTCGACGAACTTTAATCCTATACTAGTTTCCAGATGTTCCTATACTTAAACTATGACGATATTTGGATCGGAGTGCGACTCTGGACTGCAGTCCAGAGTGGCTGTGTTTACTGTGTGCTATCCTGTAATGGGTACCACACTGTTTCCTTAACTCGTAGGTTGTGGAACTCCACTGTTTATTATAGGAGAATGTGTTATCTAGACAACACAAGTGGTTTCATCCTGTTTCGTTATAGTTTGTTATTTAATCTGCAATTTAATAGATGTGGACGTATAACAGTCCAGAACAGATTCTGAGATGACATATTAATATTAAATAGTGTATAACTCCTGACGTACAGATGCGATTGAAGATCCGTCTGTTGCGTTGAAAACCTTACTGAAAATCCTAGAATTTATCCAACTGTAGTATTGCTAAAATCTGATCCCAACTGGGATTAAAATGCGTTGCGAAATGGACTTCTGATTCTGAAACTGGATTTCCAGCCGTGAACGCTTAAAATGAAATGGCAATAATTAATGATCCTGAAACCCGATTGGCATGAAACCAAATTCGTTGGATGGATAACTGAACGTACTATATATTCTCCTTTCATCGTTTCACTAAACTATAACTGTGTGATTTATGATACATTATTCAAGTGTTAGATTACAAATTCATAACATCCTAAGCATGCTTTATATACTGTCCACGCATCATATCATACACATGTCATTGCATTGATAACCTAGTGATAACGTGCATTACCCAGTGTTAGGTATTAGTGATGATTGTGGCAAGTACGTTAGTGTTCGTGTATCCATGAATAAGTGAAAGTGATACGTACTTGTACACAATCAGTGAACCTTATTATTCTATTGCATTGTCGACGTCTGTGGGATGCGTGTATGTGTGACTATAAGTGGTATGGGACACTTATGGAAGCTCTTGCATGGGTGTCACAGATAAGGCACCAGACACTGCCATTTATCTTAGGTATTAATCGGGACGTGCTTGATGGAGGTCATGTCTCCAGTTCTCGTGCAGACTTGTCACGGACCGATTAGTATTTAGGGTTATGGTTAGCGTTTGATGTAGACCACGGGGTGTGGGGTAGTTTAAGTGTGAGTTCAACAGAATCTCGGGAGTCCCATGCCGGCTTATATATTTAGGGAGATATATGGAGATTTACAGGGTATGTGATTATTACCGTGATATACATGTTGGGCCCGTGGTCCCTTGCCCTTTGGTTCTATTCTTGGGTGGAGGACACTCACGAGTGATTGACTTTCACACTTGGACTGACGATAGGCTTAGTGACCTGTACAGTGAGACTTAGAGACTGATAGGGATACTGGCATTGATGTACCTTACATACTGTGTTGACATACGTGGCATATCATTCTACTGCTTATACTGTTCCGCTGCATTGATTACTGCATGTTCATATCCATACTGCCATTGTTCTACTGTTATATATACCTATTATCACTGTTAGAATTGTCACATGATTTTATATATATTATATTGCTATTGTGTCGCTCTGACGACCTGAGTATGCATGCTCAGTGTGAGGAGAAGATTTAGCCTGGATCAGGACTAGACGTACAGCACGGACATCTTGATTAGCTATCCAGAGTTATATCTTTTGTTTCCCATCAGGTCAGTTCATTTTACTGTTTTGTTCCAGTTACTACATTTTTCATTACCTGCGCATTATTTATTGTTTACCATGAAAAACTAGAAGCCGAAGTGTGACTACGGCAGGACATTTCCTTGACCGTAGGAGCATGGCTGGCCTTGTTTACCCCTCGTACTCTGTATTTTGGGAAGCGGGGCGTGACATGGTTTAGTTGGTATCAGAGCCAGGTTTTGCTTCGATTGGGATTGCAGTTTTCCGTGTAGAGCTTGACAATCTATGACATTCCTCGGTCTAGATTGTAAACTTGATATCCTTGATCCATATTCACATTGAGTGTTCTGATATCCATTCGCTACGGTTTCGGGTGACTTGGCAAGGTTACGTGGTTGCAATTGCACTACCGTACTCTGTTTAAGTGGCTTAAAGTCATACAGTTGATTCTCCACTTGTAATAAATTCATCACCTCTGATATTCTTGAATCTTTGTCCTATCTATATTATATTTTGATTCGTATAGCTTGTGACTTAAATCATCTTCAAAATTGTTGGTTCAGGATCATGTCTTCCAGCAACTCTTCCTTTATCTCCACTCCCCAGAATCAGACCGTTGAGATCCTAAGTGTACTGCAAGGTCTGAAGGAAGCCCAGGAGCGAACGAACAACTTGTTAGCTGAAGGACTGAGAAGGCAGGTGAATCAGGCACCAGCGGGAGTCTCCAATCATAAAGGGATCCCCGTTAGACGAGGAAAAGAGAAGAAACTGAAGCGCCAATTTGTTTCCCCGCGACAGAAGCAGCAGAAGACCCCATGTTGTGGGTACTGTAAGAGGCCAGGACATCTTCAGAGGGATTGTCGCCGTGGCCAGGGGAAATGTCTGATATGCGGGTCCAACAAACACCTCATCGACGGTTGCCCAGAAAGGAAATAACTACAAGGAGGAGACTCGTCTACACTCTCCACTTCTACCAAGTGATGATTATTGCGTAGTTCGAACTTTGAGAATAAAGCAGACCCAACACAGGATTCAACTAGCGTAACGATGATACAGCGGTCTAGCAATCAAAGAAGAATTTTCATGTTTTCTAATTTCAAGTATTAATGTTGTCATCCTTTTATAAATATTTCTTTCCGTTTGAAATCTTGAATCCGTTGAATTTTTTAGTTGAATGCAATAAAACTTTGAATCATAACATATGTATCATTCTCTTGCTTTCTCCTTATTTATACTATTCATTGTCACAGTATTTTAATCCTGATCATTCAGTTCCTGCAACCGCATATCTTTCTATACTTCGTATACTTAGATATTCTCTTGAGGTATTCCACTGCCCAATCACGACTCTTCTTTTCAGGTCATGGCCCACCCTGGAGCAGCTCCGCATCTAGATGAGGATGCACAGTCATGCGTTTCCTTAGACCACACGCTGATGAGTTCCGACGGTGAGATCAACGGTCCCCAGGTCAATTTCGGAAACAACGATTCAGAGGACGAAGGAGTAGCTACCCCAGAGTTTAACATGATAGATGATTCCGACGAAGAAGAAGGAGACCCTGAAGAGAACCCGATAGAGGAAGATCCCGAGGAAGAACCGATAGGAGAAAATCCAGTGAAGCAAAATCCCATGGAAGAGAATCACATGGAATCGAACCTCGATGAAGAAGCTCCATCCGAGGAAGAAGGACCAGAAGATCAAGACCCTGCGGTGGAAGAACTCCCATTGGCGATACCTGCGAGGCGCTATGGAAATGAACGCCCCTACCAGAGCGTGCGAGCCTACCGCAACCTGCTGAATCTTCACAACCGCGACTGACGGGAATCCTTTTAGACGTTGTTTTATCTGGCCAAATAAATCTGTGAATAGATTAGGGCCACTTTTCGTTTTAAGAATGCTTTGTTTAAAATCTTCTGGAATAAAATAAATTGCTGAGTTCGCGAATCTTTCGATCTTCTTAGTTCACTTGCTACTTGATTATTTCTTATGTACAATTATTTCCTCTACTGAGATCTGTCCACCTCTACTCCTTACTTTGCCTTAACCCTCATTCAGATTAACCAGTACCACACCCGATCTTTAGAGGTCCACCTTTATCCTTCGTCTGTGCCCCTCTTGAGATCCTTCTGGGAGGAGGACATGTCTTGTGAAATTTCCGAGTTCGCTAACCAATCAAAATTTTGATTCATATGATGTACCGACCGCTGTTCTCTCCACACTTTTTCCCTTGTAGTCCTTGCTGCTCACCCTTACCCCAATCTCTTTGACCGCTAGCCTAAAACCGCCATACTCCAACCTTTGAATGAGCCACACTCCATTGTAATACCTATCCTAGCTAGCCCTATTCATATTGGTGTTTTCTCTATTACCCCAACTATATTTAGGGACATTATTATTCAAAATTTAATTTTCATTATTTTGAATTTATCAAAGAGCGTGTGTTATTGATTACTCTGTTTTATGTATTTTAAGTACACTATTATTATTCTCGTTTTCAGTAGCGCAACCTTACACCGCGCATATATTGTTCCATATTTCCCATTTTCGTTATGTGAGTTTTCTAAGTCGATTCAAAACTATTTGATCGATACATCATCCTAAAATATTTTAACCTACCGACAAATTTTTTGCTACTTTACTATCGTTACATCATTTTCGGGTATTGTACTTATGGTTACTATTATAAATGGTTGAGCCTTATACTTATTATTTCTGCTTGCTATTTTTGGATATACTTATATGTGCACATATTTGGGTTTCGACTTTTATCGAACACGCCTTGATTATTATTGTTCATTATTGTTACCTATATTCTCGTATACATATAGTTGCCCTTATAGTGTTCCTGCCTTATACCTATTAGACCTATCTTTTGTATGTGGTTCTTACGTATATCTATACCTTCAAAATCTTATCCACCCGTTTTAAGTAAATCACTATGTGTTAGTTTTCGATATAATAACTTTTCACTTATTATTTTTACCTGTCGTTCTTAAATTTCGAGGACGAAATCTTTGTAAGGGTGGTATGATGTAATACCTAGCCTTTTTATACTATATATATATATATATATATATATATCTTTCACTTATAAAATTTAATTATTTTATATATAACTATTTATTTATTTTAAAGTCCCATTTCTTTTATTTATTTAAACTAAACCCTAAAACCTAACTAATTTCCCTCAGCCCATTTGTTTTAAATTAAAATCCTTAAGTTTTCCCTCAGCCCATTGGTTTTAAATAAAAATACTTAAGCTCCTCCACCCAAGCCCAGCAGCCCGTACACTAATTATTATTTTATTTTTATTTAAGCCCCGGCCTAGCATTCATTTAACCCAGCCCGCTTCTTTTTTTCCACATCTGAATTCTTTCATATATTTCTTTGGCCCAACTCCCCAGCCCAGTTCCCCTCCAAGCCCACTTCGCTTCAACCCGCGCCCGCTTCACCCCCGACCCGACCCGCTTCTTCCATTCTCTTCCCCAACGGCTCTCTTTTCCACCTCCTCCGCTCACGCCCGCGCTTCTCGCCTCCGCCGACGCCCACGCTCGCGCGCGTTACTCCCACGACGCGCTCCTTGATCCCTACTCGCGATCACCCCCACGCTTCACTCTCATCTCATTCTTTCTCTCTCCCTCGTTCTTTTTCCTCTTCCTCTCTCGCTCCGCACCCACACCCGTGATCGCCCGGTCGCCGTCGCTACCATCGCCGGCATCGCAGTCGCCACCACCAACCACCGAGCTCCTCCTCAAAATCCAACCCATACCTCTCGCCGGTGTCGCTGCCCCTGGGCTCACCCCCGGCCGATCTCCCCTGCACCCATTAACCGACCCCTGCTCTCCGATTCCCTCACTCGCTTCCCTCGTCGACGGCAGCCACCATCATTACCAACCACCTCACTTCTTCCATATCCACCTCGTCCACACTTTCATCCTCAGCATCATCATTGCCATCATTCACGACCGCTCTTCCCTTTTCCCCTGCTTCTCTCTCCTCCTGCTTACCATCCCTCCGGCCACCATTCCTCTCGCCGGTGAGCCTTCCCTGCACCCTCCTCATCATCACCATCATCGTTGTGATCTCTCTCTCTTTCTCAGCTCTCATTCCTCTCTCTCTCTCTTTCTCTACTCTCTCTTTTCCTCCACTCTCTCTCTATCCGATCTCTCTCTCCGCCTCTTTCTTTGTCTCTCTCTCTCTATCTGTGTACTCTCTCTTTCTCACTCTCCCTCTAATCTCACTGTCTCTCTCTCTCTGCTCTCTCTCTCCCCCCTCTCTGCTTGCCTCTCCCTCTCTTTGCTCTCTCTCTTTCTTCTCTCTAAACTTCTCTCTCTCTCTAACTCTCTCAGTCCCTCTCTCAATCTCTCAAATCCCTCTCACTCTCTCTTTCTACAACTCTCTCTGTGTTTCCCCTCACTCTCTCTACAGTACGAGCACCTTCGCCTTGTCTCACACGATGCCTAGCCGCCACAGCCCGTCACCGAACTCGAGCCAAACCCGGGCCTAGCAGAGACTCGTCGTGTTGATTTCTACTTCGTGCCCAAGCCGTATCACCACTGTTTTCGCTGCCGTGCCTTCAATTCATCGTCTCCAGGCAAGTATTTTACTTGCTTACATGCTATATACTCAAGTTACAATATTTAATTACATAGATCTTGAAGTTACAATTTTAGACCAAGTGTGTGCCATACCTGTTCGACGTGTGTTCCCAATGAAATTACTCACCTAATTTGACGGAACTCAATTGTATAATCTGGCCCGTATGTTTGTGAATGTAGTGTGTGAATTTCGTTGGATAATATGACCGTTAATGACCAAAATGACTACCCCAAGTTTATTAGTAAAACTAGAATTTTATTGTACCTGAAAACCGTTAAAATCACCATAAATTATATACATACTGGAATGATGCGTTCAAGGGCTCAAATCGAAGCCAACTCGACGAACTTTAATCATATACTAGTTTCCAGATGTTCCTGTACTTAAACTGTGACGATATTTGGATCGGAGTGCGACTCTGGACTGCAGTCCAGAGTGGCTGTGTTTACTGTGTGCTATACTGTAATGGGTACCACACTGTTTCCTTAACTCGTAGGTTGCGGAAATCCGCTGTTTATTATAGGAGAATGTGTTAGATAGACAACACAAGTGGTTTCATCCTGTTTCGTTATAGTTTGTTATTTAATCTGCAATTTAATAGATGTGGACGTATAACAGTCCAGAACAGATTCTGAGATGACATATTAATATTAAATAGTGTATAACTCCTGACATACAGATGCGATTGAAGATCCGTCTATTGCGTTGAAAACCTTACTGAAAAACCTAGAATTCATCCACCTGTAGTGTCGCTAAAATCTGATCCCAACTGGGATTAAAATGCGTTGCAAAACGGACTTCTGATTCTGAAACTGGATTTCCAGCCGTGAACGTTTAAAATGAAATGGCAATAATTAATGATCCTGGAACCCGATTGGCATGAAACCAAATCGTTGGATGGATAACTGAACGTACTATATATTCTCCATTCATCGTTTCACTAAACTGTAACTGTGTGATTTATGATACATTATTCAAGTGTTAGATTACAAATTCATAACATCCTAAGCATGCTTTATATACTGTCCACGCATCATATCATACACATGTCATTGTATTGATAACCTAGTGATAACGTGCATTACCCAGTGTTAGGTATTAGTGATGATTGTGGTAAGTACGTTAGTGTTCGTGTATCCGTGAATAAGTGAAAGTGATACGTACTTGTACACAATCAGTGAACCTTATTATTCTATTGCATTGTCGACGTCTGTGGGATGCGTGTATGTGTGACTATAAGTGGTATGTGACACTTATGGAAGCTCTTGCACGGGTGTCACAGATAAGGCACCAGACACTGCCATTTATCTTAGGTATTAATCGGGACGTGCTTGATGGAGGTCATGTCTCCAGTTCTCGTGCAGACTTGTCACGGACCGATTAGTATTTAGGGTTATGGTTATCGTCTGATGTAGACCACGGGATGTGGAGTAGTTTAAGTGTGAGTTCAACAGAATCTCGGGAGTCCCATGCCGGCTTATATATTTAGAGAGATATATGGAGATTTACAGGGTATGTGATTATTACCGTGATATACATGTTGGACCCGTGGTCCCTTGCCCTTGGGTTCTACCCTTGGGTGGAGGACACTCACGAGTGGTTGACTCTCACACTTGGACTGACGATAGGCTTAGTGACCTGTACAGTGAGACTTAGAGACTGATAGGGATACTGGCATTGATGTACCTTACATACTGTGTTGACATACGTGGCATATCATTCTACTGCTTATACTGTTCCGCTGCATTGATTACTGCATGTTCATATCCATACTGCCATTGTTCTACTGTTATATATACCTATTATCACTGTTAGAATTGTCACATGATTTTATATATATTATATTGCTATTGTGTCGCTCTGACGACCTGAGTATGCATGCTCAGTGTGAGGAGAAGATTTAGCCTGGATCAGGACTAGACGTACAGCACGGACATCTTGATTAGCTATCCAGAGTTATATCTTTTGTTTCCCATCAGGTCAGTTCATTTTACTGTTTTGTTCCAGTTACTGCATTTCTCATTACCTGCGCATTATTTACTGTTTACCATGAAAAACTAGAAGCCGAAGTGTGACTACGGCAGGACATTTCCTTGACCGTAGGAGCATGGCTGGCCTTGTCTACCCCTCGTACTTCGTATTTTGGGAAGCGGGGCGTGACATTAGGACATTCTTGCAAGAACTTCTCGATTCGTCTCGACTCGTGAAGAAACTAGTGTCTTTGAGAGAACTTCTCGATTCGTCTCGACTCGTAGGGAAAAGCCTTAGGCAATGGGGATAAGGACCTGTTTCCTAAGCATTGGGGCCCTGCAAATCGGTCCAAGATGGACTACTGTATACTATTCACGGGCCACACTCTCCAAAGTCGAATCACGACAAGGGGAAAACAATCACTTACGAGTCATCTCGACTTGTAAGAGGAAAAATTCTCTTGTGAGATCCTTACGACTCTCAAGAGAAAGCACACTTAGGAGTCCTCATGATTCCTAAGGAAAAAATACACTTACGAGATCCTCTCGACTCGTAGGGAGAAAAGTTTTTATGAGACCCTTACGGCCCATAAAATTGAAAAGTCTTAGGCAGCAGACCTGAACCTTCTTTCTAAGCCATCGCTACCCTACAAGGAGGCTAAGATGAAATGTTCTTTACTATCTACAGGCCACGCTTGCTAAAATCACATGGCAACAACACAGCAAAGAGAAGAAAGCAACAGTAGGAGAAAGAAATGTGTATCTTTTATTCATAAATTCTATGGAGTACAAGATGAATCATATAAAAGAATAAAAAATGGATACATGTTATTCCAAAAATTACAAATGATACAAAGGTAACTGCTGGGAAGGAGGCGTTTTCAATAAATCAGTCAATTGCTCACGCACTCCTCTCAACTCCTTTTCGCGACCAGCCGCCGTGGCCAGCTCTGCTTCGACTTAGGCCCGTTGTTGCAGATAGGATGAAAGTTTCTCATCAATCTCCGGCTGGGCAGCCTCTTGACTCCGCGCAACCTGCTCAGTAAGATCAAGCTTCTTTCTCAGCACCAGCCCGTCAGAAATACATCGTTGAAGGTTCTCAAAGATAGAGTTCAGCTGTGCAGCATTCGCTGCGACCTCGGCGCGCAGTTGGACAGATTCATCGAAAGTCGCTTCACATTCCTTTCGCTTAAGTGTCGCCTCTCGTTCGAAATGGCGAAGGAACGGAACGCTCTGCTCAACCCATACAGCTCGCTGGGAGTTCGAAGCCAACACCTTCGGAGCAGGACGCCTGAGCTCAATCCCATACAGACAGGCCTCAATCTTCCTGCAATAGTTAACCCAAGATTCAACGACACCTTCGCTGTGGAAGTTCATGAGCATCGCCAACATGAGATTAACTTCAGCTGCAAAATCTGCAGCAGATGCACAGGCCTCGGCGTCAAGGTCCTCAACGAACTCGCTTAACATCCGCAGGCTATTCGCAACACCCCTGGAAGAAGGGCGTTTAGCAAAAGGCCCTGCCGGCATGGGAATCTGAGACTCGAAGGGAGCTGGAGTCTGTATGATTGCTGCAAAACAAATCATAGTCAGACATCGGTTTAAGAAACAAAGAAGATGGAAGAGCGGTGAAGGCTACTATAACGGCTACGACAGGTGGTGGAGCTGGGAGTACTGGTGGCGCGACAATTCTCTCATCGCCTCTTTCAAATTGTAGTGCTGTAATCAGTTTACAGTTAGCAATGGCAGGGTCATCCGTTAAAGAAAAGAAAAGACGTCGGTTAGAAAAGATACTCACCGGCACCGGTAGGCAGACTGATTTCCGACTGGAAGGAGAAGTGCGGGTTCAGCACTTGATACAAATTATCAAAGAGAACTCCTGCAAGATTATGATGATACATGGTCAGTACATGAAAGATCCTGTCCCCGATCTAAATTAATTGCAAACCCATACCTTCCAGCATTTGAGAGGATATAAGAGGAGACGAAGGGACATCGACCGTCAAAGCGGCAGCTGGTGATGCTTCTTCAGGTGTCGTAACCTCAGCGCTCACCATACCTACATTCGAAAGGAACAAAATGTCATCAGAAGGGTCTGCAAAACGAAAAGAATGCGGTGACCCAAGACCTACCAGACAGGTCATCAGCCAAAACTGCGACGGAAGCATCACCAAGCGTCGTAACTTCTTCGATCTCATTCGGGGGGATGGTTTCGCCGCCCGTGGCTTCGTCCCCTGATTCTACGAGAGTCGTCATGACACTCGCAATGCCAGGCGATGGCAGGGAACCGCAGATGGAAAGAGCGGCAATGGGAGTAGTCCCGGACTCCTGAGAAAGAGTAGTCGCTTCGGGCTCGGGAGTTGCCGTTACCTTAGCTGCCACCTCCTCACCAGGACTTGGCCCTGCCGGGTATGATATATGAGAATCTGAAGATCAAACTCTGACAAAAAGACCCAGTGTTACATTACCTTGGGATGGCTTTACAATTATTTCCTGAGCCGCACGTACCGCCTGTCTATAAGCGGTAGACAGGGCAGCTGGAGCACCCACTGGAGAAATAGGGACAGGAGAAGCAATGCTCGAGCCTGCACCAACAGCCAAGGCGGCCTCACGTTCTTCTGCTGCACGCCTCTTGCACTTCCTTTCAGCTTGAGCTGCCAAAGCTGACCTCCTCAAGACCTCCGCCAAGGAGACGTCATCGTCCGAACCAAGTTCTGCCTCTAGAACCTCTACGGCGTCCGTCATCGGCTGTTTAAGCGAAGCTTCTTTCGGCGATACTGAGGGAACTGGGATTTCGACAGTCGGCCCTGGAAGTGTTGCAGCGCCGCCTTGCAGGATTGGCACCGCACTCGGGATAACCTGAGTCGAGATAGTCCCTGCAATAAGATGAAAAAGAAGAGTTAGTTTACCCATAAAGAAAAAAGGAATGAAGGCACAGTGAGCCGAAATATACCAAGGCCCAACGAAGCATAAAGCCTTTCCTCCTCTTCAAAGTCCTGAGAGAAGCCGTGAGAGCTTCTTCAGTGGAGATGCCTGTTGAAGAAGAAGTGTCAGTCAAAGCATGATAATAAAAATGTAACAGTGGAAAGATACGACTGAAGTCTACCTGACTGTGCAAGGGTGACCAGTCCTGCTTTGTGGCTAGCTGATCGCTCGAAAGCTGCAATAGCAGCCTCTAGATCAGTATCATCCAGCGCCATAAATAAGCCTTCGTTGGTACCGTATTCACTTATGCCCTCGCTGTGAGGAGCATGAGGCTCCTGGCCAAGAACGACGTCAGCAGAGAAGAGCGACTTCTTCTTTTTCTACGAACGAGTACCGGCAGCCGACAATATAAGCTTGCGCTTGGCGAGCAACTTTGGGCGACGAGTCCCAATTTCCGTACCCATCTTCGATTCAGGAGACGCCGCAGCTACCACTTTTACAGAAGCACAAGGTTGGGGTAGCTCTGGGATAATACGTGGTACCGCAGCCGTAGCAGCTTCCCTCAAGGGAAGACGGACAATGGTTCGTCCGTTAAAGGGAACGGCGAGGTTACCAGCCGGGGCGGTGCCCTTGCGATCAAGCAGCAATCGCTTTTCTTCCCTAATAATGGCGCCCATCGAATGTTGATACCACGCCACGTACACGTTCAGGGCTTTCGGAACACAACTCGGTTCACTGATGAAGAAGTTGGAACCTGTGTTTAGGCGCATAAAATGATGCAACGCGTTCTGGATACCCTCTTCAGTAGCAGCCGGTTCTGCCAAGAAGGCCTCAAGCGAGACGCCCTGATTATAGCTTAACTGCTGGGCTAAATGATGCGGGTTGTATCTCATAAACAACGCTGAATTATTCTGCCTAAACACGAGAAAGCCCGGCCTGATGGAGTATAAATGAAGAATCTCCCGAGCTTTCAAGACAGAGGCCCTGTCTTTAAAGATGTCCTGCAATGGCTGCACCGTTTTTGTGGATTCTTGGCCGACGGTCAGAATTTTATCGGTGAAGGTCATGCCATCTCCAACCGTGCGCGGACGAAGGAGCAAACCCCTAGCTTCCTGCGGTGTCGGATTTATAATGGATGCGTCGACTAGCCGCATGATCCGAGAGAGCTTACACTTGTCATAGAAGCAAGGCCTTTTGTGGATACCGAAGACGCCAGGTACATGTAGCTCGATCCAGGACATAAAATAATGCATCAAGAAGTTCACGTACTGCACCCCTGGTTCAGTAGTGTTTGCTGCCAAGCTGAGGCCGTGATATAAATGGGCTAACCCAGCGATCCCGACGGCCACTTGCATCCCAACAACCATTCGGTGTGCTGGATAAAAAACGGATGGCCTCATATGGCGAGGGTGCATCGGAAGTGCAAACCAGCTTAGCCATAGCCTGAGGAACCCCAAAAAGAATGTTTCTTCGTTAATTCCAGGAGTTGCAAGTTCTATGAAAGAGACGATGGGGTGTTGGGGAGAAAGAAATTTCTCTGATCCGCCTGCGCTATCGGTTGGTTGTCCAAACCGAAACCAAAAGGATCGTTGAGTTTGGCAAATTTCGCGACTTCCTTTGACAGGATTTCCGAGCGGAGAAAACGGGCAATGAAATCTGTGAAATTAACCCCGCGGCCTCTGGATTCAAGAAAGAGGCTCTCATACATATTCAACACCTTTATCAAACTTGGGAATTGATGTTGAATAGAGTTCTCCGGGGTAAGACCCATTACCACTGATTTGGTGGTAAAGATGTACTCATCCGGAGGAAGCAACTCCTCATAATGTTCTCCCCTAACCGGTAAGCCGGAAACCTCGGCAAACTCCTCTAAAGAAATTGAAACTTCTCGATCCAACAGAAGGAAGGTGTGGGTCGGAATGTTCCATTGCTCCAGAAAAGCCTTGACCCATTAGGCAGGAGGCGTGGAATACTGGAAGAGAGACGCATAAACTGCGGGATACAACCCAAGCTTCAGCAGTTGCGACTTCTTAGCAGACAAAATATAGCGGGCCCATTGCAGATATCCGGCTCGGTGATGGGGAGTTAAGCTTATGTTATATGGCTGTCCCTAAGGACGCGACTCACCGTGGCATATACGCCGTCCTAGAGTATCCAAAGCCGGCGGCGGCTGTATGGGTATTGCAGCCATAGAAGGCTGAAGGAGACCCTTCGAAGTCCAATTGAACTCCTCCACGGCATAATTTATCGGGGGTGCATCTGCATAAGGGATCGCCGAGATAGGCTCCGAGGGCGTCGCACAAGAAAAGCTCCGTCGGCCCCTGATAATTTGACTGTATCATCTACCCCATAGATGAAGATTCTTTCACTCCGGGTCATGATCTTTGATCAAAGCGAAGACTTCCCTATCCACGGGCGCTTCGGGGAATCCGCCTTCTGAACAGACAAAGGGAAACGAGGTGTCGAAAGACATAGTATCTGCACAGAAAAGAACAAAGTTAGCCGTCAATGCTACAGGTCAAGTTCGGTACTTGGTACTTTAAATCCGTACTATACTGCAATGCAGTGAAAATTGGCCAAAGGGGACCCACACAATCTAGATGATAACTCATCATTAATAAAACAGTCTCATCATTTGATGAAACTGTCATTAAACGAGGAAATCCTCAAAGGATTCTCATTTAATGAGGATCTCTCAGGCCAAGGAGTAAATCTCCCATTAAGAGCAATGCTCTGCAACAGACAGACAACTGTCATAATTAATCATGAGGGGAATAAAATTCCCCCCCAAAATTTCTAAAAGAGCAATACTCTGTAAGGAAGAAGAAACAATCCATCAAGAAACCCTAAGAACCAAAGCTTCTACAGAGTAAAAACTCCAAGATCTTCAAGATCTGTGAATAAACCCTTAAGTTCTTCAAGAATCCAGTTCATGGGTTAAAATCACCCTAAAAAAAGATTATATCTTGGAAATGAGCATAGCTCTGTTAATGGATAAAACCCTAAAAATATATTTTTAGATCTATGATTTAAGGAGAGCAAAGCTTTGTTAAAAAGTTCAATTTTTACCTAAATTGGGCAGAGTTTTGACTCTTAAGAAATTTCTTAAAGGGAAGAGCTATGCTCTGAAAGAGAAATAATTCTCAGAAGAAAAAGTGAGAAGATGAACAGAGATCATCTAAAGGGCTAAGGGTCCTATTTATAGGCACTAAGAGCCGTTTCAACTTCTAAGTTGATCTAAGGGTAGAGGTGCTGCCACCGCTGCACTCACAGGCCACGTAAGCGCAACGGTAGGGGGGCATTTGTTTCCCCCAATCAGAGCAAAGCTCTATTCAAATTTTCAAAATTTGAAATGAAGCAGCGCTTCATAAGAGCACCAGCAAGCAGCGCTCACGTGCAAATCATGGGTGCGCTGGCGCTAAGAGCGCCAGCGCTCTGAAGCGGCACTCACGTGAAGAGCACGAGTGCGCTGGCGCTAAGAGCGCCAGCGCTCTGAAGCGGCGCTCACGTGCAAAGCACGAGTGCGCTAGCCCTGGAACTAAATGTTCCCCACCGTCGGATCAAAAATCTAATGAAGGTGATAAATCATTAATTGATCAGAATAAAATTCTGTTAAGGAAACATTCCTCAGAATCTTTCCAAATAGGAAAGAATGTTCTCTGTAAATCAGAGCACTGTTGGATCAAAAATCCAATGGTGATTAAAATCACCAAGATACAGAATAAATTCTGTATGGGGAAAGATTTCCCAATCTTGTTAAAAAACAAGAAGACCGCCTTCTGTAAATCAGAAGCCCTTGGATCAAAGATCCAACGGGGGAAACATCTCCAAATCAATTAGAGAAAAGATCTCTTCAACTGATTCAACAAATCAACTTACCCTATATAAAGGCCCCAGGACTTCAAGTCTGAAAAAGAGGAACCCCTCCCATAAATTTTGAGAAATTTCAAAGACAAAGAGCAAGTTTTCAGAAGAAATTTTTTTTCTTCAAGGTAAAAAAAAGAAAGAGAGATGAAATCATCTCATATAAAAAGAATAATTTACTACTTTTTCTAAGATCATAGATTTATGAGACCAACGTCTTTCACAACAGAGATCAAAGTATCTCATCATAAAAAATAAGGGGAAGAACTTAATCTTCTTCAGATCATAGATCTATAAAACAAATTGTCTTTCAGAGATTATAATATCTTATTATAAAAGGGGAGGGAGAATAATTCAATTCTTTTAGGATCATAGATCCATAAAGGCAAAGCCTTTCACCAAAAACATAAGAGATTGAAACATCTCCTATAAAAGATAAGAACTTTGTTCTTAAATCCATGAGACAAAATCTCTTATAAGAAAGAGAAATTAATTCTCAGGGCGCAAAGCTGTCTAAAAAGAGCCTTCGCGCTCCAAATTTAAAGAAGCGCACTGCGCTCATTGTCTGGCGCACGGCGCCAAGCGCGCCACGTGCTCCTCACATGTGCGCTACTTGACAGAAGCGCACTGCGCTCATTATCTGGCGCATAGCGCCAAGCGTGCCACGTGCTCCTCACGTGTGCGCTATTTAAAGAAGCGCACTGCGCTCATTGTCTGGCGCACAGTGCCAAGCGCGCCACGTGCTCCTCACGTGTACGCTACTTGACAGAAGCGCACTGTGCTCATTATCTAGCGCATAGTGCCAAGCGCGCTACGTGCTCCTCACGTGTGCGCTACTTGACAGAAGCACACTGCGCTCATTATCTGGTGCATAGCGCCAAGCGCGCCACGTGCGCCTCACGTGTGCGCTAAGAGAACATAAATTGTTCTTTAAATAACAAAACCCCAGAGTTATGATGAGTGCCCAGCACTCAATAAAAGACAAAAAGATTGTCAGAGCCCAAACCAATGCTCAGTATTGTTAAATGTTCAACATCTTAATTAAATGGGCCGAGCCCAAAGTGGCCACAGACCCTAATTCAGATCAATTGAGCCCATATGCTCATAAATCTTTGATCTTAGTCCCAAATTGGACTACAGATCTTCCAACCAATAATGGTTCAAGGGTACATCTCTTCATACCTCTGATATTTGTCGTTATAATCCTTCAACGTCTTCAGAGAGGTGACGGGTCCTGACAACCAGACAAACCATGGACTGTGGGGTCCTTAAACTCATGGACTATGATGTCCTTAAACTTTACAGACTATGATATCTCTAAACTACTACGGACTGTAGGGACTCTAAACTCATGGACTATGATGTTCTTAAACTTTACGGACTATGACGTCTTTAAATTGGACCGCAAAGTCCCTAAACTAAAACAATAGAGCCCAAATGCTTTTTTGTTGGATCTATACAATCCTGTTAAGTAGATCTTAGTTTAAAATTAGACCAACGTATCCTTAACAAACCGTTAAGTAGATCTTAGTCTAAAATTAAACTAACGTATCCTTAACAAACGTTTAAAATTGATCTTAGTCTCAAATGAGACTAACGTATCCTTAAACCAAAACCAAAACCCATGTTTCCCCAATTAGAGCAAAGCTCTGTTCAGAATTCAAACTTTGAATTAAAGCTGCGTTTTTATAAAAGCGCTGCGCTACAACTAGCGCACCCCGTGCAAAGCGCATAGGCGCTAGCGCTAGATGTGCTGCGCTCCAAGTAGCGCACCACGTGCAAAGCACGTGTGCGCTAGCGCTAAGAGCGCTGCGCTCCAATTAGCGCACCATAAGCAGAGCGCATAAGCACTAGCACTGGAACTAAATGTTCCTCACCGTTGGATCAAATATCCAACGGATATGATCAAATCATCAATTAACAAGAATGAGATTCTGTTGAATCTTTCCAAATAGAAAAGATTGTGCCCTGAATTTGGAACACCGTTGGATCAATAATCCAATGGTGATTGAAAATCACTAAAATACAGAACAAATTCTGTAAAGGGGAAAGATTTCTCAATCTTATTAAAACAAGAAGATTATCTTCTGCAAACCAGAAGCCCTTGGATCAAAGATCCGACGGTGGAGAAATTCCCAAATCAATTAGAGAATAAGCTCTTTAACTGATTCAACAAATCAGCCTCCCCTATATAAAGGACCCGAGATTTCAAGTCTTGTACAGAGGACCCCCCATAAATTTTGAGAAAATCTCAAGAAGAAGAAGAAGCTCTCGGCAAAAAAAGATAATTCTTTTTCCAGGTAAAAAGAATAAAAAGACGAAATCGTCTTAATATAAACAGAAGTACTTACTTCTTTCACTGATCATAGATCTATAAGACAAAGTTGTCTTTCACAAAAGAGATTATGAACATCTCATTATAAAGGGGGGAGAATTATTCAATTCTCTTAGGATCACAGATCCATAAAAACAAAACCTTTCATCAAAAAGAGATTGAAATATCTCCTATGAACTAAGAACTTTATTCTTAGAATCTTGAGACAAAATCTCTTATCAAAGAACAGATAATCTGCAGAGCGCAAAGTTAACCTAAGAAGAGCCTTAGCACTCCTAATCTAATAAGAGCCTTAGCGCTCCTAATTCAAAAGTGCCTTAGTGCTCTTCATCTAGCGCAAAGCGCTGCAGCGCCATAGCGCTTCAGACACAGCGCACTGCGCTCATTGGCTAGCGCTCAGCGCGCTACGTGCTCCTCACGTGTGCGCCGCATTACTAAAAACGTTCTGCGCTCATTACATGGCACCAGTGCCAAACGCCTCAATGCTTCAACTAAAAGCGCATCAGCGCTCTCCATTTAGTGCAAAGCACTAAACGCATCAGCGCTCTTCATTTAGCGCAAAGCGCTAAGCGCATTAGCGCTTCATATCTTATATCTGGCGCTAGTGCCAAGTGCACCACATACTTTTATGTGCGCTTGGAAAGAACATAAACTGTTCTTTGAATAAGCATGAGGCTATAATAAATGTACAGCGTTCAACTAAAGACAAAACATTGTCAGAGACCAAACCAATGCTTAGCATTTTTAAAGGGGATTGGGCTCAAACAAACATACAAACACAAATGTTGAGCATTGTAATTGAATGGACTTAGCCCAAATTGGCCATAAGTCCTCAATTCAGATTAATTGAGTTCATATGCTCATAAATCATAGATCTTAGTCCCAATTGGACTACAGGTCTCTCAACCCACATTGGTTTAAGGGTACATCTCTGAACTCCTCTGATATTTGTCATTGTAATCCTTCAACGTCTTCAGAGAGGTGACGGGTCCCGGCAACCATACATTTCATGGACTGTGAGGTCTTTAAACTCATGGACTATGATGTCCTTAACCTTGACTGTGAGGTCTTTAAACTCACGGACTATGATGTCCTTAACCTTGACTGTGAGGTCTTTAAACTCATGGACTATGATGTCCTTAACCCTGGACCGAGATGTCCTTAAACTAGCATTGGACCGTAATTTCCTTAAATTAATCGACCGCAATGTCACTAAACTAAATAATAGGGCCCAATTGCTCTTTTGTTGGATCTAAACAATCCTGTTAAGTTGATCTTAGTCTAAAATTGACTAATGTATCCTTAACAAACGTTTAAGTTAATCTTAGTCTCAAATGAGACTAACGTATCCTTAAACCCAACCCCCAAACCCAAATTTAAGAAGATACGGATTTGGACTAATCCACGCCCTACAGGCGGCAACATAAATTAGTCTCCGTATACAATCCACGGGCAACCAAAAACAAAACAAACACCCACGACATGAAGTGACCATCTGGAGAAGGAGAAAGTGGTTACCGCTATGCGGTAGCGTGATTAACTGCAGGGGCTTGCACCTACAGGGAAGAGCGTCCCCACAATCAAAAACCCCTCAAATGAGGGGGAATTTGACGAAGTCTGCTATATCGGCCGCATTTGTTTAAACCTTCGATACATGGTGTCATAAATCAACTTGGCATCTTCGGAGAGGTGGACGGATAGCACCAATTAGCATCTGTCCCGAAATTCAGGCAAGACGGACCCGCGTGGTCGCGTCTCCGTGTTTCGGCGGGGAACAGATTCTGGCACGCCCGGTGGGACCTTTCCCTCTTTCCACTCCGCACTTCGTGTGTCGTGTTCGCGAACGAATCGCGGTTTGCTATGGTTGTCCTTGAGTTCGAGGTACTAAGATTTGGTGTTTTGCTCGGTGCAGAAAACAAAAAATCACTGGCGTCTACCTGCACAAAATGTTCCAGCTGCAACTGCAACTCCCGTTCCGCCTCATCTGGAGGTGTAACTTACGGGCCCCAGGCGGCCTCCCTGTTCACAATGCCGGTGGACCAAGTAACTCAGGCCACCACTGGGCTGTTCTTTGGGACTATGATCCTACCTGTGAGCTTCAATACCCCGATGCTGCCGCAAGAAAACCCAAAGAAGTCAGTCTTTGATCGACTTGCCACTGCCGCAGCCCCTTTCAACGGGTCACCCAAGTCCATTGTCTCAGTTTTCAATAGACTGGGTCAGAATGCCAACAAGCCCGCAATACCTGAAGCAGCCATCCCAAAGCGGATAGCCATCCCGGCTTAAGCGGACGAAATCATTGGAAATGCTTCTCCTGACAAGAAGTCAGTCTTCACAAGGCTGGCTACTTTGGCTCCCGCTCCAGGCGAAGTCACCTCTGACCAGAGATCTGTATTCAATAGGTTGGACATTACTGCTCGGCGAACATCAGTCTTCAAAAGGCTGACACCGGCGACAGCCCTCCGTCAAGACAGGGGCATGACGAAGCCATCTCCATAGCTAAACCAACTCCATCCACTCGACACGCTCGACGTCGCCACTAGCATCGAGTAAGGAAGGCTGGGGGCAACTCCCCCTCTGGGCTAACTCCGCCAGCTACCATGGTGGAAATCAATGCTGCTGTTCCAACTAGGAACAGCTTTGAACCGCTTAGGAGGGTTCGCAAGAACTCCTCGACTACCGTGCTGAAGAGATCTCCTCCACCTATGGAGATTATTACAGAAAAGAAGCCGGAGCAGCCCCCTCAGCGGCTATCCTCCAAAATTTATAAAGTCTGGCAACAGGTCCAGGAATCGGTGATTAACCAGGACTGCTCTCGCTGGCCAAAGAAGCTTAGAGCTCAGCAAGAAAAGAGCCATTCCGTAGTACCACAGAAGATGTCATCCGTATGGGTGCCCGCTGCAACGGCTCCCTCGATTTCAACTGCTCACAAGAGAAGGAGGCCAGAGAAAGCCCCTATGTCCACGACGAACCGTAAAGACACCGAATTTAAATGCCCCAAGTCTGGGGGCATGATGGTGCATATTGTTTATATGGCTTCCGGAAAAGTGGAAAGCTGTGTTTCTACGGGTCATCGACCGCTTACCCGATCGATAACGAAGGCTCAGGAACAACAGCAGCAGAAACTTTAGGAGATGCTGACTACAATGGCCGCACTTACTGGACCAAAAGAATATCCAGAGACCTCAGAGCAGCGTCGGGAACAAGAAACTGATGTTGAATTCCCCCGAAGAATGCTCGAGAGGAAAGAAAAAGAGGCCGCGGAGCAGGCGGTCAACATAAAACGAATAGCTCTTTTGTTTCAAGACATGGCCGGGATGATGTTACAGCCGGAACCTCCAACTGAAGACCCCCCGATTATCATTGAAGACGACAGAGGGGAGATATTGAACCCTCCTCTGGCTCTTTCAGCAGCCAAGGAGGAGACCATCTCCAAGGCCCCTTTGGATAATTACATTGCTCAGCAGATACGAGCTCAACAAGCGAATGAAGCGGCTGGGCAGGTCGTTAAGACTGGACGACCCTACCCAGGCTGGTACGACCAAATAAGGTACCCGCCGGGATATACGATCCCTAAATTTCATGTATATAAAGGGATGGGGAATCCATATCAGCAAGTTGCTCAATTTAGGGCTCTGTGCGGCAATACTGGAGGGGATGACAAACAATTGCTTCGCCAGTTTGTTGGCAGTTTGTCAGAGACAGTATTCGAGTGGTACTCTGAGCTCTCGAACAACTCCATCAAAACTTTTGCAGAAATGGAGTTACCGTTCACACAAAGGTTCGCAAGCGCCAGCGAACGCACCCCAATCACGGCGTTGATCAATGCCAGAGTGAAACTAGGCGAAACATGGGTGCAGTACGCAATACGGTGGCGGAATCTATGGTCGAAGTGCGAACAGCGCATCGAAGAGGCTCCTGCAGTAGGCATGTTTGTGGGAACCCTCGATCCGCGGGCGACCATATCCCAATTCATGATGTTTTTCAAGCCGACCACCTTCCAGGCTTTGATCGACAAGCTGGCCCAAATGGACCAGATGGGCCATAGACCATCCTCCTTAAAGACGGATCCTTGGAATGAGAAGGGGAAAGGGAAAGCAACTTTCATCGCCAATACTCAACAACAGCCGAGTGTCTCGAGACCGGTTGTTCGCCAAAGCAACAAGCGGCAATCCCTTGATGAGAAGTTGAGACGTGCTTATTCGTTTCTCCGAGATAAAATAAGGAGACTGTTCGAACTAGCAGTGCGCAACGGGCTCATCACTCTACCGGAGTCGAGACACCCACCGCAACCGAACGACGTCAATGATCCTAATTACTGCCCCTACTATCAAGTATTAGGCCATCCACTCGAAGATTGCTACGTCTTCAAAAATTGGGTTGAAGACCAATACCAGCAAGACAAATTCGCGTTGTCTAAAAATTGGAAGGTGAACCCGCCACAACCACATGCTCCGAAAAAGATGGACATGCCGGGGGCATCGTGCTCATTCATAGAAGAAGCTCCATGGAAAGTTGTTCTTTCGGCAAAAACTAAAAAAAATGCTGAAAGATCTTCAAACATGTCCGGCGATCAGGTGGAAAAGTTTGCAAGAACCGGAGATTATCAAGGGGATGCTGAAACCAAGCCCAACATTGGGAGTTAATAGTGATGGTGGACAAAACATTCAGGCCCAGCCGTCAAAGTCTTCGAAGAAAAAGAAGAAGACCAAAAAGCCCGCGCAGTTTGATGACAAGCGCACGGAGCTACAAAAACATATTGACGCGCTGGAAGAATATATTCAGAAGGCGCGGACCCCAGTCACACTCCAAGAATTTCTCAGCCACATCCCTGAGGACCGAGATGATGACAACGGAGAAGACTCGTCGAATAAACCTGAGGATTATGTGGCAAGCTGCCATATGATCTCTCACTCATTGATAAGTGATAAAGAAGCTCCTGACGCAAAGAAATTGGGGGCAGATCCTGAGCCGGAACTTCTAGGACCATCAGACGAAATGATTGACGCATTCCTGAATGAAGCTCTTATGAAAAGCAAAGCTGATCGGGAGCGCGAGATGGTCATATTTCAAAAGGCCAAATGCCGGCGACTAAGCGAAAGGGTTGAAACATCACTCCAACCGGAGCAAAGCATCCCTATCGCCAGCAAAAGCAAGCTTAAAGTAAGGAAACGATTCGCTAAGGCCCTGTCAATAAGAATGTAGTTACCCTCTTTCAGAGGAAATTCTCCTGGTGGTATACATCCTGATGAAGCGGACATACATCCTAACTTCTGCTTGTATTATCAGAGAATTGCACACCCTACTGAGGAGTGCATAGCCTTTAAAAATTGGTGGCAGGGATATGTTGCCCACCTACAACACGTTCAACGAGTGAAGCGCAAGGCTCATCAGGAACAGAAAAATACGATAGATGAGCGCAAAAGAGTCGCGGGCAACTGTCACATAATCGACCCCAAGGAATCGCAAGTTATCACCTTTGGAAGCGACTCTGACGAAGAAATGGCTCTCAGCCCTCTCTTCAAGGAATCCACCTCCGACACAAAAGATGCGAAGATTTGCGAGAAAATTTAGCTGCGTAGTCGTACGTTCCCCGAAAAATCTCGGACCTACTGACCGAAACGCCGTTAAACTAATACAAACCCGCGGCGTCCCCAGGCTGACGTGGTGTAAAAAAAAAGAAAAAAGAAAACAAAGGGTACGTCCATAAGCGAAATGGGTACGGATGAAAACCCGAAAGGGCTCCGTGAGTAAAAACAGCGGGACTACCGGCGAGTTTTGTGAAAACCCGAAAGGACGCAATCTCGTCAAAAGACATTTGAAAGGTCCTCTCGACCCTGTAAGGAGAAACCACCTGCGTGAGATCCTTATGACTCACAAAAGAGAAACACACTTAGGGATCCCTACGATTCCTAAGGAGAAATTACACTTGCGAGATCCTCACGACTCGTAAGGAGAACCCTCTTATGAGACCCTCACAGCTCATAAGATTCAAAAGCCTTAAGTTACAGGGATCTGAACCTATTCTTAAGCAGTCATACCCCGATTTTGCCCTACAAGCGGTTCAATATTGACCCTTGTATACAATCCACGGGCACGAATGAACATTTCCCTAACAGAGTCCCACAGCGACTAGGGATGTGCTCACACAGTGAACAAACACTTGTAGGTTCTCTCGACTTATAAGGAGAAAACACTCTTGTAAGATCCTTACGACTTATAAAAGAACACACACTTAGGAATCCTCACGATTCCTAAGGAGAAAAAGCACCTACGAGATCCTCACGATTCGTAGGGAGAAATATCTTTATGAGACCCTTACGGCTCATGAAGTCAAAAGCTTAGTCGACGGGATCCTAACCATGTTTGCTAAGCCACCTTTGTTCGACATCGACAGAGGCAAATGATGATTCGCTCCTGCAATATTACAGTTGTAGCGATGCTGATGCCTAAATCGGTATCAAATTCCAAGTCCTTTCATGGCAAATGATGATTCGGTCCTGGAAATATTCCAGTCGCAGCGATGCTGATGCTGAGATTGGCACCGGATTTCAAGTTCCACACTCGCGATAAAAATCAGCGAGCCAAAAATGCATAGAAATAGCCGAAATGATAGGGCAACTTACAACGAAATCAGTGAGTAAAAATGTATGCATACAAAAACAGCCAAAATGATTGGGCAACTCACAATAAAAAGCAGCGAGTAAAAAGAAAAATAGCGAAATGATTGGGCACCGCGAAAAATAGCCGAAATGATTGGCAATCGTGATTTTCGCGATGTAAAAAGCTGAAATGATAGAGCATCGCGAAAAGAATAAAAAAAATGAAATGAAACTTTCTGCCTTACAGGTGAGATCACATCGATCCCTGTATAGAATCCAGGGGTACAAACAAGAAGGGAACCATATCGTCCCACCAGGCTTCGTCGAAGCGAAGCAAATCTCGACGGTTTATAGACAACCTAGTGACAATCTCGACATTCGTCGCAATATTGCAGACACAATGTCAACAAACGAAGCGAAGGAAGATCCCTAGTTTCAGGGTCTCAACGTCAACATCGACAACCTAGAAATCAACACCGGCGTTCTTCCTCCCACTAGTCGGATGCAGACGCAATATCAACAAACGGAGCCACGGCAAAATCCTAGTTCCAAGACTTTACAGTCTACAGACAACCTGGAGTCATCCAATGACTCCATCTCGGAAACAATTCAACAAACCCCAGGGAAATCAATGTCCTTGGCAAAAACCTCAATTCAGGGAAATCAGCGTCCTTGACGAGAGCATCTCGATTCGTGTCGACCCGCAGAGAAATCAACATCTTTGCAGGAATATCTCGATTCGTCTCAACCCCAGGGAAATCAGTGTCCTTGGCAAATACCTCGATTCAGGGAAATCAGCGTCCTTGACGAGAGCATCCTGATTCGCGTCGACCCGTAGAGAAGTCAGCGTCTTTGCAGGAATATCTCGATTCGTCTCAACCCCAGGGAAATCAATGTCCTTGGCAAATACCTCGAATCAGGGAAATCAGCTTCCTTGACGAGAGCATCCTGATTCGTGTCGACCCGCAGAGAAATCAGTGTCTTTGCAGGAATATCTCAATTCGTCTCAACCCCAGGGAAATCAGTGTCCTTGGCAAATACCTTGATTCAGGGAAATCAGTGTCCTTGGCATTTTCGGAGAGGTGGACGGATAAAACCAAATAGCATCTGCCCCTAAATTCAGGCAAGACGTCAGTCTTTCCCGGTCTTTCGGCGGAGAACACTATGGATAAAATTCTCTAACTCCCTCTCTGTCTTCTCCACCATGGCAAAGCAGAGATCTTCACGAGGAGTAGCTACCCATCGGTCAGCACCGCACCCATCAGCGAAGGCAGACATGACGACCCGCTGAGCCCGTATCTGGCTTAGCAGCCGAACAGAGCGATCCCTCAGAGCTGCGGTAATCAAAAGTGCCTTATGAAAGCACTCGATATTTTCCTCCGCGGCGTCGAGCATTTCCGGAGTTATCTCTGCCGGATGAGGGGGAATATCATCGACTACGGACAAGAAAACCATCCGGAGCTAAATGGAGCCGATGAGGAGAGGAGATCCTCTACGGGTCAAGAGCTCGTGCAGCACCGTGTTGTAAGTCTACGGTAGCGCCCCAGCCGTCAATCCGAGGCCAAATGCGGAAACAAAAACTTTTTAGGAAACCGGCGCTATCGTAGTCTTTCACCCGGATCGAACCATTAACGCTAAACTAGCAAACTACAAAGAAGTGATAGTGGCTATACCGATCGATCCGTGTCCTTCGGTCTTTGGCCACCATCCCAAGCTCCTCGCGGCATCTCCGATCTCCGGTCTCCTCGTCGGAAAGGGCACCACATCAATGAGTCATTTTACGAGCTCCCACTTCATCCGAAGCAACTCGGACACGAAGTTTGCTAGCCGACGTGTCCAAGGTGATATAGAGAATGTGCGTGATAACTTTATCTCAAGCATCTATTGATTCTCAAGACATGAGAGTGTATGGATGGAGCTTGAAGATGATGCCATTAGGAAGAAGAATAAGAAGAGGCTTTCTTTTTCTATATGTATGAGATAAAAGATGAGAGCACTAGAATGATAATCCAAGAGCCAACCCCAAGCTTATGGCTGCCCTCTCTCTCTCCATCCATCATTTCACACCCTTAATCAAACACTAATGTGACATTTGCACAATAAAAGAGATCATGAGTCACTAAACATGTCCATGTCACATTTAATGCACCTCATCATGAACTATGCTCATAATTTCCACCAAAATAAACATTAACCCAAATGTTTACAACAATAAAAAGATATGGCAACATCTAAAGAAAACTCGTGACGGATACCCCTCACCTGTATATACATACATGCATCCGCATTCCGACTGAATGCGAATGCGATGAGACAAAAGTAATCCAACAAATCTAATACTAGGATCCGGCTTAAACAAAAGCCCACTAGTATGACCGTCCGATCATGATCCGTCACGACTGCACGTATATGATCGAACCCTGCTATAATACCATACGGCCTCTACAACATTTCGCCCGAAACTTTAGAAACTGTCTGTGGGGGACTCTAAAGACTCGTCAATAATTTGGCTGTGGATTTAACCACTAGCACATCAGTGGTACTAGCTGTACGTAACGGGCTACCAGGTATTGACCAAAAAGGAGGTCGATGAGCGAACTTATCCTGACACCCTACTGAGCCTGTCAGTGACAATATCCATACAGTCCGATCCGTTCGTCTATGAGTATCGCATGTCGGGCCTAGGGGGTTGGTGAAAGTCAGACCCCAAAAGCGGTACAAGTCGTGTCGGAGTGTAGCCCAAAACACCCTGAGATACAACTGGAATACCTACCAGTAAATCTCGTGCCTTGGCCAAGGACTTCGTGTAATGGCTCTCCTAGACACAGCGCGATCTCACCCCCAATACCGGGAGAGACGAAACCCCTGCCGATCCGCTCACTGCCTCCATATGGCTCAGGACTGTACCCAACTAAAACCTGTTTGCACGACTCCTTTGAGCCGTGGTAGGGTAGTAATCAAAGCACAGTAAGAACTCACACGAGACAAATGACGATCTCAGGTCGATGAACTAACCTGTACACATGTCACCAGGGAACTGCTATCTGACGCTAGGTATAAAACCAACTAGCATGTTTCCGGCGAGTCCTGTCCGGTGTACTCATAACCAAATGAGCACCTGTATACGTCTTAGGTGAACCAACTGACACCAATGGCTTGTGAGACCAGCCACCGCCCCTTGTCGGGGTCTCGATCCGTATACACTAGTCTACTCTGGAGTACTGATGCCCTGTCTCGAAACTCTCTCGACAGGGACCTTTTAAAGATGTGCTTATAGACCCCAGCTCCCACATATATGATCGCCATCATACTGCTGGCCGTCAAGAAAGAATCCTAAGGTCTCTATCAACGTGTAATAGTAATCTGTAATATCACCTAAAGCATGTACACGATGATAAAGATAAACCAGAAAGCATACTATCATCTTGAGTAAGACTGTCCTACCGGCATAGGTCCTCCCTCAATCATTGCAATCACATGCCTGCGATCCAATAATTGACTTTGAGGGCACTATATCCAACAATCTCCCACTTGCACTCAAGGCTAATTATTGCGATGTCGTATGCTCACAGCCCGTGTGATACCGAACACCCAACTCCTCTAAGTCTAACAAAGCCCGTTTGTCAAACTATTGCGTTCGAGGAATTGTCTCAGTGAGTGAATCCGCTCTGATATTTCTTTCTATGTCTCTCTTTATCTCAAGTTCGCGGAGAAAGCCATCTCCCGAAACGAGCAATACCTGTCTTAGAATATGTCTGGATATCTGATGGGACCTAGTTCACAAATGAACTCCAAATCCAAATTTCTTTAGATTGTATCGTCAACTGAACTTAATCAGTATCCTGCGCCATGCCTCCCTCAGTATCCGCTTGGACCACCTGTCCAAACTACTGCCCCTCGTCAGAGGGAAAGCTATAACTCTGACAGTCACTCTGTCATCCAGGTCATCTTGGAAGCCTGGAATGATAACCGTCTCCCGAAGGAGGTTGTCGTTATCATATCCCTAAAACATCCACTTATGTTCTAAAACTGCTTTCGAATGTTTCTCCAGGATTGGATTAATATCAACTTATTGCATCTAGTGCAAAAACAACATCTGGTGTGGTACTTGACATCTCATGATTGACTCAATAGCCTAAGCAAGTGATATGCCAATCATGTGCATCCCTCTCCCCTTTAGTCTGCAAGACACCTTTAGAGAGGGTGACTCCATCACCTGCAGGTATACTACCGTGCCAGGAGTCATCCATTCTAAAATACCTATAGAATGCTGTCTAAGTACCATGATTGGGAAACTACCCAAATCTAGATCTAAAACCATAGATCTAGTAACCAAAATGTCTAATATTATATCTATATCCTATGTGGAGAAACCACTGTATGACAACCAAAGTATAACCGATCGTAGTATAGGAATTTTACTTCCTACTATGTGTATGTCATCCATATTCCAGGACATCACACCCTACTACCTTCTTAACAGATCCATCCCCTATTCTGATGAAGTCAAACCTATGACTTTCACATCAGAAATAGATGATCTATCTCCGTTATATCTGCTTTACTCTATAAATAGACATAAGCTACTTATCCACTATACTTCCGCTACTACCACTGACTACGACAACCCTCTGGCAGAATAATATATATACGTGCACTTCTAAAGCTAGTTTAGAATGACGCTATACTCATCCTCCTGCCAGGTTTCACAGCCTGAAACAACAGTAGTGTCAAGTCTGGGTAAACAAGAACCTCCCTATTACCGTCCCTGAGGATACAAGAGTACCTCTCGGGCGCCTGAGGTTACCCACCATATCTGCAGAGTGGCTAATGGAATGTCAAACTCGATTGAATCTTTAGGTCCGATTAAACTTTCAGTAATCGTTTGCGGTTCTGGAATCACTTCCAGTCCTACCATACCCCCACTACTGTTTTCTAAAAAAGTCTATTTTATTAAAACTGCGGCGAGTCAAGAACAATATCACTATTGATCTTCCAGATGGTAGAAAATCAACCCTCGTCATAGCCCGGGTTAACCCACAAACTGCCATTACAGAAACGTGCCTTTAGTTATCCAGAGTCTGGTTTTAAGCATAAGACGGACAACTCCATATACCTTAACATCGTTAAGATATGAGCCATTCTATATACAATATAGAAACAGAGGCACTGATTTAATTGGAACCAGATTCAAATGATGCAACTGTTTTCAGTGCATGTCAACTAAATGGAGAGAGGCCGATCAACATTACTCAACTTAGGAATGCATCCAATTATGAGTAACCTAAAAGAGAAACAAGTTTCTCAAAATTATTACTATCAACTGAATACCATGCACCCGTATCTATATCTTTGATACCTTAAAGAATCCTGATACTTCCAATACGTGGTTCTCTACTTTACTGTTATACCTATAACTTCTCAAAACTTAGACCTTGTATTTCTACGAAACACTTGTCTAAAAACTAGAGAAGTCATAAGTAAATAGAATATAGTACGAGGACCAACCCCTCTGTCCTAATAGACACTGGACAATATACAATACTCTGTATATGTCCCCTGAGTCTAATAACTCAAACCCTGTGCGTCGTAGGTTGAAAACTGTACTATGGCTATGAAGAATTACACCGCTGTTGAATACTTCTTACCTAACCATCAACTGATATAGGTAAATGTCATGGATATAATTTCAAAAAGTTATATCTCACTTTATAAAAATAAACGTACAGATATTCAAAACCAAATATTTGCCGTCCGGCAAAAACCCAGGTGATTTCCTCAAATATCACCAATTACAACGAATCCCGATATAATGAGGATGATCACCTAATTCCCAATAACTTACTCCCACTCATCATCTGTAAAACCATACAGATGCGAGAATCAAATCTGGTAAATACATACCCTAGAGTAAGGGCTAATTGGGAAATCAGTTTTCTTTTAACAATACACAGTGAAACTGAAACATATAAATGTTTCGAAGGGGTATCCGGGTATTCCTAGTAATGCCTCTTCCATTATCAGATTCACAACTGTAACCGTATATTTGTTTGCCATCTCTCCAAATTTCTTTATTTGTCTTTACTCATTACCTTCTGCATACCCCCATATGCTAAATGGCTTTCTACCTTCCCTACCGTTCGGCACCAGCCTATGGTTTGGAAGAAGACTATCCAATAAGCGTAATAGGTGTACTGTCCTAATCTTAGGAGCACTCCCAACCCGAGAGAAAGTAAAGATGAAAGACAACTGAGAATCCATCCCCGAACTGGAACAAATTCCTTCGAGTTCGTATATAACCATACGATGGATTATCCAATAAACTGTGGATCTTCGTAGTGATACGGGGTGTCCTGGAGAAATACAAAGGTAAAGTAGGAGTGGTGATGAGATACTCGGTTTGGTCGTGAATGATAGCAGTCGCAATTTACTTTGCCTTCTTTCTAATCCCTTTATCTGTCTTTTCTTATTACCTTCTATACACCACACTTAGGCTAATTGGTTTTCTTCATTCCCTACTTTTCGGCACCTGCCTATAGTTTGGAAGAAGACTATCCAATAAGCGTAATAGGTGTACCCTCTCCTAATCCTAGGAGCCCTCATAACCTGAGAGAAGGTAAAAGGAAAAGACAACTGAATAGTCCTGTTCATTTTCTCCAGAACCAGAATCCATCATTGAATCTGGAACAAGCTCCTTCGAGTTCGTATATAACCATACGATGGATTTATCCAATGGAAGTGGATGTTCTTAGTAATACGGGGTATTTTGGAGAAAAGCAAAGGGTAAAAGAAGGAGTGGCAATGTTGTATGCAACCCAGACAATCGAAAAGCCAGTGTTTTAAGAAAGTTCGGTTAACTTGGTCACTGAGTCATAGTCTAGGGTCAGGCCATGGTCATAGCCAAAGAGAGAGAGAGAAAAGAAACACTCTGTGTGCACTCTAACCTAGATCAGATTGGTTATCAATTTATCTAATCAGGAAACCTCCCACTGTAACCTCAAATTCTCCTCCAAACCTGAAAGAAGAGTTAGCCGGGATCACCCGAGGAGTAAACCAACTCATCAGTGGGAATCGGGATCCAACTATCATCACATGATAACTTGATGGAATCCACTCAAGTCACCACACTCCAGAAGGTATGCGCATGCCTGGCAAGTTTCAGTTTCTTTAGAAACCCCCTATATGTGTTTTTACCCCAAGCGGCTTATGACCTTGACTAGGTCAACAAACCATAAACCGCTAGTCAAGTTCAACCCGTCATAATTCTGGATTGCATTAAACTCACCCGTACGTGCCCTTGACTAGGTCAACAAGGCCGCACGACTGTCCTAACCAATCCCATTTATGCAACAAACAAGCACCACTTAGCTACCAAACACTACGTCTTGACTAGGTCAACAAACGCAGCACGAATACTAAATAAACCTGTAAGAAATGGCGGAGGGCTACGGCTGGTTTTTGGCGAAAAACCTTTAACGTAATGAACTTTATATCATTGAAGGAACCGGATAACTTTTTATAAATATAGTGGCGAAAACCTTTGCTAAAGAGGTCACTCCCGGTGAAGGGATCTCGGCTCTTTCCCCGTAGAAAGAGGTGCAGGATATTCCAACTGAATACCGCGATGCAAAGCAAAAAGTAATTGATTATAGTGAATTTATTACCCTGACACAAACTTCTGCCCAAGAGGTCACTCCCGGTGAAGGGATCTCGGCCCTTACCTCGTCGACTGAGGTGCTGAATATTCATAACTGAATACCACTGTGCAAAGCAAATGAGAACGTCCTTGCAATAACAGCTTTTTGAAAAAAAAAATTCCAACAACATCGAACAGGTTTGTTTAGCTTGCATTGATCTGAATCAACGCAGTCCCATCAATTAATCACACCACAAAAGAACGAAAATATGATGTACGTATATACCATCCGCATTCGCCACTGGGTCCTGTCATCACCCGTTAGGTTACTTAACTAACGACAGAGCGGGGACTGGACTAGCACGGGTGTAAAACATATACAACATCTACTAGTATATATATAGCAATATATAATAATCACTCCAGGCGTGATAAATGCAACATCACATAAAAGTAATAAGCATTACAGAACAATACAGATAATCTGGGAGCCCCGGGTTTCCTTTGAGCCGCAACTGAAACTTGACGTTTCCTTGGTCGTGTAGATAGCCTGTGCAATGAAATCCTAGACCCCTACGGGCGTGGCAAGTTACCCGCCAAAACCAGAAGAGTGGAAGCCCCCTTCAACAAAGTGAATGGGCCACCTAGCACTTCACGGAATCCGGTAACTTGAGCGCCCCTCCTTAGGTCAACATATACCCCCTACGAGTGCGGCGAATAGCCCTCCAATTCTAGAGTGAAGCCCCTTCCGTCTTAAAGCCATGAGATGCGGGCCCGTTGCCCTCTAGAACCCGGCTATCCGGGCACCCCACCGCAGGGTAATCCTAGTACAGAAAATAAAATAAGTACAACGGGTACATCGACCTCAACGCGGTCGTGCCCTAAAAGAATAATATACAAACAGGCAGTGACGACAATCCACATGTCGGACGCTCGCCCTGCAATAACAAATGTACAAATAATACCAAACTGTACTAACATTGCACCAAGCTATCCACCACGACAAATCCGCAACATCACAGTACAACACAGAACATCAATATGAATGTCACGTTCGCAAACCCATCTAAAAGAACTATAGCAATTAGACAAGATTTACCGCTCGAATGACATTCACGGTCACAGATATAATGTAAGCACTGTGAACTAACTTATTTAAAATTTTCGATCGACAAAATTTCCCGAAGTGGGCCCTAAGTACAAATCCCAGTACTCAAACAAAATCTGGGACCAAATAAAAATATCCAGAAACCACAACTCCTTGTGAAAAACCCTAGGAAGAAAAATGGTGCACTGTTCCCACCATTCCGCCGCGCAACCGCGGCAAACATGCCAGTTTCGCCGCGGTTCCGCGGTCTCATGGTAGGATCGTGCTTCCAAATTTCTTCCAGTGTCTTAAAAAAGCCTGCACGATTTTCTGACATACTGAAAAAAAATTTCGACGACTTTTAAAATTCGGAAGAAACTTTGAAAATGGAGTTGCGGTTTTGGAAATTTCGTCCGATCGATATTTTAAACAAGTTAGAATAAGCTAGTAAAGGTTAATGGCGTTGCTCTGATACCATGTAAGTCTACGGTAGCGCCCGGCCGTCAATCCGAGGCCAAATGCGGAAACAAAAATTTTTTAGGAAACCGGCGCTATCATAGTCTTTCACACGGATCGAACCATTAACGCTAAACTAGCAAACTACTAAGAAGTGAGAGTGGCTATACCGATCGATCCGTGTCTTTCGGTCTTTGGCCACCATCCCAAGCTCCTCGCGACATCTCCGATCTCCGGTCTCCTCGTCAGAAAGGGCACCACATCAATGAGTCTTTTTACGGGCTCCCGCTTCATCCGAAGCAACTCGTGTAGGGTTCCTAGGCACGCTAATGAGGTCTCACAAGGCATCAACCATGCCAAATTCAAATTTTACGGGTGCCGAGAAACCCTAATACGGATCGTTAACTAGATATTTAGGCGATAAACGAAACTAGTTAACAACTTAACTAAAGGAGAGGGGCTACAACCTTTGTAGATCCGGTTCTCCACTTCCTTAGCTCCACGTAGGCGTCCTCTCGCTGTCCATCTCGAATCCCGAACTCAAACGTCGGTTTCATCGGAGAATTGGGCGGACTAGGTCGTCGGCTTCGTGCCGAAGATGATCTACGTCGAGGTTTCACAAGTTCAAGCTCCGACTTCACCAAGTTGTGAAACTTGTGAAGAAAACACCCAAAACAACTTGGCAAGAGGTAGAGGGTGAAGAAATAGGAGGTGGGTTCACTTTAGAATTGGATTTCACTCACTTTTGCTCAAGTTGCCATTGATGGGCTCAAGTTGCCATTGAAGAAGAAGATGATCAAGAAGAAGAAAGAATATGATGAGTTATTTTAAATTGAAAAAGAAAACAATACTTATCATATCCTAACTAAGGTTAAGTGTAGAGAATATACCATGGTTACTTGGATGAGTTAGGGTTAAGCATGAAGACAAGAAAGGTTGCATAAGTCAAAGCTTCATGAAGCTTCAACTAGAAACAAAAGAAGCCACCATTCTAATCTAAATCATTTCCAAATAAATAAACAAATAAATAAATGAAAAAGCAAAACCCTAATCATCTCTTAACCATGATTTAATCCTTTACACTTAACCACATGATCTAGTATCATCAAACATGATACAAATATGTGCACAAAAGTATATCACATATACTTCTTGCACATCAAGTGAGAAAATCCATTTAAAGTGAACCAATACTAGTTAATGCAAAGTAATATATCAAATATATAATTATACATTAAATCATTAAATCAACACTTGATTTAACGATCCGGTCATATCGCATATAACCGACTAGTATCCTATGTATCGGCTTATCGAATCAATCCTTGATTCGATATCTAGGTTATATCGAATATAACCAATCGATACATCCATCGCGAGAATGGAATACGGTATCACATACACGCATCATTCTCGGTCCTGCACATATCTCATATGCACTCCTATTTTGTTTCGCTTGAGCCAGGAAACCTCTGTGTAGGACTCTAAAGACTCGTCAATACGCCGGCAGCAGATGATGATCATATCAAGCACCCACAAGCCGCAAGCGGTCTGCTAAACGTAACGGCCACCCGGGTATTGAGCGATCAGAAGATCAACGAGCTAGCCCGCTCACACTCCTGTGAATCCAACTAGTAACATTTACCGTACAGTCCGGTCTGTTCGTCTGATATGTCGCATATCAAGTCTAGGGGTGGTAAACGTCAGACCCCAATAACCGATAAGTCGTGCCGATGTAAGGCTCATAACGGGTCGAGAAACTACTGGTAACACTTACCAGCAAATCTCTGATCAGCCCTGGCTAGGGACTTCCCTGTTACGGCCAATCGAGCACAGCGCAACATCAACCCCCAATACCGGGAGAGACGAAACCCCTCCTATCGCTCATTGCCTCCATGTGACTCGGGACTGTGCCCAAAGACCACCGTTTTGCACGCCCTCATGGACGTGGTAAGGTGGAGATCAAAGCACAGTGGGAATCACACAAGACTCTATGACGATCTTGGGTCTACAGACTAACCTGCACAAGTGTCACCAGAGAACTGCCATCTGACGTGAGGTATAATACCATCTGGGAGTTCTCAGCGAGTCCGTCCAGTGTACCCAGTCTCCACTGAGCACCCGTACACCATCTCTGATGTCAAACACCAATGGATATGGGATCATCCATCGCCCATCTCATGGGTCGAGAAGCGTATACGCTAGTCTACACTGGTATATCGATGCCCCGTCTCGATGCACCCACGACTAGGGACCTTGAAGGATGTACCTATGGACTACCATGTCCCCACTAGTATGATCTACATCATAGTCCAGGTAGTCAAGTACACATCCTAAGGGCTTTACCAACATGTAACTATAAGACAGTTTAAAGAGACAAGTGTACATGTTAAGATAAAGAGTAACCAGATAGCATACTATCATATCGAGCAAGAAAGTCATCTCTATATATGTCCAAGCATCCAATATAATATACATCATCTGTACAACACTGGCCTCTAGGGCATACATACAACTAACAATCTCCCACTTGCACTAGGGCCAGCTGCTGTAGTATCGCATACCGAGCATCCCGAAGAGTCTCTCAAACTGTATCTGGGGAATGGCCTTTGTGAGTGGATCCGCCGTGTTGTTCTTCGTGTCAACCCTCCTGACCTCGATCTCCCGGCGATCAACTATCTCCCGGATCAGGTGATACCGTCTCAGAATATGCCTGGATCGCTGATGGGACCTGGGTTCCTTGGCCAAAGCCACCGCTCCATTGTTATCGCAATACAAAGGTATTGGATGCTCAATGGATGGAACCACTCCAAGTTCAGTAATGAACTTCTTGATCCAGACAGCCTCTTTGGCAGCATCGTTGGCAGCGATGTATTCAGCCTCCATCGTCGAGTCTGCCACGGTTTCCTGCTTGGAACTCTTCCAGCTAACCGCCCCTCCGTAAAGGGTAAAGACAAATCCCGACTGTGACTTAGAGTCGTCCTTATCACTCTGGAAGCTCGAATCGGTAAAGGACTCCACTTGGAGTTCTCCGTTACCATACACCAAGAGCATCTCTTTAGTCCTTCGTAAGTACTTGAGAATGCTCTTCACAGCTGTCCAGTGACTCTCTCCAGGACCAGCTTGATACCTGCTCACTACACTTAGTGAGTATGCTACATCGGGTCTGGTACACAGCATCGCATACATGATAGAGCCTACTGCCGAAGTATAGGGTATCCCTTGCATGCGAGCTCTCTCCAAATCAGTCTTGGGAGACATCTCTTTGGAGAGAGTGACTCCAGAGATCGTGGGCAAGTTCCCACGCTTGGATTCTTCCATACTAAACCTCTTTAGTATGGTGTCAATGTACCTGGATTGGGACAATCCCAAAATCCGTTTGGATCTATCTCTATAGATCCTTATCCCCAATATGCAGGAGGCATCACCAAGATCTTTCATTGAGAATCTTTGTGATAAGAAGAGCTTGACCGATTGCAGCATAGGAATATCATTTCCTATCAAGAGTATGTCGTCCACGTACAATACGAGGAAGACAACCTTACTCTCTGCCACCTTCTTGTAGATACAAGGTTCATCTGGATTTTTGGCGAAATCAAACTCTTTGATAACGACGTCAAAGCAGATGTTCCAACTCCGCAATACTTGCTTTAATCCATAAATGGATTTAAGCAGCTTGCACACCTTCCCGCTGCTCCCACTGTCTACGAAGCCCTCTGGCTGAGTCATGTACACGCACTCTTCTAAATCACCATTTAGAAAGGCGGTCTTAACATCCATTTGCCAGATTTCGTAATCATGATATGCAGCGATGGCAAGCATGATCCGGATGGATTTAAGCATAGCTACTGGAGAAAAAGAGAAGAAAACACTTTAGCGTATACTCGTGCAAGATCAGATTGGTTATTATCTTATCTAATCAGGATGGCTCCCACTGGTTTTTATCAAATCTTCCTTCAAACCCTAAAAGGAAAGACTAGCCGGGATTAATTACACACTACAAGTTCGCCAATCTTTCAGCCAGGCCAGTGTCGGTACTTTGAGGGAGGTGCCCCGTGCTTTCGCACGAACCTAATTAATGTAAACCTCGTTTTCCCAGAGGCGTTACCTCGTTGACACCTTTCTAGACACCTACTTGATCGGCTAATTGCAATATGCAAAACTCTCCCAGAAGTAACTCTTACTCACAGTGGGTATCGGGATCCAACTATCTCATAGAAGGTATGCAATCTCATTGCAAATTTCAACACTTGAAATTCCCGATAATGCTTTTGCCCCTAGCGTGCTATGACCTTGACGAAAGCCAACAAACCACAGCCCGCTAGTCAAGTTCAACCCGTACATTTCTTGACTGAATTAAACCCACCCACACGACCCTTGACGAAAGCCAACAAAGCCGTACGACTACCCTAATCCAGTCGCATCATATGCAGCAGATAAACCGCACATAGCTACCGCACACTACACCTTGACGAAAGCCAACAAATGTAGCACGAATACTATATGCAACTTATTTGAAATGACGGAGGGCTACGACAGGTTTTTCTGAAAACCTATTGCGTAATGAACTTGATATCGTTGTAGAATCAAATGAAGTTTTGAAATGGAGTGATTTTGAGGCTTTTCTAGATTTGCTAAAGGGGTCACTCCCGGTGAAGGGATCGTCGGCCCTTTCCTCGTCGAATGAGGTGCGGGATATATCATATATATCACCGTGCAAAGCAAAAACTCTTAAAAGCAATCAAAAACAAACCGAGTTTGTAGCATCTGCCAGTTATTGCTAAAGGAGTCACTCCCGGTGAAGGGATCTCGGTCCTTTCCTCATCGAATAAGGTGCGGGATATATCATATATATCGCTGTGCAAAGCAAGAACAGTAGCTACCTGTTTTGTTTATGAAATTCGATTCTACAACATCTTAGGTTTCTTTTCTTTCATTAATCTCATTAATGAAGTCCCATCATTTAAATACCTAAACATCACAGATAAATACGACGTACACTTATGCCATCCGCATTCGCCTCGATGTCCCCTCGTGCACCGTTAGGTTAGGTAACTAACGGCAGATCGGGGCAGGGCTAGTACAGGTGTAAAACATAAGTAACGTCTGTATAATATATCATATATACTATATACTGTATCCATCACAGAACACCACATGATCACATCACAGATATCGCAGCAGAAGAAACATATGAAATATTGGATATACTAGGACGTCCGTGTTTTCAATACGAGCCAGTATAAAACACGGATTCCACGGTCGTGATGAATAGCCAATCCCACACCTTTAGACCCCTACGAGAGCGGCAAGCAACCCTGCCAATTCTAGGGTTAGGAGACCCGTACTCGACTCCTCGAGTTGGTCTCCCACTGGACCCCAGAACCCGGTTACTTGTGCTCCCCTCCTTGGGTCTATCCTAATGCGGAAAAGTAAATAATATACAAAAGGTGACAACTTCCGCTACCTGGAAGTGCCCCAAATAAAAGAATATTACATACAAGTTTTTACATGAATGAAAATGAAAAACACTCATCTCATATAAAAACCCCCGGCTATTCAAACACGACGATCCAATATAACATATCCAGCAACACATAACATCACATGTCATCAACGTAAGTAAGTATGCATACCCCAATTGTCGTTGACGTATAGCAACGAAACCGGCGATATGAACATACTACACTTACGGTCACAGAAAAGAAAGTGTAAAACTACAACAGTTGGAATCCGCAACCTCTTTAGACATCACATGCCTAATCAAATGAAATACTTAGACATCACATGCCTAACAGATATAAATCCCGTATTTTAGTCTCATTATCGAAAACTCTTTTCAATATCATGTGGGACTAAAGTGCTAGATTTATAACATTCATTCAGTTATCTCATAACTGTTTGTGAATTCTAATTATTGTATCACATTCCAGATAAACAGAAAATGTTAAACTTTCCGATCGAACAGTTGAATACCCAAGTTTTCCCGATACAACTCAACACATGAAATAAGTCTAACAACATTCAGTTCGTGCCTCAGTACCAACGGTCCAGCCGTAGAAGGGTCAAGCCAACGCCTCACATGTGGCACGCCGTACTGCCCCAAACCCGAAGGTTCAAAGGGCAGTTCAAGACGGTCACATAATCGAGTTAAGGTTTGTTGTCTTCTAGAGGGTCCATCGCGTTACTTGCACTACTTAGAACGTCGTTAAACTACGGAAAAATCCAACACTTGGAAATTTCCCGACAGGGGAAAAGTTGGGTATTTATATCCGGTCGAACCTTTTAACATATTCTAAAGTCATCCGGAAAAACACAAAGACGAAATTTGATAATCCGGTCGAAACATCAAAGCTCCAAAACACCCCAGAAAATTAAACTCTGGAATAAATATTAAAAATACCCATAAAACTCAGCTTCTGAAATAATTAATTACTGCGCAAAGTAGGAGTGCTGACGTCATCATCCTGCCGCGGAACCGCCGCCTAAGGAGGATTATGCCGCGGTTCCGCCGCAGGTTGCACTGTTCATGACTTGAATTTTGTGCCGTAATTCTTAGAATTTCTTGCTGAGTTTGCTGCATATTTTTAATTTGGAAAAAACCCAGTTTTTAAAGAATGTACAGAGAGCCGTTTTCGGGTTAGGGTTTTGGTTGGATCGGACTTCAAACGTCGTCTGGACTCGCCTAAGGCTCTAGCTAGGCTCTGATACCACTATAGGGTTCCTAGGCACGCTAATGAGGGCTCACAAGGCATCAACCATGCCAAATTCAAATTTTACGGGTGCCAAGAAACCCTAATACGGATCGTTAACTAGATATTTAGGCGATAAACGAAACTAGTTAACAACTTAACTAAAGGAGAGGGGCTACAACCTTTGTAGATCCAGTTCTACACTTCCTTAGCTCCACGTAGGCGTCCTCTCGCTGTCCATCTCGAATCCCGAACTCAAACGTCGGCTTCATCGGAGAATTGGGCGGACTAGGTCGTCGGCTTCGTGCCGAAGATGATCTACGTCGAGGTTTCATAAGTTCAAGCTCCGACTTCACCAAGTTGTGAAACTTGTGAAGAAAACACCCAAAACAACTTGGCAAGAGGTAGAGGGTGAAGAAATAGGAGGTGGGTTCACTTTAGAATTGGATTTCACTCACTTTTGCTCAAGTTGCCATTGATGGGTTTAAGCTTTTCTTGAAGAAGAAGATGATCAAGAAGAAGAAAGAATATGATGAGTTATTTTAAAATGAAAAAGAAAACAATACTTATCATATCCTAACTAAGGTTAAGTGTAGAGAATATACCTTGGTTACTTGGATGAGTTAGGGTTAAGCATGAAGACAAAAATGGTTGCATAAGTCAAAGCTTCATGAAGCTTCAACTAGAGACAAAAGAAGCCACCATTCTAATCTAAATCATTTCCAAATAAACAAACAAATAAATAAATGAAAAAGCAAAACCCTAATCATCTCTTAACCATGGTTTAATCCTTTACACTTAACCACATGATCTAGTATCATCAAACATGATACAAATATGTGCACAAAAGTATATCACATATACTTCTTGCACATCAAGTGAGAAAATCCATTTAAAGTGAACCAATACTAGTTAATGCAAAGTAATATATCAAATATATAATTATACATTAAATCATTAAATCAACACTTGATTTAACGATCCGGTCATATCGCATATAACCGACTAGTATCCTATGTATCGGCTTATCGAATCAATCCTTGATTCGATATCTAGGTTATATCGAATATAACCAATCGATACATCCATCGCGAGAATGGAATACGGTATCACATACACGCATCATTCTCGGTCCTGCACATATCTCATATGCACTCCTATTTCGTTTCGGTTGAGCCAGGAAACCTCTGTGTAGGACTCTAAAGACTCGTCAATACGCCGGCAGCAGATGATGATCATATCAAGCACCCACAAACCGCAAGCGGTCTGCTAAACGTAACGGCCACCCGGGTATTGAGCGATCAGAAGATCAACGAGCTAGCCCGCTCACACTCCTGTGAATCCAACCAGTAACACTTACCGTACAGTCCGGTCTGTTAGTCTGATATGTCGCATATCAAGTCTAGGGGTGGTAAACGTCAGACCCCAATAACCGATAAGTCGTGCCGATGTGAGGCTCATAACAGGTCGAGAAACTACTGGTAACACTTACCAGCAAATCTCTGATCAGCCCTGTCCAGGGACTTCCCTGTTACGGCCAATCGAGCACAGCGCAACATCAACCCCCAATACCGGGAGAGACGAAACCCCTTCTATCGCTCATTGCCTCCATGTGACTCGGGACTGTGCCCAAAGACCACTGTTTTGCACGCCCTCATGGACGTGGTAAGGTGGAGATCAAAGCACAGTGGGAATCACACAAGACTCTATGACGATCTCCGGTCTACAGACTAACCTGCACAAGTGTCACCAGAGAACTGCCATCTGACGTGAGGTATAATACCATCTGGGAGTTCTCGGCGAGTACGTCCACTGTACCCAGTCTCCACTGAGCACCCGTACACCATCTCTGATGTCAAACACCAATGGATATGGGATCATCCATCGCCCATCTCATGGGTCGAGAAGCGTATACGCTAGTCTACACTGGTATATCGATGCCCCGTCTCGATGCACCCACGACTAGGGACCTTGAAGGATGTACCTATGGACTACCATGTCCCCACTAGTATGATCTACATCATAGTCCAGGTAGTCAAGTACACATCCTAAGGGCTTTACCAACATGTAACTATAAGACAGTTTAAAGAGATAAGTGTACATGTTAAGATAAAGAGTAACCAGATAGCATACTATCATATCGAGCAAGAAAGTCATCTCTATATATGTCCAAGCATCCAATATAATATACATCATCTGTACAACACTGGCATCTAGGGCATACATACAACTAACAACTCGGACACGAAGTTTGCTAGCCGACGTGTCCAAGGTGATGTAGAGAATGTGTGTGATAATTTTGTCTCAAGCATCCATTGATTCTCAATACATGAGAGTGTATGGATGGAGGTTGAAGATGATGCCATTAGTGGAAATGGTGATCTAGAGAAAGAAGAAGAAAAAGAGGCTTTCTTTTTGTATATGTGTGAGATAAAAGATGAGAGCACTAGAATGATAATCCAAGAGCCAACCCTAAACCTATGGCTGCCCTCTCTCTCTCCATCCATCATTTCACACCCTTAATCAAACACTAATGTGACATTTGCACAATAAAAGAGACCATGAGTCACTAAACATGTCCATGTCACATTTAATGCACCTCATCATGAACTAAGCTCATAATTTCCATCAAAATAAACATTAACCTAAATGTTTACAACAATAAAAAGATATGTCAACATCTAAAGTAAACTCGTGACGGATCACAAGGATACCCCTCACCTGTATATACATACCTGCATCCGCATTCCGACTGAATGCGAATGCGATGAGACTAAAGTAATTCAACAAATCTAATACTAGGATCAGGCTTAAACCAAAGCCCACTAGTATGATCCGTCCGATCATGATCCGTGCATGACTGCATGTATATGATCGAACCCTGCCATAATACCATACGGCCTCTACAACGTTTCGCCCGAAACTTTAGAAACTGTATGTGGGAGACTCTAAAGACTCGTCAATACTTTGGCTGTGGATTTAACCACTAGCACGTCAGTGGTACTAGCCGTACGTAACGGGCTACCAGGTATTGACCAAAAGAGAGGTTGATGAGCGAACTCATCCTGACACCCTACTGAGCCTGTCAGTGACAATATCCGTACAGTCCGGTCCATTCGTCTATGTACAACGCATGTCGGGCTTAGGGGGTTGGTAAAAGTCAAACCCCCAAAAGCAGTACAAGTCGTGTCGGAGTGTAGCCCAGAACACCCTGAGATACTACTAGAATACCTACCAGTAAATCTCGTGCCTTGGCCAAGGACTTCGTGTAATAGCTCTCCTAGACACAGCGCGATCTCACCCCCAATACCAGGAGAGACGAAACCCCTGCCGATCCGCTGACTGCCTCCATGTGGCTCGGGATTGTACCCAACTAAAACCTGTTTGCATGACTCCTTTGAGCCGTGGTAGGGTAGTAATCAAAGCACAGTGGGAACTCACACGAGACAAATGACGATCTCAGGTCGATGAATTAACCTGTACTCATGTCACCAGGGAACTGCTATCTGACGCTAGGTATAAAACCAACTAGCATGTTCCCGACGAGTCTTATCCGGTGTACTTATAACCCAATGAGCACCTGTATACGTCTTAGGTGAACCAACTGACACCAATGGCTTGTGAGACCAGCCACCGCCCCTCGTCGGGGTCTCGATCCGTATACACTAGTCTACTCTGGAGTACCGATGCCCTGTCTCGAAACTCCCTCGATTAGGGACCTTTTAAGGATGTGCTTATAGACCCCAGCTCCCACGTATATGATCGCCATCATACTGCTGGCCGTCAAGCAAGAATCCTAAGGGCTCTATCAACGTGTAATAGTAATCTGTAATATCACCTAAAGCATGTACACGATAATAAAGATAAACCAGATAGCATACTATCATCTTGAGTAAGACTGTCCTACCGGCATAGGTCCTACCTCAATCATTGCAATCACGTGCCTGCGATCCAATAATTGACTTTGAAGGCACTATATCGCTGAGCCCGTATCTGGCTTAGCAGCCGAACAGAGCGATCCCTCAGAGCCGCGGTAATCAAAAGTGCCTCGTGAAAATACTCGATCTTGTCCTCCGCGGCGTCGAGCATTGCCGGAGTTATCTCTGCCGGATGAGGGGGAATATCATCGATCACGGACAAGAAAACCATCCGGAGCCAAATGGAGCCGATGGGGAGAGGAGATCCTCTACGGGTCAAGAGCTCGTGCAACACCGTGTCGCATTGGTCATCTTTAAGAGTAGGGTTCACCAAGCGTGCCGCAAAGCCAGGAACAATTTCCTCGATAGGCACCTCCCATGGCTGCCGGCGAGCATGTGGACGATTACAAGCCATAGCTCTTCTCTGTTAAAATGATTCTCTGAACATGAGAGAGAAGAGAAGCGTTGCTTCAGATTATAAAGGGAGACATTTAAGTCTAGGCACAAAAAATGTTGTGCATGATGGAACTATTTCCAAGCTCCGGGAAAGAGAAGTTTGACTCAGGAAAAGCGGAGAAAGAAGGTGAAAAGATACCTTCAGTAATGAAGCAGCGCCTTACGTGCAAAGCACGAGAGCGCCAGTGCCAAGAGTGCTGTTCCCCTCCGAACGGCGGCCCGGACTTTCGCGTCCGTGCCTGGGGTTCGAGGCAGATGCTATATGGTTTTATCCATCTACCTCTCCAAAGATGCCAAGTTGATTTATGGCACCATGTATCGGAGGTTTAGACGGATGCGGCCGATGTAGCAGACTTCGTCAGATTCCCCCTCAGGATGAGGGGCTTTTTTTTTTGATTGTGGGGACGCTCTTCCCTGCAGGCGCAAGCCCCTGCAGTTAATTACGCTACCGCATCGCGGTAACAACTTTTTCCTTCTCCAGAATTTCACTTCGTGTCGTGTGTGTTTGTTTTGTTTGTGGTTGCCCGTGGATTGTATACGGAGACTGAGTAATGCCGTCACCCGTAGGACGTGGATTAATCCAAATCCGTATTTACTTAGATTTGGGTTTGGTGTTTTTTTGGTTTAAGGATACATTAGTCGCGTTGCGGCTAAGATCAACTTAAACGTTCGTCAAGGATACGTTAGTCCTGTTTTGGACTAAGATCGACTTGACGTAGTGATTGATTTAATTATCTGGCCGTTGGGACTCGTCACCTCTCTGACGTCGTTGAGGGATTACAACGACAGGCATCAGAGGAGTTCAGAAATGTACCCTTGAACCAGAGTTGATTGGGAGTTTTATAATCTGTTTAAATGTTTAAGGATACGTTAGCCGTGTTTGGGGCTAAGATCAACTAAATCGGGACCGTTTAGATCCGGCAAAAGAGCGATTGGCTCTATTGTTCTAGTTTAGGGACGTAGTGGTCCAATATTAGTTTAGGGACATCTCGGTCTGCCGCCAGTTTAAGGACGTAGTGGTCCGTCATTAGTTTAGGGACGTTTCGGTCCAACGCCAGTTTAGGGACGTAGTGGTCCGATATTAGTTTAGGGACGTTTCGGTCCAATATTAGTTTAAGGACGTTTCGGTCCAATATTAGTTTAGGGACGTCTCGGTCCAATATTAGTTTAGGGACGTCTCGGTCCACGAGTTTAAGGACCCCGCAGTCCATATGGGTGTGTGGTCGTTGGGACCCGTCACCTCTTTGACGTCGTTGAGGAATTACAACGATAGATGCCAAAGGAGTTCGGAGATGTACCCTCGAACCGGACGTAAATTAATTTAGGAGAGCCATTCTGCTCAGTCAATTTAATTTAAGGACTTATGGCCAAAATTGGGCTAAGTCCAGTTGAAAATGTTCAACACCATCATTTTTTTTTATTAGGCCTGTGCTAGGGCTTTGCCCATACTTAAATAATGCATTGCGTTACTTCAGGCCATTTATGCTCATTTTGATTGGGATCTGCCCTTTTTATTATGATGCAGATCATTTATTTTGGTCCATTGGACCTTTCAATTGGGCTCTGCCCTTCCAAATAATGCACAGCATTTTATTTATTAGGCTTGTTAAGCCTTTTAATTGGGCTTGGCCCTTCAGGAAGTGAAATGCATTGCATTTGTCAGGCGCTTTGCGCCAATCACTGAGCGCAAGCTCATATGGTGATGACACATGTCATACTCTGGGGAGCGCAAGCGCATTAGCGCAGTGCGCTGTGCTGTTGCGCTGCGCTGTTGCGCTGCGCTGTTGCGCTGGCGACACATGGCGCGCTTTCAGCGAGTTGCGCCAATTCCAGAGAGCAAAGCTCTATCTTAAGGGCGCTTAGCGCAAGTGGTTCTATAGCCGACACGTGGAGCTCTCTTAAGAGCGCAACAGCGCAGTTTGGAAGTGCAAAGCACTAAGAATCTTTTGGATTCAAGAAGGGGAGTGCAAAGCACTGTTTAATTTCTTGATCTAAATTAGATCAAAGAAAAAAGTTTTTTCTTTGTTTGAAGAACCAGAGGTTCATAAGAGTGCAAAGCACTATTATTATTAATTTTTTTTTTTATTTTTATTGTTTTTAAAGAACCGGAGGTTCACAAGAAGTGCAAAGCACTGTTTATTATGTAGAGATCATTGATCTTATTTTTAGATCAATGATTTATTAGAAGGAATTTCTTCTAATTCATGAAGGATCTTTACCTTTTTCTTGAAATCTTCTCAGAGTTCTTTCTGTTTAAAGTTCTTGATTTTTCAAGAAAAAAAATGTTGATGCCTTTGAATTGAGGCTTAGGGTCCTTTTTATAGTGCTCACAAATTAGTTAAATTTGTTAAAGAGATCATTCTCTGAGTGATTTGGGGAATTTTCCCCACCGTTGGATCTTTGATCCAAGGGCTTCTGCTTTGCAGAAGAAAATCTTCTTGTTTTAACAAGAACAGAAAAGATTTCTTAAAATCTTAATTCAGTTTAGCGCAGATGCCCCAGCGCGTGACACGTGTCGCGCAGCGCACAGCGCATCTCAACTGCGCTAGCGCATCTGCGCTGACACGTGTCGCGCAGCGCAGAGCGCAGCGCAAGTGCGCTAGCGCATCTGCGCTGACACGTGTCGCGCAGTGCAGCGCAACTGCGCTAGCGCATCTGCGCTGACACGTGTCGCGCAGCGCAGAGCGCAGCGCAACTGAAGCGTTGCTTCAGACAAATAGAGCTCTGCTCTGATTGGGCGCGCCTTTTTGGGCGTTGCGCTGACGTATTAGCGCCTGATGCGTGGCGCGTTGCGCCCGAGACTTGAAGCGTTGCTTCAAAATTTTGAATTTTGAATTTGAACAGAGCTTTGCTCTGATTGGACGAAACAGATGCCCCCCCACCGTTGCGCTCACGTGGCGCACATGTGAGTGCAGCGGTGGCAATCCCTTGACCGTTGGATCAAGAGGCGAGCTCAAGGGGCGCTAGCGCCTTATAAATAGGGCCTCTGACCCTTAGAAAATCTCACCATTTTCTTAGATTTTGATTTTCAGAGCTTTGCTCTTGCTTAAAACTCCAGAGCTTTGCTCTCGTTTCCAGAACTTTAGAGCTTTGCTCTCATTTTCCAAGTTAGAAAATTTTAGGTAAACTTAATCTTAGATTAAATATTTTAATTAACTAATAGAGCTTGGCTCTTACAGATCTTTCGATCTAAAGAGATCCCCATTGGGGTTTCATAAACAGAGCTTTGCTCTAAAAAAAAACTTATAGATCCACAGAGATCTTTCATGGGTTCTAACCCATGAACAGAGCTTTGCTCTTGGATCAAACGTAGATCTTTTAGATCTGAAAAACAAAGAACTTTTTTTTTTTAAAGTTTTCATGGATTTTTCAAGATTCCAGAAATTTTAATTTTAAAATTATTTTCAAAATTTTCTTTTTGATGGAATATTACAGAGCTAAGCTCCTTTTTAAAGAATTTTACTCTTTTGAGACCAGAATTTGACAAGTGTCATTCTGTGACAGAGCTTTGCTCTGAAAGAGGAGATTTTCTCCTTGTCTCTAGGGATTCTTTCCCCCCCTTTTTTAAATGGGAATGTTCCCCCCCAGGGACCAACTGACAATCTCATCCAATGATGAGTTTGTCTTATTAACTGACGTATTGTCATTTAGATTTTGTGGGTCCCTCTTTGGTCCCCTACTCACTGCGCTGTGGTGCGGTGTAATTAATTAATTTTGATTTTAATTTAATTAATGCATTTTCTTCTTTCAATGCCAAACGTTGGGATTACAACACTAACGGCTACATTGCTCTTTTGCAGCGATCATGTCTGAAGACACTTCATTCCCGTTCGTCCGCTCGGAGGAGGGATTTCCAGAGGAGCCTTTGGACCGTGAGGTCCTGGCCATGATCAAGGCATATGACCCGGAGTACAAGAAACTCCACCTTTGGGGGTCTTGGTATAACCAGATTATTATGGGTCGACGCAGCTTCACTTGCGCGGTGCCGTCAGAACCTATCACGGCGATTCACTACGCTAACCCACCTCCAGTGCAGTATGCCGTGGAGATGATAGACTGGACCGCGAACAGCTTTCTTCATCCCGCTATGGATACGGTCCCGGTTCAGCGTCCTATGGTTTTGGATATCCTAGGACGCCGTATCTGTCAGGGGGAAGCACGACCCTGGGGGCAATCATATAACCTTGGTTTGATTCCCCGCCACCCAATTGGCTATCTGCCGTGGGCCCGGAACATCCTGTCGACGAGGAAGTCGCAGTTGATAAGACTAGGACTATACACCGCGGTCTACATCTCTCTTTTCCAATATCCTACGCTCCCCACTTGGTGGTTCAAGGCTTTCTTGGAGCAATGGAATATTCCCACCCACACTTTCCTTGCCATGGATCGGGAAGTGTCCATTTCTTTGGAGGAATTCACGGAGGTATCCGGCCTACCAGTCATGGGGGAACACTATGAAGAGCTGCTCCCGACAGATGAGTACGTCTTTGGTGCTAAGCCGATGGTAAGGGGGATTACGTCGGAAAATGCCGTTCAACACCAATTCCCAAGCCTGATCAAGGTGTTGAACATCTACGAGTCCCTTTTCATCGAACACGGGAGCCGAGGAGTTAATTTTGAGGACTTCATTGCTCGTTTCCTCCGTCCGAGCGTCATTTCGCCAGGAGCCGTCAAATCTGCTATTCTGGATGATCCTTTTGGTCTAGGTTTGGTTAACATGCCGACGAAGGAGATAGACCAAAAGGCTTTCTTCCTTCCAGACTTCCCTACCATATCTTTCACGGAAATTGCAGTCCCTGGGATGGATGAGGAGGCCTTTTTCTTAGGATTTCTCGGGTTGTGGCTGAGTTGGTTCGCGATCCCAATGCATTCTCATCGCATGCGGCCCTCTGTCTTTTACCCAGCCCACCGCATGATCATTGGGGTAAAGGTGGCCGTGGGGATTGCCGGCCTGGCGCACCTATATCATGGCCTCAGCCGAGCAGCGGATGCCAACGAGCCTGGGGTACTGCACGTGGTCTTCCCGATGCACTACTTTGCATCGTGGCTCGAGCTACATACGGCGGGTGTCTTTGGTATGCATAAAAGGCCTTCATTCTTTGACAAGTGCGGTTTCCCCCGCATTTTACATCTGATTGGCTCATCAATCGTGACCCCTTCACCACGGGACGCCAGGGGTTTACTACTTCGCCCTCACACCGTTGGAGTCGGGATGTCCTTTATTGATAAGGTATTAACCATTGGGAAGGCGTCCACCACTGCGGTGCGACCATTACAGGACTCCTTCAAGGATGGAGCTTCAGTGTTGACGACCCGGGAGATCCTCCATTTGTATTCTATTAGACCGGGTTTCCTAGTCTTCAGGCAGGGCGGTGCAGCAGTCTTTATGAGATATAACCCGCATCGTTTTGCCCGACAACTGGGTTACGATCAAGGGGTACCCTTAGAGGCTTTCTTACTGGAACCTGCTGTAAATGAAGAAGGGATGGAGAACGCGTTACACCACTTCATGCGCCTGAACACGGGTTCTCGTTTTTTCATTAGCACGCCGGTCTGTGCCCCACGACTCCTTAATGTATATAAAGACTGGTACAATCATGCGACGGGGGCTGTTATAAAAGAAGAGAGGCGAGTGTTGATCGACCGTAAAGAAGTACCCCCCGGTACCAATCGTAACGCTCCCTTGGCGCCAAGGATCCTGGCGGTTCCTCCTCTAAAAGATGCTGGGGGCAGACCATCACGTGCGCAAAGTCCTCCACGTGAGCTGCCGCTTCCTGATATCACAGACGCACCCCCCGCACCCTGTGCTCTAGTGGAAACAGTGGTTGTACCCTCACCAGAGTCTGGCGTGGGTGCGGACATCGGGACCCGTCGTCCCAAAGCGGCTGCCAAGCGTAAGTCGCTTCCCCGTGAGCCTAGGGCTGGAGGGCAAAAGAGAAAGAAGTCGCTCTTCGCCATGGACGTTGTGCTCGGCCAGGAACCCCATGCTCCTTATTCCGAGGGTCTGCTCGAATATGGGACTAACGCAGGATTAGTGATGCCGCCGCCGGACGATACAGACTTGGAAGCTGCTCTCAGAGCTTCGGCATGGCTGGTGAAGCGTGACGCGTGGCTAGCTAAGCTTGCGCAATCAGGTAACTACTAGTCGCCTTTTCTTTATTGCAACATATCCTCTTCATTACTTTTGACTTACGCTTTTCTTTCTTTTCTTTCAACAGGCGTCACTGATGATGAAGCCATTGCTGCTTCTCTGAAGACTTTTCAGGAGGAGGAACGTCTCAGGGCATTTATGGGCCTTAGTAAGTTTCGACTTATCGAGTTTTTCGTTTTCCTTGTGTTATGGTCGATCTAACCTTTCCCTTTTAATTACAGGAACCTCAATGCCGCTCCCTCCTAGCGATGCAGATGTCCTACCAGCTGCCGACGTTCCCGCTTCTTTTGGGCCACCGCAGGAGGTTCGTCTTGAAGAGCCGATGAGAGATGCCTTAAAGGCTCTGGAGGCATCCCTGAATGAAGATGATGATGCCTTGAAGGAGGCGTCACAGAGGTCCCTCATAACCGCTCGGGAGGAGAGAAAGCGGTTGAGGCGTGAGGCGAAGGCGCGCAGGGCTGCCTTGGCTATGGGAGCGGGCCCCAGCTCCGTCTCTCGCGCTGGTACTCCATCCGAAGAGGCCCCTGTCACCCTGTCCACTGCCCGCAGAGAGGTGGCACGTGCAGCTCGGAGCGCGAACGGTAAATCCGCCTCAGGTAATGTTTCTCTCGGAGTTTTTGTTATAAGGATCTTAATGTCATTTGTTCTTACATCTCTTATCTTGCAGGACCAAGTCCGATCGAGGGGGAGGCGGAAATCGTCAATCTCAAAGGGACAGAGGGGGCAGCACCTGCCGAACTTGAGCCGACGGTGGGCAACGTCGTTGTGGCTTTGGAGCCTGGGGTAGAGGTTGAGGGGCCTGCAGCCGATAAGGTCATGGATGCCGAACCTGAAGTGGTGGCAGATGATATGATCATTATAACTGAGCCCAGAGTGGCGGCGAATGAGGCGCTCGAGACCGGTGATCCCCCGGCGATGGTGGACGATACAACCGCCACTACTGAACCTGAGATGGTAGTGGGCGAGGTGGCCACGATTCCTGAAGACGAGTCAACCGCTCCTTCTCTGGAATCTGGCAATACTCCAGTCATAGCCCTTCCCGTCTACGGTCCTCCGCCGTCTCCCGGTCTTGCGAGCATGACGACGGTCCCCATTGAGTCGGGCGATGAGGCCACAGGCGGTGGTCTTATGTCGATAGAGGAGGGAGTCGTCTCTGTTTCCGCCGGGAGCTCCTCAGGTACACCTTAAGTTGTTGTTTTTATTTGCTTTACAATCTTTTCTGACAAGTTCATTTTTCGTAATGCAGGTGCAGCTAGTGTTGATGCCCCACTACTTGAGGGAGCTCCTTCCACGAGTGCCTTGGCGATGGTTACCCCTCAGCCCTCTCTTACACCGTCAAAGATGTTGGAAGGTATGAGTTTGCAACTTACTAAACTCATCTTTCAAACGTATAATCCATATACTATATTCACATTGTTGTGTCTTTCAGGAGTTCTTTTTGACCATTTGTATCAAGTGTTGGTCCCACACTTCTCCTTTCCATCTGAACTCGCCTCTCCCTCTGGTGGCGCCGGTGAGTACCGTTCCTGATTGATATCTTTGTTTTTCCAGTGGTAGAATTATTTCTAACTCTCTCTTGTCCTGACTGCAGTGTTACAAATCGAAGGGGGAGAAGAAAGATCGGTTGCGCTACCGGCCCTTCCGTCCTTGCCACCTGCTTCCACCGGTATAGTAATTATCTTGTCAATGACTTTCTCCATATCTATTGGATCATCATCTAATCACATTTTGTCTTTTTCAGCTGTCGTTCCAGTCTCAGTGCCTTTTGAGTCTCATATTACAATACCGGACGGCCCTTCCCAGCGACGTCCGTCTTCGAAAGGTGCGGCGAATAGTTTGCGCATGTTGAGCGACTATATTGAGGAACTCGACATCGAGGGTCCTGTATCTATTGAGGACTTCGCTACGATGGTTAACCCGATGTTGGCGATATTTGCCACCTTCCATGACGAGGGCATTGTCGCCTCTTGGGTCAACTATTGTCGGGAGATCGAGGCTCGCCTTCATCAGCTGGAGTCAATGTGCCTGTCTCCCGAGACTTTGGCCTTGAGCACTCAACGGGGAGCATGGCTCGAGCAAACCACTTCTCATTTCCTCCATCTGGAACAAGAAGTGGCTCTGAGACTGGAAGAGTGCCGAAAATCTTCAAGCAATACTGCTCGCCTGCGTACTGAAGTTGAGGCGAACGCCGCTGAGGTAAATACCGTCTTCAAGGGTCTTCTAGAGCGCATCTCAAATGGGCTGAGATTGAAGCGGGCACTCGATGTTGCCGAGCGTGACATTCCAGGCCGTGAAGCTGCTCATCAAGCCGTCAGGGATCAGCTTGCATCCGTCGCACAGCAACGGGCCCAGGTGGAGGCGGAGTTAGCAGTGATATCCAATCGGGAAAAAGCATGGAAGGAAGTACGCGAGCAATTGCTAAATCTATGCAAGACACTTCCTTCCCAGTAATTTTCCTTCTATCACTTGTACTTGTAAAATATATGCATGCATTTTTTTTTTGTTTAGTACAATGTATTCTGTACCCGATCAATGCTTATGAATAAAAGATACACATTTTTTTGTAATTTCCTGTGTCACTTTTTTTTTTGCTTTTTCTTTCTTTTCAGCATGACATTTTTGATGCACCTTATTGGAAGACAACTTCATTTCTCCCAGAGATAACGATGGCCTAGACTGCAGGTTCAGATCTGCCGCCTAGGAATTTTCAACTCTATGAGCCGTGAGGGTCTCATAGAGGCTTTTCTCCCTACGGATCGAGAGGATCTCATAGGTGGGTTTTCTCCTTAGGAATCGTGAGGATTCCTAAGTGTGGTTTTCTCTTATAAGTCGTAAGGATCCTATAAGAGGATTTCTCCCTCTTACGAGTCGAGAGGGCTCGTAAGCGGTTGTTTCCCTCTTTTGTCGAGAATCGACTTCAGAGAGTAAGACCCATGAATAGTATGCAAGAGACCATTTAGGATTGACTTACAGGGTCCCATTGTTCAGGAAGCAAGTTTTTGAATCCTTACTGCCTGAGATGTGAGTCAAAGAGGATCTCGTCACGGAGTGTTTGTATCCGTGAGTTGAGAAGTTTTGCGAGGGATTATTTGTTTCCCAAGCGCCAAGGATTATTTGTGTTCTTGGGGTTTGAAACGAGTCGATGGTTCCCACGGAGGCGCTGGTGGCTCTGCGAGTCGACGCGGATCAGAAGGCTCTGGTCAAGGAGTGTTTGTATCCATGAGTCGAGGAGTTTGCTGGGATTATTTGTTTCCCAAGCGCCAAGGATTATTTGTTTCCTTGGGGTTTGAAACGAGTCGAGGATTCCTACGGAGGCACTGGTGGCTCTGCGGATCGACGCGGATCAGGAAGCTCTCGTCAAGGAGTGTTTGTATCCGTGAGTCGAGGAGTTTGCTGGGATTATTTGTTTCCCAAGCGCCAAGGATTATTTGTTTCCTTGGGGTTTGAAACGAGTCGAGGATTCCTACGGAGGCACTGGTGGCTCTGCGGATCGACGCGGATCAGGAAGCTTTCGTCAAGGAGTGTTTGTATCCGTGAGTCGAGGAGTTTGCTGGGATTATTTGTTTCCCAAGCGCCAAGGATTATTTGTTTCCTTGGGGTTTGAAACGAGTCGAGGATTCCTACGGAGGCACTGGTGGCTCTGCGGGTCGACGCGGATCAGAAAGGCTCTCGTCAAGGAGTGTTTGTATCCGTGAGTCGAGAAGTTTTGCGAGGGATTATTTGTTTCCCAAGCGCCAAGGATTATTTGTGTCCTTGGGGTTTGAAACGAGTCGATGGTTCCCACGGAGGCGCTGGTGGCTCTGCGAGTCGGCACGGATCAGAAGGCTCTCGTCAAGGAGTGTTTGTATCCGTGAGTCGAGGAGTTTGCTGAAGATATTGATTTCTTCGGAGTTGAACTGAACTGTCGAGATTTGGCTTCGTCTTCTGGCGGAGCCTGTTGGGAAAGTATGGTTCCCTCTTTGTTTACGCCCTTGGATTGTATACAGGGATCGATGTGATCTTAACTGAAGGGCCAAAGTTTTATCATCATTTTTTTTATTTCCGCGATGCTCTATCATTTCAGCTTTTATATCGCGAAGGTCGCGATTGCCCAATCATTTCGGCTATTTCTCGCGGTGCCCAATCATTTCGGCTATTTATTTTATTTCCACTCGCTGCTTTTTATTGCGAGTTGCCCAATCATTTCGGCTATTTCGCATGCATACATTTTACTTGCTGCTTTTTATTGCAAGTTGCCCCATCATTTCGGCTATTTCGTATGCATGTGCGGCCTACTGGCTTTTCGCTGTAAACCTGAAATTGGACACCGATTTCGGCATCAGCACCGCTACAACTGGGATATTACCAGGAGCGAATCATCATTTGCCTCTGCCGTTGTCGAACAAAGGAGGCTTAGCGACCAGGGTTAGGGTCCTGTCGGCTAAGACTTTTGACTTCATGAGCCGTAAGGGTCTCGTAAAGGTATTTCTCCCTACAAGTCGTGAGGATCTTGTAGGTGTATTTCCTCCTTAGGAATCGTGAGGGTTCCTAAGTGTTTTGTCCCTCTGTAAGTCGTAAGGATCCTACAGGAGGGTTTTCTCCTCATAAATCGAGGGGATTTATAAGGGTTGTTCACCATGCGAACGTATTCCCAATTACGGATGAAATTTGGCTAGGGAAATGTTTATTCGCGCCCGTGGATTGTATACAAGGGTCAATACTGAGCCACTTGTAGGGCAATATTGAAAGTTTGTGGGGGTTTGCTTAAGCACAGGTTTAGGTCTCTGCGACTTAAGAATTTCAAATCCTATGAGCCGTGAGGGTCCCATAAGAGAGTTCTCCTTACGAGTCGTGAGGATCTCGCAAGTGTGTTTTCTCCTTAGGAATCGTGGGGATCCTTAAGTGTGTTGCTCCTTTGTGAGTCGTAAGGATCTCACGCAGGTGGTTTCTCCTTATAAGGTCGAGAGGACCCTATAAGTGTCTTTTAACGAGGTTGCGCCCTTTCGGGTTTTCACAAACACTCGCCGGTAGCCCTGCTGTTTTTACTCACGGAGCCCTTTCAGGTTTTCATCCGTGCCCTTTTTGCTTATGGACATACCTTTTTTTTTTGAGATCCTTTCACCCTTTGTTATTGAGATCCTGACTTTTCAACTCCCCATATTAATAATAATTACGATATTTATAACAAGTATATATGGTTTTACCAAATCCCACTCCATATATCATATGGTGTTAGCAGCATACTCATTGGTAATACCTCGCATTGCTGAACCAAGCCACCAGAGTTCGAATCCCATACCCCACATACTTTTGTGCACTTGATTGTATCATGTTTAATAATACATGGAAATCTTTCTTCTTTTTTTTTTACGAGGTCGCGCCCTTCCAGGTTTTCACGAACACTCGCCGGTAGCCCTGCTGTTTTTACTCACGGAGCCCTTTCGGGTTTTCATCCGTGCCCTTTTTTGCTTACGGACATACCGTTTTTTTTTTGTTTTTTTTTTTATTATCATCTCGTCAGCCTAAGGATGCTGCGGTAGTAGTTTAAAGACATTTCGGTCTGCTATTAGTTTAAGGACATTTCGGTCCATCGTTAAGGAAGGCCATTTACTGCTTATAGAGTTTGGGCTTAAGAAGATAGCGAGCGGACATAGTTGTCGTCATCTACCGTTGACCTAGGCCGTAGCTCATTAAGCGTAGTATTTCTTTAGGAAACGACCGTTTATTGGTCTAAAAGGCCTTTCACCGTGCATGTCCACGAGTAGATAGGCCCCACCCTGGTAGACCTTATCAATGATGTACGATCCTTCATAGTTTGGCTCAAACTTTCCCCGCTTGGCGCGATTGGGGATCATAGGCCTTTTGACCACTAGCACGAGTTCGCCTTGACGAAATGTCCTCGGTCGGGTCAATCTTTCGTATGAGCGCGTCATCTTTGCTTTATAAGCTTCCAGATTTTGTTGTGCTAGAAGCCGGATTTCATCAAGGGCGTGAAGCTCTTCAAACCGAAGGTGAGCATTTTCTTCGTCTGTCAACTCGTAGTGGACTGCCACTCGTAGAGAGGGTAATTCTATCTCGAGAGGGAGTACTGCTTCCGTCCCAAACACCAACGCGTATGGCGTTGTGTTTGTGGCTGTCTTGAACGTGGTCCGATACGCCCAAAGAGCTTCTTGCAATCTCTCATGCCAGTCTTTCTTATTTCGGGACACTGTTTTCTTTATGATTTTCGTCAATGTCTTGTTGAAGGCCTCAGCTAGACCGTTAGCTCGCGGATTATAAACTGAGGAATATCTCCAGTCTATATTGTGCTGCTGTGCGAAGCGGCTAATTTTATGACTTCGGTAGGCTGGCCCATTATCAGAGATGATCCTTCTTGGGGTTCCGAACCGGTATATGACATGCGTCTTGAAGAAATGGAGGATGTTCTCCGTCTTCACTTCCCTCAACGGTACCGCCTCTGCCTATTTGGAGAAGTAATCAGTTGTCGCCAAGATGAAACGATGTCCCTTTGACGATGCTGGTTCGATGGGGCCGACTATGTCGGTTCCTCACATTTCGAATGGCCAACTAGCCACTGTTGGATGCAGTGGATTGGGATGCTGATGGATGAAGTCCCCATGAATTTGGCATGAATGACATTGCCTCGCGTATTCCAGGCAATCCTGCATCATCGTGGGCCAGTAGTAGCCCATCCGTTTTATCTTCAACTTCATCTTAGGGCCTGCTTGGTGGGAACCGCAGAGTCCGTCGTGAACTTCTTGGACGACCCTTCTCGCTTCGTCAGGTCCTAGGCATCTCAGCCACAGAGAATCGAATGTCCTCTTGTATAGAGTATCGTTGACGAAGGCGAAAGACAGAGCTCGTTTCACGAGCTGGTGTCTTATGGACGCTTCTTCAGGCATTCGGTGGAACTTGAAGTAATTTATGAAGACTTCTCTCCAGTCTCCGGTCTTCTCATGGTCTTTTATTTGCAGGGTCGTCTGCTCAGTTGCTCCCTTTTCTTTATTTGATTCTGGATGTATTTCTGCTGGGGCGAGCACTCGACGGCTTTGTATCACGATTCTAACGTCATCGAGGTTCTCGTCGGCCAATTCTTTAGCAAGTTTGGCCAGTGCGTCTGCTTTGCTGTTTTCCGCGTGCGGTATACTTTCCAACGTGTAGGAGGGAATTTGGGTTAGCAGTTGCTGCACTTTTTCACCGTATTTTACCAATTCCGGTATGCACGTTTGGTAATCGCCGTTCACTTGACTGACGACCAGTTGGGAGTCCCCATATATGAGGAGGCTTTCAATTCCCATATCAATGGTGATCTCGAGGCCTGCTATCAAAGCTTCATATTCAGCTTCATTATTCGTCCTCGGCTCTGTTAAGGAGAAGGAGAAGCGCATTATTCCTCCTTGTGGAGTCACAAAGATGAGTCCTACCCCTGATTTGATTATTGGCGTACTTTGTTTGTGCTTTTTCATGGAAGATGCTCCGTCAAAATAAAGCTCCCATCGGGTATTATCACCATCGATCGCATCAAACGCATGTTCGTCCGGAAGATCGCAGTTTAAAGGAGAGTCGGCTGGTATCGGGTGCTCAGCAAGGAAGTCGGCGATGGCCTGGCCTTTTACTGCCCTGAGAGGTTGATATGTTATCGAAAATTCCATCAAGAGCAGGGCCCATTTAGCGAGTCGCCCTGTTAATATGGCTTTTGACATTAGATATTTGAGAGGGTCCACTTTTGAAATAAGACGGACTTCGTGCGCCAACGCATAGTGCCTAAGCTTTGTTATTACGAAGATCAACGCCAGGCAGTGTTTTTCAATGGGAGAGTAGTTGCTTTCTGCCCCCAGCAGAACTCGACTTAAGTAGTAGAGTGCTCTTTCTTTCCCTTGGTCGTTCTCTTGTGCCCATAATGCGCCTAAGGAACCTTCGAGGGCGGTTGTATAAAGAATGAGAGGCTTCCCCTTAACTGGAGCAGCCAACACCGGAGGGTTTTGCAGATACTGCTTGATCTCATCCAATGCGCCTTGGCATTTGTGATCCCAAACGAATGGGGTTCCCTTCTTCATCAGGTGACTATAAGGACGGCACTTTCCTGAAAGGTTGGCTATAAATCGCCGTATATATGCGAGCTTCCCTTGGAGAGATCGTAGCTGTTTGAGAGTCCTTGGCGGAGGCATTTCCATGATCGCTTTAATCTTAGACGGGTCTATCTCAATACCTCGGTGCCGGACGATGAATCCCAGGAATTTGCCCGAGGAAACTCCGAATGCACACTTGAGCGGGTTCATCTTCAAGTTGTATTGTCGAAGGTGTTGAAACACGGTCTTCAAATGCTCGAGGTGTTCTTCGTATGATTTGCTTTTAACCACGAGATCGTCGATATAGCATTCGACGATTTCGTGTATAAGGTCGTCGAAGATCTTCGTCATGGCCCTCTGATAAGTAGCACCGGCGTTCTTCAAACCGAAGGGCATCACTTTATAACAAAATATACCAAGAGGAGTCCTGAAGGCTGTGTGCTTCTGGTCTTCTGGATGCATTTTTATCTGGTTATACCCCGATGAGCCGTCCATGAAGGAGAAAACTTCATGAGTGGATGTATTGTCTATCATCAGTTCAGTGACTGGCACTGGGAAATCATCCTTCGGGCAAGCTTTATTAAGATCCCGGAAGTCTACGCATATGCGCACTGTCCCATTTTTCTTCATCACTGGGACGATGTTGGCGATCCATTCAGGGTACTGAACTTCCTGGATGAAGCCAGAGTCGATTAACTTTTTGACTTCGGTATTTATGCTCATCTCAAGCTCGAGTCGCATTCTTCTCGGCGCCTGTTTGACTGGCTTGATGTTCGGGGATATTGCTAGTCTATGTACAGCAACTTCTGGATCTAGTCCCGGCATCTCGGAATAGTTCCATGCGAAGCAATCTTTATGCTGCACAAGGACGTCTTTTAACGCAGCCACCCTCTCTTCAGACAGCAGCTCGCTGATGAATGTCGGTCGTGGATCATCTATTGTCCCCAACTCGATTTTCTTGAGGTTATCTGCAGTAGTATGGATTCCATCTTCCAGCTCTTTTGGTGCTGGTGGAAATTCTGAGATTACCTCATCGCTGCCGTTTTCAAAGCACCAGGGAAGGTCATCCATGTTCTCGGGCTCTTCCCTTGATATCATTATCACGTGACAAGTACGAATTCGCTTCTAATCCCAATGCAGAACTGGTTCTTCTTTCGTGGCCTTGGGCTCGTGCTTTTGTGGTGGTGCTACCCTTCAGTTGTCAGACAACGCGAATTTGCCAAGCTGATATTGGTCCTCAACCCAATTCTTAAAGGTGAAGCAATTTTCAAGCGGATGCCCTACTACTCGATGGTAAGAGCAATAATTTGGGTTGGAGACTTCGCCCGCTTGCTCAGGGTGTTTAGACTTTGGCAGTGTAAGCATTTGATGTTTTAGAGCAAGCTCAAGTATTTTCCTTGTTTTGTTCCGAGGAAATGAGTATGCTCGACCCATTTTCTTCATGAGGGCTAAGTCAATAACGCTCGACTCTCGGATGCGTGGCTTCTTAGCTCTGCTTTGTGGTTGTCGAGCGCCTTTCTTGCCTTTCGACTTGTTTTTGCCTCCGCGTCGAGCCCTTTTTGTATCAGGTTGGTACGGGGCAGCATCTTCATTCTTTACTGCCTGTTGAAGGAGGCGCTGTGTCTTGGCTTTCTCATAGATTGCCATTTCACGATTGTGATCATTTCGGGCTTTTTGACTCGCATCCCTTATAAGTTTGCTCACCTGGTCTTCAAATGATGGACTGGGCGGTTTTGTATCAGGAACTTTTGCTGGTTCAGGATTAGCGTCCTCCCATTGAGCGTCCGCTTCTTCATCGAAGTCATACATGACATAACAGCTGTCTACTGGCTCCCTTTTCTTTGACCGGATGTACCCAAGCCCTTTTGTTTCTATTCTCCCGTTAGGCAATTTGCATTGAGTCCCGGGAACGTTCCATACTTTGTCATAGAATTTGGCCTTTCTAACGGTCTGTGTGAAGGATATCCCCTGGCGTTTCAGCAGTTTCTTTAAACCTTCGGTATAGCACGGAGTCTGTCGAGCGTGGGATCCACGCCATGCCAAATTTCTTTTTCCACCTTGTTTTCTTCAGAACGGTAGAATAGGATTGCCTTCTCGTCTTTTCGTCCGGGAGGGATATAGAATGTCTGCAATTCTTCTACGCTGTTGGTGTCGAGTGCATCCAGTTCTTTGTAATGTTCAAGCGGCACCATGGTTATCTGCAGACTTCGCTCTTCATCAGCGGAAACCCGTATTGGAGGCCGAGCAGGGAATACAGCATGAACTTCATCCTCTGAATCACTACCGAAGATCAATGAAGGAACGGATGGTCCTGGCCTGGTGGATTGGGATGGACCTGAATAAATTATACCCTCCTCCTCCTCGGTGTCACTGCCGAAGACGGGGATGGTGGCGTTAGTTTTGTTCTCCGGTTTGTGATACCTTTCCGTGTCTTCGAAACTCGGTAAGAAGTACTTGGCATCTTCATACTTGCGAACTTCGTTCACGGAAAACGGATTCAACTCTCCCGCCACAGTGTACTCAAGGCCATCCCTAGAATACTTCATGCACTGATGCTGTGTAGAAGGGATGATATTGTACTCGTGTAACCATGGTCGGCCGAGCAGAGCGTTGTAGCACGTCTTGGCGTCTATAACATGGAATTTGATGTCTGTGACGAGCAACCCGAAGCGTAGCGTCAATATCACAGATCCAAGAGTCTTTGAGGATTGAGAGTCGAAACCGGAGATGGTGATTTTGTCTCGGGCGAGGTGTTGGACACTCATGCAAATCTCCTTTAACACTCGCACATTGAGTAAATTAACAGACGATCCGTTATCGACCAAGATTTTACCTATCTTTATGTCATGGCAGTATCCTGAGACATAAAGGGGGCGATTGTGTTCACACGTCCCGAGGAGAAGGTCTTCATCACTAAAAGCAACGTCGGCTGTGTGCACCTCTTCCAATTCATCCTTCATCTTTTGTTCGGCTAGGAAGGCTTGGAACTGGTCCGGATCTTGTAGGGCCTTAATCAAAGAATCCCTCGCCTCTTTTGATAGCAATAGGGCATCGAGAATCCTGAGTTGTGAGGGTAGCTTTCTCAGATGCGCCAAGACATTGTAATCCACTTTACTCTTCTTTGGCGGGTTCTTGGCGGTTAACTCTTCCACAACTTGGTCATCCAAAGCGATGTCTTCAGAGACCTTCTCTTTCCCTTTGTCTTTCTTGTTTAAGGGCTCAAGATTCTTTTCGGGTAATGTTCGATTGCGTAGCTGTATATTTTCGCAAGCCTTCGGTTCTTCTTCTTTTCCCGAAGTGGATTCTTTGAAGAGGGGGGCAAGCTCTAGCTCCTCATCGGAATCACTCCCAAATGTAGGCACTTGTGACCCGGCAGTGTTAACCATGTAACAATTGTTGGCAGTTCTTTCAAGCTCTTTGGTCGTGTTTCTTTGCTCCCGACGAATTTTACGCTTTTCTCGTTTAAAGCGTTGTCGATTAGCGATGTATCCTTGCCACCACTTATCGAAAGCTTTGCAATCTTGGGTGGAATGCGAGACCTTCTGATGATATAAGCAATAAGAGGGGTGCATTTCCACCACGCCAGTAACTTTTTCTTCAGAGGGTGGTAGATTCATGCCCATCGATATGGCCTTAGCAAACTTCTTTTTTATCTTGAATTGGCTTTTGTCAGCGGTGGAGGCATTTTGCTCCAGCGGGATCATTTCAGCTCCTTCCTCAAGTCGCTGGTGCTTGGCCCTTTCGAATATAGCCGTCTCGCGTTCTCGATCAGGTTTGCTTTTCAACCGAGCTTCATTAAGAAACGCGCTAATCATTTCAACTGATAACCCTGGGGCTCTTGATTCGGCATTTGCCCCCAGCGTTTCAGTGCCAGAAGTCCCTTCATCGTTCGTGGTCGAATGGGAGATCATATGACAGCTCGCCACATATTCCTCGGATTCATCCGATGAACTTTCTCCCTTATCTTCTTTTTGGAAGACGTGATCAAGGAAATCTTGGAGCGTAATGGGAGTCCGCGCCTTTTGGTTGTACTCATCCAGTGCGTCGATTTGCTTTTGTAAGTCCGTGCGCTTGTCGCCAGGCTTCACGGGCTTCTTAGATTTCTTCTTCTTCTTTTTCGAAGATTTTGATGGCTGACTATGAGCGCTTGAACTACCACCATCGGTCTTCGGAGTCGGTCGTGGCTTCAACATCCCCTCAATAAACTGCGGTTCTAAAGGGTTCTTCCACTTGACCGCTGGACAGGTCTGAAGATCATTTAGCATTCTCCTTGTTTTGGCTGATAATACAACCTCCCAGGGAGTTTCTTCAATAACGGAGCATGTTGCCCCCGGCGCATTCGTCCCTTTAGAGGTGTGGGGCTGCGGGGGATTCACCTTCCATTTGTCGGACAGCGCAAATTTGCCCTGGCGGTGCTGATTCTCAAGCCAATTTTTGAAAACGTAACAGTCTTCGATCGGATGTCCTAGCACTCGATGATAAGGGCAGTAATTAGGCTCGTTAACGTCACTTGGTTGCGACGGGAGTTTTGGATCTAGCAGATTTATGAGTCTGTTGCGCAATGCCAGCTCGAATAGCCTCCTCGTTTTATCACGGGGGAAGGAGTAAGCATGTCCCATCCTGTCCTCAAGGGGTACGTATGGGCGCGTATTGTTTGGACGAGCAACCGGCTTCGAGTCGCTCGGTTGTTGTTGGGCATTAGCGATAATGATCGCTTTTCCCTTTCCTTTATCGTTTCGGGAGTCCGGCTTCGGGAGAGGGGGTTTATAGCCCATCTGGTCCATCTGCGCTAATTTGTCGATCAAAGCCTGGAAGGAAGTCGGCTTGAAGAACATCATAAACTGTGAAATGGTTGCTTGTGGATCAAGGGTTCCAACAAACATTCCCACCGCAGGGGCTTCTTCTATGCGCTGTTCACACTTCGACCATAGATTACGCCACCGTATAGCGTACTGAACCCACGTCTCGCCGGGTTTTACCCTGGCGTTAATCAACGCCGTCATCGGAGTACGCTCACTGGCACTTGCAAAACGTTGGGTGAAGAGCAGCTCCATCTCCGCAAAGGTTTTAATAGAGTCATTGGGGAGCTCAAAATACCATTCGAACGCCGTATCTGATAGGCTTCCAACGAACTGGCGGAGCAAAAGCTTGTCGCCGCCGCCGGTGTTACCGCAAAGCGCCCTGAACTGGGCAACATGTTGATGGGGATTGCCGGTCCCTTTGTAGACATGAAACTTGGGAATTGTATAACCTGGCGGGTACTTAATCTGATCGTACCAACCCGGATATGGCCGCCCCGTCTTTACGATCTGACCGGCCGCTTCAGTCGCCTGATGCACCCGTATTTGCTGGGCGATATATTCATCCAAATCAGATTTTGATATGGTATCCTCTTTAGCTGCGGATAGAGCCGGTGGATGATTCGATGTCTCTCCCCTATCATCTCCAAGGACGATCGGGGGTTCTTCAGTTGGGGGATCTGGTTGTATCATCATCCTTATCATGTCCTGGAAGAGGAGACCCATCCGTTGTATGTTGGCCGCTTGTTCAGCAGCCTCTTTGTCCCTCTTTTCCAGTACTCGGCGAAGGAACTCGGCGTCGGTCTCTTCTTCTTGGCGTTCATCTAAGGACGTCCCAGGATTCTCTTTTGGCTCCGTGAGTGCGGCCATTGTAGTCATCATCTCCTGGAGCTTCTGTTGTTGCTCCTGAGCCTTGGTCACTGACCGTGTAAGTGGTCTATGACCCGTGGATGTACGGCTGTCTTCTTTTCCCGATGCCATGTAAACCGTATGAACAATTATGCCCCCTGACTTGAGGCGTTTAGGTTCACCGCTCTTAAACTTTGTCAGTGTCACAGGAGCTTTCTCTGGCCTTTTTCTTTTGTGGACCATTGAGGTTGAAGGAGCCGTTGAAGTGGGCATCCTAGCATTTGTTGCCCCCTGCTGTTTAATGGAGCGGTTTTTGTTCTTTTCCACCTTTGCCTTTTTCTGGCGACGAAAGTGGTCTGAGTCAATCACGGAGTCTTGAACCCTCCGCCAAACTTTATAAATTTTTGACGACAGCCGTTGAGAGGGCTGTTCCTGCTTTTTCTCCGAAGCTTTTTCCATAGGCGGAGGAGATCTTTTCAATGTAGCAATTGGAGAGTTCTTTCTCACCTTCCTCAGCAATTCAAAGCTGTTCCCAGTTGGAACAGCAGCGTTGACCTCCACCACTGGAGCAGGTGGGGTTAGCCCTGAGGGGGAGTTGCCCCCTGTTTTCCTTACTCGTTGCCAATGTCGACGTCGAGCACGATGAGCCGTTGGGACTGGCTCGGAAATCGAGATAGTTTCTTGTTGCCCCCTATTTGGGTATGGGGTAACTGCCGATGTCAACCTATCGAAGACTGATGCTTTTTGGCCAGCTGGGGGAGGAGTGGGAACCGTCAATCTTGTGAAGACCGACTCTCTGATGGGAGAAGCCGCTTTAACGACTTCCAAAGCAGCGGCCGTTGCCCTCTTTGGGACGGCCACTTTATAGTTCTGACCTAGCCTGGTGAAAACGGAGGTTGTCGGTTTAGTAGTGGGCGACCCGTTGACAGGGGTCGTGGTAGCATTGAGCCGATCGAACACCGACTTCTTGTTCGCTTCCGGTGCGGGTATTGGTGCAGAAAAGCTTGCAGGTTGGATCATAGTCCCGAAGAACAAGCCGGTGGTGGCTTGGGTCACCTGATCTACCGGCAGAGTAAGGAAGGAAGCTGCTTGGGGCCCATATGCTACACCTCCTAGTGAGGTGGAGCGTCCGCTGCAGCGGCACTTCGCGCAGTTGGTGCAGTTAGAATCCATGGATGCTTGAGTTCTGCGCCAGACAAAAGACCAAATCTTAGCAACTTGAAATCCGTAGGCAACCATTTAACAAACCGCGATTGGTTCGCGAAGACGACACACGAAGTGTGGAGTGGAAAGAGGAAAAGGTCCCACCGGGCGTGCCAGAATCTGTTCCCCTCCGAACGGCGGCCCGGACTTTCGCGTCCGTGCCTGGGGTTCGGGGCAGATGCTATATGGTTTTATCCGTCTACCTCTCCAAAGATGCCAAGTTGATTTATGGCACCATGTATCGGAGGTTTAGACGGATGCGGCCGATGTAGCAGACTTCGTCAGATTCCCCCTCAGGATGAGGGGCTTTTTTTTTTATTGTGGGGACGCTCTTCCCTGCAGGCGCAAGCCCCTGCAGTTAATTACGCTACCGCATCGCGGTAACAACTTTCTCCTTCTCCAGAATTTCACTTCGTGTCGTGTGTGTTTGTTTTGTTTGTGGTTGCCCGTGGATTGTATACGGAGACTGAGTAATGCCGTCGCCCGTAGGACGTGGATTAGTCCAAATCCGTATTTACTTAGATTTGGGTTTGGTGTTTTTTTGGTTTAAGGATACATTAGTCGCGTTGCGGCTAAGATCAACTTAAACGTTCGTCAAGGATACGTTAGTCCTGTTTTGGACTAAGATCGACTTGACGTAGTGATTGATTTAATTATCTGGCCGTTGGGACTCGTCACCTCTCTGACGTCGTTGAGGGATTACAACGACAGGCGTCAGAGGAGTTCAGAAATGTACCCTTGAACCAGAGTTGATTGGGAGTTTTATAATCTATTTAAATGTTTAAGGATACGTTAGCCGTGTTTGGGGCTAAGATCAACTTAAACGGGACCGTTTAGATTCGGCAAAAGAGCGATTGGCTCTATTGTTCTAGTTTAGGGACGTAGTGGTCCAATATTAGTTTAGGGACATCTCGGTCTGCCGCCAGTTTAAGGACGTAGTGGTCCGTCATTAGTTTAGGGACGTTTCGGTCCAACGCCAGTTTAGGGACGTTTCGGTCCGATATTAGTTTAGGGATGTTTCGGTCCAATATTAGTTGAAGGACGTTTCGGTCCAATATTAGTTTAAGGACGTCTCGGTCCAATATTAGTTTAAGGACGTCTCGGTCCAATATTAGTTTAGGTACGTCTCGGTCCACGAGTTTAAGGACCCCGCAGTCCATATGGGTGTGTGGTCGTTGGGACCCGTCACCTCTTTGACGTCGTTGAAGAATTACAACGATAGATGCCAAAGGAGTTCGGAGATGTACCCTCGAACCGGACGTAAATTAATTTAGGAGAGCCATTCTGCTCAGTCAATTTAATTTAAGGACTTACGGCCAAAATTGGGCTAAGTCCAGTTGAAAATGTTCAACACCATCATTTATTTTTTTTTATTAGGCCTGTGCTAGGGCTTTGCCCATACTTAAATAATGCATTGCGTTACTTCAGGCCATTTATGCTCATTTTGATTGGGATCTGCCCTTTTTATTATGATGCAGATCATTTATTTTGGTCCATTGGACCTTTCAATTGGGCTCTGCCCTTCCAAATAATGCACAGCATTTTATTTATTAGGCTTGTTAAGCCTTTTAATTGGGCTTGGCCCTTCAGGAAGTGAAATGCATTGCATTTGTCAGGCGCTTTGCGCCAATCACTGAGCGCAAGCTCATATGGTGATGACACGTGTCATACTCTGGGGAGCGCAAGCGCATTAGCGCAGTGCGCTGTGCTGTTGCGCTGCGCTGTTGCGCTGGCGACACATGGCGCGCTTTCAGCGAGTTGCGCCAATTCCAGAGAGCAAAGCTCTATCTTAAGGGCGCTTAGCGCAAGTGGTTCTATAGCCGACACGTGGAGCTCTCTTAAGAGCGCAACGGCGCAGTTTGGAAGTGCAAAGCACTAAGAATCTTTTGGATTCAAGAAGGGGAGTGCAAAGCACTGTTTAATTTCTTGATCTAAATTAGATCAAAGAAAAAAGTTTTTTCTTTGTTTGAAGAATCAGAGGTTCATAAGAGTGCAAAGCACTATTATTATTAATTTTTTTTTTTTTTATTGTTTTTAAAGAACCGGAGGTTCACAAGAAGTGCAAAGCACTGTTTATTATGTAGAGATCATTGATCTTATTTTTAAATCAATGATCTATTAGAAGGAATTTCTTCTAATTCATGAAGGCTCTTTACCTTTTTCTTGAAATCTTCTCAGAGTTCTCTCTGTTTAAAGTTCTTGATTTTTCAAGAAAAAAAAATGTTGATGCCTTTGAATTGAGGCTTAGGGTCCTTTTTATAGTGCCCACAAATTAGTTAAATTTGTTAAAGAGATCATTCTCTGAGTGATTTGGGGAATTTTCCCCACCGTTGGATCTTTGATCCAAGGGCTTCTGCTTTGCAGAAGAAAATCTTCTTGTTTTAATAAGAACATAAAAGATTTCTTAAAATCTTAATTCAGTTTGGCGCAGATGCCCCAGCGCGTGATACGTGTCGCGCAGCGCACAGCGCAGCGCAACTGCGCTAGCGCATCTGCGCTGACACGTGTCGCGCAGCGCAGAGAGCAGCGCAAGTGCGCTAGCGCATCTGCGCTGACACGTGTCGCGCAGCGCGGCGCAACTGCGCTAGCGCATCTGCGCTGACACGTGTCGCGCAGCGCAGAGCGCAGCGCAACTGAAGCGTTGCTTCAGACAAATAGAGCTCTGCTCTGATTGGGCGCGCCTTTTTGGGCGTTGCGCTGACGTATTAGCGCCTGACGCGTGGCGCGTTGCGCCCGAGACTTGAAGCGTTGCTTCAAAATTTTGAATTTTGAATTTGAACAGAGTTTTGCTCTGATTGGGCGAAACAAGTGCCAGCGCCATGAGTCAAAGACTCTGAGGCAGTACCTCACGTGCAAAGCACGAGAGCGTCAGCGCCAAGAGTCAAAGACTCTAAGGCAGCGCCTCACGTGCAAAGCACGAGAGCGCCAACGCCAGAACTAAAAGTTCTCCACTCTTGGATCAAAGATCCAACGAAAATGATAAATCATTATAGTGCAGAATTAAATTCTGATTGAGAAAATACTCCTCAAATCTTTCTAAACAAGAAAAATTGTGCTCTGTAAATCAGAGCACCGTTGGATCAAAGATCCAATAGTGATTAAAAATCACCAAGATACAGAATTAAATTCTGACTGAGGAAATACTCCTCAAATCTTTCTAAATAAGAAAGATTGTGATCTGTAAATCAGAGCACCTGTAACGTTTCAGAAAATATAAAATATTATTTTTGGAAATTAATATTAAAATAATATTTTTCCCGAAAACTGCCGATTTGCGAAATTGGGGTTTTCGGAAAAAGATATAAATATATACCAATAATTATGAAATAAATAGAAATTAAAATGATTTATTCATTTAATAATATAATTAAAGGATTTGGCATTTTAAAAATTTACTATACGCAGTTTCGATAAAAACCCGATTAGTGCACTGCTAATCGCGATTAAGCCAAATCCGCGTTTTTACAGTTTCCATGGTTAGTGCACCATGACATGTTCATTTTGTTACATGTTTCATTTCATTTGGGTTTTATATTATGGTTTTTGGTGAGAAAAAGAGAGGAAAAGGGTCATGATGAGTGATGAGAGAGAAAGGAGACAAAATGATGACATGTGAAGAGAGTGGGTGAGAATTATAGAGAGAGAGAGAAGGGGGCTGCTGCCTTAGCCATTCCCACCTCATTTTCCATCATCCTCTTCATCTCCTCAAGCTCCCAACCCTCCTCAAATAATCCCTAGATCCATCTCCTAACAATCCCCAAAACCCTACACACCCTTCACAAAAATTAATCCCCTCTTCAACCTCTACACATGGGACCAAGAAAAATTCAGTTTTGATGATCTTGGGGGATTCATGGGTGCTTTATGAGGTAACCCCTTCATTAATTAGGTAGTTTTCCATTTACTTAAGTATTTATATGTGTTAGATATGATATTGTGGAGATTAGTGAGATATTGGGAAACCCTAGAAAGAGGTTGAGTGTTTGTTGAAATTGGTGATGTGTAGTGGCTGCCCACAAGCCTTAGTGGTGTTTTACTGACCTGGAACGGGAGATGAAACCCAAAATACTGATTTGGGATTTGAGTTCATGTCGATTTTGTGTGATTTTAGAGGGTATTTTGATATCTGGAGCAATCCGGGGATACTAGAAATAAAATTGAGCTGACAGTGAGTCGTGCAGGCACCTAGGAAGCTACCACTGAGACCCGAGCCCCTAATTCAACCCTACGGCCACAGATTTAATCATTCTGGCCGCTATTTGCCGCCAGAGTAGAAGGGAATTGGTCCATTTTTGTTCCAGGGCTCATTTTGCACTAAATTAGACCCCTCCTATATGCAGTTTTGGCTAATTGTCATCTGGGGAAAATCTGGGAGCATTTTGGTGTGTTTTAGGCGATATTTTCCGTATTTTTAAATGCACTTTCTTGATATTTGTATTTGTATTTGGTTGTCGGGTGTTCGTACATCGACAACAGGGGTGGTTTTATTGAATTGCACGTTTTGGCCATAGGTTCTAACCTGTGAGCAAACTATGCGCTGTATCGGTTTTCTGCATCGATTTTATTACGTATTTTGATTGGTTATTATTGTACGTACCCTCGCATGGATTCCGAGGCGAAGAAGCGTGTCGTCATCGATTTGGGCGAGCGAAGACAGGTGAGTAGATCTATATCTACCGGGGAAGTCGGGTGGATGGCGTATAGCACCCCCGCAAACTTCTGATGGAAACCGATTTATAGATTATGGTTAGGAAACCTAGATTAAGAAACTAGAGTTAGAATATAGATAGCTATGTAGTCACATTAGAAACTAGAGGTTAGTTAAATGTGATATGCTACTACTACCCTAGGATGATGTTTAGCGATATTACCGCTTAGGGTAGGACTAGATAGTCGATGTAGATGCGTCATCCGAACCATACATTTTTCTAAACTAAGGAATCGTATGTATCTTTTAAATGTATATCTTGAGGGATGTTATGGATTTTCAAATGATATCTTTTCCTTAAAAACACCGTAATCCCTGTTTCCAAAACTACGATTCACTTCTTTAAAAATCTGATTGTATGGTTCAAAAGTGTTTGTTAGATTAGATACTATACATGGTAGAGATAGCATGTTTATGTAAATTCGACATGATATGAGATATAAATGCGATGGAAGAATACAAGATGAATTTGATGATATGATGAGATGATGATATGATATGATGGTATACGGATACGAGTCGATCGAGATGACTTATACCCTGCCGGTCCCTTGATATGAGATTATTGCAGATGCGACCCGGGACATAGGTATATAGGGTTATATATATATGGAATATTGTGAATCATGGATGATAGGCCGTATGTGATGATAGGCCGTATGTGATATTAGACCGTACTCTCATTTGTCTTATAGGATGATAGGATCCCTATTAGCTTAATGCCGCCGCACGATGATATTCCGTGCGTGATGAGTTGACTTGATGATTGATCCTTACCCTTGACTAGAGGTTGCCGTACGATGGATATTATACCGTACGCGATGTTATTGCGCTAGATGCCGATTGATAGATTCACCGACTCGGACATATGATAGTTGTGTATACCATATAGCTGTTAGCTGATGATTTACTTGCTGCATTCATGATATTATTATTGCATCGCATATACCTGTGATAGTACACCTGCACCATTATCGATGAGGCGTATGTTACACGTACACATATTTGCCGGCTCACACACTTCATCATCGATAATTGCCATGTCACTACACAGTAGGGTTGCTGCATCATGGCATATACATTGATACCTTCATACATGTGCATATACATATTGTACCTATATAAATAACCGGTTTTATTGTAAAATTGGGAACCGCATGTTATATTTTAAAAACTGGAATCATTTTAAAAGAGCGGTTTTCCCTTAATATGTCGTATCACTATCCCATATTGCATGATACACGGATATGCTCGCATTTCTTTTTACATGTCGCATACATCATGCTCTATTATTTTACGCATCGAGATATGCTGTTTTTATGAGATTTCTGGATTTGAGAACCGTGGCTATTTCAAAAGGAAGCATGTTATATTTTAAAAACCCGGTTTCTCTTGATATGATATTTCGGTGCGTCCACCATGCGTTTTCTCGGTTCTGAGAGTGGCATGTGAAACCCGATTCGAGGAGTGGTAGGTACCGATTGCGGGTACATGGTGGACCCGGTGAGGTACCCCGGGGCAAGAAGACTCGTATATGTTAGACGGTGAGCCCGGCAGGGGGAGCACTACCTACCGGTGATAGTATCTAGACTCGGCGGTTATCCGGAGGATACCGACCGGAGTAGCGAGATGGATATGAGGGCCGACCAGGGAGTGCGGCGCCTGAGGGCCGATCTGAGGATGCGGCGCCTGAGATATATGAGGATTTACGTGCCGATGCTTGGCACGGTTTTCATGATGTTTTCGAGTGTCGATACTAGGCATTCAGGTTCCATGATTTGATGTGTCGGGAGGGACACCGTTGATATATATATCCTCATACTTTTATGCACACTCTTTTATGATATTTACATGCATGATATTGTTGCGTCAGTGGTTGACGCGTGGATTAGATCCACATACATACATACATACACTGATGTTACTATGGGAGATTATACACATGCTTATAGACATTGATTTATGGGTGGACGAGATCCACATATCCGCATGCATTGATTATTACTGTTGGATGTTATCCACATGCATATAGATAGTGACTAGCTTGTTGGCACATATACGACCCGGTCACACCATATATCATAGTATTACCTTTTGATATAGTTGACCTAGAAGTCGTTGTTTATTCGATTTCTACTTGTAGATATATTTCTATTCACGAGTTGGCAACTCACCCCCGTTGTGCCACAGTTCTTGCAGGTTGACCGCTTGGATCGGTAGCGGATTCGCTGGCACACAGATTCATTTGGGTGTTTTGCATTGGTAGGTAGGACATTTGTATCGTACCCACTCTTGTATTACATTTCATATTGTATCTAGTTAACTCCATCAATCAATCAAAAGTTGTATTTGTGTAAGTGATGAGACTTAGTGAGACTTGTAGTTGCGAGATTTGAGCGATGGGTTTTATTTTCCCTTTGGGGTTGTATCTTGCTCTTTTCTTTATCTTTTTGTGGTGAACTTCGCCGTTGGGTGTCGTATACTCATTTATATTGTATTGCATGGTTGTGATCCGCCGTTTGGCGAAGAGCTAGCTCTCGCTTGGGGATGCCATTATTCTTGCTATGTATTTGTGGTTTTGGATCAAAATATACAAAGGAGGTGCTGCCAAAATTTTTCAAAAGACGAAACATGTTTTCAAACTAGAAAATTTCATTTGCATCATTCATGTTTCTTTCTATGCATTAAGCACACTTGATTTTATTATACCTTTATTTCAAAAACTCCACCTCCTTTATTTTCTTAAAAAGGTTTAGATTTCTGGGTTTCGGCTTACTTGAATTCCGTTATGCCTTTAGACGTGGCGTGATTCAAGTGCTGGTCACGAGCTAATATTTCGGGTCGTGACAACGTTGGTATCAGAGCGCTAGGTTTAACCTTTGTTCGAGTCTATGTTTGACTATGCGAAGTCTAGGGTGGGAGTGTATTTCGGAACCTAGGCTTAACCTTACGGAGCTTAGACTTGAACGGGGGGGTATTAGATCCGAACTTTCGTTTCATAGGCTGACCCTGATTGATGGAGTAGGTGGCTTGAGTAGTGTAACGTACCGTACGTATGTTCCGCGGCATATTTACGATACGATACTCCACTTAAGAAACCTTAGGATGTACATATTTTTGATACTTGTGATTCTCTTGTATCCATGATTATACATCCATTGGAGATCCTCGATTCTATTTGTTCCCATGATCATACTTTCATCGATGCTGTTCCTTTTCATGATCATGTGTCCATTCTGGATCTGTTGTTTTCTTTCTTGCCATTGATCTGCTCTCTTCGATACTCGATTGAGGTTCCTGTCACCATTGTTTGGACGCAGTTTGAGCTGCTGCTAGTGTTACGGTCAGGACGAGCTCGTCCGGTACGAGGGCCGACCATTGTGTTTTCTGGTGACATGGGAACGTCTCGAGTTAGTATTTTGTTGTGACTACTTTTGGAGGCGAGTGCTTGGTTTTACACCGGATGATCGGGTCGTTGCTAGAGCTGCCTGTTGAGAGAGGACTGTTGATGTACAGCATACCTCAGAGATTATGATGCCGCCTACCATGCAGACAGATGACCCAGCTGTTGCTGAGATTGATAGGATGTCGTTCCGGAGCTTACGAGCTGAGATCGCCAGAGCTTCCAGGCAGAAATGCGACAGAGGATAGCTAGTCTACCCCGATTTGAGAGACGAAGGTGATTTGTCAGATTGATGCGCCGACACAGGCCCAGTTGAGATGAAGATTTCCAGTGTGGAGAGTCTTACTCAGATCTAGAGCAGACCGATTTAGAGATGACCGCCAATGTATCGTCTTTCCTGGAGGATGGAGGCACTGTTCAACGTACAGATGAATGAGCCAGTTGCTGCTGCAAATAACGAGGTATCGCCCAGAGGTTGGAGCCACTGCAGCATAAGTATATACTTAGAGATATGATGGAAGGTCGCTAGCCACCCAAGGGTGAAGGACTAGGACATGTGGTTCGTTCGCTACCCGATGCGAGGTCATCTGATAGATTGATTCCAGCTAGAGACGACTTCACGCAGATTCGTTGAGAGTCGATAGAGACGATCGAATGTCAGGGAACCATATTCCAAGTTTAAAGTATTCGGAAAGACGTGCAAGCAATTCTATAGACCCTCTAGAAGAATGAAACCCTAACTCGACATAATGACCGTGTGAAAGCCTTTGAACCTTAGGGTTTACGGCAGTTCTACGGCGCCATTGGTGAGGCTTGGGTTTGCCCTTCTACGGCTGGACCACCGGTGCTGTGGCATGTACTCGATACTATTAAACTGTACCCAAGATGTTGATCTCTTGAGGGATTATGAGGTTTTGACATGTCGATCGGATGGTTCGACATCATTCGGATATCTTGCAATGGGATGCATTGCTTGGGAGACTCCGGATACGAGCAGAGCCATTGGAGCACAGTCCTTGCAGCCACGAGAAGACGAGTCTGAATCAGTCGACATTGGAGCCGAGTGAAGTAAAGAGTTCGCACGAGGATTCGATGAGGTGACGTTCCACTCCGCTGATATCAGAGATATGATACGCATGCAGAGGCGTAGTATATGGATATACCTTCTAGAAGGAGTCGCGAGGGGTATGCAGCCGTTCCGGAATAAGAAACGGATATAGAAAAGATAATAACTTCCGGGCGATTCGGCAGAAAAGAGATTTGAGAGAGACCTCGACAGGACCTTTCTGGAATACTATACGAGAAGACCTGGACCAGGAGTGGTCATTTTGCACACACCCAGAAGGCCAGCGTTCGGCATCGTCGATGAGATAGTTGACCAGGTTCAGATAGAAGACCTCATCCAGATGCGTTGTGAGTTGATCGAGGACGGACGAACATTGAGTATTTCTCCGATGGTTGGGACGTGTTTCCGAGGACGTGTTCGGCCTGATATCTTCTACCGAGTGATGAAGATACCGAGTTCGTGACTTCGAGTCCGTGTGAGAGACTTCGGATTGACCGTGGCCGAGAACAGTTGTAGCGCGCAGATAGCATGGCTTGACATCATAGTGGACGATGGTAAAGACAAGTGGAACCAAAAGTTCGTGCAAGACGCTGACGAGCTGTTATTACTCTCCGTCGAGATCAGAGGCCTGATATGCTACAGAGATGTTGGGATACAACCAATTTCTAAGGAAATGTGTGAGGCACACGCAGAGGTCAAGAAAACAAGGAAAGATTATGTAAGAGTACTAGCCTCCGTACAATTCGGCATAGGCGAGATCGGAAGAGACCCTGAGCAAGATTCCTTCCAGGACACTGCTGCAATGAGATTTGCACTCAGGATCAGAGGTGTCACGTGTATTCAGAGAGCCAGAGGCCGACGCCTTTGACGTGCTGCTTTACGAGGAGTCATGACGATTGACCGAGAGATGACCAGAGAAGTGCTAGAGTGGAATCGTCCCCGTTAGCACACCTGACAGAGCCGATGGATTGCGAGATTGGTAAATCCATAGAGAAGATAAGGACCCGGAGACCGAGGATGCCAGACCGTGAGCAGGAGGCAAGCGGATGTTCTCGATCTGCCAGTTTCTAGGCACACCGGTTTATTTTTTCGACATTGTAGGAGATGTACCTCGATGTCCTTTTTTTTTGCGATTTGCGTTGTGATCCGAGTATCACGCTTATATCGCTTGGATTTGAGTTTGATGACGAGTTTTCCTGATATTGATTTCGTGCACCATGGTTGCACCTACTGAGTATTTACATTTTGTGCATAGTTATCGCACTTGAGATATGTTTTTATACACCTTGGTGTACTCGGTGTTGCTGTTTATGCATTTGAGTTATTGATTGGTATTTCGTGCACTAGATGCACTGTATTTGTATTTCGTGCACTAGATGCACTGTATTTGTATTTCGTGCACTGGATACACTGTATTTGTATTTTATGCACTAGATTGCATTTCGCATTTGTTGCACCGGACGGGTATTTATGCGTTGTCGCACTGGATTTGTATCCCGTACCTGGGTTGCACCCGATTTATATCCGTGAGCATTCGTTTTACCAGATTTGTATTTTCGTGCGCGTTGGCACTTGTCGTTCGTCTTCGTGCATGTTACTGCACTATATGCTTTTCCGGACCCGACGCGCTTTGGTTGGATTTTTGCGCATGTTGGGCGCATGATATGAGATGCAATTCTGTGCACACCAGATGCACTGGATTGAGATTTTTGTGCACTTTAGATGCACTTGATGTTGTTGTCGTGCACACCCGTTGCACTGGATAGATGTTTTATGCACACCCGTTGCACTTAGTTTTCTTGTGTGTATTATAGCACCTGTATTTGGATTTTTCCATACGCACCAGGCGCATGTGATTATTGGATACGCCTTTTGAGGCTGATTTTGCTTTTGAGCACTTTGTTTTCATGTTGGGCACTATATTGTGTTATAGTCAAACATGACTGATCGGAGGACAGTACCTGAGTACTTTGCATGCATTAAAGGATTACCAAAGGGTTTTCAAGAGGAGCTATAGTCTCGCTATTTTCTTAAGTGTCCGTGAGCGACACGAACGTTTATAAAGGAAAACCTTTTGGGATGTTTTGAAAACGACGTAACGTGTATTTAAGAAAACATATGTGGACATATATTATTATTTTAAAATGAGCGTCCGTCAGTTATGCCGTGAATTACGCATCCACGCGGCGATTTAGAAAAGATTTTGCATGTATTTCATTCAGATTTTTGAGTTTTTCAAAGATACGTACTATACACGTATTATAGTATTTGACTAGTGTATATTGGATTTCAGTAGTAGATTTCGAGATCTGTATCTCTATTCGTAACTCCGAGGATATGCGTGCAAATCCGATGATTTGCGTGACACTGGACGGAGTTCGGTTTTGAGTTTTTACTCGTTTTCATGCGCACTTGACGCGCTGTGTTATTTCTACGATTTCCATGATTTCGGAGCCCCGTGATTGAGCCGATTATTGAAATGTTTTAGATTTTGGGGGTTTAAATTTAAATTCGAGGACCGAATTTATTTAAGGGGGGAAGATTGTAACGTTTCAGAAAATATAAAATATTATTTTTGGAAATTAATATTAAAATAATATTTTTCCCGAAAACTGCCGATTTGCGAAATTGGGGTTTTCGGAAAAAGATATAAATATATACCAATAATTATGAAATAAATAGAAATTAAAATGATTTATTCATTTAATAATATAATTAAAGGATTTGGCATTTTAAAAATTTACTATACGCAGTTTCGATAAAAACCCGATTAGTGCACTGCTAATCGCGATTAAGCCAAATCCGCGTTTTTACAGTTTCCATGGTTAGTGCACCATGACATGTTCATTTTGTTACATGTTTCATTTCATTTGGGCTTTATATTATGGTTTTTGGTGAGAAAAAGAGAGGAAAAGGGTCATGATGAGTGAGGAGAGAGAAAGGAGACAAAATGATGACATGTGAAGAGAGTGGGTGAGAATTATAGAGAGAGAGAGAAGGGGGCTGCTGCCTTAGCCATTCCTACCTCATTTTCCATCATCCTCTTCATCTCCTCAAGCTTCCAACCCTCCTCAAATAATCCCAAGATCCATTTCCTAACAATCCCCAAAACCCTACACACCCTTCACAAAAATTAATCCCCTCTTCAATCTCTACACATGGGACCAAGAAAAATTCAGTTTTGATGATCTTGGGGGATTCATGGGTGGTTTATGAGGTAATCCCTTCATTAATTAGGTAGTTTTTCATTTACTTAAGTATTTATATGTGTTAGATATGATATTGTGGAGATTAGTGAGATATTGGGAAACCCTAGAAAGAGGTTGAGTGTTTGTTGAAATTGGTGATGTGTAGTGGCTGCCCACAAGCCTTAGTGGTGTTTTACTGACCTGGAACGGGATATGAAACACAAAATACGGATTTGGGATTTGAGTTCATGTCGATTTTGTGTGATTTTAGAGGGTATTTTGATATCTGGAGCAACCCGGGGACACTAGAAATAAAATTGAGCTGACAGTGAGTCGTGCAGGCACCTAGGAAGCTACCACTGAGACCCGAGCCCCTAATTCAACCCTACGGCCGTAGATTTAATCATTCTGGCCGCAATTTGCGGCCAGAGTAGAAGGGAATTGGTCCATTTTTGTTCCAGGGCTCATTTTGCACTAAATTAGACCCCTCCTATATGCAGTTTTGGCCAATTGTCATCTGGGGAAAATCTGGGAGCATTTTGGTGTGTTTTAGGCGATGTTTTCCGTATTTTTAAATGCACTTTCTTGATATTTGGATTTGTATTTGGTTTTCTGGTGTTCGTACATCGACAACAGGGGTGGTTTTATTAAATTGCACGTTTTGGCCATAGGTTCTAACCTGTGAGCACACTGTGCGCTGTATTGGTTTTCTGCATCGAGTTTAATACGTATTTCGATTGGTTATTATTGTACGTACCCTCGCATGGATTCCGAGGCGAAGAAGCGTGGCGTCATCGATTTGGGCGAGCGAAGACAGGTGAGTAGATCTATATCTACCGGGAAAGTCGGGTGGATGGTGTATAGCACCCCCGCAAACTTCTGATGGAAACCGATTTATAGATTATGGTTAGGAAACCTAGATTAAGAAATTAAGGTTAGAATATAGATAGCTATGTAGTCACATTAGAAACTAGAGGTTAGTTAAGTGTGATATGCTACTACTACCCTAGGATGATGTTTAGCGATATTACCGCTTAGGGTTCTGTAGGACTAGATAGTCGATGTAGATGCGTCATCCGAACCATACCTTTTTCTAAACTAAGGAATCGTATGTATCTTTTAAATGTATATCTTAAGGGATGTTACGGATTTTTAAATGATATCTTTTCCCTAAAAACACCGTAATCCCTGTTTCCAAAACTACGATTCACTTCTTTAAAAATCTGATTGTATGGTTCGGAAGTGTTTGTTAGATTAGATACTATACATGGTAGAGATAGCATATTTATGTAAATTCGACATGATATGAGATATAAATGCGATGGAAGAATACAAGATGAATTTGATGATATGATGAGATGATGATATGATATGATGGTATACGGATACGAATCGATTTAACAGATCAGCCTCCTCTATATAAAAGACCCAAGACTTCAAGTCTTACAGGGAGGAGCCTCCCCATAAGTTTCAAATCGAAAGCAGAAGAACAGAAAAACTCCCCCATAAACTTCAGAGTTCAAGGCGAGAACTACCTCTCTTCAAGGTAGGAAAAAACAAAAGAGATCATAGCATCTCCTCAGAAAAGAAGAAACTTAGTTCTTGGAGCCATGAGACAAAGTCTCTTATAAAGAAAAAAAAGAGATCATATCATCTCCTCATAAAAGAAGAACTTAGTTCTTAGATCCATGAGACAAAATCTCTCATAAACGAGAATTTAATTCTCATAGCACCGAACTGATCAGAACTGCCAAAAACAGTGCCTGGCGCTCAGCACAGAGTGCTCCACGTGGGCGCTATTATAAAGAGCACTTCAGCACTCCAGGTTTGGCGCTAAGCGCCAAACGCTCCACGTGCTCCTCATATGGGCGCTACTTTATAAAGAGCGCCTTAGCACTGCAAGTCTGGCGCTCAGCGCAGAGCGCTCCACGTGCTCCTCACGTGGGTGCTATTATAAAGAGCGCTTCAGGACTCTAGGTCTGGCGCTCAGCGCCAAGCGCTCCACGTCGCCTCACATGGGTGCTACTTTATAAAGAACGCCTTAGCACTCCAAGTCTGGTGCTCGGCGCCGAGCGCTCCACGTGCCCCTCATGTGGGTGCTATTTTATAAAGAGAGCTCTGTAAATAGAGCTTAGTGCCATGAAGAGTGTTCAACACTTAATAAAAAACAAAAAAAAGAGGGGTGTCAGAACCCCAAATCAATGCTCAGCATTGTTGAACAAAAAGAGACCGAGCCCAAACAAATGTTCAACATTTTATTCAAAACTGAGTGGACTGAGTCCAAACAAATGTTCAACATTTTATTCAAAACTGAGTGGACTGAGCCCAAATTGGCCACAAGTCTCCAATTCAGATCAAACAAGCACATGTGCTCACAATCTCTTTAATTGGTCTTATCCCTAAACCTGACTACAGATCTCCCAACCAATATTGGTTCAATGGTATATCTCTTCACACCTCTCATATGTGTTGTTGTAATTCTTCAACGTCTTCAGAGAGGTGGCGGATCCCGACAACTAGAAACTCTATAGGACCGCAATGTCCTTAAATTAATGATGGACTATGATGTTCTTAAACCATGGACTATGATGTCCTTAAACTCCACGGACTATGATGTCCTTAAATAATGGGCCGCAATGTCCCAAAACTAATGACGGACCGTAATGTCCCTAAACTTAAATGATAGAGCCCAAATGCTCTTTCGTTGGATCAAAAATGATCTTGAACCCCTGTTAAGTAGATCTTAGTCTAAAACTTAGACTAACGTATCCTTAACAAACATTTAAGTTGATCTTAATCTTAAAAAAGGTTAACGATTCTTAAATCAACCAAATCCAAATCTAAGAAAATACGGATTTGGACTAATCCATGCCCTACGGACGACAACATAAATTAGTCTCCGTATACAATCCACGGGCAACCAAAAATAAAACAAACACACACGACACGAAGTGAACTTCTGGAGAAGGAGAAAGTGGTTATCGTAACCCGATAACGTAATTAACTGCAGGGGCTTGCGCCTGCAGGGAAGAGCGTCCCCACAATCAAAAACCCCTCGCAAGCGAGTGGGAATCTGACGAAGTCTGCTACAACGGCCGCATCTGTCCAAACCTTCGATATACGATGCCATAAATCAACTTGGCATATTCGAAGAGGTGGACAGATAAAACCAAATAGCATCTTCCCCCAAATTCAGGCAAGACGACCTACGTGGTATCGTCTCTGTTTTCGGCGGTGAACAGATTCTGGCACGCCCGGTGAGACATTTTCCTCTTTCCACTCCACACATCGTGTGTCGTGTTTTTCCGCGATCAAATAATCACGGTATATATGTTTGCAGTTGCCCTTGGGTGATGGGATACTGAAGCCGGTGTTTCGTCTCTATGAAGAATGGCGTTTGCCTCCCACCCTAATAGCTTAGGCTCTGTAATATCCGGTGGAGTCAAGTATGAGCCACTTGCAGCCTCAAATCTCTGCAATCCGGCTCTTCAAGAAATCAACGGGCTTTGATTTAGGTCGATACTCCCATGTACCACCCTCAGTACCTCAACGCCGAGGGAGGAAGCCCAGAGGAAGTCTGTCTTCCACATACTGGTTTCCCAAGCTGCAGCTTTGCCGACGCAGGGAGCAGAATATTCAAGCTGTTAAAGGAAACAGGGGGCAGGCTCGGCAAAATCCTGAAGCTAATCAAATCCTGGCCATAAGAAACAGTCAACGTCGATATCGGCATCATACAAAATGAGCTGGGGGCAGTTCTCCATATGGTCATGTTTTAACCCCAGTGGTGAATGCTGTTGTTCCAACTAGGAACAACTTCAAACTGTTGCGAAGGGCCAGACAAAATTCTTCTACCGCAATATTGAAGAAGTCTCCGCAGCCCATGGAGATCCCATGAGAGCAGAAACCAGTTCGCTCCATGAGACGACTTTCCTCATCTATATATAAGGTGTGGAAGCAGGTGAAAGGGACTCATCCCAAGACGGATCCTGATACAGCGGTTCTTCCCAAAACCAAAGCGGCATTTCACAAAAAAGAGAGGCCCAATAAAGCTCAAGTGCCCGAAGCAAACTCCGAAGGCCAAAACTCCAAACACCCCAAGCCTGGGGGTATGGTAGTTCACATAGTCTATGTGGTGAATTCCAAAGACGAAGATCGAGTTTCTACTAGTCACCAATCCTAAACTTGGTCCCTGACAAAGGTTCAACTGCAACATGGAAAGCTGCAAGAGATGCTCGCTTAGGCGGCAGCAAGCGGTAATCCATCGCCTAAGGAAAATCCTGAGGACGCACCCTAAGAAAGAATAGAGAGGGAGTCGGATATTGATTTCTTAAAGCGCGCTCTGAAAAAGGGTGATACAACAGCGACAGAAATTTCCTCTCAAATGAACCAGATGGACCTTTTGATTAAGAATATGGCTGGAATGATGGTTCAATCGGAACCACTGGCAGATGAACCACCGGTAGTCGGTCCTAAAGACAAGGGTGACATTTCAAATCCTCTGCAAACCTCATCAACAGCTGAGTAGGAAATGATTCCTAAAGAAAAGCTGGACACATATATCGCTCAGCAAGTCAACACTCACTATGCCAGTGAAGTCTCAAATAGGCCAATCAAGATTGGTCGACCGTATCCGGCATGCTACGATCAAATACAGTACCCGACAGAATACATACTTCCGACTTCACATATACAAAGGAACCGGGAATCCTCACTAACACATCGTGCGATTTAAATTCATAACACTGGAGAGAATGATATACTTCTCTTCTGACAGTTCGTCAGCTGTCTGGCGTGCATTGCCTTCGAATGGTATGCGGAACTCCCGAATGACTTCGTGAATACCTTCGACGAGATGGATATGCTCTTCTGTCAGGGATTCGCTAATGAGAACGAACATACTACCGTGACGACGCTGGTCAACAAAAGGGTTAGACCGAATGAGACTTGGGTTCAATATGTTACCCGATGGCGAAATCTCTGGTCAAATACAAGCAATGCATCGATGAAGTTGCAGCCATGGGAATGCTCATAGCCACCCTCGACCCAAATTCAAAGGCGCCCTCGTATAGCCGACGACCTTCCAAGAACTTATGGGTAAAATAGCTCGATAGGATCAAATGGGTCAAGACTCTTTCTCATCCGATGATGACGAGTGAAAAGCAGAGGCAGGATGGCGTTTGTCGCCTACACTCAACAAAAATAAGCTGCTCTGAAGCAACCAATCGACAAAATAGCGACGACATGGGTACTCATTCTCCCCAAGATATACACAGGGGGTATATTTTTCACTGGCGGAAGAATCTCTATGTAGAATGGTCCTTTCTTCTCAAAGGACAGGAAGGATATTAAAGAGCCTACAAACAGGTCCCACAATATAGTGGAATGCTCCGTTAAAAAAAAGGTATGTCCACAAGCAAAATGGGCACGGATGGAAACTCGAAAGGGCGCCCTGAGTAAAAACAGCAGGACTGCCAGCAAGCTTGTGAAAACCGGAAGGGCGCAATCTCGTTAAAAAAACGGTACGTCCGCAAGCAAGATGGGCACGGATGAAAACCCGAAATGGCGCCATGAGTAAAAACAGCAGGGCTACCGGCGAGTTTGTGAAAACCCGGAAGGGGGCAACCTCGTTAAATACACTTACGAGATCCACACGACTCGTGAGGAGAATCCCCATGTGAGACCCTCACGGCTCATAAGATTCAAAAGTCTTAAGTTACAGGGATCTAGACCCGTTCTTAAGCCGTCGCATCTCTTATATTGCCCTACAGGCGGTCCATATTGACCTTTGTATACAATTCAGGGGCACGAATAAATATTTCTTTGCCAAGTTCATTAAATAGAAAATATCTCCATATGGTGAATAACACTTGTAGGTCCTCTCGACTTATAAGGAGAAAGCACTCTTGAAAGATCCTTACGATTTACAAGAGAAGACATTACTCAGGAATCCCCACGATTCTTAAGGAGAAAATACGCCTACGAGATCCTCACGACTCGTAGGGAGAAAACCCTTTATGAGACCCTTACGGCTCATAAAGTCAAAAGTCTAAGTCGACAGAATCCTAACCTTGTCTACTAAGCCACCTTTGTCCAAATCGACAGGGGCAAATGATGATTCGCTACTGGCACGATCCGAGTTGTAGCGATACTGATGCCTAAACAGATGTCAAACTCCAAGTCAACCTCTCCGGCAAGTGTCGTCCCTATAACCATCTAATGAAGAAGGGGACCCAGTTCATTTGGGATCGTAAACGCCAAAGCGCACTGGACAAAATCAAGCAATACCTGCAGAATCCGCCGGTACTGACCGCTCCAGTCAAAAGAAAGCCCCTCATCCTATACACAACAGGCCTTGAAGGTTCTTTAGGCGCGCTATGGGTACAGGAGAATGATCAAGGGAAAGAGAGAGCCCTCTACTATTTGAGTCAAGTTCTCCTGGGGGCAGAAAACAACTACCCCCCTATCGAAAAACACTGCCTGGCGTTAATCTTCGCGATAACGAAGCTTCGGCATTATGCGTTGGCGCATGAGGTCCATCTCATATCAAAAGTGGATCTTCTTAAATATTTGATGTCAAGAGCCATACTAACGGGACGGCTCGCTAAATGGGCCTTACTCTTAATGGAATTCTCGATAACATACCGACCTCTCAAGGCGGTGAAAGGCCAGGCCATCGCCGACTTCCTCACTGAGCATTCGATATCTGCCGATTCACCCCTAAACTGCGAATTGCCAGACGAGCACACGTTTGACACGATCGACAGGGAGAGAGGAGGGAGTGATACCCGATGGGAACTCTATTTCGACAGAGTATCTTCCATAAAGAAGCGACAACACAACACCCTTATAATCAAATCGGGGGTAGGCCTTATCTTCGTGACTCCGCAAGGAGGGATAATGCGCTTTGCCTTTTCCCTAACAGAGCCGGGGACAAACAATGAAGCAGAATATGAGGCTTTGATAGCAGGTCTTGAGATCGCTGTCGACATGGAAATCGAAGACCTCCTTATATACGGAGACTCCCAGTTGGTCGTTAGTCAAGTAAACGGCAACTATCAAATGTGCAAACCAGAGTTGGTAAAGTACGGTGAGAGAGTGCAACAATTGCTGACTCAAATCCCTTCCTACGCCCTAGAAAGTATACCGCATGCGGAAAATAGTAAGGCGGATGCGTTAGCCAAGCTCGTTAAAGAACCGGCTGATGAAAATCTCGATGACGTAAGGATCATTGTACAAAGCCGTCGGGTTCTTACACCAGCAGAAATATCTCCGAAGTCGTCTGAAGAAAAGAAAGCGACCAAGCAAACAACCTTACAAATAAAAGACCATGAAAAGGCTAAGGATTGGAGAGAAGTTTTTATAGACTACTTCAAATCCCGTCGAACACCTAAAGATGCATTCTCAAAACATCAGCTCATGAAACGAGCTCTGTTTTTCGCCTTCATCAACGATACTCTATATAGGAGATCTTTTGACTCTCTGTGGCTAAGATGCCTGGGACCGAAAGAAGTAAGGAGAGTCGTCCAAGAAACTCACGACGGACTCTGCGGTTCTCATCAAGCCTGGCTGAAGATGAAGATGAAGATCAAAAGGATGGGCTACTGTTGGCCCACGATAATTTAGGACTGCCTCGAATATGCGAAGCAATGCCACTCATGCCAAATTCATGGAGACTTTATCCACCAGCATCCAAACCCGCTACACCCAACGGTGGCTAACTGGTCATTCGAAATGTGGAGAACCGACATAATTGGACCCATCGAACCAGCGTCATCCAGAGAACATCGGTTCATATTGGCGGCAACTGATTACTTCTCTAAGTGGGTAGAAGCAGCACCGCTAAGAGAAGTGAAGACGGAGAATATTCTCCATTTCTTCAAGACACACATCATCTATCGATTCGGCAATCCGCGACGGATTATCTCCGATAACGGGTCGGCCTACAGAAGTCACAGAATCAGCCACTTCGCACAACAGCTTAATATAGACTGGAGATATTCTTCGGTCTATAATCCCCGAGCTAAAGGTCTAGCTGAGACTTTCAACAAGACCTTGACGAAAATCATAAAGTAGATGGTGTCCAAAAATAAGAAGGACTGGAACAAGAGACTGCATGAAACTCTCTGGGCGTATCGGACCACGTTGAAAACGGCCACAAACACAACGCCGTATGCATTGGTATTCGGCGCTGAAGCAGTACTCTCCTTGGAGATAGAGCTACCCTCTTTACGAGTGGCGGTTCATTACGAGCTAACAGGCGAAGAGAATGCTCATTTTCGGCTTGAGGAGCTCGACGCCCTCGATGAAACTCGTCTCATGGCGCAGCAAAACTTAGAGGCTTATAAAGCAAGGATGGCGCGTTCATACGAAAGACTAACTAGGCCGAGAACATTCTGCCAAGGCGAACTCATGCTAGTTGTCAAAAGACCTATGATCCCAATCGTGCCAAACGGGGGAAATTCGAGCTGAACTATGAAGGCCCGTACATCATAGACAAGGTCTACCAAGGTGGGGCCTGCCTACTCATGGATATGCATGGTGAAAGACCCTTCCGGGCAATAAACGGCCGATTCCTTAAGAAATACTATGCCTGACAAGTCAAATCTCGGGTTAATGATAGATGACGACGCCTATGTCCGCTCGCTATCTTCTTGAGTCAAGAGTTTAAAAGTAGAATCCAACGATACCCCATCCCAAACACGGAAAACAACGGACCGAAACGTCCTGAAACTAGCTACGGACCGAAACGACTTTAAAACTACTACGAACCGCGGCGTCCTTGGGCTAACACGGCAGAAAAAACCAAAAAAACGGTACGTTTATAAGCGAAATGGGCACGGATGAAAACCCGAAAGGGCTCCATGAGTAAAAACAGCAGGGCTACCGGCGAGTTTGTGAAAACCCAAAAGGGCGCAGACTCGTAAAAAATTCATGCACACTTACAAAGTCCTCTCGACCTTGTAAGGAGAAAATACCTGCGTGAGATCTTTACGACTCACAAGGGAGAAACACACATAGGAATCCTCACGATTTCTAAGGAGAAATTACACTTATGAGATTCTCACGACTCGTAAGGAGAATCCTTTTATGAGACCCCCACAGCTCATAGGATTCAAAAGCCTTAAATTACAGAGATTTGAACATATTCTTAAGCCATCACATTCCCTAGATTGCCCTACAAACAGTTCAATATTGACCCTTGTATACATGTTAGTTATATGTATGCCCTAGAGGCCATTACTGTACATTGGATGTATATTGTAGTGGATGCTGGGACATATATAGGTAGGACTTTCTTGTTCGACATGATAGTAAGCTGTCTGGTTGCTCTTTATCTTAACATGTATACTTTCTGTCTCTCTCTGTTACATGTTGATAAAGCCCTTAGGATGTGTACTCGACTTCCAGGACTGTGATGCAGATCATACTAGTGGGGCCTGGGTAGTCCATGAGTACATCCTTCAATGTTCCTAGTCGTGGGAATATCGAGACGGGGCATCGATATTCCAGACTAGACTAGCGTATATCTTCTCGACCCATGTGATGGGCGATGGATGATCCCATATCCATTGGTGTTTAACATCAGAGATGGTATGCGGGTGCTCAGTGGAGACTGGGTACACTGAACGGACTCGCCGAGAACTCCCAGATGGTATTATACCTTACGTCAGATGGCAGTTCTCTGGTGGCACTGGTACAACTTAGTCTGTTGACCCGAGATCGTCATAGAGTCTTGTGTGTCTCCCACTGTGCTTTGATTTCCACCCTACCACGGCTCTATTGAGTCGTGCAAACAGGTGGTTTTTGGGTACAGTCCCGATTCACATTGAGGCAATGAGCGATAGGAGGGGATTCGTCTCTCCCGGTATTGGGGGTTGATGTTGCGCTATGCTCGACTGGCCATAACTGGAAATCCCTGGCCAGGGTTGCAGTGATCTACTGGTAAGTGTTATCAGTAGTTTCACACAAGTTATGGACCTCACGTCAGCATGACTTATCAAGCTATTGGGGTCTGACGTTTACCACCCCTAGGCGAGATATGCGACATATCAGACGAACAGATCGGACTGTACGGTAAGTGTTACTGGTTGGATTCACAGGAGTGTGAGCGGGCTTGCTCGTCGATCTTCTGATCGCTCAATACCCGGGTGGCCGTTACGTTTAGCAGACCGCTTGCAGCTTGTGGGTGTTTGATATGATCATCACCTGCTGCCGGCGTATTGACGAGTCTTTAGAGTCCTACACAGAGGTTTCCTGGCTCAAGCGAAACGAAATAGGAGCGCATATGAGATATGTGCGGGACCGAGAATAATGCGTGTATGTGATACCGTATTCTATTCTCGCGATGAATGTATCGATTGGTTGTATGCGATATAACCTAGTTATCGAATCGAGAATTGATTCGATAAGCCGATACATTGGATATTAGTCGGTCATATGTGATATGACCGGATCGTTAAATCAAGTGTTGATTTAATGATTTAATGTATAATTATATATTTGATATATTACTTTGCATTAACTAATATTTGTTCACTTTAAATGGATTTTCTCACTTGAAATACACAAGTTGTATATGTGATATACTTTTGTGCACTTGTTTGTATCATGTTTGATGATACATGCAAACTTGGGTTTGTGTAAGACTTAAACCATGTTTAGTGAATGGTTAGGGTTTCTTTTCACTTATTTATTTATCTATTTATTTTGGTTAAAAGAAAAGGAAAACAAAATGGTTGCTTTTGGAACTTTCTTGATGCTTCATGCATCTTTGACTAAGTGACCATTCTTGTCTTCATCTCCTAACCCTAACCATTCAACTAAACCCTAGTTAATTCTCTACACTAAACCATGGTTGCTAATATGATAAGTATCATTTTTTTCTATTTGAAATATACTTATCATATTCTTTTCTTCTTCTTCTCCTTCTTCAAGATGAAGAAAAGCTTGCTACCATCAATGGTGAAATGAGAAAAAAAGTGAGAAATCCAATTCTAAAGTGAACCCACTTCCTATTTCTTCATCCTCTACCACTTACCAAGTAGTATAGGGTGTTTTCTTCACAAGTTTCATGACTTGGTGAAGTTGGAGCTTGATCTTGAGTTGCCTCGACGTAGATCATCTTCGGCATCGAAGTCGACGACCTAGCCCGATCAATTCTCCGACGAAACCATCGCCAGAGTCCGGATTCCGATTGGTACAGCGGAGGGACGTCATCACGGAGCCAAGGAAGTGGAGGACCGGATCTACAAAGGTTGTAGTCACTTTCCTTTAGCAATAAAGTCGTTTACTTGCTTGCATCACCTTATCATCTAGTTAACAATCCGTATTAGGGTTTGTAGGCACCTGAAAAAATTTGAATTGGACATGTTTGATCTGTTGTGAGACCTCATTAGTGTGCCTAGGAACCCTACAGTATATAATCCATGGTCACAAATAAACGTTCCCTCACCAAGTCCCACCAACGACGAGGAATGTCCTCATGTGGTGAACAACACTTGTAAGTCCTCTCGACTTATAACGAAAAAACACTATTGTAAGATCCTTATGACTTATAAGAGAACACAACTCCTAAGGACAAAACACACCTACGAGATCCTCACGACTCGTAGGGAGAAACATCTATATGAGACCCTTACATGAAATTAAAAGCCTTAGTCGACAGGATCCTAACCATGATTGCTAAGCCACCTTTGTTCGAGCCGACAAAGGAAAATGATGATTCGCTCCTGAAAATATCTCAGTGGTAGCGATATTGATGCCTAAATCGGTATCAAATCCCAAGTCCTTTTACGGCAAGTGATGATTCGCTCCTGGCAATATTCCAGTCGCAGCGATGCTGATGCTAAGATTGGTATTAGAACCCAGGTTCCGCACTCGCCGCAATAAAATCTGCGAGCCAAAAATGCATATAAAATAGCCAAAATGATGGGGCAACTCGCAATAAAAATCAGTGAGTAAAAAGAAAAAATAGCCGAAATGATTAGGCAACTCGCAATAAAAAGCAGCGAGTAAAAAGAAAAAAAATAGCCGGAATGATTGGGCACCGCGAAAAATTGCCGAAATGATTAGGCAATCGCAACTTTCGCGATATAAAAAACTGAAATGATAGAGCATCGCGGAAGGAAATAAAAAAAAAAGAATGAAAGAATGAAACTTTTGCCGTATAGGTGAGTCCATATTGACCCCTGTATACAATCCATGGGCATAAACGAAAGGAAACCACATTTCCCCACCTGACTCTGTTAAAGGGAGAGTCAGATCTCGACGGCAACATCTATAGCCTAAAAATCAACAACGACATTTTTTCTCACTCCAACCGAATGCAGACGTGACGTCAACAACCGACCTCAGAGTCGCAACGAAGCGGAGCCATGGCAAAGTCCCTAGTTCCGAATCTCGACGGCCACATCTACAGCCTGGAGAACCACAACGGCGTTTCTCTTCATTCCAGCAGGATACGGACGCGACACCACCAATCAGAGCCACGACAAAGTCCCTAATTCTAAGACTCCATGGTTTACAAATAACCTAGAGTCAACCCTGACACCACAGAAAGCGGAGAAAGTCAAACCGGACACCACAGAAAGCGGAGAAAGTCAAACCGGACACCACAGAAAGCGGAGAAAGTCAACCCAACACCGCAGAAAGCGGAGAAAGTCAACCCGACACCGCAGAAAGCGGAGAAAGTCAACCCCGACACCGTAGAAAGCGGAGCAAGTCAAACCCTAACACCGCAGAAAGCGGAGCAAGTCAACCCGGACACCGCAGAAAGCTGAGAAAGTCAAACCCCGACGCTGCAAAAAGCGGAGAAAGTCAAACCCCAACACCGCAGAAAGCGCAGAAAGTCAAACCCCGACACCGCAGAAAGCGGAAAAAGTCAAACCCCGACACCGCAGAAAGCGGAGAAAGTCAAACCTGACACCCCAGAAAGCGGAGAAACTCAAACCCTGACACCGCAGAAAGCGGAGAAAGTCAACCCGACACCGCAGAAAGCGGAGCAAGCCAGACCCCGACACAGCAGAAAGCGGAGAAAGTCAGACCCCGACACCGCAGAAAGCGGAGAAAGTCACCCCCGACACCGCAGAAAGCGGAGAAAATCAAACACTGACACCGCAGAAAGTGGAGAAGGTCAACCCTGACAACGCAGAAAGCGGAGAATGTCAAACCTTGACACCGCAGAAAGTCGAGAAAGTCAACCCTGACACCGCAGAAAGCGGAGCCAGTCAACCAATGATCCCTTGATTCGTCTCGACTAGCAAGGGAGAGCCTTAGACAATGAGGATAAAGATCTGTTTCCTAAGCATTGGGACCCTGCATGTCGGCCCAAGATGGGCCATTGCATACTATTCACGGGTCACACTCTGCAAAGTCGAATCTCAACAATGAGGGAAACAATCATTTATGAGTCCTCTCGACTTGTAAAAGGAAAGAATTCTCTTGTGAGATCCTTACGACTCTCGAGCGAAAATACGCACTTAGGAATCCTCACGATTCCTAAGGAGAAATTATAACTACGAGATCCTCTCGACTCGTAGAAAGAAAAAACCTTCTTGTGACCCTTATGGCTCATAAAGATAGGGAAAGTCTTAGGCTACAAGGACCCTAAACTTGTCTCCTAAACCCTCAATCCTATGGCCATGCATTACTCTGCACTACTTCACCCACGTACAAACTTACATGAGCAAAGTAGTGGGGGGCATTTGTTCCCGCCAAATTCTTCGGCCAAGAGCTATTTATTCCTGGTTACACCGGTTTAAGTTTCGTTTACAGACATGTATGAAATCAGGCTCATTCATATACGCACATGCACACATCAGAGGAAGAACGGGTGTTCAACGACAAAAAGAAAGCATTTAATGGAACATTTTATCCTACACGAAATATATCACCATACATAAGATCAAAAGTATAGGGATTCACAAAACTATGGATAAAATTCTCTAACTCTCTCTTTGCCTTCTCCACCATGGCAAAGCGGAGATCTTCATGAGGAGTAGCTACCCATCGGTCAGCACCGCACTCATCAGCGAAGGCAGACATGACGACCCGCTGAGCCCGTATCTGGCTTAGCAGCCGAATAGAGCGATCCCTCAGTGCTGCGGTAATCAAAAGTGCCTCGTGAAATCACTCGATCTTGTCTTCCGCGGCGTCGAGCATTGCCGGAGTTATCTCTGCCAGATGAGGGGGAATATCATTGATCACGGACAAGAAAACCATCCGGAGCCAAATGGAGCCGATGGGGAGAGGAGATCTTCTACGAGTCAAGAGCTCGTGCAGCACTGTGTCGCATTGGTCATCCGTAAGAGTAGGGTTCACCAAGCGTGCGGCAAAGCGAGGAACAATTTTCTTGATAGGCACCTTTCATGGCTGCCGACGAGCATGTGGATGATTACAAGCCATAGCTCTTCTCTGTTAAAATGATTCTCTGAACATGAGAGAGAAGAGAAGTATTGCTTCAGATTATAAAGGGAGACATTTAAGTCTAGGCACAGAAAATGCTGTGCATGATGGAACTATTTTCAAGCTCTGGGAAAGAGAAGTTTGACTCGGAAAAAACGGAGAAAGAAGGTGAAAAGACAGCTTCAGTAATGAGGCAGCGCCTCACGTGCAAAACACGAAAGCGCTGGTGCCAAGAGCGCTAGCGCCATGAGTCAAAGACTCTGAGGCAGCGCCTCACGTGCAAAGCACGAGAGCGCCAGCGCCCGTCGCGGAAATACGTCATCCAAATGACCCCGTCGCGGAAATACGTCATCCACATGACCACGTTGCGGAAATACGTCATCAAACATGACCCCGTCGCGGAAACACGTCATCCAATGACCCCGTCGCGGAAATACGTCATCCAAATGACCCCGTTGCGGAAATACGTCATCAAACATGACCCTGTTGCGGAAATACGTCATCCAAATGACCCCGTCACGGAAATATGGTGTAACAACTCCAATTTTGTATACCAAAAAAAAATTTTGCTTTAAATATAGTGTACACTTGGAGTATTGATGTTGCTGGAAACAATTTAAGTATCTATTTCCTTACAATAATTACAAGAAGGAGCTTGTAGCTCATTGGTAATACCTTGCACTGCTGAACCAAGCCACCAGAGTTCGAATCCCATACCCCACATAATTTTTATATCTTTTTGTTTTAATTTTTTTTAGAAGTCAAACGGTCAAACAGCCATAACTCACAATTTATTGCGAATTAAAAAAATTAAACTATACCAAAAATCCCCCCAGACCAGACCCGACCCAACGGCGCCCGACTCGGCCCTGACTCGGCCGACTCGACCGGTCGGCCGAGTCGTCAACACAAAAAATCTTCGTGTTGACCTGGTCTCTTTAACTGCATACTCTAAAATTTTTGTACAGTTACCAATTTTCCAATAAATCTCTTTTAAGACAAAATTTAATGAATTTTTAATGTTTTTTATATTTTTTTTAAAATATTTTTTACCCTAACCCTAACCCTAGCCTAGCCCTATATAAAGACCCCTATACTCTACCTTTTCCCTTCACAACTCTAAGTCCACTCTCCCAAATTCTCGAGAGCTCGGTACGAAGAGCGAGAAGCGAAGCGCTGCCGAAATCGACGACGGATTCCGGCGACCGGATAAGGACCTTCGCGACGTTTTCAACGAATCGACAACCATCACGACCTCTAGCTTCCTTAGCTTGTCCAAATCGTAAGTCCCACCTTCTTCTATCTCTCTTTTCTTTAAGATAAAAATACGACTTTTTGGAACCCGACGGAAATCGGACAAACCGATTTCCGATTTGGTTTTTCTCTAAATTTCCACTTGTCACCTAATACATATTATCTACCCATATGCTTGTTGACTATTAATCACCCATAAACCAATTTAATCAAACTTTTTCACATGAAATGATAAGTTCTTTGCAAAACCGTACTCTTTTCATAAAAATACCATGAAGTTCATTTTTCTTAGTTTAATTATTTTCCTCACTCATAAATAGGTTTATCTTGATCACTAAACTTGTAGAACCCAATTTGAATGAAATTTCACACATAAAATGATAACGTTTTCGAATACCGTATTCTTGCGCTATAATACCTTTAAGTTTAACATAGCATGTTTTCCCTTTAAACTTCACCAAAACTTAATATAAGTCACGGGGTAATGACCTACCCCTACACACACTCAATATAACCCTAATTGATAAATATCAAAAATACAGAATACGAAATTACAGGACTTTTCATTAAAATACCCTAATCTTTATAACCTTTATTGAAAACTTTAAGTTGTAAACATTTCTAAGTAAAATCTTTTAATAAAATGAAAGCACGATTGGTCATGGACATCGATCGTTTATCTAAACTGACTTTGTGGTGTCTAGGCTAGGCAAGTGAGCTTGGGTAACTTTAAAAGGCCCGTCTCACGATTCGTGAGCGGATCCCTCCCTCCTCACTTGTACTTACCTGGCCACAATTGGCGGTGAAGAGACGATTTGAGGCTTCTAATGATTCATCGTTTAGACCTTAGAAGTAGGCTAGTTGGCTTAGGCAACCCTAACAACTAAAATACGGAAAACTAAACTCTTTTGCAAATAAATACCTTATATTTATAAAACCGTTTTCCTAAATGAGAAGTGTTTATAAAACCTAAGCAAAGTGCCGCTACAACCCACTTTGGGGAACCTGTTAGGGATAGTACGGTTCATCGTGCACCCGCAGGCTAGTAGTGCGAGATTCAGACCTCCGCAAGGAGCATTCGGTCTCGAAAGGTTTAAAATACGATAATTAAGGAAAATGAGATTTTTGAATATAAAATATTCATTTAAAAATTATTCATGTGTTAATATATATATAATTATCATTTAAACACCTATTTTATTATAATATGAAATTTTCACATTTTCCTAAAAAAATTACAAGATTAAAAGTTACACTAAAATACCATGAATTTCAGATAAAACAATTAATACTTTTATTAGGATATATTCACTAGAATAACACAAATAAAATTCACATTTATTATAGCAATAAAGACGATTATTAAATACTTGAGGTGTATTTTGAAAACTATACAAAAGTACTTTTTACATAAACCCCCCTCAAGTTTCACAAATTACAAAAAGGCCCCTAGCTAATATTGAACTTCAAATTATCTTTCTTTTAGTCTGACTCGGGTTAGAGTCTGACTATTCCTGACTCGAATACAATTCAAGTCAATCTATATTCTTTAATATTCCAACATAATTTTGAATACATGAAACCCTGAATCCAGTTAACAATATATTCCTTTTGACTGAATCAAATCATGGATATTCATCCATTATCCTGATATTCCATTTACCTGATTATACAGTTACAACATGTTTACTGATATCATGGTTTTGGTCAGTCACTCAACTTACATATTCCAATACTACAATACTGTTAAAACACTACGGGGTTTAAGGGGTAGATTGGTACGGAAGGTGTTAAAGGTGGCACGAGGTGGTCAGATTAAGACACCTAACCTGAATCCTGTTGCTGTTGTACCGTGGCATAACGGTTCCTTGTACTTTCCTTTTGCCATGATCTCTAGCATATAGAAATCCCCCTCGTATACACTGGCATCCTTCTGTACCAAGCTACAAACAACAGCGTTACACAATGTTTCATAATATCCGACAATATAACACTTTAGAAAATATATACTGTTACTCTGTCATTCTCATTCTCCTTATTCTTTGGGACTTACCGAGCGATCTGTTCGCTGACGACATTCTATTCTTTCTTCTTTGAATGTCGTCAGGTGCGTTGGACCAAGCTGAGATCGAGCCCACCGGTGAAGATTTGGAGCAGTTCCAAGAAGATCCAGAGCTCTAGATAATTATACCTTGTTCTTTCCAGTATTTTTCATTTCTGTTATGCCACTGTTTAGGCATTGCTTTTTCATTCCAGTTGTATTTTCATTTCATGCATTGTACAAAGAATGTTATTAATAAATGTTATTGTTATTTCAATATCATTTGTCTCTTGTGATTATTTTATATTGCTTAGCTACGCTTAGCGTATGTACTTCTGAGTACATACGTAGCGGACCTCGTCGCGTCCACTTCGCCGTACACTGGGAAGCGGGGCGTGACATACGTCATCCACATGACCCCATCGCGGAAATACGTCATCCAAATGACCCCGTCACGGAAATACGTCATTTGGATGACCCCGTCATGGAAACATGTCATCAAACATGACCCCGTCATGGAAATACATCATCAAACATGACCCCGTCATGGAAATACGTCATCAAACATGACCTCGTTGCGGAAATACGTCATCCAAATCACCCCGTCGTGGAAATACGTCATCAAATGACCCCGTCACGGAAATACGTCATCCAAATGACCCCGTCGCGGAAATACGTCATCCAAATGACCCCGTCGCGGAAATACGTCATCAAATGACCCCGTCGCGGAAATATGTCATCCAAATGACCCCGTCGCGGAAATACGCCATCCAATGAACCCGTCGCGGAAACACGTCATCCAAATGACCTCGTCGCGGAAACACGTCATCAAACATGACCCCGTTGCGGAAATACGTCATCCAAATGATCCCGTCGCAAAAATACGTCATCCAATGACCCCGTCGCGGAAACATGTCATCCAAATGACCCCGTCGCGGAAATACGTCATCAAACATGACCCCGTTGCGGAAATACGTCATCCAAATGACCCCGTCGTGGAAATACGTCATCCAAATGATCCCGTCGCGGAAATACGTCATCCAAATGACCCCATATGGCCAAAGTCAACTCTCGACCTCCCCGTCAAAGCAATGCTTTGATTTGGGAGCAGGTCAACTCATCAATCACTTACGAGTTCTCTCGACTTGTAAGGAAGAAAATTCTCTTGCGTGATCCTTACGACTCTCAAGAGAAAAATACACTTAGGAATCCTCACGATTCCTAAGGAGAAAATACACCTACGAGATCCTCTCGACTCGTAGGGAGAAAAATCTTTATGAGACCCTCACGGCTCATAAAATTGGGAAGCCTTAGGAGGTAGATCTGAACCTGACTCCTAAGCCATCGCTGTCCAACAAAAATATTGAAATAGATTATCTACAAAATGCATTCGCTGAAAAGGGATACACTACCATGAAACAAAATATGTCTTTTATTCATGAATCAAAATGAATACAAAGTACAATCTATAAAAGAATCAAAAAAAATACTCTCATTCAGGAGTATGTACAAAAAGAGAATAAAAAGAAACACATACAGTTTTTCAAGCCGGCGGACGATTTAGTAGATTCGCCAGTTCATCTTTCTTCCGCTGGGTCTCAGCTTCATGATTCGTTATTACTATGAGACGGACCTCCGCTTGAGACTGTTGAGCCTTGTACGAGGTGAGCCGACTTTCAAGCTCCGTTTCGGTAACTTTGTGAGCTTCAACCATCTCGCGGGTAAAAATGACGGTTTTATCAATTGCTACCACCTCCCTGATAGCTTCTTGAAGTACCCACCAAACTTCATACGCACGAGTGGTCTTGGCCGTGAGTTCAGCTTAAAGTTCCCCCAGCGCATTGGAAGCCAGCTCCCTCTCTGAAAACTTTCGGTTGAGCCTCTTCTCATATGACTGCATATTTGCGGCACACCGTTCAACCAGCCCCTGCAAGCTCGCCTTTGTAGCCACGACCTCTGAAGTTTTTCCTAGAAGTATAGTTTTAACAAAACGAAAAGAAGTGATAATAAAATGCAAGGTATTTTAATGAAAAAGTTTAATTATGCTTGTTTCATATGAGATTCTTGGTTAAACTTGAATCTAAATATTGATATTTAAGGTTACAAGTATTGTGTAAAATTAAGTTGATCAAATTATAAAGGAAAATGGAGTTTATAGGGTTTAGAAAAAGAATATCGGTAATAACTCCACTTTACCGATTTGAGATTTAAAAATGAATTTTAATGAGAAGGAGGAGAGCTGGGAGGGATTTACAGTTTGAATATCTCAAAGAAAGAGTTAGGAAAAAGAGGGAGGTTTCGTGTGCGTCACGGGAGCTCCGGAATCGGTTTCAATTTTCGACGGAAGAAGCTTGTTCGCTAACTCCACTTGCACTTATGAACTTTTGAGAGAGTTTTTGCTAGAATTTTCAGAATGGTGAAGAAGTAGCGCATGGGGTGGTATTCATAGTGGAGAATTATGGTTTGGGAATAAAAAATGTGGATTAAAAAGTATTAAAATACTTTTTAAAATGATATTAAATGGTGAAATAAAAGGTCTCTGTTTGATTGCTGGGAAATCAAACAATGCAGAGGAGTTGAAGAAAGGAGTGTGCAAAAGCACAGATCAATCTGGACCCATCTGAACCGTCCCTGCCGGCCTTAGGGCTATTTCCGCCGGTCGATCGAGATTCGTGCCACCGGATTAATTCTCTGTTTACACTATTTTGCACATGTTTGATTTTTATGAACTTTTCATTTCCCCGTGTATTGTACGTGTAACTTTTTTGGCTTCCAAAAAGTTAAAAAGAAAAATCAGAAAAAATTTGGTCTGATGGAAATCAAACACACATGCTACGTCACAGCAGTGCAAAGGCTTTACCAATGAACAACAAGTTGTTTCTTGTTTTTATTTAACAAAAGTGACTTATAACTCAAATTCAGACTGTAATACTTTTTTCTTGTATATTAACAGGAAAATTTCTGTACAGACATTTTAAATTCGTTACAATCATCATGAGAGAAGGGAAATTAAGAATATTTTACTAACTTATTAGGATCCATGTACTTTGTAATGGTAAGTATGATATTGGCAATAATCCATACATTATTTTTAGCATGAGTTTTTCTAGATTTTATTTAAGGGGCCATGAAATGCACAGAGAATACCCTAATGTTTCATATCTACTTTTTCTTACATACTTATTATCTTTTCCAATGCATCTAAATTCAAAATTTCCTTAGCTATGCCAGTCATGCATTAAAAACACTATAATAAAACATTTATTTAAATTATACAAAATCCTGTTTAGCTTAGTTGGTAGAGCACAAGGCTCATGATATAGCGACAGCGTTTTCTTTTTAATTTTTGTTCTAATGTTTTTTCCAAAAAATTGGCCAAAACAAAGGGAAAGAAATTTGTTATCCTCCCTTCTTTGCATTTTTTGTTCTAGTGTTTTTTTCAAAATAATTGGCCAAAACAAAGGGAAAGAAATTTGTTATCCTCCCTTCTTTGCAAAATACCGGCTTCAGAAAATTAATTATTCCGACCTTATGTCTGCAAAATACAAGTTTTGTAATTTTTCCTTGCAAAAACGACAAAAATAAAATTTCTTTCCAGCTCATTTGGAGCACAAAATTATGAATTGAACTCGTTTTGAAAAAGACATGAAGTATATAAAATGTCTGGCCAATAATCGTACACATAAATCAGTGATTGCAATGGCAGAAATGGTTGAGGCTTGATATATTTTACCGTCACAAGACTCCACAACCATGGTACCTGTCACAACCCACAGCCATGGCATCTGATATGTTTTCAAAGATTAAACCCATGTTATGTCTATATAACATCCCTAAAAAATATAGTTCACTGCGTCAATCTAAAGCTGTGAGTGTTACGAGAAGATATTTTTTTATGTTTTAACCGTCTTATATCCATTATGGGCATGTTTGTTTATACGGAAATTGCATGGATATATCTGAAGCTGGCACACTTCAAATGCTTGAGTTGTTTGTGGCATGGCTGTTTCCAAAATTTCCTTTCTTTGAGAGCTCGTTTGGTTGTCAGGAAGTAACGGAAGAATCGGAAGTAATGCTGAAGAAACAGACCTAAATCTTAGTTCCAGCGTTTGTTTGTATATTTTCTGAAGAAGAAGGTAAAAAATGGAACGCTTACTATATTTCTTTCATAAGCAAAACAACAAAAAAATAGCTCTTTGAGGAGTAATAAATTATTGATTTTTTTAATGATAGAGGCAACAAAGAGAAGCATTAAATAATTTAACCGAATCCTTTTCTTATTCAGTGTGCACCATGGTTACTTTGCATTCGGGAATAAATTTTTTGAAATAACCATACCATATAGGACCCACATTCCGCTTCTACGTAAACAAACAACTAAAGTATTTGAAGCAGGCTTATTTTCGGTACTTCCACGTCGCTTCCATGCAAATAAACAAGCACTCATAAAAGAAACATATGAAGTTGTCTCATGTTCTACATCCTTCTTCCAACAATATATACACAAACACTTAAAGTAAGATTTAGGTCAGCTTCTATAACATTTTTCAAGGAAACAACTTCAAGTTTACTTTCGGACAAACAAACGGAGCCCCCGGTTTGGATAAACACAAACATAAATTAAAAACAGATTGAAAAATAATATGAAAAAACGCTACAGTTCTTGAATAATCTCGAACCGACGTGTCCCTGCAATCACGAAATATCTTCACAGATAACGACGAGGCGCCTTGGATGCAGCCATTTAGGTCCCGAAGGGCTACGTGGCCTAGCTACAGTTAGTCCCGCTTCAGCCGACAGGATGACGACACGTGTACGGTCGAGAGCCATTTCCTCTCTTCTCCCATCTTTGGGATTCATTTTGTGGAACATTTGGAACAAAATTAAATTTTGAATTAAAATTAAAGAAGATGTCTTCCGCTTGCTGTGGTGGAAACTGCGAGTGTGGAGCCGATTGCAAATGCGGCAATGCATGTGGAGGGTAAGTGGAATTAATAATTTTGTTGATTCGATTAGTACTTAATTTTATATGTTTTGATTGTGATTGGTTATTTAATTTGGTGGTGGAATGATTCTAGGATTACGAAACACCAGTGAAATTAGAACCTTATGATACATTTATGTTGAGATGGAATAATATTATTATATGAATATCTATGGATGAAAAGAACATTTTTCCAACTAATTAAATATAGAGGAATTTGTTTATCTAAATGTTAGACACGACAATCAGCAACGTGTGCAAGCTCTTAAGTTTCTCCACAAGAAGATCTTTGTTAACTTTACTAGTAGTATTATGCACCCGCGACGCCAGTGCTGTGAAAATAAAACATAAATGATACCGACATGGAACTTAGAACGTGCAAAGAGATAGTTTCAAAATAATTAAGGAGTAAACGGTTTTTATCATTAAAACGGTATGATTAGTTTAGAGAAAAAGACAGTTGCCCATAAAAGATAAAAGTCGGTAGTGAATTTAAATTTACAGGGTAACTGTTTTTTAACATTTAATAATTAAATTTTAGTAATATTTTGACACATAGACAAAGACTGGTGCCATAAAATTGTAGCCTCGAATTCAGGTCAAGTTTCTAGCCCTTTTCCTTTGGCATTATAATAGCAGAGAGAGGGATTATGGGGTGTCTCTTCCTCACCTTTTAATCGAACATCATTTTTCGGGGGCTTTGATCCCCAAAGTTCTTTGAGCTCGTAACCAGATTTTGCCATCTAGGGATAATCTATACCTTCTCAAATACAAGACATTAGTAACAGTAGATCAATTGCCCGCCCCCCCCCCCACCCCAATATGCATGCTGTTATAAATTTTTTCTTCGTTTTTTGTTTCATTTTGAGTGCAGGTGCAAGATGAGCCCTGATGTGGTTGAGGAGAGAAGCACCAGCACCACTGCTGAGACCATGATCCATGGTGTGGCTCCTCCCAAGGAGTATGTTCCTGTTCCACCATGAAACCTTCTCTTAAATTTTTTTTATGAGTTAAACGAAAAACATTATAAATATTTTGTGCAAATCATCTCATTAATTAATAACAGGTTATGAATCTATGAGAGGAAGGATAATTTCCCAATATTAATTCTTTACCTACCTTTCTAATTTGTTGGCTAGAGACAATTTACGGTTGATAGTTTTTTTTCTGAATGTGATTCGCGTGATTGTATAACATATATATTACATGGTTAAGATCTAACGATGTAATATAAACATTAAACTTTTAATATGAAGATCTAAGGATGTCTTTAGAAGTAAGAAGAGAATAGATGTAGGCATTGATTGCCTAGATGTGTGCGTGCAGCGAGTGGGAGATTAGCGTGTTTGAAATTTGAATCTAAAGAAATCAGTTAAAAAACAAATCTGGGATACGATGTGGATAACTTGACATGAGAAGCTGTTGCGATATTTTTCTATTTTATCAATTTATTATGAAAATACTTTTTTAAAAATTAATTGTTAATGCAGGCAAGTTGGAGGAGTAGAATCGACTAGCTCTGGAGCTGAGAGCGGAGGCTGCAAGTGTGGAGCCAACTGCGCCTGTAACCCATGCAACTGCAAATGAGGGAGAAATTTTGTGTTCGACAACCATATATGTGTGTTGAATAAGTTTTTAGGTACTTGATTAGAATAAATAATTAGGCCATGGCCATCCTTGTTTGAGGCTTACAAGGAGTTGTTTCCATGGCCTAAAGTTTGGTACCGATCTTGTATGTCTTTTTTGTTTCTGGTGTGGGAGTGTGGTAATCTTTTATGTTTGTAAATTGTGCTGTTTTTGTTCTAAATTAACCAGCTTAATTCCTCTAGTATATTATTATTTTTGCATATGCACTTTCTGCTACTGCTTTGATATCATACGCCAACATGTTTTTTAGGGTCTATCGGTTGCCCTTTCTCAATGGGCAGAGCTGATTTGATATCATTCTAGAGGAGTTCGACTTAGATCCGGGCCATCTGTTATTGTGGGCTGCGAGTAAATGATCGGTAGTGTTAGGTTTGATAAGGAGTTGGGGATAACACCGCAACATGCACGTAGCTCAAAGAGGGTTTGAGTGTGCCTTCTTCTCTTGTGTAATGAGAACAAGTGACGGAGAGGAGTGACCAGAGTGGATGCGAGTCATGAGGGTGTGTTATCCTCTATATCCTCTTTTTGACTTGAGCAATATTTTACCATTGCACTGAATTTTCAAAGTTATGATAAGTATGAAGATTTTGTTTTTATATATTTTATATGCGAGCAATTAATTCTTTGCTTTTGCTTTTTCATTTTCCTTCTAGCAAATGTATTAATTTTCTTTTAAAAAAACTAAATCACTAAGCAATCCTTGACTATGTGCTTTTGCTAATCAAATATCTTGCTATAAATAAATTGTGGGTAAATTACACTAAAATACCTTAACTATCATGTTGTTTCACTAAAATACCTTAAGGCTTTTTAAATTATAGTTAAATACATTAAAGTATGGTTTTCAAGTGATTTTATACATTAAAAGTAGCACTTAATATATTTTACTGTAATAAAAAAAACTTTAAGGTGTTTTAGTAAACAGTCATGTTATTAAGAGTCTTTTAGCGTAATTCACCCATAAATTATTGTAAACTCCATTAGAGTTTTCTTTAAATAAATTAGTTCCTAACACGTTAACGGATGATGAGCATGAATTGATCTACTTGTACTTCTAAATATGTGTTTCTATTTCTCAGAGAATCGGAAAGGGGAAAATAAGCAAAACCCCTTTTTATTAGTTGGTAATGATTTTCGGCTTCTTGAGCTACAAGGCTTGCATGTCAAAATATCGGCACAATAGTTCAAAATCCAAGTGGATTTGAAGACCGCCAGCTTCCTCACCGTTTTATTAACCAAGCACTTTAAGAAAAGATTTACTCACGACGTGAGAATCTAAGTGATGAGGCTCGGTGTTGGCGACTCTTCAAATGTTGACACGTTGCAGAAGACGTGTCCCAGAACCTACGAGAAAGGATCCGGAACCTCGGTTAGAGTTTCCCGACCTTCCGAGGCTTTCCAGACCACCCATAGCTCACCTCCGAGCTGTCGCAGAACAAAGATGTCTCAGCCTCCCGCTCGTTCCCGAGCCTCCCACCGAGCTCATATTCCTCGGTCTCACCGACCGACCAGCAGCACTGATCACAGGCGTCTCCGTCATGGCTCCGCGAATATCTCCATGCGCGAGATATCCGTCGCCCACATCCCGCGTTCCACGCCATCACGATCCTCCATTAACGAGCATGTCTCGTCATTAATGCGGGATCCCGCCTATCACGCGGGCGTGACGTCAGGGGCGTAACGGCCGGCGTGATTCTCGCGCCTGCCTGCACATTGCTGCCGCTATTTAAACCGCTCTCTCAGACGATCGAGTTAAGCCATTTTGACTCTACCAGGCCGTTCCTCTGCCAAAATACCCCATCTAACTTGATCGTCGGAAGGTCCTTGGTGGTACAACCACCCCGGGTCTTCTTTGCAGGTAACTCGGCCTCAACCATACAAAGCCTATTGAGATCCACACGCTCTAGGAGTCAACCCTCCAACTCAATCCCAACCGTCCATCAGCGCTCGCAGCAGATCAGCGGAAGATAACATCTAAAGGAGATCTAGACCTCCATCAGTTGGCGCCGTCTGTGGGAACCTCCAGATCCACACGCTAAAGGAGACAACCTCCAGATCAAATCTCAGCCGTCTGCCAACGCGTGAAGAGAACAACAGAAGATAACATCTGAAGGAGATCCAGACCTCCATCAGTTGGCGCCGTCTGTGGGAACTTGACTAGTTCCACGCAATGAAAGTTCATCTTCCGATCCCGACTACATGGCAAGCGGTCACCGCGACGATCCAAGCACCAGTCGTCGCCCTCCCCGCAGTGGAGATGGGGGGGAATCCTCTCCTCCACCAAACGCCATTCATGCCCTATCCACTCGGATAGATCGACTCACGTCCGTCGTGGATACGCTCGTCCGTGTCCAAACGGCCGGACAAGCTCCCCAGGTCGCTGCTCCCCCTCCGCGGGACCGGGACCCCTATAGAGAGAAAGAAGACTCTGCCCGCGTTGGCACGACCGATCACCGCCTCGCTGTCTCCGGCAGGCGCAGATCCCCCGGGCCGACATATTCAATGACCCGGTGGGCACCGCACAATTTAACTCCGAGGTATTACGCCAGAGCGCCTCGCCCCGAGCCCCATCACGCCCCCATCCCTCCCGAGGAGGTGTCGGTTAGCTCGTCTGCACCCCGGCATGACCGGCACCCCCTCCCTCGACGGGGTCACGCACACGGGACTCGTCACAGCAGCTCGAAAACGACCTCGCCAGGAGACCTGAGGAACATCATCGAACGGAATCGGGGCCGTGGCCACGCAGAAGTCTCCGGTAGCCGAGGCAAAAAATCGGGGTATGCCAACTCCTCGGGATACCACGGCCGACTCGACGCCCTCGAAAAGAAGATCGAGAGTATGCATCGGGAAGGTCGTCATTTGAGCGACGGGGCTAAGTACGCCGCCGACTTGCTCACAAAACCCTTCACCGAAGAGCTGCTCATCGTCCATGTCTCTTCCCGGAACAAGCCCCCAAAGGTCTCGCTCTTCGACGGGAAGTCAGACCCGAAGGACCACTTGGACGTGTTCACAGCCGGGATGAGTTTCTAGGACTGTTCCGACGCCGACCAATGCCGAGCTTTCCCAGCCATTCTCATCCGCTCCGGACGAGACTGGTTCCGAGGACTCGCGCCACGCTCGATCTCAACCTTCGACGAGCTGGCCACCCAATTCCTCGACCACTTCGTCGGAAACAGACGGCAGAAGCGGACCGTCGACCACCTCTTCACGATAAAAAGCGGGGACAAGGAAACCTTTAAAGGGTACATAACCCGCTTCTACAACGCCCTCCTCGAGGTCCCAGAACACCGGGACGAGACGGTCATTACGGCCCTCAGGTCAGGTCTTAGGCACAAGGAGTGGTTACGCTCCTTTGCATTAGCGCAACCTAAGACCATGGCCGAGGTAAAGGCCTGGACCGAGCGAAAGATCCAGCTCGAGTCCAAGGTGAACGCAAATCTCCCCCGGGCAGAGCAAACTGACCAGAAGAAAAGGGCGAGGGAAGAGAAAAAGAGGCTTGAGCGGCCAAAGCCCTACTCCCCGAAGTTTCAGGAGTACACCCCGCTCAACGTCTCCCAGACGGTACTGCTGGAGGCTAAGAGAGAGAGGTTCTTCAAACTCCCTCCGGTCTTGCGCATGGCGGCAAAGTGCACCCGGGGTCCCTACTGTGGCTTCCATAGGTCCCAGGGCCACTCCACCGAGAACTGCCAGCAACTCCGAGACTACATCGAGGAGTTAATCCGCTCGGGGCATCTGGCAGCATACTTGCGAGACAAGCGGCAAACCGACCATGAAAAAGAGCACCACCCCACTCTTGGCGAGTTGACGATCGGCCAAATCATAGTCGTGTCAGCGGGGGGGTTATGACGGGGACCGACGAGGACCTCGACGAGATATCCCCTCCCTCGGATATATCGGCTCGCCGAAAGTTCGGCAGGCCACGAGCTAATTAGCTTCATGGATATTTTCTCCGGCTACAATCAGATCCGTATGAATCCGGCAGACGAGAATCTCATCGCATTCATAATGGACCGGAGGGTATACTGCTACAAGGTGATGCCTTTCGGCCTCAAAAACGCCGGAGCCACGTACCGATAAAAAGAATATCTACGAGCGCGTACTTCTTCTTTCACTAAGGCAATGTAAACTTTTTTCAAGTTCTTTCTGTTTATATAATAAGAAGGGAACAATAAGACATTGCAAAAATAAGAATTTTATTTATTCCAAAGGGTACCATGAGCTCCTCAGCCTTACAGAAAAATAAAGGAAAAGTTACAACAAAAGGGGAACGGGATCGAAGAAGTACTCCTAGTGGTACTCAGAGTAGATCTCCACTAGCCGGGCCCTAGCCTCTGCAGCCCGCTCCCGTCGGTGCTGCAAGCGAACCGGGACGCCACGAAAGCACCCGACACTCCGCCCTCTGCTCCTTGGCTCACGATGTACCTCTGTTTAAAGAACTCCAAAATAAGCACCAGGGATCGGTCATGCCTGGCCTTCGAGATAAGGCCGAGCAGGAAGATCGAACGCACCTTGTCGAGCGCCTCGTTCAAAAGCTCCTCGGTAAAGGTGTTGTCCAACCCCGGGGACCTCCTCCAAATAGTGTACATCAGCAGCTGTAGGAGGGACGACCGCTGAGGGAGAAGCCGGCCGAAGTGACCCTCGAGACGCTGGACCACTCCCCGGTACCCATCCTTCGTTAAGGATTGGTAGTACAAGGAAATATCGTCAAAGGTGATGATCTCTTCGACCGAGTACATGCGCCCAGTCATCTCAAAAGAAGACGTGCCGAAAGGGTCTCAGATTTCCTTCTCCATTTATAACTCAAACAAAATCCTTGGGGACCCAGATTTGCGCGCGCATTGGCGCGAATCCTGGGATCCATCAAGGTTACTCCAATGCCACGCCCCCACATGGCATAGCTGGCGCAACTTCCTGAAACGTTACGCCTCCCCCAAGCTTTCCTGACACGTGCAGCCTGCAATGATCACCCCTCCGGATCCACCAAGCAGCCACCCTGCTCGGTCCATCCTTCGCAGACCGCTACTCGGATTCTTCAACAAAGCAATAAACTCACAAAGCCGAGCAGCCGCCCTGCTCGATCCCTCCTTGGCCAGTAATTTCTTACCCACGACGCCAAGGATCGAAGCCCTCCCCAAGAGGCAACCGAGCGGCTACCCCGCTCGGTAATCCTTGGCTGGTAATTTCTTACCCCACGACGCCAGGGATCAAAGTCCTCGCCAAGAGACACCGGGCAGCAACCCTGCTCGGCCCGTCCTTAGCAGGACTCTTACGGCCCCTCCCGCACTAAGGATCAAAGCCTTCGCCAAGAGGCACCGTGCAGCAACCCTGTTCGGCCCATCCTTAAGGATCCAAGCCCTCGCTAAGAGGTACCGGGTAGCAACCCTGCTCGTCCCGTCCTTAGCAGGCCTCTTACGGCCCCTCCCGCGCTAAGGATCAAAGCCCTCACCAAGAGCCACCGGGCAGCAACCTTGCTCGGCCCGTCCTTAAGGATCTAAGCCCTCGCCAAGAAGCAACCGGGCTCTCCCTTGCTCGGTTATCCCTGGCTGGTAGTTCCCTACCCCATGACGCCAGGGATCTAAGCCCTCGCCAAGAGGCAACCGGGCTTGCCCTTGCTCGGTTATCCCTGGCTAGTAGTTCCCTACCCCACGACGCCAAGAATCTAAGCCCTCGCCAAGAGGTAACCGGGCTCGCCCCTGCTCGGTTATCCCTGGCTGGTAGTTCCCTACGCCACGACACCAGGAATTTAAGCCCTCGCCAAGAGGAAACCGGGGTCGCCCCTGCTCGGTAATCCCTGGCTGGTAGTTCCCTACCCCACGACGCCAGAGATCTAAGTCCTCGCCAGGAGGCAACTGAGCAGCTTCACTGCTGGTCCATCCTTAGCAGGCCTCTTACGGCCCCTCCCGCGCTAAGGATCAAAGCCCTCCCAAAGAGGCGACCGAGCAGCTACCCTGCTCGATCATCTCTGGCTGGTAGTTCCCCACCCTATGACGTCAGGGATCAAAGCCCTCGTTAAGAGGCATCGGGCAGCGACCCTGCTCCGTCCGTCCAAGTCTAAGCGATCTCTACCTCGACTTCGGGGCCATGGAGATACCGTCCTTTCACCGGTCTTTGCATACTTGGCAAATGATTGAATTCAACCCGACGTGCAATCGATAGACGAAATACCGATCTAAAGATGAAAGCAGTACTGTGCAAATACAAATGTTTACCACAAACAAAAGGAAAATGCGCACGCAAAGAAACTGCAAAATGGATTTTCTATTCACAAAAATCAGAAGTATTTCCGAAGGTATTATGGGCTTCCCAGCCTTACAAAAATGCTTGGAGGCTTACAAAATTTTGACGCAAAATAAGGAGGCGAGAAAGTTCAGGCCTCAGGGCCGACGAGAAGCCCGATGAGCCGCGCGTCCACTACGACTACCGGGGGGGGGCATCTTCGGGGTCGACGCCCACGGCGGGAATCCCGGTGATATGGCAGGACTCATATTTGAGATACGTCCTGATAATATAGCGGATCTTTAGACGACGATACATATCAGAGTGATATACTTTGAATAATGGACATGTGGTCGTGATATGAGATATGTCATGTTAGATATTTATAGTAGGTCGCATTGAGTGATGTACCCTTCTTTATGACGATATATGATGTTGATATCAGTTATTTGAGGCTGTAGGTCAACAGCCAGATCATGATTGGATTGATGATATTAGTGTTGTACTAGACGTAGGTCAGTATCCTGGATGATGATCTTGATAAAAAAGGATATCAGATAAATAGTGTGATGAACATGATATTGACCTGTACCCCGATTTGGGATGCCGTACGACGGATTTACGTACGAGCTATATTTTGATGTTTGATCCGCACTCTCGACTTGGGAACAAATGATTTTTGAGATATGGTATCGGATTGATATGATTGAGGCGGGATCACCAACTGTGTGTGTGTGTGTGTGTGTGTGTGTGTGTATGTATCGACTCAGAGGTTAGGCGGTTTCCCTTACCTGCAGCTAGCCTATTAGCTCAGCCCTATAGTTGGTGTAGCTGTATGACTTCTATGACATTAGATGCAGTTTAGCTACCATTGTGTTTAGTATTCAGTTTCTGCATATTATTATTGTTGCTCCGCATCGCATACTGTTATGATTCAGATTCCATTATTGTTATCCTGTTGTTAGGACAGCAGCACCATTACCGATGATGCGTATGTACCACGTACACTTATTTGCCGGCGCACACACATTTTCATCGGTAATTGCCATGTCACGTACACTTAGATAATGTTATTGCTTGATTTAGCTTGATTAGCTAGTAGTGACATGATATTAGTGTACTTGCCATATATGCCAGCTTGACATTTTAGTTATTACTTGTCACTTCATGTACACTGTTGTTTATTATATGCTGCATTCATGGATTCTCATGCTTATATTCATGGTTTACATGCTATTGATGATTCGGATTTCCATGAAATTTTCTGGATTTGGAGGAAAACCGCAAAACATATATAAACTGCTTTCACTCTTTTTAAATAAAAATGCGGTTTTCCCATGATGTATGAGTCGTCCACCATGAAATTTGCTGATGGATTTCGAGACCCGATTCGAGAAGGCGGATGAACCGTTTCGGGTACATGGTGAGCCCGGTGCGGTACCCCGGGGCACGAAGATCGCAGGAGATGGCGTTGAGCCTGTGCAGGGGAGCACGACCGACCGGTGATATTACCCGACGCGTCGGATATCCGGAGGATACCGTCGTGGTCATGAGATGGATGGTAGGGGCCGGTCTGGATTGACGGCGCCCTAGATATTGTGATTGAGATTTTGAGATATTGAGGTACAGAGATTGTGATACAGAGATATCGAGATATTGAGATTTATGTTTTGTGCCGATAGTAGGCACTGTTTTATGCTGATTTCATTATGATACCTCATTTTAAAAATACAGAAATCTCACAAGTTTATGAAAGCAGTTTTCTTCAGTACATGCATTCTGTTTCATGCATTTATACATCATTCATATGATTCATTGCTACCTGAGGTACTGACACGGGCACTTGGGATTACACTTGGGTTAGATAATTACCCTAACCATGGTTATATATTGCTGGTTATATACTTGAGGATTATATATTATGATCGTATGACCTAGGATTGCGTCATACATGCGATTTTCTGTTCGTAGATCTTTTTCTACTCACGAGTTGGCAACTCATCCCCGTTGTGCCCCAGTTTCTTGCAGGTGTTGCCGTACGGATTTCATTACGGTTTTGCGGGCACAGTTTCTTTCAAATGACTTGCTAGTAGCTGGGTTTATTTGTATTGTACCCATCCTTATACATTGTATATTATTATTCAGTTGTATTTAGAAGTTCCATCAACCAAACATGTATTTATTTGAGATAGAGACCAGTGATGTTTATTCTTCCGATCTTAGGGTCGCGCGTTATATTTCTGAGGATTTCATGCTGTTGGAGTTTCCTTTTCTGTTGCGATCCTCGCCTTTAGACGTTGTATATTATGTTGCATACATGTTGTTTTGATATGATTCTCCCTACTCTCTATTACTTTTCTTGGTTTGGATTTCTGGGCTCCGCTTACTTAGAGTACGTACCTCGCGAGACGTTCCTGGTCTAGGAGCCGGTCATGTTCCGTACTTTTGGGACGTGGCAGGCTCCTCCCTTCGCCAGCGTCATCGGAGACACCAATTCCAGCGAGACACGTGGCGCCTGCAAGAAGTGCGGCCGCGTCGGCCACCTCACCTACCAGTGCCGCAACTTCCTCTCCCTCAAGGACGGCGGCGGATTGCCACCGCCTCAGCAGCAGAATTACGATCCTGCCATCGAGACCAAGAAGATCGAGAGCGAGGCTGATGATGATGATGAGACCTCGAGCTCGGATTCGTCGATCGATCCTGAGATCGAGAGGATAATCGCCGAGAGATTCGGGAAGAGGATGAGCAAAAAGGCCGAGTCTTTGAAGACCAGATTGGATCGTGATGATGATGACGATGAGAGGAGGAGGAAGCGACCGAAGCGAAGGAGTCGTAGTCATCATCGAAAGACGAAGAGAGAGCGATTCTGATGACAGCAGCAGCGATGATGATTCGATCGAGGACCGGAAGAGGCCGAAAAAGCATCGGAAGAGGATGCGGAAGCATCGAGAGAGGAGGTCGGTTCTTTCCAGTGATTCAGAGAGCACGGGATCGAGTTCAAGTTTGGATGATGATGACAGGAGGGGAAGAAAGGTGAAGAAGAGGAGCAGGGGACATTGACTCCTCGATTTTACTTGTGGTAAAATCTTTTGCTATCTGGTTAATTCGAGTGTGATTTCTATTGATAGAGTTGCTTGCTAAAGATTAATTTTGAATGTGATGTATAAAATTTGATTGATCTGCTCAAACTGTTTGATAAATTGCATGACTAAGGGATTTTTCGAAATAAAATAAGTAGATGTGTGTGCATTGCATCAAACTATGTTGCTGATAATTAATTAGTCTTACCATTCTTTTCGTTTGGAATTGACTTTTATTTGCAAGGGTATTTGCCAGAGATTTTATCATTGTTTATGGAGTATGACATTTTACGTTCGGTTTGCTCATATGATGTATGGAACTTAATGGTTTTGTTCAACTCTGCATGACATTAAACATACCAGTACTCTTGATAAAAGCTTATGAAGAATCTGATTGCTTAATAGAAACTAGAAAGACATGATGTATTGCATATTGGAAGGAAAAAGAGTTTAGTTGGACGAAGATCCAATTTTTCTGAAAGAAAACATGTCTATTGAGAAGCTATGCTACACGAGAAGCATTAAAACCAATGCAGCATGTTCTACTTGATGGACCAGGTTGGGTTCCTCGTAGGTAAATGCTATTCTCAGTAGAAAATTGTATGATCCCATTTCGTACCGTTCAGGTGTAGAAGTGTCACACATGCATATATGATACAATTGATGAAGCATGAGTGCTTGCATTAGAAATGGACAACGGAGAGGTTTTTCAGTGAGAACAAAATTCAAAGAGATACGCTTTCTTTAGAAGAAGCAAAATCCGTCTTGCACTCTAAAGAGTTGATGCAGAAAGTGTATGTTAGTGAAAGCGAGAATTCAAGCGATTGGTTTATTTGTATGTGGTCGTTTGGAGAAGGGTGCTCCTTAGAGAGAAGTTCAGAGGTTTAGAGGAAAATCTAGATCAAAGTCTAGGTGGAGGAAAGCTGGATGTTATTGTGTGCCTTCATCTCAAGTTCTCTCTTTTGATCATGCTGCATGAATGCAGGTAACCTGTCCTTTACGGACGATACTTTGACTAATCCTTGCTGCATAAAAAATGCATGCATTTTCATATGCCACGTACTGTAATTGTTTTTGTCATTGACGGGACTTGTTTTTCATAAAGACCCGAGGACCCATTTGTAGCCAATGATTCTTCGATAGACCAGCAGGAGCATGCACCGAGCTGTCCAAAAGAATTTTGTTCATCCGTTATGCAACACTATTTTCCTGTAGTGTTCCTCAAACACCATTTTGTTGCAGTGTTTCTCGAACTGTACGATGCCGTACAATGCATCTGTACAACAGTCACAAGCAAAGAGCTCACAGTCTAAAATTGAACTTGTCAGCATTATATTCGAAAGCATCAAATATACAGTAGGGAAGTGAGGTGCTTGATTTTCTAAGACTTTTTTGACTTTTGAACCTCATCATTTAATGATGACGCCACTTTATTCATTTAGCTTTGTAGGTATCAAACAATATCCTGCACACAAATAGCGTTCTGCCAAATTAGTCAAGAAAAACATGAGAAGGTGGTTAGGATTAGATTTGAGTCATTTCAACAAATTTCCATTTAACTCAAACCACTAAATCTCTTTGAAATTCTTGTCTTCTCCATGAAAGCCCCAGCGAGCTTATCCTCCATCGCCCTCACACCGATCAATTCGAGACAACACTAGAATTTGCGCGAAGGTAAATGCTTGGCCTCGGTTTACATTAGGATGCGACTAATGTCTTGTGACGGCCGAAGTGCTATACATGGAGAAGATGGTGTTAGTAAACATAAATGTATTACGAGAGAACCAAACATATCGACGACCGACATTTCTTTGCTCGAATTATTAAAGTCATCAAGTATCCAAGTCTAATCGACTGGGTGTATTGTGTCGATTATTTTGAGTAATATACCTAGAGATGCCTGACAATTCTTTATTGACACCATTTTGGACACAACCGGTACATTCTAAAACATCTTTCCTCTTAGCCATGAACCGTCTTTGAATTTTTAATCGATTTAACTCTTCTATTTTCGACCAAAAACTAAAATGACGAAAAGAAGAAAAAAAGAAGAAAAAATAATATCAATAGAAGTTACTAACTAGAAATTCCATTTCTAAAGATTTTGCTGTATTGAAATTCTAATTGATATTATAAAATGCTAATTTTTTGGGAATTTTAAACCAAGCTTACGAGAAACTCAGATTTTCGGCTGGTCCGGCATCAACTCTTCGATATATTTCTTGCTGAAAGCATCCAATGCGGTCCATAGATATGAAGACAAATTGGCACCGCGGTCCGCAGATATGATGACGACGCGTTGACCTTCACGCATATTCGAGTTTTGTATCGAATTGATCAGTGTGAGAGGCGATAGAATATGAGCCTGTTGTGGCTTTCGTGGAGAATACGATTAAGGATTCCTTGATTAATTTGTTAGCGCATTAGTTGTGTGCATGGTGTTCTTTGATACCTACAAATCTAAGTGAGCAAAGAGACAACATAATTAAATGATGAGGTTCAAAAGTCTTGAAAAATCAAGCACCCCACTTCCCTCTATATTTGATGATTTCGAATATGATGCCGCCAAATTCAATTTTTGGCCGTGAGTGCTTTGTTCGTATCTGTTGTTGAATAGAGCTTTGTTCGTGACCGAACAATCTACCAAAACAACGTAAGTGATCAAAAACACACTAAACAATACAAACACAAGATTTTACCCAGTTTCGGTGCAACTGCACCTACTCCTGCAATCCGATGACGAGAACTACTATCAAGAAAGAATTATACGAGAACGCTCTCAACGATCACCGTCCAATATGAAGAATCTCTGACCCTCACAAAACCTCTCCTTTATCTCCATCTCGCTTGGTTTTATGGTTGTCCCTTTGTGGAGAATATTGGCAACCCTCTTATTTTCAAACTCTAGGCTATTTGGATTTATATCTATAGCCTATATCAATTTAGAGATAATACTTAGATTTAAACCAGGATTATAAAAAGATAAGCTTAAGATTTAAATTAAGGATTAATTTAAATCTTAATTATGGACTCTGCTTCAAATCCAGGGCCTATAATTTTGAATCAATTATGAAAACTTTGCTCTCATTGCATCTTTGAGTCTTTTTTGGGAGTTTTCTCCTGTAGTGAGGTGAGGGTGAGGGTGAGGGTGAGGGAGAGGGTATAGTAATTCTTTTGCTCCACTTTGACATAATGGATTATTCTTGCTGCCACGTCCTTTGCCCGTGAGCATAGGTCAAGCTTGGCCAAACCACGTTAAATCATGTATGTGGTCCACTTTCAATTCCGTTATTGGTGTGTACTTTATGTTTTGAGCCATTTATTTGTGTTGGAAACCGATTTATCGTAACAATAATAAAATTATAGGATATTTAGATGAGATCAGTGTTGAGGTCGAAAATTGTATCCCGGTTGACCAAGTCAAAGTCAAGGTCAACCCCAAGCCAGGTGGGCCAAAGCCCAGATCAAGTGGGCTCATACCCGAGTCGAGCCCGAACATGAAGCGGTCGGCCTCCCCCATGTTGAAATAAAAATCATGTAATAAATAATTTCAATGTAATTTTTTATGCATGAATGTAAGCAAAATGGGCATAAAACCAAATTTTTGTAAAACTCACGGTTTATATGCAAAAAAATGAGCAGATGAGGTATGTGATGGGCAAAATGTCATTTTGTAAAGCCCAAGGGGCTATATGTAAATGTGTAAGCCTATATAAGGCAACATGATGATGAATAAAAGATAGACTTTTCATTCTCTAAAAACACTAGGGTTTTTGTGCCTTCTTCTCCTTCCTCAAGGTCCTTCTTCTTTCTTTTCAATTAAATCAAGAGTTTTACTCTTCCTTTTCCAAAACTAAATAGTTTTTCACCACAAAACCCACAAAGTAGAGCTCAAATCTTCCATTAGATCTCAAAATGGGGAGACTTTTAAGTCTCGTCCCCTTTTCTTTAAGATCCAGCCGATCAAGAGGAGGAAGAAGGAGACCCATCTTCAAAAATCCAACTTTGGACAAAACCCCAGTCAAGAAAAGATCCAAGACTCAAGAGAGAAAAACCTCTGAAGATTTTTAGGGAGTTCAACTCCAAGACCCAAATCCCCAAAGGAGTTTAACTCTAATTCAGATCCTTAGGAGTTTGACTCCAAATCTAAATGTTTTGGAGTTTAACAGCACTCAAAATCCTCTTTAGGAGTTTAACTCCCATTTCTGGGGGTAAAAACCCTTTCCTTTCGCTAGTGTCCAAAGCGCTAGCGACCTAGCGCCCACGTGCCGGGTACGTGAGGCGCTTGGTCGCTCAAAGCGCCAGCGTCCGAGCGCACACGTGCCGGGCACGTGAGGCGCCAGCGCCCAAGCGCTAGCGCACGAGCGCTCAAAGCGCGAGCGCCCTAGCACCCACGTGCCGGGCACGTGAGGCGCCAGCGCCCAGACGCCAGCGCCGAAGCGCTAGCGCACCAGCGCTCAAAGCGCTAGAGCCCACGTGCCGGATACGTGAGGCGCCAGCGCCCAAGTGCTAGCGCAGCGCCTAGCGCTAACTCAAGTGCCAGCGCCTAGCGCCTGCGTGCTAGGCGCGTGAGGCGCTGGCACCCACGCGTCCCTTGGACGCCGTTTCCCTCATTTTACACACACTCCATACTAAAAATACCTCCCCCACTAAAATAAATTTCTAACGGGACGCTGTCCCGCATCCCGTAAGGGGGCTGCTGGCCCCCTTGAACCCCAGCCCATTATCCGGGTAGCGAGACCTCCGTAAAATCTTTACGATGCCCCCGGCATATCCAAAATCCCTTCAAAACACAACACTGCACATTGAGTTCGCATAACCCGTCAATCGGAGGTTTTCTCGCTCCAAAGGTAAGGGGTAATTAACGGCAGTTTAGTCCGCGGCCGTCGGAGATTCGGATCCCCACAATTAATAAACCCCGTCTATCCTTAGACATGGAGAATCTGTAATACGCCTGACAAGCGCGCGCGTATTCTCATCTCAATGGGGTGACGAAAAACACCCTACAATCAGAACATAATCAATTATTTGACATAATAATGCACACGCCACACGCCACATGCCAACACAATCTCCTCGTATCAACGGTTGGAAAACAACCACACTGTACTGTGAGAAGTCTCCATTTGAATAAATCATTCTACTATGTTTTGTCATATGGTTAAATGCAGCTCGGAGGTGTCAGTCCTTCACCTTTGAGATGGAGGACATTGATGACGCCTGGTGCTCAAAATTGTGATTTTGAGTAACCATTCTAAGAACACCCAAGGTATATTAGGAAGGTCATGGAACATGTTCCAAGAACAGATTATGAATACTATACTAATGAGTAAGTTTCTTCCCCAAATTTCACCATCATGAAGCTCTTGTCCGCGATTGTGATGTACATAATAAGCAATTATTAATGAGGCAACTAGATTCGTGCTCTATACATACCAACTGTCATAAATTTGTTTATATGTCAAGACGTGATTAAAAAAACGCTATGATGTGCCATCCTTCTTAATTTTTCTGTTGTAATTTACATCTAGTCAGCATGTCACCTATAACTGTACAGTCTGAAAACCTCTGAGGGCATTCAAAGCATTCGATTCTCTTTATATAGGCGCTTTGAATACTACAGCTATAGATATTTGATAACAATAGAAACGATGGATTTGGATAGGACGCCATGTGGTTCTCTCTTTAATAGATTCGAGAAGCATTTTAGATTATCTTTGGACATCCCTAGATGCTTATCATTGGATTTGCTTATTCTATGAAGAAAATAATTTTATGGTTGATCATCCTGAAATGGAAAGCCATATTGAAAAATTAATTGCTATTTCTCCTTGAATAATATGTTATAGTAAATCTATTACTTTGCTCTTACACAGCACACGGCTAGAGTTCCCCTTCCATCATCTTGGGTTATAGTCAAAACGCTTCAGCCTACAGGCATTGCCTCCAAGCTTTCTGCACCGACACGATCATTGTATGGTATGGTATTTTCATTCTATCCAGGTCTATTTATAACTTCTAAATGAGTACATGCGTTTCTCTAACCTCCTGTTTTTACTATTTTATCTCTGAATACGTCTCAGGTGAGAAATCTAATTTATGTTTCATGATGTTCGCTTCTCCCTTCCCTATGTGTGCTTGTGGGAAAGAAAATAGGAAAAACGAAACTAATTAAACATGTATAGTAGTGTGACAGTATCTATGCTGAGGAACATTAAAGCTAACTTAAAATACTCTCCAATTTGGAGGACAAACCACTTGGTGTGTTCAGTAATATGCAAACGTGATATGAAATTATGAATGCACAATGATAAATTACTTTTTAAAAATAAAACGACATAAAGAAAGCCAAAAGATAGGCCGATGATTATTATTATTATTATTATTATTTTATTTTTTAAAAGAAAAAAATTGTGCCGAAGGCTGAGTATTAGTTACCAATGGTAGAAAAGTGTAGGGCTACATTCAAAATTCCTAGACTTGTCTTGTAAACTTTGTTATGTAAATGGTTAAGGGAACCTGTATCAGGGAACCAGAATGTGATACATATTTTTATTGTTTTGAATGTCAGAGACACGGATGATAGTTATTTGAATTTATAAGGATTTGGCAACTGCCGTTCCCAGTTTATTTGGCCGCCTTTCCATCCTTGCCATCTTGGTCCCTAGTTACCAGTTACGTCGTTAGCTCAATCTCTTTCTTAATTTGGTTCTTTGCAACATGTCTCTGCATTTATCTTTATTCATGAAGGAGTGTGATTTCATATAAATGCCATCCATAATCTCTGTTTATCTTTCCAGCATTCATTTGGGTCTCCATTGACTGCAAGATACTCGAAAAATTGTTTCATCTGGCCGCCTTCAGAATGGCTTTGCCCTAGCAGTAGCCAGCTTTGCTCAGGCTTTGCCCACTTCTCTCTTTGCAAACATTTTCCTTGGTTATTAGACCTCTGCATGAAATACAAGGATGGAATTGTTGTGCTTTTATTTTTAGGTACCATTCCTTTAATATGTGCAACATTGTGAAATGATTTCAATTCTACTTGGATTTTATAGGAGGAACTGTTGGTGGTCCTGTTGCCCTACTTTAGTTACGAGGTAGGCGATATGTATATATGTGATGAAACTTTTCTGAATTAGTATATGATTTTTCATTTGTCATATTCTACATGCATTGGACATCAATGTTTCTATAAGGATTTCTCTATCATAATGTAACAACAACAACAACAACTTTTCCAGAACTTTTGGTACCAGCAACATGAAAATGCCAACTTTTTGTAGTTTTAGCCATTGGTGTTCATAATACATGTCCCAACCGTCTCTAACATTTCTAGTGCGGCAGTGTAGAGGATCAGTGGTTTGTTTAGAATGGGAGCAGCGAGCACTGGAGGGTGCAGCAAGTGTCGCTTCATGCTTTCGAATGTATCCTGACATTCAGCATCCCAGACAAAAAGAGCATCTTTCTTCATAAGCTTTGAAAAAGGCTGGCATCTTCCAGATATCATATATAAGCGAGCCTGCCTTGAAAGGATTTTAACTGCGTCAAATTTTTTAGAGGATACATCTCTATGATTGCTTTTATCTTTGACGGGTCGATTTCGATCCCTCAATGTCGGACTATAAAACCCAGGAATTTCTTGATGACACGCTGAAAGCCCATTTCAAAGGATTCATCTTTAAATTATACTTCCTTGGCCTTGTGAAGACAATTCGAAGATCTTGTATGTGATTAGCCACGGCTTTAGTCTTGACGACCAGATCATCGACATAGCATTCGACAACTTTATGAATTAAGTCATCGAAGATCCTTGTCATCGCTCTTTGATATGTGGCGTCCGCGTTCTTTAATCCGAACGTCATGAATTTATTGCAGTATATGCCGGCTGGAGTTCAAAATATAGTATGTTTCTCATTCTCGGGCGGCATTCTGATTTGGTTGTATATGGACGAGTTATCCATGCAGGTGAACAGCTCATAGCTTGAAGTGTTGTCGGCCATTATTTCTATGATCGGAAGTGAAAAATCGTCTTTAAGGCAAGCCTTATTGAAGTCTCTAAAATCGACACAAATTCGGATCTGCCCATTTTTCTTCTTCACTAAGACAATGCACACGATCCAGTTTGCATATTTTCTTCTCTGATGAAACTGGCATCGATGAGTTTCTTGGTTTCCTTGATGATCTTTTCTTCCAGCTCCCTTCTCATTCTGTAAGGAGCTTGCTTGATCGGCTTGGCATCAGGAGATATAGCCAGCTTGTGCACGGCTACCTCAGGAGATGCCTGGCATTTCTTTGTACGTCCACGTGAAACAGTCGACGAACTCATGCAATAAGATAATTATTTGTTCTTTCACTCCTTCTGGCAAGAGCGAGCTGATGTACATCGGCCGTGGGTTATCGGGTGTTCCCAAGTCAATTTCAATTAGCTCGTCGAAAGTTGCTTGTCCGTCATCTTCAAGCTCTTGAGCGACTTCTTCTGGCTTGGTCAGCTCGTCATCATCCCCGGGATTTTCGCTGGTTTCATTAACATGGATCATGTAGCAGGACTTGACGTCGGACTAGATGAAGCCTGTTTCCCTAAGATTTAAACCTAATAAAAGAGTAAAGCTCTGTTGGATTTAATGAGGCAGCGCCTCACGTGCTCTCCACGAGAACGCCAGCGCCAGAGCCAATCTTATAGAATTAAATCCTATGATGGAGCCGCACGTGCTCCTTACGCCGGCGCCAATGTGCAAAGTACAGAAAACGCTTTCTGAATAAGAATTAAATTCTTATATGGCGCCGCGCGCGCTTATCATGCGGACGCCGATGTGCAAAACACATAAATACTTATCACAAGAATTAAATTCTTTGGTGGCACCCACGTGCATAACACGTGAGCGCCAGCGTCCAAGTTCATATCAGTAGAATTAAATTCTTCATTTCCACAAGGTAAATCTCCCACAAGTTGAGAATTTAATTCTCATCGGGAAGATCTTGTTGTTGAGAATCAAAGATTCAAGGAAGAACAAATTTAAAAAAAGATGAAGAAAGAAAACGGAGTCCATGATGTTCCAGGAACTCAGTTCCTTCAAATCGAGAACTTGGGTTTTTAAAAACTCAACCTAAAATTCTCAAATATAGTGATTTTAGAGAGCGTTAATGGTCAAAGCACCATTGATAGAGATTTAACCTCTCTGAAAATATCAACAGAGATTACATCTCCATATAAAAGAAACTAGCGCCTCACGTGCTTCCCACGTAGGCACCCCTCTTTAACAGCGCCTAGTGCCTCACGTGAAACACACGTGGGTGCCATATAAAAAGTGCTTAGCACTTCACATACAGCCAAAACGGTAGAGTGCTCAGCATTAATTGGGCAGCGTCCAGCGCCGCACGTGCTCCTCATGGGGGCGCCACAAAAATAATAAGAGTGCTTAGCACTCCATAAATAGCTAAAACGGCTAAGTGCCTAGCACTGATTGGGCAGTGTCCAACACCTCACGTGCTCATCACGTGGGTGCCATAAAAATAATAAGAGTGCTTAGCACTCCATAAATATCCAAAACGACTGAGTGCTTAGCACTGATTGGGCAGCGTCCATCGTTTCAAGTGGGCGCCACCCAAAAAATAGAGAGAGAAAAGTGCTTAACACCCCATAAACAGCCAAAATGGCTGAGTACTCAGCGCTCATTGGGCGGCGCCCATAATTAAATACTTCACATGACACCCATATAAGTGTCAGAGCGTCAAACAAGTGCTTAGCACTTTTGCATAAAAAAGGGGGACTGAACCAACAGAGTCCAAATAAGTGCTTAACACTTCTGAACAAAAAAAAAACTGAGCATACTAAGCCCAAATTAGCTAAGTCTATAAAACTTTCTTATAGCTGAGCCTAAAATGCTCTGTTGTTTGGATCTTAAATAAAAATGATCCTTAAAATATTGCTAAGTTGATCTTAGTCTCAAATTAGACTAACGTATCCTTAGTTAAAAATAAATTGAGCCCAAATACTCATACATTTAAGTTGATTTTAATCTCAAACTAGATTAACGATCCTTAAATAAAACCAAATCTTTTTGAACCAAAGGAACATATAACCTAAGTTCAAAAAAAAACCGTCAAGCAGATCCATGACCCAAACCCAAATCTAAAATATACGGATTTGGACTAATCCGCGCCCTACGGGCGAAGACATAAACTAGTCTCCGTATACAATCTACGGGCAACCAAAACAAACAAAAACACACACGACATGAAGTGAACTTCCGGAGCAGGAGAAAGTGGTTATCGCAATGCGGTAACGTAATTAACTGTAGGGGCTTACGCCTGCAGGGAAGAGCGTCTCCACAATCAAAACCCCTCATAAAAGGAGATGGAATCTGATAAAGTCTGCTACAATGGTCGCGTCTTTCCAAACCTCCGATATATGGTGCCATAAATCAATTTGGTATCTTCGGAGAGGTGGACGGATAAATCCAAATAGCATCTGCCCCCAGAATTCAGGCTAGACGTCCCAACGTCTCGGTCTTTGTCTTTCGGTGGTGAACAGATTCTGGCACGCCCGGTGGGACCTTTTCGTCTTTCCACTCTACACTTTGTGTGTCATGTTTCGCGAACAAAATCGCGGTTCGCTATGGTTGTCCTTGGATTCGAGGTACTAAAATTTGGTGTCTTACTCCTGTGCAGAAAAAATCGATGGCTTGTAACTACACAACATGCAACAGCAACACTCGCTCCACCCTAGATGGAGGAGTAACCTACGGGCCCAACACGGCCACTATCTTTTCAATGTCGGTGGGGCAAGTAACACAAGCCACTACTGGACTATTCTTCAGGACCATGTTCCCACCAGTGAGTTTCGGTTCCTCAGCGCCGCAAGAGAGAGCTCCTAAGAGGTTGGTCTTTGATCAACTTACAACCACAACGGCCCCTTTCAACGGGCCATCCAAATCTGGTGTCTCAGTCTTTAACAGGCTGAGCAAAAGCTCGAACGGGCCCGCAAAGAGGCTCATAATACCTGAAGGGGCTGCCCCAAAACGGATAGCCCTCCCAACTCCTGCAGGTGAAGTCGTCAAAGGTGCTTCCCCTACCAGAAAGTTGGTCTTTGAAAGATTGGCCGGCCCTCCTCTAACCCTGCCAAGGACGTCAGTCTTCAACAGGTTGACACCAACAACAGCCCCTCACCAAAGACGAGGGCACGACGAAGCCGCTTCCAAAACTGAGGCGGTCCCTTTTGCAAGATATGCTCGACGTCGTCACTGGCACCGAACGAGGAAAGCTGGGGGCAACTCCCCCTTTAGACTTACCCCACCAGCTCCAATGGTGGAAGTTGACGCTGTTGTTCCAACCGGGAACAGCTTTGATCTGCTCAGGAGGGTACGCATGAACTCTCCAACGGCGGTGCTAAAGAAATCGTCCCGCCTGCAGAAACCACAGTGCAGGCAAAGCCGGAGCGCCCCTATCAACGGCTCTCCTCCCAAATTCACAGGGTCTGGCGGAAAGTCCAGGACTCTGTGATCAACAAAGATTACTCTCGTCGACCAAAAAAATCGAAGGCTGGGCAAGAGAAAGAGAACTTCGTCATACAGCGAGGGGCTTCTTCTACACAGGTGCTTACTACAACGGCTCCTTCAACTTCAACCTCCCACAAAAGGATAAGGCCGGAAAGAATCCCACCGTCGGCGGCAAATTCCAAAGGCGATGGACCCAAACGCCCCAAGTCTGGGGGCGTGATCGTGCATACGGTCTACATGGGTTCTGGGAAAGAAGAAAACCGTGCTTCCGTAGGACATCAACTGCAAAATCGGTCGCTGACAAAAGCTCAGGAGCAACAACAAAAGCTCCAGAAGATGCTGACCAAAATGGCAGCGCTTATCGGGCAGAAAGAAAGCCCGGGCACAACAGCCGAACAACGCTAGGAGCAGGAGACCGATACAAAGTTGCTGCGAAAGGTGCTTGAAAGAAAGGACAAGGAAGCTACTGAGCAGGCTGCTAACATAAAGCAGACGGCTCTCTTGTTCCAGGATATGGTTAGAATGATGATCTAGCCAGAACCCCCAGCCGAGGATCCGCCGATAATCATCGAGGATGACAGAGGGGAAAAATCAAATCCTCTTCTGGCCTTATCGGCAGCCAAAAAGGAAACAATCTCCAAGGCTGCTCTTGATGATTATATCGCTCAACAAATACGAGCTCATCAAGCTAATGAAGCCGCAGGCCAAATTGTCAGAACTGGGCGACCGTATTCAGGCTGGTATAACCAAATTAAATACCCGCTGGGATATACGATCCCCAAGTTCCATGTGTACAAGGGGACAGGCAACCTACATCAGCACGTCGCGTAGTTCAGAGCTTTATGCGGCAACACTGGAGGCGACGACAAACTGTTTCTTCGCCAGTTCGTTGGCAGCCTGTCAGAGACCTTTGAATGGTATTCGGAGCTCCCAAATGACTCCGTGAGAACATTCACAGAGATGGAACTGCTGTTCACACAGCGGTTCGCCAGCGCAAGTGAGCGCACCCCGATCACGGCATTAATCAATGCCATGGTAAAGCCAGGAGAAACCTAGATCCAATATGCGATATGGTAGCGGAACCTATGGTCAAAGTGCTAACAGCGCATTGAAGAATCCCCCGCCATGGGCATGTTCATCGGGATCCTTGATTCTCAAATGACCGTGTCCCAGTTCATGACGTTCTTCAAACCAACAACCTTTCAGGCTCTGATCGATAAACTGGCCCAAATGGACCAGATGTGCCACGGGCCTTCCTCCTCAAGTAAGGACCCTCGAAACGCCAAAGGTAAAGGGAAAGCGGCATTCGTTGCCAACACTCAACAACAACCGAGTGGCCCAAAACCGGCTGCTTTCCAAAACAACGCACATCCACGCCTATCCCTGGAAGAAAGGCTAGGATGCGCTTACTCGTTTCCCCGCGATAAGACGAGGAGACTATTTGAGTTGGCAACGCGTAACAAACTCATCACATTACCAGATCCACGGCGTCCACCACAACCCGGCGACGTCAACAACTCCAACTACTGCCCCTATCACAGAATGGTGAGCCACCCAATTGAGAATTGCTACGTCTTCAAGAACTGGGTCGAGGACCAGTATCAATAGGGGAAGTTCGTGCTGTCTGAGAACTGGAGGGTGAACCCACCACAGAAGCACACTCCCAAAAAGGTGGATGTGCCGGGGGCATCATGCTCGCTCGTGGAAGAAACTCCATGGGAAGTCGTTCTTTCAACAAAAACCAAAAGAATGCAGAAGGATCTACATGCATGTCCAGCAGTCGGGTGGAAAAGCCCACTTGAACCTGAAATTATCGAAGGGATGCTGAAACCGCGTCCCGTACCGATGATTGTTGACAAAGGGCAAAATCCCCAAGTCAAGCTTTCAAAGTCTTCGAAGAAAAAGAATAAGACCAAGAAGCCTGTGCAGCTTGCCGAGTATGACGATAAGCGTACAGACCTACAAAAGTACATTGACACGCTAGAGGAGTACAACCAGAAGGCGCGAAAACTGCACGCTCGAAGAGTTCCTCAAGCATATTCTTGAGAACGAAGATAGTGACAACGATGAGGAAAATGACTCATCAGAAGAAACCGAAGACCATATAGCAAGTTGCCACATGGTCTCCCATTCGTTGTTAAATGATGAAGAAACTCCTTCAGCGTCAGAAAACAACGCAGAGGAACTGGGGGCAGAATCGGCTCTAAAATCTCCAAAACTGCCAGAAGACCCGATCGATAGGCTGTTAAACGAAGCCTTTTGAAAAAGCAAAGTTGACCGAGAACGCGAAACGGCCATATACGAAAAGGCTAAGCGTCAGTGTCAGGATGAAGAAACTGCGGCAAGGTGGAGTCGTAAAGTAATCCAACCAAACCAAGGCATACCTGAGACAAATAAGAGCAGGATCAAGGCAGAAAAGTGGTTCGCCAAAGCCCTGTCAATGGGAATGAAGCTGCCACCTCTGGTAGGAAACACTCCCGGGGTCATATTGCAGGGTTCCCTAGGACGGCCGCTGGGTTTCGGGAGGCACCGACTATGCCGTTTTCAAAAAATTGGCGCGTTAAAGAACCCTAACGCTAGAATCTAAACTATAGAATTAGACGAACAAGAATGTAAACATCTTTACATCTAAGTGAACGAGAAATACAACCTTTGTAGATCGGTCTTTCACTTCAATAGCTCCGTGTAGTAGTCCCTTCGCTCCAAGTAGTGATCTCCCGGACTCTAGTGAGGCTCCACAAGGTGAAATGAACAAGCTTGCTTGAAGTCTTCGAGGCCGAAGATGATCTACGTCGAGGAGACACTAACTCAAGCTACCACTTCACTAAGTGATGAACTAGTGAAGAAACAACCGAATCTAAATGGCTAGTAGAGAAGAGCTTGATGAAGTAGGAATTTTGCTCACTTTAGAAATAATTTTCTCACTAATTTTCTTTACCTCTCAAAAAGCTAAAGAGCTCTTGGAGATGAGGAAGAAGATGAAGTGTGAATGGAATAATGAGTGAGAATAGCAACCATGGGTGAGTTAGTATTATATACTAACTCATGTAGAGACTAAACCATGGCTAAACAGTAATGGTTGGGTTAATAAATATCTTCAAGTAAAACAAAAAGAGTGGACTTGGTCAATGGTTCCACAAGTTTCTGCAAGCTTCAACCATGTGACAATTTCCAACTAGTTTGATTTACTTTAAATAAACAAAACCTTACATTATTATAAGCATGGTTTGAGTCTCATATACCCATGTAGCATGTGGCATCAAGCATGACACAAAAGATGTACATTAATATATATCACATGTATACTAAATGTACACTAGTGAGAAAAAAATACTTAAGTGAGCTAATATTAGTTAATATAAGATAATATATCAAATATATAATTATACATTAAATTATTATATCAACACTTGATTTAATTATCCGGCTATATCACATACAACCAACTAATATCAAAAGTATCAACTTGTCGAATCAACACTTGATTCCACAGCCCGGTTATATCACATATAACCGACCGATATCACATATCGCGAGAATAGAATACGGTATCACATACGCGTATTAATCTCGATCCCGCACATATCACATATGTGCTCCTACTTCGTTTCGCTTGAGCCAGGAAATCTCTGTGTAGGACTCTAAAGACTCGTCAATACGCCGGCAGTAGGTGGTGATCATATCAGTCACCCACAAGCTGCAAGCGGTCTGCTAAACGTAACGGCCACCCGGGTATTGAACGATCAGAAGATCAACAAGCGAGCCTGCTGTTCCCCTCCGAAGGACGGCGCGACTGGGACGTCTCGCCTGAAGTTCGGGACAGATGCTATTTGGTTTTATCCGTCTACCTCTCCGAAGATGCCAAGTTGATTTATGGCACCATGTATCGAAGGTTTAAACGGATGCGGCCGATGTAGCAGACTTCGTCAGATTCCCCCTCATTTGAGGAGTTTTTTATTGTGGGGACGCTCTTCTCTGCAGGCGCAAGACCCTGCAGTTAATTACGCTACCGCATCGCGGTAACAACTTTCTCCTTCTCCAGCTGGTCACTTCATGTCGTGGGTGTTTGTTTTGTTTGTGGTTGCCCGTGGATCGTATACGGAGACTAATTTATGTTGTCGCCCGTAGGACGTGGATTGGTCCAAATCCGTATTTTCTTAGATTTGGGTTTGGGGTTTTGGTTTAAGGATACGTTAGCCATATTTGAGGCTAAGATCAACTTAAACGTTTGTTAATGATACGTTAGTCTAATTTGAGACTAAGATCAACTTAACGGGATCGTTTAGATCCGACAAAAGAGCATTTGTGGGCTCTATTGTTCTAGTTTAGGGACATAGTGGTCCATTGCCAGTTTAGGGACATGGTGGTCCATTGCCAGTTTAGGGACATGGTGGTCCAACATTCCCATTTTGGGGACGAATATCGGTTTAAGGACATCATAGTCCATGAGTTTAAGGACCCTACAGTCCGTATTACCAGTTTAGGGACATGGCGGTCCAACATTCCCATTTTGGGGACGAATATTGGTTTAAGGACCTCATAGTCCATGAGTTTAAGGACCCCACAGTCCGTAGCAATGTGTGGTTGTCGGGACCCGTCACCTCTCTGACGACGTTGAAGGATTACAACGACAAATATCAGAGGAGTTCAGAGATGTACCCTTGAACCGGGTGTAAATTGATTTGGGAGAGCAGTTGTGCTCAGTTCAATTTAATTTGAGGACTTACGGCCCGAATTGGGTTAAGTCCATTTGAAAATGTTTAACATTTTGTTCATAATTGGCCTGTTTAGGCCTTTGCTTGGGCTCTGCCCTTTTTAAAATAATGCACAGCATTGGGCTTTTTAATTAAATGCACAGCATTTAGATTAGGCCTGTTAGGCCTTTTAATTGGGCTCTGCCCCCTTTTAATAATGCATAGCATTTGTTTTGGTCTGTTAGACCTTTTAATTGGGCTCTGCCCCTTTTTAATAATGCACTGCATTTAATGGTCTGGCAGTGCGCCACGTGGCCTGTCAGACGCTCTGCGCCAGTTAAAGAGCGTAAGGCGCCAGCGCATGTGGAGGTGACACGTATCACGCTCTGGTGAGCGTAAGTCTGTTAGCGCAGTGCGCTGCGCTAGTGCGCTGCTGACACGTGGCGCGCTCTGGTGCAGGGCGCCAACCCAAGAGCGCAGTGCTCTGTTTTTAAGAGCGCAAGGCGCAGATTGACACGTGGCGCTTTCTGGTGCAGTGCGCCAACCCAAGAGCGCAGTGCTCTGTTTTAAGAGCGCAAGGCGCAGATTGACACATGGCGCTCTCTGGTGACTTACGCCAGTCCAAAGAGCGCAACAGCGCAAATCAAGAGTGCAAGGCACTGTACAGTAGCGCAGAGTGCATCTTGATCAAATTTAGATCAAAGAAAAGGATCTTTTTAGAGGTTCTACCTCAAGATTCAAGAACCGATGGTTCATCAAAAGGCAATGCCTTTATATAAATCAAAAGATCTAATAAAGAAGTAAATTACTTCTTTTTTATGATTGGATCTTTTTTGATCTTTTTTTATTATTGAAGATCTTGATCTTGTTCTTAGATCATTGATCTTTTTAGAAGAAATTCTTCTTTTTTCAAACGTTTACCTTTTTTTTTCTCTTTGAGTTTTTCTCAAAGTTTCTAGAGGAGCTCTCTGTGATATGAGACTTGGAGTCTAGGGGCCTTTATATAGGGCCAATTAATTTGTTAGGTTAGTTACAGAGATCTTTCTCTGATTGATCTGGGGATATTTCCCCACCGTTGGATTTTTGATCCTAAGGCCTCTGTTTTACAGAAGATAATCTTCTTATTTTAATAAGATTTAAAAGGTCTTTCTAGAATTTTAATTCTGATTAAATAATTTATTATTTAAATTTTAGTGCTGGCACAGTTGGCGCAAGACACGTGTCGCGCAGCGCAGGGCGCAGCGCAACTGCGCTGACACGTGTCGCGCAGCGCAGAGCGCAACTCATCTGAAGCGTTGCTTCATTTATTTTTAAAATTTAAATTTTAAAACAGAGCCTTGCTCTGATTGGGGGAAACGGAAGCGTTGCTTCATTTCCCGTCTTGGAATTTGAACAGAGCTTTGCTCTAATTGGGGGAAACAAATGCCCCCCCACTGGTGCGCTTACGTGGCCCCAGACGTGAGCGCAGCGGTGGCAGAATTCCAACCGTTGCGCCATCTTTTGGAAGTTGAAACGGCTCTCACTGCCTATAAATAGGACCTTTGGTCCCTTAGATGATTTTCATCACCCCTTTAAGAATTATCTCTTATTCAGAGCATTGCTCTTACGCTTTAAGGACTTTTCAAGAGTAAAACTCTGTTAAAACTTAGGTATAGTTTAAAACTTTTAAGAAACCAGGGTTTTACCCATTAACAGAGTTTTGCTCTTTATAGATCTTTGATCTAAAGAGAACCATTTTAGGGTTCCAATAATAGAGCCTTTACTCTCTAAAAGGATTTTATTTATAATTTCTTGATTCATTAATGGAGATTTGCTCCTTTTAAATCATATAGCAGAACTCTTAAGAATTTTTCATGGATCTTTGAAGATTAAAAACGGGATTTTATTTCTTTATGAATTATATCATCTTTTCAGAGCAAAGCTCTCAATGTTCTCGGGGGATTTCTTTAAACTCCTTTCATAACTGATATTGACGGGTGTCACTCCTGTCTGTAGAGCATTGCTCTCGGGGAGTTTAATTTCCTGCGCCTGTTTTGAATCAAAAATTGCTTAATCAGTCTGTCTGCTAATTTTGCTGATTTTTTTTTACAGGAGTAATGGTGTCACGCCCCGCTTCCCAAAATACGGAATACGAGGGGTTGATGATTTAGAGAGATTTTATAGATCAAAAATATAATTACCGCAATCAAGAACGGCGTCGCTTGTAGCTACCCGGTGAGTACGGGTCGGTCCACAGGGATTTTGTGTTTTCCTAATCGCGCTAACGAGTTAATTCCGATGGGTGTCGGATTGATTTATTAAATCTAAAAAACTACCAAATTAAGTTATACTAAGATTTTCTAGATCTAAATCTTGCTAGGGTTAGTTTTAGGGGAAGTTGAGAGATTAAAGGTTTCCTCACCGCTTTCAATACCCTATTTTAGATCTATTAGATGTTATGGTAATTATCAATAAAGTGTGTTAGAATCTTTTGGGAAAATGTTTCTTCATCTAGGTTCTTGTCCTTCCTTTATCGATCCTTACCCTAACCTCCATGGAAAAACACGCGCAACCGGTCCTTTATACTACGGTGTCACCGTTACCTCGAGGGGTAAGGTGCCGCAGGGAGCGGTGTGTGCGTGTATGCATGGAGTTCTAATTCTTATGTGTAAAGGGGCAAGAAAGGGATGAGAGATCTCATCTCTCAAACTTTTCCCTAAAGTTAACCCTAACAAGCGAGCAGACTACTCGCTCATTAGGGGATTAAAAGACATTCTAAATTAAAAGAGAACTAAAGCAAAGAAATAAAAGGAACTTACTAATTTTTATTGATGGCTCTCTCCAAACATCAATGCAGTACAGATCTGAATTTATGAAGTGAAAAGAGGAATGGCCTCAAAAAGAATTTAGAGTTCATATTTATAGAGGATAGAAACCCTAGGGTTACAATTGACTCGCACATCTGTTTTTACAAAAATACCCCCTAAGAAAAGACCTAGTCAACGCTCCGCGCCGCCTCTGAAAAAATCCACCGACACGTGCAATAGACGGTCGCGGATCCGCGGCCAGAAGCGGTGTTTGGCCGCGGAACCGCGGCCGTATGGAGGCATCGTCTGCTGAAAATTCTTGGTTATATTTCTGGTGTTTTTGTCTTCTTATTTCTTTGGTTCTTTTCTCAGTTTGGCTTCTAGGTTTCTTCCAGATCTTTCCAGTGAACATTATAGTAGACTTTTGCCGTTGCTTCATGACGAAGTCTTGAACCTTGCACTGCTTTGTACTTTGTAAACTGATTTTCTTGTAGGCTTTATCAAGATTCTCTGTTTGTTGGTCGAAGTCTCACTTTTGCATCGTCTTCTGTCTTTTTCACTGTTTTTGTCCAAGAACCTGTAACCTGTAACTAAGTAGCAGATATGGGTCAAAAGCACCTGTTTATTTATAAAATAACTGGGAATGGGGAATATAATAATGCAATATTATGGTATGAACAAATAACCCCAAACTTATCTTTTGCTCGTCCTCGAGCAAACATAGTTTTTATTCTCAACAAAAACCTAACCGCACTTTCGCAGGGAATCGCGATTGCACTGAACTCGTGCAACAAGCCGTTAAACCTCTAGGTGTCCCTAGTAGGAGGAGTGTTGTCTCCTGAGGGTTTTCAGCGGATACTATCCACAAAATTCTATCAATTAGGCCCATTAACTTTTATTCTTCAATTAGGTTTTCCAACAAGAGCTCTATTATTTTCGACTTGTAAATTATCCACCCACATTCTTCACGCTTCCTTATTATTTAACTTAAGATTATATATGTTCTATAGACTTACTTAGCTTTCGCCATCTCTTAAGTTTTCCTTCTAAGGTTCTATCTCAACTTAGGAATTTTTTATCATCTTTATTAAAGATACAAGTCATATTCTTCATTCCTTTCTCTCATCTAAACTCCAATCACATATCCCTACGTGTGTGTATATATCACCCCTACACTTGGAAATTCATATCAAGCAATCATACTCTTGTCCGTTGTCCAAAGTACTTATTAATTGGTGAATTTTTAAATGAATTTTGCTTACACATCCTTCATGCGACCGTTAATACTTCTTGAGGTACCAACAACCGATTACAAGATGTGTCTACACATTAAAGCGTAATTCCTAGTCTTGCAACACCCAAGGCTTTTAGCAGTGACTCCCAAACCAGTTGGTCTAAGGCACTAGGTGATGAAGCACCCTCGCTAAATATTTTTCTATTTTTTTTAGCCTTAAGTAATCACAAAAACCAGTGTTCATTTTTTTCTTTATTCACACTTGTATTATTTTCTTTTTTATTTTCTTCGTACTAAGGACTTTAAACAAGAGCATTTCAAGGTCTCTTCTACTATTCCAAGTTTCAGGGTGCGTGATTGTGCAAATTGTAGGGTATACATTTTCAGAATCTAGACTTAAGCTTAGGAATTATTTTTCAAACTTATATTTTAATAAAAATATCAATACCCTTCCCTTGTTTTAACTTAGCCCAAGAAGTGAACTCGAAATTTGCCTACTTCTAAACAAACTACAAAGACATATACTTTCTACCGTTAAACTTTAAGGAAGGTTATTTTTAGGGTTTTTAATTCACTAAGTCTAAGATCTAGTTGTTCCTAGCTAGTTAACCTATTTGTCAAACTCAAGTCAAATAAGGCCAAAATTGAATACTTTAATTATTTTTTTTTTTAATTTTTCAATTTTTTTTTCACTTTTTATGGGTTTTACAATAAGTATGCAAATGCAAAAATATGTACAAATGAATTCGAAGGAAAGAAGGCTTACCGAGCATACCCCCAAACTTAACTTTGACAGTGTCCTCACTGTCATGCTATACCAAGAGGGTTGAGAATGTCGGCACTTACCTGTTTATTTATTTACAAATTGTTTTTATAATATTTTTTTATATACAGAAAGGCCCCCCCAAACTTCATTGAAACAATTGTGAAATGTCATTGCCAAATTTTGCAAAGACCAAACGTCAACACCAACCATTCGAAAAATTTATCTGTAAAGAGTATCGGTTGGTGGAAGAACATGTTGTACCGATCCAAAAAGAATTGGGGAAGATAGAAGTGGTAATATGGAAAGTGTGGAAGTGAATAGCTATGAGGTGGCGATGCATCAAAACGAGAATGCGAATGATCAGCAATCAGTGGAATATTGGCATTCTCGTAGCTTATTAAAAGAAAAGGGGGTGGTTCAACTTCTAAAGGAGGAGGTCGACTAACCACACTATCCCCAAGATATTTCTGTGGATCCTTTATCGACTTGGCATCATCCATCATATGATATTCAATTATGAGGGAACTAATCTCCTCGATGTCCTCCATAGTCCAGCTGAAAACTTGCCGCCTATCTTGTAAGACCATTAAAGGGGCGTTCTCTTGCTCGAGGGCTAAAGAGGCCGATATGATAACGGGAAAGGTCTCATTCTCACCTATGTAAGCATATTTAAGGTGAGACGGCAAGGGCGTGAGTTCGAGTTTCGGAGGTGAAATAATCATAGGCAAAATTGGGTCATCTACCTCGAACTTAAAGGATTCCAACACTGGTTCGAAATCACTGCAAACAACCGATTCGGATGGTTCAACTAACTCATCCAAAAATTCAAAAGACTCATATTCGGGCTGTGAGTCGTCAAAATCATCCGAAAAAGTGAAACTTTCATAATCAATATCGGTTGTGTCAACTGTGGTAGATTCAAGGAGGGACGCACTAGTGGCGTCAAAACTGTTTTCATCAAATAGAAATCTTTCAAGCTCGCTGTCCTCCTGCGTGATTTCGTGAATAGAGCAAACTTCTCGTGTACTAGTTTTCGGCACGGGGGCAGACTTCCTAATTTGTAAATATTGAACTCACTAGACGTCTTCCCGAAGGATAGAGTCATGGAGCCATTGCGATGATTTATTACGGCATTGGAAGTGGCCAAAAATGGTCGACCGAGGATCACCGGAATTTGGTTCCGTGGATTAGCAACAGGTTGTGTGTCCATAACAATAAAATCAACGGGGAATATGAAGTCCCCAACTTTGATCAACACATCCTCCAGCTCACCCCTAGGATGGGTGATTGATCGATCAGCCATTTGGAGAGTACAACGAGTGGGTTTCAACTCTCCAACCCCTAATTGTTCGTACACGGAGTAGGGAAGCAGGTTAACACTCGACCCAAGATCTAGAAGTGTTCGATTAATTTTCTTATCCCTAATTGTTATTGAAATCGTAGGACAGCCGGGGTCCTTTCGTTTTTGGGGTAAGGGTTGAGGTTGGTTAATAGCATTGTTCACTGCACTAGCCACTAGCACTTTCTTGGGTATTTGAGGCGATTTTCTCTTTAAGGTGCATAAGCCCTTTAAGATTTTTGCGTACGAAGGGACTTGTTGGATTGCATCCAAGAGAGGTATATTTATGCTAACCTATTTAAATAACTCCACAATCTTCTCCATTTGTGCAGTTGGTTTATTGGGACTCAACCTGTTTGGAAATGGAGCATTTTGAAAATCTGTTGAGTCCAATGTCTGTGGAGCAGAATGTGGAGTTGGAACGGATCCTAGTGTGGGTGTGTTCGTGAAGTGAGAAGTGGGTCCGTTCGGATTAGAAGAAGAAGAACCTTTTGAATAATGAAGAATAGGCTCTAGCGGAGAAGATGAAGGTGAAGAAGAGGAAGATTGAGAAGAAAAAGAAGGAGAAGAAGGAGAACCACCGGCGGGGATGTCATCACTAATACTCACATTATTTTGCAACACTTTTCTAGATCTCAACGTGGTCACCGCATTTACATTGTGATATTCATGTGTGTTGTGTGTGTGACCGGGATTTGGCAATGGTTGAGATGGAAGCTTTCCCTTTTCTCTCTCGCTCAACGCAGCAGTTAGTTGTGCAATTTGTGCCTCAATAGATTTGATGCTTTGATCGTGTGAAGCATTGTTGTGCACCAAAGACTGGACGCAATTTTCCAATCTTGCTGCGGATTCTGTAGATTGCTTGAGAAACGCATCTAGACTTTTTTCTAGCGAGATAACCTTATTATCATTTGGTTGAACGAAATTATTCGTTTGATTTGGATAAGGTTGTGGTTGGAAAGGTTGCTGGTATTGAGTTTGTTGGGGTGCTTGTTGTTGTGGAGGAGGAGGCCTTTGAAAGTTGTTGTTTTCTTGGAGTTGTTGATTTTGATTCCAAGCAAAATTTGGGTGACTCCTCCAACCCGGATTGTAAGTCGGAGAGTAAGGATCATTTCTTTGTCGTTGCTGAAAGGCAGCATTGACTTGATCTTGTCTTTGAACAGGCGGATTGTAAGGACACTCTTCGGTAAGGTGTAATGGATCCGAACAACAAGAACAAACAGTTCATGGGGGTAAAGCAGGGGCAAGAGAAGACGATGAGATTTTGGTCTCAATGGCTTCTAGCTTTTTCATAAGTCCGGCCATTTCGGACTTCATAGCAATCGACATATCTAATTGATGTATGCCTGCCCTAGATTGACCAATAGAAGAAGATGAGGCGGTCTTTGTGCTCTCCCACTGAATTGTTTGTTCACTAAGATCCTCGAGAAACTGCCATGCTTCCTCACTAGATTTGGTTAGAAAGTGACCTTGACAAATGGTTTCTAGCAACTGCTTCGTTGCCGGGTTCAATCCCTCATATAATGTTTGGCAAAGTTGCCAATTTTCGATCCAATGGTGAGGGCATTGAACAAGTAGGTCTTTGAATCTTTCAAAACACTTCCAAAATGGTTCGGAAGAAAGCTGGGAAAATTGTATTATCTCATTGCGAATTCTCGCGGTCTTGTGACGAGGATAAAACTTTTTAAGAAAAGCTTTAACAAACTCGTCCCAATTTCTAATTGAATGTGATGCTGTGCTGTATAGCCACTTCTCAGCTAAGTCACATAAGGTGAAAGGAATGACCCTTAGCCTTATAGCGTCATCACTTAATTGGGTTGTTTTCATCATGGCGCAAACATTTTGGAATTTATTGATAAAGATATAGGCATCTTCGGATTCCAATCCATGAAATTTTGGCAGCATATTGATGAAGTGGGGTTTTATTTCAAAATTGTCCCCATTTGCCGGTGGGGGTGAAAGACAGGTAGGTAAAGAGGTGCGGACAGAGTAGAAGAGATCCTGGAGCGCGATTCGTTGGGACGCTACAACAGGCGGGAGATTCGGGTTATTCGCACCTAACGGAGGTGGAATCAGTCCCGTGGGTAAGGTGTTGTTGGGATTATATCCCGACATACCTTCAGAAGAATGTGAAGGTGAAGGTAAGAAAGTGGAGGGAATTTCGACTTCGGAGTCGAAAGGTTCGTCGGTCGGTACCAACGAAACACGGACTAATCGGTCGCTAGTGTCCCTAATCCAACCGGACATACACTTAAGGAGGTAGTGCAGTAAAAAAAAAATTGAAAAACAGAATGTGGGGGTAAGAAAACGTCAATGAGAAGAAAGTGGTTGGTGGTGGGGTGCAAGGATTTTTAGCGACAAGTTGCAAGTTTTTATAAAAGATTTTTCCTTTTTCCTTTTTTTTTATTTGGAACTTTTTGCAAATTTTTTTTCGATAAAGGGTTAAGACACACTTTCGATCAACCAAAAATGCACAATCAGGCCTAGATCTAGGGTCACCTAGGTCAGCTAGACAGCTCCTAACTGTTCCAAAGGGCTAGAAATAGGACCTCAAACCGCCTCTTCACCGCCAATTGCGGCCAGGTAAGTGTCAGGTAAGTGGGAGGCTCCCCGCTACAAGTAGCGGTCCTAATTAAGTAACCACTTGCCTTAGACACACTTGCCTAGACACCGCAAAGTCAGGTTAGGATTAACGGTCGATGCCTATAACTAGTCCTCTGTCCTATTGAGCTCGAAGTCCTTAGGGCTGAATCTATTATTTTTTAATTAAAGAGTGGTCAATGCAAATGCCTTATGTGATTTCTGGGGTCCTGGGAAGGGTGATAAAATCATCACCCAATCTGAATTGGTCAAAAACCCCTTAAAGTCAGTTTTAAAGATATGCAAAACAGTAAATCACTTGCAATCAAATCTTTTTATTTTATGCGCGGCGTAAGGAATTCTGCAGAAAATCAATTATTGGAAGGGGGAAGATTTTTAAGCGCAAAGAATCCTGCAGAAAATTTGGCAAAAAGATATATGGGGATTTGCAGAGGGAAGAGAGAGAAACAAACAGAGATTTTTTTCGCGCACTGTAGACACAAGAGGACCGCGGAACCTCGGCGGGAGACGTCTTGAGCGGCGTAAGGGCGGCGCTTTGGTGGGTTCAGGCCTCTGGAAAAATTATGCTGTTATGTTGTTCAACCACCTTTCTGTTTCGATCTACTTTTTTCTGTTTCGCACTCTGGATTTTTCCAGATCCGTCGATCCTGCAGAGATTCACAAAAAAAAATACCCTTCAAACAATAAATGATAAAATTTTTATAATTTTTTTTCTTTTTCTGTTTTTATGATTTTTTTAAATTTAGATTAACCCGAAATTGCAAAAAGGAAATACTGCGCCATCCACGGCAACGGCGCCATTTGATTTAGAAAGATTTTATAGATCAAAAATATAATTACCGCAATCAAGAACGGCGTCGCTTGTAGCTAGCCGGTGAGTACGGGTCGGTCCACATGGATTTTGTGTTTTCCTAATCGCGCTAACGAGTTAATTCCGATGGGTGTCGGATTGATTTATTAAATCTAAAAAACTACCAAATTAAGTTATACTAAGATTATCTAGATCTAAGTCTTGCTAGGGTTAGGTTTAGGGGAAGTTGAGAGATTAAAGGTTTCCTCACCGCTTTCAATACCCTATTTTAGATCTATTATATGTTATGGTAATTATCAATAAAGTGTGTTAGAATCTTTTGGGAAGATGTTTCTTCCTCTAGGTTCTTGTCCTTCCTTTATCGATCCTTACCCTAACCTCCATGGAAAAACACGTGCAACCGGTCCTTTATACTACGGTGTCACCGTTACCTCGAGGGGTAAGGTGCCGCAGGGAGCGGTGTGTGCGTGTATGCATGGAGTTCTAATTCTTACGTGTAAAGGGGCAAGAAAGGGGTGAGAGATCTCATCTCTCAAACCTTTCCCTAAAGTTAACCCTAACAAGCGAGCAGACTACTCGCTCATTAGGGAATTAAAAGACATTCTAAATTAAAAGAGAACTAAAGCAAAGAAATAAAAGGAACTTACTAATTTTTATTGATGGCTCTCTCCAAACATCAACGCAGTACAGATCTGAATTTATGAAGTGAAAAGAGGCATGGCCTCAAAAAGAATTTAGAGTTCCTATTTATAGAGGATAGGAACCCTAGAGTTACAATTGACTCGCACATCTGTTTTTACAAAAATACCCCCTAAGAAAAGACCTAGTCAACGCTCCGCGCCGCCTCTGAAAAAATCCACCAACACGTGCAATAGACGGCCGCGGATCCGCGGCCAGAAGCGGGGTTTGGCCGCGGAACCGCGGCCGTATGGAGGCATCGTCTGCTGAAAATTCTTGGTTATATTTCTGGTGTTTTTGTCTTCTTATTTCTTTGGTTCTTTTCTCAGTTTGGCTTCTAGGTTTCTTCCAGATCTTTCCAGTGAATATTGTAGTGGACTTTTGTCGTTGCTTCGTGACGATGTCTTGAACCTTGCACTGCTTTGTACTTTGTAAACTGATTTTCGTGTAGGCTTTATCAAGATTCTCTGTTTGTTGGTCGAACTCTCACTTTTGCATCGTCTTCTGTCTTTTTCACCGTTTTTGTCCAAGAACCTGTAACCTGTAACTAAGTAGCAGATATGGGTCAAAAGCACCTGTTTATTTATAAAATGACCAGGAATGGGGAATATAATAATGCAATATTATGGTATGAACAGTTGACAAGGCCAGCCATGCTCCTACGGTCAAGGAAATATCCTGCCGTAGTCACACTTCGGCTTCTAGCTTTACGTGGTAATCAGTAAACAACGCACAGGTAATGAGCAATGCAGTATATAAATCAAAGCGAATACAAAAGAACTAACCAGATGGAGTTCAAGAGAAAGTAGCTCTGGGTAGCTAATCAAGATGTCCGCGATATCCTCGAGGTACGTCAGGTCCTAGCCCAGGCTAGATCCACTCCTCACTCTGAGCATGCATACTCAGGTCGTCAGAGCGACACGATAGCAATATATATATATATATATATATATATATATATATATATATATATAGATGCAAGTGGTAACTTGAACAGTGATAATAGATATATAACAGTAAATCAAGACAGTAAAGATGTGAACATGGAGTAACCAATGCGGTGTCTAATGGACCAGGTGAACAGTAAAGCAGTAAAATAGTATGCCAGGTGTGTTAATACAGTAAGTAATGCATGTCCATGTCACTATCCCTATCAGTCTCTAAGTCTCACTGTACAGGTCACTAAGCCTATCGTCAGTCCAAGTGTGAGAGTCAACCACTCGTGAGTGTCCTCTACCTAAGGGTAGGACCCAAGGGCAAGGGACCACGGGCCCAAAATATAACTCACGGTAATAATCATGTAATATCCCTGTAAATCTCCATATATATATGCCGGCATGGGACTCCCGAGATTCTGTTGAACTCACACTCAAACTACCCCACACCCCGTGGTCTACATCAAACGCCAACCATAACCTCGAATACCGGTCGGTCCATGACAAGTCTGCGCGAGAACTGGAGACAGGATCTCCATCAAGCACGTCCCGACTGATACTCAAGATAAATGGATAGTGTCTGGTGCCTTACCTGTGACACCCATACAAGTGCTTCCATAAGTGTCCCATACCACTTATAGTCACACTTATATGCGCCCTACAGACGTCGACAATGCAGTAAATCGATAGGGTCCACTGATTGTGTACAAGTACGTGTCTCTTTCACTTATCCATTCATGCACGAACACTAACGTACTTGCCACAATCACCACAAATACCTAACACTGGGTAATGCACATGATCACTAGGTTACCAATGCAATGGCATATATATGATGTGATGAGAAAACAGTATGTAAAGCATGATTGAGATGTCATAAGTCGGTATCCTACCACTTGCATAATTTTTAATAAATCACACATGTAAAATTTAGCGAAACAATGAACAGGGGATAAGTAGTATGTTTGATTATCTATCCATCAAATTTGGTTTCACGTCAATCGGGTTTCAGGATCTCTAGATATGGCCATTTCATTTTAAGCATTCACTGCTGGAAATCCGGTTTCAGAATCGGAAGTCCGTTTCGTAACGCAATTTAATCCTAGTTGGGATCAGAAATAGGCGACGCTACAGTTGAACTATATTTAGAATTTCCAGTCAGGTTTCCACCTCAATTGGCGGATCAGTATTTTCTTACTCCAACAGAGAGTTATGTCCAGATTGAGTTAGGGGTGTAAAATCTGCTTCTGCAGAATTCAGCAAGACATGTCGACAAGGTAAAATGAATTAAAAATATCAAACGGTTGAGGAAACCAGTAAGGCCAGTCGAGTAAGAAAGATGCTCCAATTTCCTACGTAACGGTATAGGATTCCGCGCATTCTTTTACATGAGTAGTGATAAACATAGGTTTAACAACAGGGGTTAACCTGGATTTCCATTCTGGACTGCAGTCCAGAATTATAATCCACCGCAGTTATCTCTATCATAATGTACTACAATTCAGTGATCAATAATATTTTACAGTAGGTTAACCAGTTAGCTTCGTTAAGAGCCATCAAAAGCTAAAATCCGATTCACACACAATTTAATATAAATTTTATGGTTTGGGGTGTACGAGGGTTTTCAGGTTTCACGACAAACATTGGGGCGCCATTTTATGCAAGCAAACGATCTTATTTTCGCAACCAAACTTTTAAGGGGTATTCACTATAATTCGGGCCATCCAAAGTCATCTAGTGCCGTCAAATTAATTGGTTTTGTAAGTCATGATTCACATCGAACACTCACTTATAATAATTTACATGAAAGTAAGTGTGTGAATTTTGGTAACTAGAAATGTAATCTAAGAAATAGCCTGAAGCAAGTATTAAACTTGCCTGGTGACGAGTCGACAATAATACTGCAGTGGCAACAGCACGACCGCGTCACGAACGCAGCACCGGGTTCAGCCTTTGGAATCAGGGAAAGTAGTCCAACCTAGGTAGCTACCGTGCACTCGTTTTCATCAGCTCCGAGCTTTAGATATACCTTGATTTGATGTGGGGGGAGGCGGAGGTGCTGTGTGTGTGTGAGAGAGAGAGATTTAGAGAGACATAGAGAGATTTAGAGAGAGAGAGACTGAGAGAGAGACAGAGAGATTGAGAGAGAGAGAGAATTAGAGAGATAGAGAGAGAGAGAGAGGTTTAGAGAGAGAGAGAGAGAGAAAGAGAAACATAGAGATAGAGAGAGGGAGAGAGAAACAGAGAGAGAGAAACAGAGAGAGACTTTGAGAGGCGGAGAGAGAGAGTCTTACATGGGGTCGACGGAGGCGCCGTCGGGGTAGCCAGGGCGGCCGATGGGAGGAGGCCGAGGCGTTGGAGGCGTCGGTGGTCGCTGGGGTGTCGACGGCGGCAGCGAGGGGAGCTCGTCGTGGTGCTCAGAGGGTGGCTGTGGTGGATGTAGGGGCTCGAGCTCGTCGGAGTAAAAAGGAGGGGGTGAGGTGGAAGAGGCAAGGTAGCTCGTCGGCGATATTGGGTGCAGTGGGCTCGGTGGCGGAAGGCGTGCAGGGGAGGAGTGGAGGAGCTCGGGGTTAGGCGTGGCGGAGCTTCTGGTGTGTGGGGGGCTGGAGGTTGTAGTGACGTGAACGTCGATGGTCGACGACGTGGCAGTGCTCGGTTGGGGGAAAAGTTTGAGAGAGAGAGAGTGAGCAGGAGGAGGTGGTTTGAGAGATCGAGAGTGAGTAGGGGGAGCGGGTTAGAGGAACGAGGAGAGAGGGGCTTCGCGAGCGTGCGGGAGGTGGGCGTGAGACGTGGGCGAGGGGCGTGGCGACGTGGGTTGCTCGAGGAAAAACGAGCGGGAAAGGAGCGACGTGGGGAAGAAGGTGAAGAAGGTTAGGTCGGGTCGGGTTGGTGTGGCGGGGGTTGGGCCGGGCTCAGGGGATTTTCAATTAATTGAGAGGGGAGAGATGGGCCGGCCAGGAAGAGAATAAATAGAGATAGAGAGGGGATGGGCCGGGACATTAAAGGAGAGAGGAGGGAAATGAGTTTGTATCAATATTTAGTTCCAACTTTCAGTTGGGCTTGGGGAATTAATTTGGGGAGAAATAATTAATGAATTGTGTTTTCCTTATTAGGCTGGGCTGAGGAAATTGGGGGCACGGGCTAAGGGAATAAAAGAGATAAGGTTTGGGTTTGGGTTAGGAGCAGGGGCTGGAGTTGGATTAAAAGGGAAACGGGCTTGGAAAAATGGGAGGTAAAAATAAGATGAAATAGAGTTTGGGTTTGGTGTTTAAAGGGGCGTTTAACGGAAATAAAATAATTATAAATAAAATACATAAATTTTCTAAATAATTATTATGAAGAATACGGTTAGTGGTGTACACAAAGAACTGGGTATTACAAATGGACGCCCACATGTATGCCCTTGATGAGATCATCTCTTATGGAGACATTCGCCGACTCGGCCGTTCTCAGAACCGAGAACTCACAAACGCCGAGTGTGCTGAAATTATGAGTCGCTTCGACGCATACAACGGTCAACTGCTTCCTCGACGCTCCCCTTTCCTGAAGCTTATTGTGGGAGCAATTTGGGAAGCGCTTCCCCTATTCTTTACCGGTGTGCCGCTCAGGGCGTTAGATGCCGCCGAGGATAAGGTGCACTCGGTGTACCTGATGAACCTAATCTCGAAGAGACGGAGAGACAATCTTGTCGATCTCCTGCAACAGGCCTTTCAACAGTCCGCCATATTTGCTGCTTATCGGAGGGTGGAGGACATCAGTGGGGATCCCGACGCTCGTGCTCGCGAAAGAAAGAACACTAGGATGGTTCACCAGGCTTGGAAAGTCCTGGACAGGGTCACTTTCAAGTTCCTCAATCCATGTCCTGGATTTGAGGTTTTGCCATTGTAATAGCATTTCAACAATGTTGTTTTTGTTTATTGTCTTTATTGATGTAAGAATTTTCCAAGTATGAATGACAAATCTTTTGCCCCCTTCCTTTCATTTTCCGCTTTGTTATTGGCATATTCCTTAAGCAGGCATAGCCTGTAGGTGATATAGAACATTCCGTCTTGAATACTTTAGGGAGTAGTGATGGCTTAGGAAGCATGTTCAGATCTGCTACCTAAGGCTTTTCAACTTTATGAGCCGTGAGGGTCTCACAAAGATTTTTCTCCCTACGGATCGAGAGGATCTCATAGGTGTATTTTCTCCTTAGGAATCGTGAGAATTCCTAAGTGCGTTTTCTCTTATAAGTCGTAAGGATCTTATAAGAGAATTTTCCCTCTTACGAGTCGAGAGGACCCGTAAGCGGTTGTTTCCCTCCTTGTCGAGATTCGACTTTAGAGAGTGTGACCCGTGAATAGTATGCAAGAGTCCGTTTTGGACCGACTTGTAGGGTCCCAGTGCTTAGGAAACATGATTTTTAATCCCCGCTGCCTAAGGCTTTATCTTACAAGTCGAGACGAATCGAGAAGTTCTCGCAAAGACACTAATTTCCTCACGAGTCGAGACGAATCGAGTAATTTTCGCAAGAATATCTTAACGTCACAGTTAACCTCTGCTCTTTACGACAGAGGTCCATTAGGGTCTGTGGTACTTAGGGTTTTGTCCGTCGTACCGTCGCGTTGGCTGATGTATTCCTCGATACGCAATCTTGCTGTTCGAGTAGCCTTGCGACTGTCGTGTCTCTGATCCCTTCTGGGGCTGGACAAGACGTCTTCAAGCAATCCTCCTAGGCAGTTTGACCGTCGGAAGAGCAAGCGTTAGGAATTTCGCCATGCCGCTTTTTACTTGAGGTTGGGTTCATTTTGGAGAGCCCCGATGAGTCATAACCACTCCGCGCTGGTGTGGGATGATCTCCGATAGTCTTTCAGGTTTTATATGAGTTGCCGTCAAGACCCTGAAGCTAGGAATTTGGCCTTTGCTTCGTTTGTTGACATTGTGTCTGCTGTATTGAGACGAATGTCGCGGTTGTCTCTAGATTGCTGGTAGACTGTCGAGGTTCGGAACTAGGGATTTTGCCGTGGCTCCGTTTGTTTGATTGTCGCGTCTGAATCCTGCTGGGGGAAGGACGCTGTGGTGACATCTCGTCTGCTGTATTGAGACGAACGTCGAGGTGGTGATCACTCCGCGCTGGTGTGAGATGATCTCCAATGGTCTTTCAGGTTTTATATAAGTTACCGTCAAGACCCTGAAGCTAGGAATTTAGCCTTTGCTTCGTTTGCTTTGTCACGTCCGAATCCCGTTGGAGGAAGAATGCTTTCGTGACATCTCGTCTGTTGTATTGAGATGAACGTCGAGCTGGTGACCACTCCGCGCTGGTGCGAGATGATCTCCGATTGTCTTTCAGGCTTTATATGAGTTGCCGTCAAGACCCTGAAGCTAGGAATTTGGCCTTTGCTTCATTTGCTGGCGTGTCCGAATCCTGCTGGAGGAAGAACGCTGGGGTGACATCTCGTCTGCTGTATCGAGACGATCGTCGAGGTGGTGACCACTCCGCGCTGGTGTGAGATGATCTTCGATGGTCTTTCAGGTTTTATATGAGTTACCGTCAAGACCGTGAAGCTAGGAATTTGGCCTTTTGCTCCATTTGCTTTGGCGTGTCCGAATCCGGTTGGAGGAAGGACGCTCTGGTGACATCTCATCTGCTGTATCGAGACGAACGTTGAGGTGGTGACCACTCCACGCTGGTATGAGATGATCTCCGATGGTCTTTCAGGTTTTATATGTGTTGCCGTCAAGACCGTGAAGCTAGGAATTTGGCCTTCGCTTCGTTTTGTTTTGACCGTGAGGTCTTTTGTTGACGTCGCGTCTGCATCCTGCTGGATGGCGAAGGAATGCCGTTGTTGACATTGCGTCTGCTGTATCGAGACGAATGCTGAGGTGAAGCTGGGATTTTGCCATCGCTTTGCTTTGTTTCGACCGTAAGGTCTTTTGTTGGCGTTGTATCCGTATCCTGCTGGACTGCGAAGGAACGCCGTTGTTGACATCTCGTCTGCTGTATCGAGACGAATGCTGAGGTGGAGCTGAGATTTTGCCGTCACTCCGCTTTACTGACCAGGGGGTCTTTCGTTGACGTTGCATCTGCATCCTGCTGGACTGCGAAGGAACGCCGTTGCTGATTCTTAGGCTGTAGATATTGCCATTAAGATTTGGAACTAGGGACTATGCCGTAGCTCCGTTTCGTTGCGACTCTGAGGTCGGTTGTTGACGTCATGTCTGCATCTGGTTGGAGTGAGGAGAAACGCCATTGGTGATCTCTAAGTTGTCGATATCGATGTCGAGACCCTGAAGCTAGGGATCTTCTTTTGCTTCGTTTGTTGACATCGTGTCTGCAATATTGCGACAAATGTCGAGGTTGTCTCTAGGTTGTCTATGAACCGTCGAGATTTTGGCTTTGCTTTCTAATGAAGCCTGGGGAAGGAAGGTGTGATTCGTTCTCTGTTTGCGCCTCTGGATCGTATACATGGATTGATGTGATATCACCTGTAAGGCAAAAAGTTTTACTTTCTTTCATCATCATCATTTTTTTATTCTTTCCGCGATGCTCTATCATTTCAGCTTTTTATATCGCGAAGATTGCAATTGCCCAATCATTTCGGCTATTTTTCGCGGTGCCCAATCATTTCGGCTATTTTTCTTTTTACTCGCTGCTTTTTTATTGTGAGTTGCCCGATCATTTTGGCTGTTTTTTTATTTTACTCGCTGCTTTTTATTGCGAGTTGCCCAATCATTTCGGCTATTTTGCATACATACATTTTTACTTGCTGATTTTGTTGCAAGTTGCCCCATCATTTCGGCTATTTCATATGCATTTTTAGTTCGCTGATTTTTTATCTCGAGTGTGGAACTTGGAATCTGGTGCCAATCTCAGCATCAGTATCGCTACAACTGGAATATTGCCAGGAGCGAATCATCATTTGCCAAGAAAGGACTTGGAATTTGATACCGGTTTAGGCATCAGTATCGCTACAACTGGGATATTGCCAGGAGCGAATCATCATTTGCCATGAAAGGACTTGGAATTTGATACCGATTTAGGAATCAGCATCGCTGCAACTGGGATATTGTCAGGAGCGAATCATCATTTGCCTCTGTCGATGTCGAACAAAGGTGGCTTAGCAAACAGGGTTAGGATCCCGTCGACTAAGGCTTTTGACTTCATGAGCCGTAAGGGTCTCACAAAGGTATTTCTCCCTACAAGTCGTGAGGATCTCGTAGGTGTGTTTTCTCCTTAGGAATCGTGGGGATTCCTAAGTGTATGCTCTCTTATAAGTCGTAAGGATCCTACAAGAGTGCTTTCTCCTTATAAGTCGAGAGGACTTATAAGGGTTGTTCACCATGCGAACATATCCCCAGTCACGGATGGGACTTGGTTAGGGAAATGTTTATTCGCGCCCGTGGATTGTATACAAGGGTCAGTATTGAGCCACTTGTAGGGCAATATCGAAGGTTGTGGGGGTTGCTTAAGAACAGGTTCAGGTCTCTGTAACTTAAGACTTTCAAATCTTATGAGCCGTGAGGGTCCCATAAGAGAGTTCTCCTTACGAGTCGTGAGGATCTCGCAAGTGTAATTTCTCCTTAGGAATCGTGAGGATCCCTAAGTGTGTTGCTCCCTTGTGAGTCGTAAGGATCTCACGCGGGTGGTTTCCCCTTACAAGGTCGAGAGGACCTTGTAAGTGTCTTTTAACGAGGTTGCGCCCTTTCGGGTTTTCACAAACACTCGCCGGTAGCCCTGCTGTTTTTACTCTCGGAGCCCTTTCGGGTTTTCATCCGTGCCCATTTTGCTTATGGACATACCGTTTTTTTTATTCTCTCTTTTTTTTTATTCTTTTTATATAACGAGGTCGCGCTCTTTCGGGTTTTCACGAACACTTGCTGGTAGCCCTGCTGTTTTTACTCACGGAGCCCTTTCGGGTTTTCATCCGTGCCTATTTTGCTTATGGACATACCGTTTTTTTATTCTCTTTTTTTTTATCACGTCAGCCTGAGGATGCTGCGGTAGTAGTTTAAAGACGTTTCGGTCATAGGTCAACGTATGATTACGCAGCTAAATTTTGCCGCAAATCTTCACATGTTTTGTGCCGGAGGTAGATTCCTTGAAGAGAGGGCTGAGGGCGACTTCTTCGTCAGCGTCGCTTCCAAACGTGATAGCTTGCGATCCCTTAGTGTCGGCTATGTGACAGTTGCCAACAGCTCTTTCGCGCTCATCTGTCGTGCTTTTCCGTTCCCGACGAGCCTTGCGCTTCACTCGTTGAACATGTCGTCGATGGGAAACATATCCCTGCCACTAGTTTTTAAAGGCTATGCACTCCTCGGTGGGGTGTGCAATCCTCTGTTGGTATAGGCAGAAGTTAGGATGTATGTCTGCTTCATCAAGACGTATATTGCCAGGGGAATTTCCTTTGAGAGAGGGCAACTTCATTCCTAGTGCTAGGGCCCTAGTGAATTGATTCCTTACTTTAAGCTTGCTTTTGCTGGCGATAGGGACGCTTTGCTCCAGTCGGGGCGTCTCGACCTTTTCCTCCAGTCGTTGGCGTTTGGCCTTTTCAAATATAGCCAGTTCACGCTTTCGATTGGCTTTGCTTTTCTGACGGGCTTCGTTTAGGAATGCATCAATCATTTCGTCTGATGGTCCTAGAAGTTCTGGTTCGGGATCCGCCCCTAGTTTCTCTGTGCAAGAAGCCTTTTCATCGTCTGCAAACGAGTGAGAGATCATATGACAACTTGCTACGTAACCCTCAGATTCATCCGACGAGCTTTCTCCATCATCTTCCTACTGAAAGACGTGGCTGAGGAACTCTTGGAGGATGACGAGAGTCCGTGCCTTCTGATTATATTCCTCCAGCGCGTCGTTCTGTTTTTGCAGGTCCGTGCGCTTGCCGCCAGGCTTCACGGCCTTTTTGGACTTCTTCTTCTTTTTCGAAGATTTTGACGGCTGAGTGTGAGCATTTTGGCTATCACCAATCTTTGGAGTTGGGCGCGGCTTCGGCATCCCCTTGATGATCTCAGGTTCCAACGGGTTCTTCCATCTGATCGCCGGGCAGGTCTGGAGATCATTCAGCATCTTTTTGGTTTTGGCGGAAAGCACGACCTCCCATGGAGCTTCTTCAACAAAAGAACAAGTTGCCCCCAGCGTGTCCGTCTTCTTTGGAGTGTGCGGCCGTGGTGGGTTTATTTTCCACTTCTCGGACAATGCAAACTTGCCTTGTAGGTACTGATCCTCGATCCATCCCTTAAAGACGAAGCAATCCTCGATCGGGTGACTTACCTTTTGGTGGTAAGGGCAATAATTGGGATTATTCACTTCGCTGGGTTGCGGTCGTCGCCTTGGATTCGGGAGATTGATAAGCCTATTGCGCATCAGCTCGAACGGCCTCTTCGTTTTATCCCGCGGGAATGAGTAAAGGCGCTTCATTTTCTCATTATAATACCGCCGTCTCTCTTCCAGGTGATCCGCTAGCCTTGGGGCACTGGGCTGCTGTTGGGTGTTCGCAACGAAGGTCGTCTTCCCTTTACCCTTGTCGTTTCGGGGTTCCGGCTTCGGAGAAGACGGTCTGTGACCCATTTGATCCATCTGGGCTAGCTTATCAATTAAAGCTTAGAACGTGGTCGGTTTAAAGAACATCATGAACTGTGAAATAGTTGCATGAGGGTCTAGGGTGCCCACGAACATGCCCACTGCTGGTGCTTCTTCGATGCGCTGTTCGCACTTCGACCATAAGTTCCGCCATCGGATTGCGTATTGAACCCATGTTTTTCCTGGCCTTACCCTGGTGTTGATCAATGCGGTAATTGGGGTGCGCTCGCTGGCGCTTGCAAAACGCTGGGTAAACAACAACTCCATTTCAGCGAAAGTTTTGACGGAGTCGTTCGGAAGATCGGAGTACCATTCAAAGCCGTCTCCGATAAGCTGCCGACGAATTGGCGAAGCAGGAGCTTATCATCGCCGCCGGTGTTGCCACAAAGAGCCCTGAACTGGGCAACATGTTGATGGGGATTGCCTGTCCCCTTGTAGACATGGAATTTTGGGATCGTGTAGCCCGGCGGGTATTTGATCTGATCATACCAGCTCGGATATGTCGTCCCGTTTTGACAACTTGACCGGCCGCTTCATTTGCCTGATGAGCTCGTATTTGCTGAGCTATATAGTCGTCCAGTGTGGCCTTGGAAATGGTTTCCTCCTTGGCTGCTGAAAGAGCCGGAGGAGGATTAGATGTTTCCCCTCTATCGTCTTCAGTAATGATCGGAGGGTCTTCAGCTGGAGGATTCTGCTGTAACATCATTCCTACCATATCTTGGAAGAGAAGTGTCATTTGTTTTATATTAGCCCTTGTTCTGCTGCTTCTCTGTCCTTCTTTTCGAGGACTCTGCGCAGGAAGTCAGCTTCAGTTTCTTGTTCGTGACGCTGCTCTGATTATGCCTCCGAGCTTTCTTTTGGCCCGGTAAGTGCGGCCATTGCAGTCATCATTTCCTGAAGCTTCTGTTGTTGCTCCTGGGCTTTCGTCACGGATCGGGTGAGCGGTCAGTGACCCGTCGAAGCACGGCTTTCCTCCTTTCCGGAAACCATATAAACAGTATGGACTGTTATGCCCCCAGATTTGGGGCGTTCGGTCTCGGCGTCTGTACATTCTGCCGTATTCATAAGGGTTTTCCTTGGCTTCCTTCTTCTTTGAGCAGTTGATGTTGAGGGAGCCGTTGCAGTGGGTACCCAAGTAACTGTTGCTTTTTCTGGCTTGACAGAGTAGTCCCCCTCCTGCCGAACCTTCATCTTTTTCTGTCGGCGGAGATAGTCTTGATCCATTACGGAGTCTTGGACTTGACGCCGGACCTTGTAAATTTTAGAGGACAGCCGTTGAGGGGGCTGCTCCAGCTTCACTTTTGGGGCATTATCCATAGGTGTAGGAGATATTTTCAATGCGACAGTTGGCGAGTTTTTACGCACCCTTCTTAGCGGTTCAAAGTTATTCCCGGTCGGGACAGCAGCACTAATCTCCACCATTGGAGCTGGCGGAGTTAGCCCAGAGGGGGAGTTGCCCTCAGCCTTTCTTATCCGGCGCCAGTGACAACGGCGAGCATGTCGTGCGATTGGAGTTAGTTTAGCCATAGGGGTGACCTCCTCATGCCCCATGTGTTGGTCAGAATTCGCTGGTATAAGCCGTTTAAAGACCGACGTCCGTTGAATGGGGACGGCCAACCTATCAAAAGCAGACTTCCGAATAGGGGAAGCGACCTTGGCGATTTCGCCTGTAACGGGAGCAGGGATGGCTATCCGCTTCGGGCTAACGCCTTCTGGTATTGCAGGCTTCTTCATGGGCCCGTTGGAGCTCTGGCCTAGTCTGTTAAAACCCGAGGCGGTGGAGTTGGGCGACCTGTTGAGAGGGGCCGCAGTAGTAGAAAGCCGATCGAATACCGACTTCTTGGGAGCTTCTTGTGACGGTACAGGGGCGTTGAAGCTCATGGGTGGGAGTATGGTCCCGAAGAACAGTCCAGTGGTGTCTCGAGTTACCTGCTCCACTGGCATCTTGAAAAGGGAGGCCGCTTGAGGCCCGTAAGTCACTCCTCCAGTAAGGACGGAGCGAGAGTTGCAGTTGCAGGTAGTGCAGTTTGAAGCAATTGATTTTCTATTTTCTGCACGGAGCAAGACACCAAATCTAAGTACCTCGAATCCACAGGCAACCACAGAAAATCGCGATTTGTTCGCGAACACGACACACGAAGTGTGGAGTGGAAAGAGGAAGAGGTCCCACCGGGCGTGCCAGAATCTGTTCCCCTCCAAAGGACGGCGTGACTGGGACGTCTCGCCTGAAGTTCGGGGCAGATGCTATTTGGTTTTATCCGTCTACCTCTCCGAAGATGCCAAGTTGATTTATGGCACCATGTATCGAAGGTTTAAACGGATGCGGCCGATGTAGCAGACTTCGTCAGATTCCCCCTCATTCGAGGGGTTTTTGATTGTGGGGGCGCTCTTCCCTACAGACGCAAGACCCTGCAGTTAATTACGCTACCGCGTCGCGGTAACAACTTTCTCCTTCTCCAGCTGGTCACTTCATGTCGTGGGTGTTTGTTTTGTTTGTGGTTGCCTGTGGATCGTATACGGAGACTAATTTATGTTGTCGCCTGTAGGACGTGGATTAGTCCAAATCCGTATTTTCTTAGATTTGGGTTTGGGGTTTTGGTTTAAGGATACGTTAGCCATATTTGAGGCTAAGATCAACTAAAACGTTTGTTAAGGATACGTTAGTCTAATTTGAGACTAAGATCAACTTAACGGGATCGTTTAGATCCGACAAAAGAGCATTTAGGGGCTCTATTATTCTAGTTTAGGGACATAGTGGTCCATTGCCAGTTTAGGGACATGGTGGTCCAACATTCCCATTTTGGGGACGAATATCGGTTTAAGGACATCATAGTCCATGAGTTTAAAGACCCCACAGTCCGTATTACCAGTTTAGGGACATGGCGGTCCAACATTCCCATTTTGGGGACGAATATTGGTTTAAGGACCTCATAGTCCATGAGTTTAAGGACCCCACAGTCCGTAGCAATGTGTGGTTGTCGGGACCCGTCACCTCTCTGACGACGTTAAAGGATTACAACGACAAATATCAGAGGAGTTCAGAGATGTACCCTTGAACCGGGTGTAAATTGATTTGGGAGAGCAGTTGTGCTCAGTTCAATTTAATTTGAGGACTTACGGACAGAATTGGGTTAAGTCCATTTGAAAATGTTTAACATTTTGTTCATGATTGGCCTGTTTAGGCCTTTGCTTGGGCTCTGCCCTTTTTAAAATAATGCACAGTATTGGGCTTTTTAATTAAATGCACGGCATTTAGATTAGGCCTGTTAGGCCTTTTAATTGGGCTCTGCCCCCTTTTAATAATGCATAGCATTTGTTTTGGTCTGTTAGACCTTTTAATTGGGCTCTGCCCCTTTTTAATAATGCACTGCATTTAATGGTCTGGCAGTGCGCCACGTGGCCTGTCAGACGCTCTGCGCCAGTTAAAGAGCGCAAGGCGCCAGCGCATATGGAGGTGACACGTGTCACGCTCTGGTGAGCGCAAGTCTGTTAGCGCAGTGCGCTGCGCCAGTGCGCTGCTGACACGTGGCGCGCTCTGGTGCAGTGCGCCAACCCAAGAGCGCAATGCTCTGTTTTTAAGAGCGCAAGGCGCAGATTGACACGTGGCGCTCTCTGGTGCAGTGCGCCAACCCAAAAGTGTAGTGATCTGTTTTTAAGAGCGCAAGGCGCAGATTGACACGTGGCGCTCTCTGGTGACTTGCGCCAGTCCAAGGAGCGCAACAACGCAAATCAAGAGTGTAAGGCACTGTACAGTAGCACAGAGCGCATCTTGATCAAATTTAGATCAAAGAAAAGGGTCTTTTTAGAGGTTCTAACTCAAGATTCAAGAACCGATGGTTCATTAAAAGGCAATGCCTTTATATAGATCAAAAGATCTAATAAAGAAGTAAATTACTTCTTTTTTATGATTGGATCTTTTTTGATCTTTTTCTTTTTTTTTATTGAAGATCTTGATCTTGTTCTTAGATCATTGATCTTTTTAGAAGAAATTCTTCTTTTTTCAAAGGTTTACCTTTTTTTCTCTTTGAGTTTTTCTCAAAGTTTTTAGAGGAGCTCTCTGTGATATGAGACTTGGAGTCTAGGGGCTTTTATATAGGGCCAATTAGTTTGCTAGGTTAGTTACAGAAATCTTTCTCTGATTGATCTGGGGATATTTCCCCACCGTTGGATCTTTGATCCTAAGGCCTCTGTTTTACAGAAGATAATCTTCTTGTTTTAATAAGATTTAAAAGATCTTTCTAGAATTTTAATTCTGATTAAATAATTTATTATTTAAATCTTAGTGCTGGCACAGTTGGCGTAAGTGCACCTGCGCTTGACACGTGTCGCGCAGCGAAGGGCGCAGCGCAAATGCGCTAGCGCAATTGCGCTGACACGTGTCGCGCAGCGCAGAGCGCAAGTCATCTGAAGTGTTGCTTCCTTTATTTTTAAAATTTAAATTTTAAAACAGAGCCTTGCTCTGATTGGGGGAAATGGAAGCGTTGCTTCATTTCCCGCCTTGGAATTTGAACAGAGCTTTGCTCTGATTGGGGAAAACACCTGCTCATACTTCTGTGAATCTAATCAGTAACACTACCGTACAGTCCGGTCTCTTCGTCAGATATGTCGCATATCACAGTCTGGGGGTGGTATAACGTTAGACCACAATAGCCTGATAAGTCATGCCGATGTGAGGTCCATAACGGTTCGAGAAACTATTGATAACACTTACCAGTAGATCTCAGCAACCCTGTCCATGGATTTCCTGTTATGGCCAATCGAGCATAACGCAACATCAACCTCCAATACCGGGAGAGACGAATATGTCGAGCAAGAAAGTCCTCCCTATATATGTTCAAGCATCCACCACAATATACATCGTATGTACAGTAATGACATTTAGGGCATACATATTACTCACAATCTCCCACTTGCACTAAGACCATTTGTTGTAGTATCTCATACTCAACGTCCTATTGAGTCTCTTTAGGGAAAGGCCTTTGTGAGTGGATCCGTCGTGTTATCCTTCGCGTCAACTCTCCTAACCTCGATCCCTTGGAGATCAACCATCTCCCTGATCAGGTGATACTATCCTCAGAATATGTCTGGATCGCTGATGGGACCGACGTTCCTAAACCAAGGCCATAACTCTATTGCTGTCTTAATAACACTTATTGGACGCTCAATGGTAAGAACCATGTTCATCTCATGAATAAGAAATGTCCAGACAACCACTTTGGCAGCATCGTTGGTAGCGATGTATTCAGCCTTTATCGTCTAGTTTGTCACGGTATCTAGCTTGGAACTCTTCCAACATACCGTCCCTCCACTGAGGGTAAAGACAAAGCCTGTGACTGACTTTCAGTCGACCTTATCACTCTGGAAGCACGAATTGGTAAAGGACTCCCACTGGAGTTCACCGTTACCAAAGCCCTAAGAACATCTCTTCACCACTTCTCAAGTACTTAAGTATGTCTTTCATAACTATCCAGTGATTTTCCCAAGATCCGATTGATTCCTGATCACTACTCCTAGTGAGTCAGCTACATTTGGTCTGGTACATAACATCTCATACATGATAGAGCCTAGTGCCGAAGCATAAGATATCCTTTGTATGTGAGCTTTCTCCAAATCAGTCTTGGAAGACATCTTTTTGGGGAGAGTGATTCATGAGTTAGTGGGAGAACCACCACGCTTAGAATCTTCCATACTAAACCCTTTTAGTATGGTGTTAATGTCCCTGGATTTAGGACACTCCCAACATCCACTTAGATCTATCACCATAGATCATATTCCACAAGATGTAGTAGGTATCATCCAGATCTTCTTTGGAGAATCCTCGTGATAAGAGGAGCTTGACCGAGTGCAGCATAGGAAACCATTTCCTATCAAGAGTATGTCATCTACGTACAATACATGGAAGACAACCTTACTCTCTACAACCTTCTTATATATACAAGGTTCATCTATCTTTTTGATGAAGTCAAACTCTTTGACTGCCACATCAAAAACAGATGTTCCAATTCCGCGATGCCTGCTTTAATCCTGATGGAATTAAGTATAGTTTTGAAAGTCTCAACTTTTCCATTTACACCAAAAATCTTCTCAAGATCCATTTGCTCTTAATGGGTTTTACCCCTTCAGGTACAACATTCAAAGTCATACTTTGTTGGTGTACATGGATTCCATCTCTGATTGCATAGCATCCAGCTATTTCACAGAGTCCCCACTCGTGATTGTTAGTTGTATGTATGCCCTAGAGGCCAGTATTGTACAGATGATGTATATTATATTGGATGCTTGGACATATATAGAGATGACTTTCTTGCTCGATATGATAGTATGCTATCTGGTTACTCTTTATCTTAACATGTACACTTGTCTCTTTAAACTGTCTTATAGTTACAAGTTGATAAAGCCCGTAGGATGTGTACTTGACTGCCTGGACTATGATGCAGATCATACTAGTGGGGACATGGTAGTCCATAAGTACATCCTTCAAGGTCCCTAGTCGTGGGTGTATCGAGACGGGGCATCGATATACCAGTGTAGACTAGCGTATACGCTTCTCGACCTATGAGATGGGCGATGGATGATCCCATATCCATTGGTGTTTGACATCAGAGATGGTGTACGGGTGCTCAGTGGAGACTGGGTACACTGGACGGACTCGCCGAGAACTCTCAGATGGTATTATACCTCACGTCAGATGGCAGTTCTCAGGTGACACTTGTACAGGTTAGTCTGTAGACCCGAGATCGTCATAGAGTCTTATATGATTCCCACTGTGCTTTGATCTCCACCTTACCACGTCTATGAGGGCGTGCAAAACGGTGGTCTTTGGGTACAGTCCCGAGTCACATGGAGGCAATGAGCGATAGGAGGGGTTTCGTCTCTCCCGGTATTGGGGGTTGATGTTGCGCTGTGCTCGCTTGGCCGTAACAGGGAAGTCCCTGGCCAGGGCTTATCAGAGATTTGCTGGTAAGTGTTACCAGTAGTTTCTCGACCCGTTATGAGCCTCACATCGGCACGACTTATCGGTTATTGGGGTCTGACGTTTACCACCCCTAGACTTGATATGCGACATATCAGACGAACAGACCGGACTGTACGGTAAGTGCTACTGGTTGGCTTCACAGGAGTGTGAGCGGGCTAGCTCGTCGATCTTCTGATCGCTCAATACCTGGATGGCCGTTACGTTTAGCAGACCGCTTGCGGCTTGTGGGTGCTTGATATGATCATCATCTGCTACCGACGTATTGACGGGTCTTTAGAGTCCTACACAGAGGTTTCCTGGCTCAAGCGAAATGAAATAGGAGCGCATATGAGATATGTGCGGGACCGAGAATAATGCGTGTATGTGATACCGTATTTCATTCTCGCGATGAATGTTTCGATTGGTTGTATGCGATATAACCTAGTTGTCGAATCATTGATTCGATAAATCGATACATTGTATACTAGTCGGTTATGTGCGACATGACCGGATCATTGAATCAAGTGTTGATTTAATGATTTAATGTATAATTATATATTTGATATATTACTTTGCATTAACTAATATTGGTTCACTTTAAATGGATTTTCTCACTTGATGTGCAAGTTGTATATGTGATATACTTTTATGCACATCTTTGTATCAAGTTTGATGATGCTTGCTCATTAGGTTAAGTGTAAAGAATTAAACCTAGGTTAAGAAAGTGATTAGGGTTTTTAATTATCCATTCTTTTATTTTTCATTTTGGAAAAAGGATGGCATAAGAATACAAAATGGTTGCTTTCATTCTTGAACTTTGATGAAGCTTCATGAAGCTTTGACTTTGTGACCATTTTGTCTTCACACTTAACCCTAACCATTCATCTAACCTTAGTCAATTCTCTACACCTAACTATGGTTCATATTATGATAAGTATTGATTTCTTTTACATTTTAAAAACAACTTATCATAATTCTAGCTTCATCTTCTTCTTGATCTTTAAAAGAAAAAGCTTGATGCCATTAATGGCAACTTGAGCTATAGTGTGAGAAATCCAATTCCAAAGTGAACCCACCTCCTATTTCTTCACCCTCTACCTCTTGCCAAGTTGTTTTGGGTGTTTTCTTCACAAGTTTCACAAATTTGTAACAACCCTAATTTTCATATACACTTTTCTGTACAAATTTTAAATTTTTTTTCAAACCATAAAGAAGTATTTTAATCCTAGCACAAGATATATATAATTAATTATTTTGTTTTTAAATAATTTCATTTTTAGTGTACATTAAATTGTTTTTAAATTTAAAGTGTACTTTGATATTTAATGCTGCTGATATCATTTTAAGTAACTATTTTTCTACAATAATTACAAAAAGGAGCTTGTAGCTCATTGGTAATACCTTGCATTGCTGAACCAAGCCACCAGAGTTCGAATCCCATACCCCACATTATTTTTAATATTGATTTTAAAAAAAAACCTTTAGAATACCAAGAGTTTACACGTGCATATCTCACAAAAACCCCACTACACCCAAAGATGTAACACTTGCAGAGGGTAGATGAACCGTCGGGGGAGATCTAGGTCACCGGACTCGGTCGGGAATCGGCCAACTCGGCCTTGACTCGGCCGACTCAGTGATCTGACCGAGTCACGGCCGAGTCACCCCCTTTTAGGCCGATTCCGGCAAGGTTCACAACATGAAAGTTGTGTCTTTTGGTATTCCCTACTCACCTGCAAAGTTTCAGCCCAATACCACTTCCAGAGATCTTTAAAACCCCCAATTACTCCACTTTTAATACATTTTTATTACATTTTATCACATTTTTATTTTTTAACTTTTCATCTACCCTAACCCTAACCCTAGCCTAGCCCTATATAAAGGCCCCTACCCTCTACCTTTTCCCCTCACAACTCTAAGCATACTCTCTAAAACTCTTGAGAACTTGGTGCAAAGAGCGAGAAGCGAAGCGCTGCCGAAACCGACGACGGATTCCGGCGACCGGATCAAGACCGACGTGACGTTTCCAACGAATCGGCAACCACCACACCTTTTAGAACGCTTAGCTTGTCCAAACTCGTAAGTCCCAACCTTCTACCTCTCTTTTCTATATTTGCAAAATACGACTTTTTGAAACCCGACGGAAATCGGACAAACCGATTTCCGATTCGGTTTTTCTTAAAAATTCCACTTGTCACCTAATACATATTATCAACCCTCTTGCATGTTGACTATTAATCACCCTTAAATCAATTTAATCACACTTTTTCCACATGAAATGACAAGTTATTTAGAAAACCGTATTTCTTGCATAAAAATACCATCAAGTTAAATTTTAATGTTCTATTTAGATACCCCACTCCTAATCATGTTTATTTTGATAACAAAACTTGTTTCATTCAATTTGGATGAAATTTCACACATGAAATGATAACGTTTATGGAAACCGTATTCTTGCACTTTAATACCCTTAACTTTAACATAACTCATTTCACCTTGAAACTTCACCAAAACTTAATATAAGTCACGGGGTAATGACCTACCCTTACACACACTCATTATAACCCTAATTGCTGAATAACAAAAATACAGAATACGATATTATAGGACTTTTTCACTAAAATACCATAACCTTTATAACTTTTAGTTTAACCTTTAAATTGTAAACTTTTCTAAATAAAACTTATATAAAATGAAAGCACGATTGGTCATGGACATCGATCGTTTATCTAAACTGTCTTGTGGGTCTAGGCAAGTGTGTCTAAGGCTAGTGGTTTTTAATTAGGCCCACGACTGTGGTTCCTTCCCACTTACCTGGCACTTACCTGGCTGCATTCGACGGTGAAGAGGCGATTTGAGGCTTCTAATGACTCATCGTTTAGACCATAGAATATAGGTTAGATGGTCTAGGAAACCCTAACAACTAAAATATGGAGAACTATATACTTTTACAAATAAATACCCTATATTTAGAAAACCTTTTCCCTAAATTAAAAGTATTTATAAAAACCTGAGCAAAGTGCCATTACAACCCATCTTTGGGGAACCTGTTAGGGATAGCACGGTTCATCGTGCACCCGCAGGCTAGTAGTGCGAGATTCAGACCTCCGCAAGGAGCATTCGGTCTCGAAAGGTTTAAATACAATATTTAAGGAAAGTAATATTTTTTGTAAATAAAATATTCATTTAAAAATCATTTAAGTGTTTTATTATATATAATTATCATTTAAACACTTACTTTGTTATAATATCAAGTTTCCACTTTTTCCTAAAAATCATAGATTAAAAGTTACATTAAAATACCACGAATTTCAAATAAACAATTAATACTTTTATTAGGATATATTCACTAGAATAACACAAATAAAATTCACATCCATTACAATAATAAAGACGATTATTAAATACTTGAGGTATATTTTGAAAACTATACAAAAGTACTTTTTACATAAAACCCCCTCAAGTTTCACAAATTACAATAAGGCCCCTAGCTAATATTGAACTTCAAATTATCTTTCTTTTAGTCTGACTCGGGTTAGAGTCTGACTAATTCTGACTTGAATATAATTCAAGTCAATCTATATTTCAATCATATTCCAACACAACTTGAAATCATGAATCCCTGAATACAGTTAACAATATATTCATTTTTGACTGAATCAAACCATGGATATTCATTCCATTATCCTGATATTCCATTTACCTGATTATACAGTTGCAACATGTTTACTGATATCATGGTTTTGGTCAGTCACTCAATTTACATATTCCATTACTACAACACTGTTAAAACATTACGGGGTTTAAAGGGGTAGATTGGTACGGAAGATGTTAAAAGTGGAATGAGGTGGTTAGATTAAGACACCTAACATGAATACTGTTGCTGTTGTACCGTGGCATAACGGTTCCTTGTACTCTCCGTTTGCACTGATCTCTAGCATATAGAGATCCCCCTCGTATACACTGGCATTCTTCTGTACCAAGCTACAAACAACTGCGTTAAACAATATTCCATAATATTCTACAACATAATACTCTAGAAAATACTGTTACTCTGCCATTCTCACTCCACTTTTCTTTGGGACTTACCGAGCGACCTGTTCGCTGACGACATTCTATTTCTTTCTTCTTTGAATGTCGTCAGGTGCGTTGGACCAAGTTGAGACCGAGCCAACAACTGAAGATTTGGAGCAGTTCCAAGAAGATCCAGAGCTCTAGACTTTGTACTTGTTCTTTCCAGTATTTCCTTTTATTATTATGCCACTGTTTAGGCATTGCTTTCTTTTTTTCATTCCAGTTGTATTTTCATTTCATGCATTGTATAAAGAATGTTATTAATAAAAGTTGCTGTTATCTCAATCTCATTTGTCTCTTGTGATTATTTTATATTGCTTAGTTACGCTTAGCGTATGTACTTCTGAGTACATACGTAGCGGGCCTCGTCACGACCACTTCGCCGTACATTGGGAAGCGGGGCGTGACAGGTTTTGTTGGTGGCCCATGCAGGTCAGAGCTGTGTGAATCCCTGTCATGCAGTTCTGGTCTGCGTGAACAACCTAAGTAATATAACACAAGAAACAGCAACTAAAACATTCTTTACAATCATGTTCCTTGAATCTTACCATTTCATATTCCTTGAATCTTATCATTTCATATCCGTTGAATCTATCCTAACCCTATTCTTTCACTCACAATCACCAAATTGTTTTGAAACTGTTACACTTTCCTTTTACAAATTTCGAGGACGAAATTTTTATAAGGAGGGTAGAATGTAACAACCCTAATTTTCATATACACTTTTCTGTACAAATTTTAAAATTTTTTTCAAACCATAAAGAAGTATTTTAATCCTAGCACAAGATATATATAATTAATTATTTTGTTTTTAAATAATTTCATTTTTAGTGTACATTAAATTGTTTTTAAATTTAAAGTGTACTTTGATATTTAATGCTGCTGATATCATTTTAAGTAACTATTTTTCTACAATAATTACAAAAAGGAGCTTGTAGCTCATTGGTAATACCTTGCATTGCTGAACCAAGCCACCAGAGTTCGAATCCCATACCCCACATTATTTTTAATATTGATTTTAAAAAAAAACCTTTAGAATACCAAGAGTTTACACGTGCATATCTCACAAAAACCCCACTACACCCAAAGATGTAACACTTGCAGAGGGTAGATGAACCGTCGGGGGAGATCTAGGTCACCGGACTCGGTCGGGAATCGGCCAACTCGGCCTTGACTCGGCCGACTCAGTGATCTGACCGAGTCACGGCCGAGTCACCCCCTTTTAGGCCGATTCCGGCAAGGTTCACAACATGAAAGTTGTGTCTTTTGGTATTCCCTACTCACCTGCAAAGTTTCAGCCCAATACCACTTCCAGAGATCTTTAAAACCCCCAATTACTCCACTTTTAATACATTTTTATTACATTTTATCACATTTTTATTTTTTAACTTTTCATCTACCCTAACCCTAACCCTAGCCTAGCCCTATATAAAGGCCCCTACCCTCTACCTTTTCCCCTCACAACTCTAAGCATACTCTCTAAAACTCTTGAGAACTTGGTGCAAAGAGCGAGAAGCGAAGCGCTGCCGAAACCGACGATGGATTCCGGCGACCGGATCAAGACCGACGTGACGTTTCCAACGAATCGGCAACCACCACACCTTTTAGAACGCTTAGCTTGTCCAAACCCGTAAGTCCCAACCTTCTACCTCTCTTTTCTATATTTGCAAAATACGACTTTTTGAAACCCGACGGAAATCGGACAAACCGATTTCCGATTCGGTTTTTCTTAAAAATTCCACTTGTCACCTAATACATATTATCAACCCTCTTGCATGTTGACTATTAATCACCCTTAAATCAATTTAATCACACTTTTTCCACATGAAATGACAAGTTATTTAGAAAACCGTATTTCTTGCATAAAAATACCATCAAGTTAAATTTTAATGTTCTATTTAGATACCCCACTCCTAATCATGTTTATTTTGATAACAAAACTTGTTTCATTCAATTTGGATGAAATTTCACACATGAAATGATAACCCCACTCCTAATCATGTTTATTTTGATAACAAAACTTGTTTCATTCAATTTGGATGAAATTTCACACATGAAATGATAACGTTTATGGAAACCGTATTCTTGCACTTTAATACCCTTAACTTTAACATAACTCATTTCACCTTGAAACTTCACCAAAACTTAATATAAGTCACGGGGTAATGACCTACCCTTACACACACTCATTATAACCCTAATTGCTGAATAACAAAAATACAGAATACGATATTATAGGACTTTTTCACTAAAATACCATAACCTTTATAACTTTTAGTTTAACCTTTAAATTGTAAACTTTTCTAAATAAAACTTATATAAAATGAAAGCACGATTGGTCATGGACATCGATCGTTTATCTAAACTGTCTTGTGGGTCTAGGCAAGTGTGTCTAAGGCTAGTGGTTTTTAATTAGGCCCACGACTGTGGTTCCTTCCCACTTACCTGGCACTTACCTGGCTGCATTCGACGGTGAAGAGGCGATTTGAGGCTTCTAATGACTCATCGTTTAGACCATAGAATATAGGTTAGATGGTCTAGGAAACCCTAACAACTAAAATATGGAGAACTATATACTTTTACAAATAAATACCCTATATTTAGAAAACCTTTTCCCTAAATTAAAAGTATTTATAAAAACCTGAGCAAAGTGCCATTACAACCCATCTTTGGGGAACCTGTTAGGGATAGCACGGTTCATCGTGCACCCGCAGGCTAGTAGTGCGAGATTCAGACCTCCGCAAGGAGCATTCGGTCTCGAAAGGTTTAAATACAATATTTAAGGAAAGTAATATTTTTTGTAAATAAAATATTCATTTAAAAATCATTTAAGTGTTTTATTATATATAATTATCATTTAAACACTTACTTTGTTATAATATCAAGTTTCCACTTTTTCCTAAAAATCATAGATTAAAAGTTACATTAAAATACCACGAATTTCAAATAAACAATTAATACTTTTATTAGGATATATTCACTAGAATAACACAAATAAAATTCACATCCATTACAATAATAAAGACGATTATTAAATACTTGAGGTATATTTTGAAAACTATACAAAAGTACTTTTTACATAAAACCCCCTCAAGTTTCACAAATTACAATAAGGCCCCTAGCTAATATTGAACTTCAAATTATCTTTCTTTTAGTCTGACTCGGGTTAGAGTCTGACTAATTCTGACTTGAATATAATTCAAGTCAATCTATATTTCAATCATATTCCAACACAACTTGAAATCATGAATCCCTGAATACAGTTAACAATATATTCATTTTTGACTGAATCAAACCATGGATATTCATTCCATTATCCTGATATTCCATTTACCTGATTATACAGTTGCAACATGTTTACTGATATCATGGTTTTGGTCAGTCACTCAATTTACATATTCCATTACTACAACACTGTTAAAACATTACGGGGTTTAAAGGGGTAGATTGGTACGGAAGATGTTAAAAGTGGAATGAGGTGGTTAGATTAAGACACCTAACATGAATACTGTTGCTGTTGTACCGTGGCATAACGGTTCCTTGTACTCTCCGTTTGCACTGATCTCTAGCATATAGAGATCCCCCTCGTATACACTGGCATTCTTCTGTACCAAGCTACAAACAACTGCGTTAAACAATATTCCATAATATTCTACAACATAATACTCTAGAAAATACTGTTACTCTGCCATTCTCACTCCACTTTTCTTTGGGACTTACCGAGCGACCTGTTCGCTGACGACATTCTATTTCTTTCTTCTTTGAATGTCGTCAGGTGCGTTGGACCAAGTTGAGACCGAGCCAACAACTGAAGATTTGGAGCAGTTCTAAGAAGATCCAGAGCTCTAGACTTTGTACTTGTTCTTTCCAGTATTTCCTTTTATTATTATGCCACTGTTTAGGCATTGCTTTCTTTTTTTCATTCCAGTTGTATTTTCATTTCATGCATTGTATAAAGAATGTTATTAATAAAAGTTGCTGTTATCTCAATCTCATTTGTCTCTTGTGATTATTTTATATTGCTTAGTTACGCTTAGCGTATGTACTTCTGAGTACATACGTAGCGGGCCTCGTCACGACCACTTCGCCGTACATTGGGAAGCGGGGCGTGACAGGTTTTGTTGGTGGCCCATGCAGGTCAGAGCTGTGTGAATCCCTGTCATGCAGTTCTGGTCTGCGTGAACAACCTAAGTAATATAACACAAGAAACAGCAACTAAAACATTCTTTACAATCATGTTCCTTGAATCTTACCATTTCATATTCCTTGAATCTTATCATTTCATATCCGTTGAATCTATCCTAACCCTATTCTTTCACTCACAATCACCAAATTGTTTTGAAACTGTTACACTTTCCTTTTACAAATTTCGAGGACGAAATTTTTATAAGGAGGGTAGAATGTAACAACCCTAATTTTCATATACACTTTTCTGTACAAATTTTAAAATTTTTTTCAAACCATAAAGAAGTATTTTAATCCTAGCACAAGATATATATAATTAATTATTTTGTTTTTAAATAATTTCATTTTTAGTGTACATTAAATTGTTTTTAAATTTAAAGTGTACTTTGATATTTAATGCTGCTGATATCATTTTAAGTAACTATTTTTCTACAATAATTACAAAAAGGAGCTTGTAGCTCATTGGTAATACCTTGCATTGCTGAACCAAGCCACCAGAGTTCGAATCCCATACCCCACATTATTTTTAATATTGATTTTAAAAAAAAACCTTTAGAATACCAAGAGTTTACACGTGCATATCTCACAAAAACCCCACTACACCCAAAGATGTAACACTTGCAGAGGGTAGATGAACCGTCGGGGGAGATCTAGGTCACCGGACTCGGTCGGGAATCGGCCAACTCGGCCTTGACTCGGCCGACTCAGTGATCTGACCGAGTCACGGCCGAGTCACCCCCTTTTAGGCCGATTCCGGCAAGGTTCACAACATGAAAGTTGTGTCTTTTGGTATTCCCTACTCACCTGCAAAGTTTCAGCCCAATACCACTTCCAGAGATCTTTAAAACCCCCAATTACTCCACTTTTAATACATTTTTATTACATTTTATCACATTTTTATTTTTTAACTTTTCATCTACCCTAACCCTAACCCTAGCCTAGCCCTATATAAAGGCCCCTACCCTCTACCTTTTCCCCTCACAACTCTAAGCATACTCTCTAAAACTCTTGAGAACTTGGTGCAAAGAGCGAGAAGCGAAGCGCTGCCGAAACCGACGATGGATTCCGGCGACCGGATCAAGACCGACGTGACGTTTCCAACGAATCGGCAACCACCACACCTTTTAGAACGCTTAGCTTGTCCAAACCCGTAAGTCCCAACCTTCTACCTCTCTTTTCTATATTTGCAAAATACGACTTTTTGAAACCCGACGGAAATCGGACAAACCGATTTCCGATTCGGTTTTTCTTAAAAATTCCACTTGTCACCTAATACATATTATCAACCCTCTTGCATGTTGACTATTAATCACCCTTAAATCAATTTAATCACACTTTTTCCACATGAAATGACAAGTTATTTAGAAAACCGTATTTCTTGCATAAAAATACCATCAAGTTAAATTTTAATGTTCTATTTAGATACCCCACTCCTAATCATGTTTATTTTGATAACAAAACTTGTTTCATTCAATTTGGATGAAATTTCACACATGAAATGATAACCCCACTCCTAATCATGTTTATTTTGATAACAAAACTTGTTTCATTCAATTTGGATGAAATTTCACACATGAAATGATAACGTTTATGGAAACCGTATTCTTGCACTTTAATACCCTTAACTTTAACATAACTCATTTCACCTTGAAACTTCACCAAAACTTAATATAAGTCACGGGGTAATGACCTACCCTTACACACACTCATTATAACCCTAATTGCTGAATAACAAAAATACAGAATACGATATTATAGGACTTTTTCACTAAAATACCATAACCTTTATAACTTTTAGTTTAACCTTTAAATTGTAAACTTTTCTAAATAAAACTTATATAAAATGAAAGCACGATTGGTCATGGACATCGATCGTTTATCTAAACTGTCTTGTGGGTCTAGGCAAGTGTGTCTAAGGCTAGTGGTTTTTAATTAGGCCCACGACTGTGGTTCCTTCCCACTTACCTGGCACTTACCTGGCTGCATTCGACGGTGAAGAGGCGATTTGAGGCTTCTAATGACTCATCGTTTAGACCATAGAATATAGGTTAGATGGTCTAGGAAACCCTAACAACTAAAATATGGAGAACTATATACTTTTACAAATAAATACCCTATATTTAGAAAACCTTTTCCCTAAATTAAAAGTATTTATAAAAACCTGAGCAAAGTGCCATTACAACCCATCTTTGGGGAACCTGTTAGGGATAGCACGGTTCATCGTGCACCCGCAGGCTAGTAGTGCGAGATTCAGACCTCCGCAAGGAGCATTCGGTCTCGAAAGGTTTAAATACAATATTTAAGGAAAGTAATATTTTTTGTAAATAAAATATTCATTTAAAAATCATTTAAGTGTTTTATTATATATAATTATCATTTAAACACTTACTTTGTTATAATATCAAGTTTCCACTTTTTCCTAAAAATCATAGATTAAAAGTTACATTAAAATACCACGAATTTCAAATAAACAATTAATACTTTTATTAGGATATATTCACTAGAATAACACAAATAAAATTCACATCCATTACAATAATAAAGACGATTATTAAATACTTGAGGTATATTTTGAAAACTATACAAAAGTACTTTTTACATAAAACCCCCTCAAGTTTCACAAATTACAATAAGGCCCCTAGCTAATATTGAACTTCAAATTATCTTTCTTTTAGTCTGACTCGGGTTAGAGTCTGACTAATTCTGACTTGAATATAATTCAAGTCAATCTATATTTCAATCATATTCCAACACAACTTGAAATCATGAATCCCTGAATACAGTTAACAATATATTCATTTTTGACTGAATCAAACCATGGATATTCATTCCATTATCCTGATATTCCATTTACCTGATTATACAGTTGCAACATGTTTACTGATATCATGGTTTTGGTCAGTCACTCAATTTACATATTCCATTACTACAACACTGTTAAAACATTACGGGGTTTAAAGGGGTAGATTGGTACGGAAGATGTTAAAAGTGGAATGAGGTGGTCAGATTAAGACACCTAACATGAATACTGTTGCTGTTGTACCGTGGCATAACGGTTCCTTGTACTCTCCGTTTGCACTGATCTCTAGCATATAGAGATCCCCCTCGTATACACTGGCATTCTTCTGTACCAAGCTACAAACAACTGCGTTAAACAATATTCCATAATATTCTACAACATAATACTCTAGAAAATACTGTTACTCTGCCATTCTCACTCCACTTTTCTTTGGGACTTACCGAGCGACATGTTCGCTGACGACATTCTATTTCTTTCTTCTTTGAATGTCGTCAGGTGCGTTGGACCAAGTTGAGACCGAGCCAACAACTGAAGATTTGGAGCAGTTCCAAGAAGATCCAGAGCTCTAGACTTTGTACTTGTTCTTTCCAGTATTTCCTTTTATTATTATGCCACTGTTTAGGCATTGCTTTCTTTTTTTCATTCCAGTTGTATTTTCATTTCATGCATTGTATAAAGAATGTTATTAATAAAAGTTGCTGTTATCTCAATCTCATTTGTCTCTTGTGATTATTTTATATTGCTTAGTTACGCTTAGCGTATGTACTTCTGAGTACATACGTAGCGGGCCTCGTCACGACCACTTCGCCGTACATTGGGAAGCGGGGCGTGACAGGTTTTGTTGGTGGCCCATGCAGGTCAGAGCTGTGTGAATCCCTGTCATGCAGTTCTGGTCTGCGTGAACAACCTAAGTAATATAACACAAGAAACAGCAACTAAAACATTCTTTACAATCATGTTCCTTGAATCTTACCATTTCATATTCCTTGAATCTTATCATTTCATATCCGTTGAATCTATCCTAACCCTATTCTTTCACTCACAATCACCAAATTGTTTTGAAACTGTTACACTTTCCTTTTACAAATTTCGAGGACGAAATTTTTATAAGGAGGGTAGAATGTAACAACCCTAATTTTCATATACACTTTTCTGTACAAATTTTAAAATTTTTTTCAAATCATAAAGAAGTATTTTAATCCTAGCACAAGATATATATAATTAATTATTTTGTTTTTAAATAATTTCATTTTTAGTGTACATTAAATTGTTTTTAAATTTAAAGTGTACTTTGATATTTAATGCTGCTGATATCATTTTAAGTAACTATTTTTCTACAATAATTACAAGAAGGAGCTTGTAGCTCATTGGTAATACCTTGCACTGCTGAACCAAGCCACCAGAGTTCAAATCCCCTGTCCCACATTATTTTAATGTAATACCCCAGAGCAGTGCGGTCTTAAGACATCATGGTGATCTGCTCTGTCCACACTCAGTGCGGTCTGTTGCGGACATCTTGGTGATCTGAGTGAGGGAGCCATTTCAGAACAATGGGATCGGGTCCTTAAAGCACATTCCGAAAGAGGACCGAACTGCATTATAAATATAATGATACCACCCTCAATTACAGAGGCGCCTTTTAAGTGAACCGGGACTACAGGAGCTTGAGAACTCCGTAGTTAAGCGTGCTCGGGCCAGGGAAGTCTTGGGATGGGTGACCTCCTGGGAAGTGGCCCCTGGTCGGGTCCGGTTCGCTCTAAAGGGAAAAACCGTGCGGTTTCGGCCAAAGCGGACAATACCATCTGTACTGGGGCGTGGGGCGTTACATTTATGGTGGCCCATGCAGGTCCCTCAATAGTAGGTTTGTGGTTCGAGGACGAACCATTGTTCTTAGATGGGGGGAATGTAATACCCCAGAGCAGTGCGGTCTTAAGACATCATGGTGATCTGCTCTGTCCACACTCAGTGCGGTCTGTTGCGGACATCTTGGTGATCTGGGTGAGGGAGCCATTTCAGAACAATGGGATCGGGTCCTTAAAGCACATTCCGAAAGAGGACCGAACTGCATTATAAATATAATGATACCACCCTCAATTACAGAGGCGCCTTTTAAGTGAACCGGGACTACAGGAGCTTGAGAACTCCGTAGTTAAGCGTGCTCGGGCCAGGGAAGTCTTGGGATGGGTGACCTCCTGGGAAGTGGCCCCTGGTCGGGTCCGGTTCGCTCTAAAGGGAAAAACCGTGCGGTTTCGGCCAGAGCGGACAATACCATCTGTACTGAGGCGTGGGGCGTTACAAAATTTGTGAAGTCGGAGCTTGAACTTGCGATGCCTCGACGTAGATCATCTTCGGCACGAAGCCGACGACCTAGTCCGCCCATTTTCTCGATGAAGCCGACGATTGAGTTCGGGATTCAAGATGGACAGCGAGAGGACGCCTATGTGGAGCTAAGGAAGTGGATATCCGGATTTACAAAGGTTGTAGCTTCTGATCTTTAGTTAAATTGTTAACTAGATTCATTTTTCGCCTAGATTTCTAGTCATTGATCTGTATTAGGGTTTCTCGGCACTCATATATTTTAAAATTGGCATGGTTGATGCCTTGTGAGACCTCTATAGTGTGCCTAGGAACCTTTCAGTGATGGCCTGCCTGAACCTGGTTGGGTCATCATCTATCATGATGCAATCCTTGCTCCCACCGTCATCGAGGAAACCGTGGTATCTCTCAGGTGGATGAGGAACCCTACCAGATTCGCGGAGAGGCCGAGGTTCGTTGGAGACTATTGAATTCTTTGGTTTCACCAAATCATCAGCTGTTAGTTTGTCCAGCTGGAACTCCTTCCAGTTCTACCTCATGACCACTAATTTCTTCACAAGAAATCCTTTTTCTAAAAAGGTGGCATACTGAGAAACAAAACACCTTTTGCTCCTCAGTATGGTAGAACATATACCCTCGCGAATGTTCGGGATATCCAACAAACTTACAGAACTGACCCTGCCTCGAGGTTGTCCGGATTTTTCTTTTCAACGTAGGCCGGACAACCCCATATCTTAACTCGTTTAAGACATGGTGTCTTCCCATACCATATCGCATATGGAATGGTAGGCACTGATTTGGATGGTGTTGGATATATATGCCCTAGAGGCCTTCATTGTATAGGATGCTAAGGATATGTATGTACATGACAGTCCTGCTTGATATGATAGTACGCTATTTGGTTTGTCTTTGTCTTAACGTATGATATATTTTACTTGGTATTTATATATACATGTTGATAAAGCCCATAGGGTGTTTGCCTGACTACCGGCGTTGTGATGGCAGTCATACTTGTGGGAGCTGGATAGTCAATAGGCACATCCTTAGATGTCCCTGGTCGCAGGAGTATCGAGACTGGGCATCGATACTCCGGAGTAGACTAGTGTATACATATTTAGACCCTGAGGAGGGGCGATGGACTGGTCCCGCAGCCATTGGTGGAGTGCACCTAAGATTGTATACAGATGCTCACTGGGTGTGAGTACACCGGACAGGACTCGCCGAGAACTGACTGGATGGTATTATACCTAACGTCAGATAGCAGTTCTCAGGTGACATGTGTGCAGATAGTCCGTTGACTTAAGGTCGTCATTTGTCTCGTGTGAGTTCCCACTGTGCTTTGATTACTACCCTACCACGATTCAAAGGAGTCGTGCAAACAGGTTTTAGTTGGGCACAGTCCCGAGCCACGTGGAGGCAGTGAGCGACTGTTAGGGATTCGTCTCTCCTGGTATAGGGAGTTGATATCGCACGGTGATCGGTTGGTCATTACCATAAGTCCCTGGCCAGGGCTGATTGAGAATTACTGATGGACTGATCAGTAGATTCTCTGATAGTCTTGAGCCATGCCGACACGACTTGTACGGTTATTAGGGGTCTGACGTCCACCACCTCCCTAGACCATACATGCGATACTCTTAGACGAACAGACCGGACTGCGCGGATATTGTCACGGACAGGCTCAGTAGGATTTCGGTTGGGTTTCCTCATCGGCTTTCTTATCGACATCTACTTGGGGACCGTTACGTACAGCTAGTGCCGCTTGCGGTCTGTGGTTAAACCCACTGCCAGCGTAGTAATCGAGTCTTTAGAGTCCCACACAGAGATTTCCCAACTCCAGACGAAAAGATATAGAGGTCGTATGGTTTTACGACAAAGGTTCGGACGCATACGTGTTTAAACGCACGTACGACATTCGGACAGTTTTTACTAGCCGGCTTTGGTTTAAGCCAGATTCTAGTATCGGGTTATTGGATTTATACAGTCTAAAGTTTTTCTGTGTTTTCACGGATGGGAGGGGCGTTCTCATAATTTTCCGGGAAGCTTCTAGAAGGATGGTGACTTGTGGGTTAAGGTGGCATTTTCATTAAATGCATTTGTGACTCATTTGTGTGATTCATCATATCATTAATGCATCATTAATTGCTTAATGACTCATATGGTAAATCACTCATATTGAATTAATGAAGCATGGTGAATAATCATATTTATTCATTTATTTGATAATTCATTATGCTTTATATATTCAAGTGAGAAGCTTTTTCATTTCATTATCATCTCCACCTTCTCTCTCCTCCAGCTCACTCTCTCTTCAACCCTAATCCTACCATTCATGAGTTGAGACCAAGGATTAGAATAGACTAAACACTTCATAACCTAACTTTATACCATCTTAGTTACTTTGATTAGCAACTAGAGAAACTAAGTAACCTCAAGTTTAGAGGTTAAAGCTTGGATTAAGGTTCTCGGGTGGATCATCTATCACGGAAAGGAGGCCGAGGAGGACGTAGAGATCATAAAGACGAAGGACTAGAATCATTAGGTATAATCTCTTTACATAGTAGCTAAGAACTCTATGGTGGTTGTTAATTATCGTTTAGAAAAGATCTTCGGTTAGTCGATGTTTGCATACAAAACAAGATCGTTTCTCATATTTCCGCCTCCCCGCAACTCGTGGGGTGTTGTACATCGACTTACAGATGGAACCCTGTTCAATAGGTATGCAGCTTCTCGAGTGCATAACTCCAAAAAGGAAACAGACAACTCAGAAGTACTCATCATAGAGTGTGCCATATCTCATAGGGCGCGATACCTCCGCCCCGATACATCGTTGTGCTGTGGTGTACTCGAAGGAGTAAGCCGAGAGAGAATCACGTTCTCCTTTTGGAAACTTCTGGAACACCATGCCCAAGTATTTTCCTCCTCGATCACATCGAAGGACTTAATACTTATACCCGTCTTGTTCTCAACTTCAAACTTATATTCCTTGAATTTCTCAATAGTTTCAGACTTGTGTTTCAACAGGAACACATGTCAGAATCTTGAGAGATCGTCAATGAATGTAATGAAGTACAAAGAACCAAGCCTGGCATGTGTAGACATAGGACCGCATACATCATCATGTATCTGTCCCAAGAGTTCAACAACTCTTTCTCCATTTCCAATAAACGGAGTATTGGCCATTTTACCTTTGAGACAAGACTAGCAAGTATCACAAGATGAAAATTCGAACAGATTCAAACATTCATCCTTATATAACTTAACTAGTCGTGTCATATTGATATGACCTAGTCTATAATGCCACAAGAAAGATTCGTTCATTTCTGAACTGCTCCTCTTGTGTGTGTTCTAATTACTTTGAACCGTGGTTCGATTTAGAACGTATATGTCATTACATAACGTGCCTGACCAATCAACTCTTAATTAAGGAAAATGTTCACAACATTATCCAGCAATACAAAATTATATTGTTCTTTAACTTAATAAAGAAAACTGATGTAATGTTGTATATCAGGTTCGGCATGTAATAATATTTGTTCAGAATCAATGTATTTAGTAATACAAGATGATATTTGCCAACTGATTTGGCTGCAATACTTGCACCATTCAATAACACTTAGAGACATATCACCCAATCCCAGTTCTCTACCTTTCTGTAGCCCATGTAACAGATTGCATATGTGGGATCCTAATCCGGTATCTCATACCTAGGACGTAGAGGATACTGAGAAATAGTTCTTGGTAATGAACACACCCGAAGAATATGCATCAACATGCTTATTACTCAATTAGGTCGCGTAGAAATCCGGATAATCCCCTATTTCCTGCTCGGACTTATAACAATTATAAGATAGAGCGGAACCAATGTTCCCCAGATCAGTATAATAAGCAGGTTCGGTCAAAGCATCCATATTATTATCTTGATTAAGGCCTGACATGGTCGCTACTAGGAGAGAGAGAGAAGAAAACATTCTGCGTACGCTCTTGCAAGATCAGATTGGTTATTATTTTATCTAATCAGGATGGCTCCCACTGTTTTTATCAAATCTTCCTTCAAACCCTAAAAGGTAAGACTAGCCGGGATTAATTACACTCTATAAGTTCGCCAATCTTTCGGCCAGGTCTGTGTCGGTACTTTGAGGGAGGTTCCCTGTTCATATCAGATTTTTGCATTTTTATACTGCCCGTTTTTTTATCACATTGCTTATAGGTAGGTACTCTTGATCCGTGTTTGCTAGATAAATTGCAGGTTACAGGTTCTCAGCTCTAAGCAGTGAAATTCACGGAAAAGCATAACAAATTCTGGATTACTGCCAACCACAGATAAAATACGGGTCTCTGCTCTCTATCCGTATGTTGCTGCACACCAGTTTAAGGGACAAAATGGCAAATCGATGGTCATTTTCATGCACAAAGCACAATGTCAACACAAGATCCAAGATATCTACGCGGAGCTCAAGAAAATCATGGCAAAAGATCCACATCAAATCACCTTTTGACCTGCTGCAAATCTGGAAGAAATGTGAAGAGTTTCTGAGAAACAAAGTATACGAAACTGATGTAAATAGCAACACAGAGAAACACAAAAAAAACGAGGAGCCAACTCCACTACATGGCCGCGGATCCGCGGCCAACATGGCGACTCGGCAGTTGACGATTTTCTGGGGGCAATTTTGTAATATCATGTAGGGCCAGAATGTTGCCCTAGGGTTCCAGTTTCCAGCCTATAAATATCCCAGAACAATGCCAAGTGAAGGGTGCTTAATTCTTGTGTTAGATTTTAGGATATATTTTGTTGTTCTTCTTCCTCTTTTCATCTTTTCTCCATTAAAACGTTGTAGTGAGCTTTTATGAGTGAAGTGATGAATAAAAGAGTTCTTTTCTTTATCATGCTTGTCTTGTTATGTTGTTAATTATCATTGCTTGTAATTTTCATTTGCTAATCTAGTTGTTGTTATTTGTTGTTTGTTTCTTTCTTGTTCTATTTTTCTTTATCCTTAAACAACAATGATGCTTAAGCTTGATCCTTGCCAAGGTGAGGTCTCAAATAGCTAGTTGTAATCTTTTAACCTCTTTCTTTCTATCTTCCTCCTTTGTTGTATTTTCCTTTTTTTTTTTGTAATGGGTGAGTAGTTTTCTCACTTGTTAGGGTAGGATAAGGAAAGTTTGAGAGAAGGAAATCTCTCACTCTTTTCTTGCCCAACATCTTAATTCGGACTCCCGTTAATTGAATCACAATCCGCTCCCTAGGGCACCCTATCCTACATGATAGCGGTGATTCCTTAGTGAGACCGGTTGTGGTTGAATTAACAGGAGGTTAAGGCTAAGAGCCAAGAACGGACGGACAAGGACCAAAAGGAAGAAACTAAGCGTTGGAAAGCCTAGCTTATACTTGCAAGTTCCTTCCTAGTCGTGCTAATCCCCGTTGTTGCCGATTACCGTAACACCGACATTAAGAGTGGCAACGAAAGAAGTGAGCGACTCCCATCTCAAACTAACCTAATTCTAACCCTAACAAGCTCTCTTTATATACATTTTAGCACATAGTTAATCTCAAACAAATCTGGACATTTGGACTTAACTCGTTAAAGCACATAGAAAAAGATTCCCATCTCCCTGCGGACGACCCGTACTCAATCGGCTAGCTACAAGCGAAACCGTCTTGATTGCGGTAATTAACTAAGCACGCAAAAATTGCAACAATTAAATGGCGCCGTTGCCGGGGAGACGGTAGTTTATTTCTTTGTGTAATTTCGGGTTAATTTGTGAATATAACCGAAAAACAAAACAAAAAATATATTGTAAAAATCATCTTGTTATTTTTTGATTAGTTTTTGTGCAAGTGTGCAGGATAAAAAGAAGGTCGAGTTCAGTGCCAAAGACGTGTGAAGTTAGACCCATATCTCGTGGCTACACCGCGACGGATCAAGACAAGAACCAATGGTGTACTGTAAAATTCTGGAGCAAACCCAGTGAGACAATCAGGATTCAGGGGCTCGAAACAAGAAGAGAACACCAAACTCAGCAAAGTCAAGAAAAATGAAGGCCCAATTCCACTTTCCTGCCGCGGAACCGCGGCCATAGGGCTTGTTTGGCCGCGGATCCGCGGTTGTTTGCTGACATCAGCAACAAAAATCCCCTGTGAGTCTTTCTACTCTCTTCCCTACTCCTATGAACTCCACTGAACTGTTTTTTCTGCAACATTCTTTGCGCAAACTCTCTTCCCCCTTCCAATAAATTGATCTTGTGCTGGATTCTTTGCGCCGCGCTAAAAAATAAAAAAAAATTGATTACAATTGATTGTTATTGCTTTGCATATTTTTAATCGGACTTTAAGGGGCTTGAAACCAATCCAGATTGGGTGGGGATTTCATCACCCTTCCCAGAACCCCAGAAATCACAAAAGGCATATGCATTGACCATTATTTAATTAAAAAAAATACTAGACTCAGCCCTAAGGACGTCGCGCTCAATAGGACAGAGGACTGGTTGTAGGCATCGACCGTTTATCCTATCCTGACTTTGCGGTGTCTAGGCAAGTGTGTCTAAGGCAAGTGGTTACTTAATTAGGACCACTACTTTCGTAGTGGGGAGCCTCCCACTTACCTGGCACTTACCTGGCCGTAATTTGCGGAGAAGAGGCGGTTTGAGGTCCTATTTCTAGCCTTTTGGAACAGTTAGGAGCTGTCTAGCTGACCTAGGTGATCCTAGATCTAGGTGTGATTGTGCATATTTTGTCTGTGATTGTTTGAAACCGTAAGTCCGTACATATTACTGTAAAGCTCTTTCTAAAAAAAAACACAAAACAAAAACTTTTATAAAAATTTGCCTTTTGTCGCCAGAATCCCATTTTTTTCACCCACCTCCCATCGTATTTCTCCATTGACGTTTTCTTATCCCCACCTTCTCCGTTTTGACTACACTAAACTCGTTTAGAGTATGTCCGGTTGGACTCGGGACACCAGCGTCCGCCTAGTCCGCGTTACGTTAGTCGCTACCGACTACGCGATCGACTCAGACGTCGAAACTCCTTCCACGCCTCTTTCATCCTTACCTTTGCTGGCCAACTCCAACGTTGACCGGGATTCTGTTCATACTTCCTCACCTTCACTATCACAAACTTCTTCTTCTGCGATATCAGGATTTAATCCTAACATCCCTTCAACTTCCCCGGGATTGATTCCGCCTCCTATGGATGCGAATAACCCATAACCACCGCCTGTTGTAGCGCCACAGCGAATCGCACTCCAGGATCGTTTCTATCCTACCCGCTCCGCACTTCCTACCTGTCTTTCCCTTCCACCGGCCAATGGGGATAATTTCGAAATTAAGCCCCACTTCATTAACATGCTTCCGAAATTTCATGGGCTTGAATCTGAAGATGCCTATATCTTCATCAACAAGTTCGAGAATGTTTGTGCCATGATGAAAACGACCCAGCTGTCAGACGATGCTATACGGCTACGGGTCATTCCGTTCACTTTGTGCGATCTTGCTGAAAAGTGGTTGTATAGCACTGCTTCCCACTCCATAACCAGTTGGGACGAGTTTGTGAAAGCGTTTCTCAAGAAATTCTATCCAAATCATAAAACCGCGAGGATCCGTAACGAAATCAACCAATTTGCCCAGCTTCCTACTGAACCTTTTTGGAAGTGCATTGACCGGTATAAAGACCTTCTTGTTCAGTGCCCTCACCACAGTATTGAGAAATGGAAACTTTGCCAAACTTTATACGAGGGCCTGAATCCAGCAACCAAGCAGTTGTTGGAAACCATTTGTCAATGTCACTTCCTATCGAAATCTGACGAGGAAGCATGGCAATTCTTCGACGACCTTGCGGAACAAATGCTTCAATAGGAGAGCACCAGACCAAGTACTTCTTCTTCTTCCTCTACTTCTACTGGTCAGTCTAGGGTAGGCATTCACCAACTCGATGTCTCTATTGCAATGAAAGCCGAAATGGCTGTAATAACGAGAAAACTTGAAGCGATAGAAAGCAAATTTTCATCTCCTGCTCCTGCCCCTGTTCTTCCCCTTCGTACCATTTGTGCTTATTGTTCCGATCCATCTCACCTAACCGAAGAGTGTCCTTACAATCCACCATCTCAAGGACAGGATCAGGTTAATGCTGCATTTCAGCAAAGACCTAGAAACGATCCATACTCTTCCACCTACAATCCCGGTTGGAGGAACCACCCCAACTTCGCCTGGAATCAGAACCAGCATCAATCCCAAGGCAACAATTTCCAGAGGCCCCCTCCGTCGCAACAACAAGCTCAACAACAAACTCAACATCAATTTCAGCAGCCCTTCCAACCCCAACCTTTTCAAAATCAGACGAACAACTTTGCACCCAACAATTCTTTTCCTCAAAACAACTTTGTTCCATCAAACAACGATAAGGTTTCCTCGCTAGAACGAAGTCTGGAGGCGTTCGTTAAACAATCGACACAATCCACCGCAAACATCCAGTCGTCTATTCAGTCTTTGGTGCAACACACTGCTGCACACGGGCAAAGCATCAAGACCATCGAAGCCCAGATTGCACAGCTGAATGCGGCGTTAAGTGGGCGAGAAAAGAGGAAGCTTCCATCTCAACCACTCCCAAATCCTGGTCACCCATATAAAGTGCATGTTGCTCTTGAACAACATAACCATAATGTGAGTGCCGTGACTACATTGAGATCTGGAAGGATGCTGCACAACAACATCGGCACAACAATTGAAGATAATGACACCCGGCCGCTTCTTCTTCTTCTTCTCCTTCCTCATCTTCTGAGTCTATTCTTCATTCTTCAAAAGGCGCTTCTTCTTCTTCTGCTCTGAACGGACCCACATCTCACTCCACGAAAACTCCGGCTCTGGGATCCGTTCCAACTCCACAATCTCCTCCACAAACATTGGACTTAACCAATTTCAAAAACATTCCATTTCCAAACCGGTTGAGGTCCAATAAACAAAATCCACAAATGGAGAAGATTCTGGAGTTGTTTAAGCAGGTTAACATCAACATTCCCCTTTTAGATGTTGTCCAACAAGTCCCTTCCTACGCAAAAATCTTAAAGGACTTGTGCACGAAAAAGAAGAAATCTCAGGTATCCAAGAAAGTTTTCTTAGCTAGTGCTGTGAGTGACGCTCTTACCCAATCTTTACCTCAAAAACGGAAGGACCCTGGCTGTCCTACGATTTCTATTACCATTGGGGATAAGAATATCAACCGCGCACTTTTGGATCTTGGTACCAGTGTTAACCTGCTTCCGTACTTAGTATATGAGCAATTAGGTGTAGGAGAGCTGAAACCCACACACTGTACTCTCCAAATGGCCGACCAATCGACCACCCATCCTAGGGGTGAGGTAGAGGATGTGTTAATCCAGGTTGGGGACTTCATATTCCCTATTGACTTCCTTATTTTAGACACACAGCCTGTAGCTAACCCCTGGAATCAAATTCCGGTGATACTCGGTCGCCCATTCCTTGCAACCTCAAATGCTATGATCAATTGTCGAAATGGTTCGATGAACCTATCTTTTGGAAACATGACAATTGAACTCAACATTTTTAGGTTGGGGAATCAGCCCCCCGAACCTAATGCTCATATATTAGACGTTTGTTCAATCCAGGAGATCACCCCGGATGACTGTGAATTCGAGGAGTTTTTGTTCGATCACGACAACCTTAACGCCACTAGTGCGTTCCTCTTCGAACCTGCTACTGCTTCTGCGCCCGGCAATGACTACGAGTGTTTCACTTTCTCGAACGATCTTAGCCAGCCACCACCCGAGTTTGAATCCTTTGAATTTCCGGATGAGTTAGCTGAACCATCCGACTCGGTCGCTTACACTCGTTTTGAACCTCTGCTGGAATCCTTTGAGTTCGAGACCTTTTCACCAATCTTGCCTTCAATCGTTTCACCTCTAACGCTCGAACTCAAGCCATTGCCGTCTCACCTTAAGTACGCTTACTTGGGTGAGAACGGGACCCTTCCTGTTATCATCTCGGCTTTTCTTGTTCCAGAGCAAGAGAAAGCCCTTTTGACGGTCTTGCACAGCAACAGGCAAGCTTTTGGCTGGTCCATGGTGGACATCAAGGGGATTAGTCCCCTGATCGTTGAACGTCACATTCATCTGATGGATGATGCCAAACCAGCCAGGGATCCACAAAGACGACTCAACCCAGTCATGAAGGAGGCTGTAAAAAAGGAGATCGTAAAGTGTCTGGATAGTGGTATCATTTATCCTATCTCTGATAGCCAGTGGGTTAGCCCCATTCACGTTGTCCCCAAGAAATCAGGCATAACGGTCATAACCAACGAGGCGAACGAGTTAATCCCTACTCGCACCCAGACTGGGTGGCAAGTATGCATCGATTACAGAAAACTCAACGCCGCAACGCGGAAGGACCACTTTCCGCTACCTTTCATTGACCAGATGCTTGAACGATTGGCTGGACACGAGTACTACTGCTTTCTTGATAGCTACTCCGGCTATAATCAGATTCCCATCGCCGAAAAAGACCAGGACAAGACCACATTCACTTGTCCTTTCGGCACGTTTGCATATCGTCGCATGCCCTTTGGGTTATGCAATGCGCCCGCTACCTTCCAGCGGTGTATGATGGGAATCTTCTCAGACATGGTGGAAAAATTCTTGGAGATCTTCATGGATGATTTCTCCATTTTTAGCGATTCCTTTGATGAGTGTTTGCTGCATCTCGACGCTGTCCTTACCCGGTGTAAGGACAAGAACCTCACTTTAAATTGGGAGAAGTGCCACTTCATGGTGCGCGAAGGTATTGTCTTAGGGCATATCATCTCGCAAAATGGCATTGAGGTAGATAAAGCAAAGATTGAAGTCATTTCCAATCTCCCTCCTCCCAGATGCGTCAGAGACATCCGAGCCTTCCTTGGCCATGCCGGTTTCTATAGACGGTTCATCAAGGACTTTAGCAAGATTGCTTGGCCCTTGACTCTTTTGCTGGCCAAAGACACGACATTTGACTTCAACTCGAGCTGTGTGACTGCGTTCGAGTCATTAAAAAGCTCACTCACTTATGCTCCCGTTCTTTCTTCTCCTGACTGGACGTACCCATTTGAGATTATGTGTGATGCATCCGACTTTGCCATCGGTGCTGTCCTTGGACAATACATCAACAAATGCCGCACGTAATCTATTATGCTAGCCGAACCCTGAACGACGCCCAACTGAACTATACAACAACCGAGAAGGAATTCTTGGCTGTTGTATTTGCTTTAGAAAAGTTCAGGCCCTACCTCATCGGCTCTCCAGTCATCGTCTACACTGACTATTCTGCTCTACGCCATCTTTTTGCAAAGAAGGATGCAAAATCTCGGCTGATACGTTGGATCCTCTTGCTTCAAGAGTTTGACCTTGTCATCAAGGACAAAAGAGGATGTGAAAACGTAGTCGCCGACCATCTCTCACGACTTCCTTCTTCGCTGTCGCTTCAAATTCCGATCAACGACGTTTTTCCGGATGAACAGCTCTTGACAATATCTTGCGAACCCTGGTTCGCAGATATTGTGAACTATTTGGCCACAGGATTACTACCGACTGAATGGTCAAGTCAGGACAGACTTCGATTCTTATCCCAAGTAAAACACTTTTACTGGGACAAACCCTATCTGTTCAAGTACTGTCTCGACCAGATTATTCGTCGGTGTGTCCGTGACGGTGAATTCAAGAGTGTGCTGTCGTTTTGCCATGATCAAGCATGTGGCGAGCATTTTGGCCCCAGAAAGACAGTCGAGAAGATCTTGCAGTGTGGTTTCTACTAGCCACAACTCTTCAAAGACGCTCATGACTACTGCAAGACTTGCTCCCGTTACCAACACTTGGGCCGGATATCCAGGAGAAACGAGATGCCGCTCTAACCAATCTTGGTTGTGGAGATTTTCGATGTTTGGGGGATTGATTTCATGGGGCCGTTTCCCAGCTCTTTTAGGAACTTGTACATCCTTCTCGCTGTTGATTATGTCTCTAAGTGGGTCGAGGCTGTGCCCAGCCGGACTAACGACAACAAGGTTGTCGTTAGATTTCTTAAGGAAAACATTTTCTCCCGATTTGGGCACCTCCGAGCGATCATTAACGACAATGGAACTCATTTCTGCAATAAGACTTTCGAGGTCTTGATGCGGAAATATTCCATTAATCATAAGCTATCTACGCCCTACCACCCCAAACCTGTGGGCAAGCCGAAGTTTCAAATCGGCAAATCAAGCAGACACCGGAGAAGACGGTTTCCAAGAACCGTAAGGATTGGTCGTTAAAACTCACTGATGCCCTTTGGGCATTTCAAACTGCTTATAAGACCGATCTTGGCATGTCTCCCTATCGGCTTGTTTACGGAAAGGCTTGCCACCTTCCTGTGGAAATAGAGCATCGCGCATTTTAGGCGATAAAGGAGCTGAATCTGTCTCTCGAAGATGCGGGCAGCCATCGGAAGCTGCAGTTGAACGAATTGAGCGAGCTTCGGGATGAGGCTTACGAAAACGCGGTTGTCGCTAAGAACCGAACGAAGGTGTTTCATGATAAACACCTTTTGTGCAAAACATTCGCACCTGGTCAACAGGTACTGCTTTACGACATCCGACTACATTTTTATCCAGGTAAGCTCAGATCTCGCTGGAAAGGGCCATATTTTGTGCGGAATGTGTATCCGCATGGCGCTGTGGATTTGGAGAATCCAAAGGACGGTTCATTTTTCAAAGTAAACGGACACAGACTAAAACTGTACCTTAGCGCCGAACCAACAGAGGAGCTCCTGGTCTTACAGGAGCCGGTTTACCCTACATAATCTTCCTCTGCCTACCACCAAACTTTGGTTATCCAGCCAAAACAGTGGACACTGTTTCAAATAAGTTTGGGGGTATGTATATACCATTTTGTATATATATGTGGATATTCTTATCCGGTGCATATCCATCTTTAACAAGTTTCCTTAAAAGAAAAAAAAATTAAAAAAAATTAAAAATAAAAAATATAAAAATTGTGTGTTTATCTAGCCGACAATTTTGACCCTTCAATGATTTCTTCATGCAATGACAGTGAGGGCACTGTCCAGTTTAAGTTTGGGGGTACGCTCGGTACGCATTTCTAACCTTCGCATTCATATGTATATTTTGTATTTGCATACTAAAATCCATAAAATTCATAAAAATCAGAAAATTTTCTAAAAACATAAAAACTTTTTCGTCAAGTTAGCTAGTGGAAGAACTCAGATTCAACATTTCAACGATTTTGTTTGATAAGATAAGAATAACTAAATCTTATTTTTAGATTTTGAAAACCTGAAAGATAACTTTCCTTTGAAGTTAACTATAGCTGATATACATCTTTACATCACACTACACGTGTCGTGAGTTTTGAAAATTAGATGACAAGTTTATTATGTCTGAAAACTTTTAAATGGATAAATTATTTTCTGAGGATCAAATAGGTTTGTTCTGAAATAAGTAATATCAAGAATAGTTTATGAAGTGAAGCGGATATGAAGGGATGTTATTGATGCCTTAATTGGAACTAATTCTGAAAAATAACCCAACTGAAACTTGATTGGAATGATTACACACCTAACCCACTAAACACGTCTTTTATCCAAAAAATAATTGAACTGCCGGTTATATCTCCGTTCGCATTAAATCGTCATGATTTTCACGCTAAATTGTCTTTTGTTTTTGGGCCTAGGTAACTTGAGTAATTAAGTCCGCTGGGGTGTCTCTACACCTAATGCCCTAAAGCCAACTGGTTTGGGTGCATTGGCCTAAAGCTCGTTAAGAAGCCTAGAAAGTCCAGATTAAAACAAAGTCAAGCAAGTGTTCTCTCCGAGTTAAAATTCCTAATGGTTCTTTGTGTGAGAATAATCTTGACAAAAGACAGGTTTTTATAAAAAAATATTTCTAGCGGAGATATGAAGGTTTTATTCTATGATAAAGACTATTGCACGTTCACAATGGTGTGTGTGAAATGAAAACAAGAAAAAGGTGGAGTGAAAAATAAGACATAGTTTCCTATTAAGGAAGATAGAAATTCTGAAATTGAAACCTTACTGGAAAACGAAACTTGAAAAATACTTAACTCTTTATAAAACTTATGTGATCCTTTTTAAATTTTTATCTGGGCTTTATTTTGTGACATGATGACTTTAATCGATCCTTCTGAAACTTAACAACACTATTTGCACTGCACGTAAAGACATATAAAATCTTAAGTTAAATAAGAAGCGAGGTGTGAAAAATAAAGGTTCGATAGTCTAGAATTAGGATAATAGAATTGTTATTTTTTTTTTTAAAAACCAAACCTTAGGATTTGAATCATAGTTATTTCGCAAAACTAGCTTGACGGGATTTTGTGGGTAGTATCCGCTGAAAACCCTCAGGAGACAACACTCCTCCTACTAGGGACACCTAGAGGTTTAACGGCTTGTTGCACATGCTCAGTGCAATCGCGTTCCCTGCGAAAGTGAGGTTACGATTTTTTTTGAATAAATTGGCTTTGCTCGAGACGAGCAAATGATAAGTTTGGGGGTATTTGTTCATATCAGATTTTTGCATTTTTATACCGCCCATTTTTTATCACATTGCTTATAGGTAGGTACTCTTGATCCGTGTTTGCTAGATAAATTGCAGGTTACAGGTTCTCAGCTCTAAGCAGTGAAATTCACGGAAAAGCATAACAAATTCTGGATTACTGCCAACCACAGATAAAATACGGGTCTCTGCTCTCTATCCGTATGTTGCTGCACACCAGTTTAAGGGACAAAATGGCAAATCGATGGTCATTTTCATGCACAAAGCACAATGTCAACACAAGATCCAAGATATCTACGCGGAGCTCAAGAAAATCATGGCAAAAGATCCACATCAAATCACCTTTTGACCTGCTGCAAATCTGGAAGAAATGTGAAGAGTTTCTGAGAAACAAAGTATACGAAACTGATGTAAATAGCAACACAGAGAAACACAAAAAAAACGAGGAGCCAACTCCACTACATGGCCGCGGATCCGCGGCCAACATGGCGACTCGGCAGTTGACGATTTTCTGGGGGCAATTTTGTAATATCATGTAGGGCCAGAATATTGCCCTAGGGTTCCAGTTTCCAGCCTATAAATATCCCAGAACAATGCCAAGTGAAGGGTGCTTAATTCTTGTGTTAGATTTTAGGATATATTTTGTTGTTCTTCTTCCTCTTTTCATCTTTTCTCCATTAAAACCTTGTAGTGAGCTTTTATTAGTGAAGTGATGAATAAAAGAGTTCTTTTCTTTACCATGCTTGTCTTGTTATGTTGTTAATTATCATTGCTTGTAATTTTCATTTGCTAATCTAGTTGTTGTTATTTGTTGTTTGTTTCTTTCTTGTTCTATTTTTCTTTATCCTTAAACAACAATGATGCTTAAGCTTGATCCTTGCCAAGGTGAGATCTCAAATAGCTAGTTGTAATCTTTTAACCTCTTTCTTTCTATCTTCCTCCTTTGTTGTAACTTCCTTTTTTTTTGTAATGCGTGAGTAGTTTTCTCACTTGTTAGGGTAGGATAAGGAAAGTTTGAGAGAAGGAAATCTCTCTCACTCTTTTCTTGCCCAACATCTTAATTCGGAGTCCCGTTAATTGAACCACAATCCGCTCCCTATAGCACCCTATCCTACATGATAGCGGTGATTCCTTAGCGAGACCGGTTGTGGTTGAATTAACAGGAGGTTAAGGCTAAGAGCCAAGAACGGACGGACAAGGACCAAAAGGAAGAAACTAAGCGTTGGAAAGCCTAGCTTATACTCGCAAGTTCCTTCCTAGTCGTGCTAATTCCCGTTGTTACCGATTACCGTAACACCGACATTAAGAGTGGCAACGAAAGAAGTGAGCGACTCCTATCTCAAACTAACCTAATCCTAACCCTAACAAGCTCTCTTTATATACATTTTAGCACATAGTTAATCTCAAACAAACCTGGACATTTGGACTTAACTCGTTAAAGCACATAGAAAAAGATTCCCATCTCCCTACGGACGACCCGTACTCAACCGGCTAGCTACAAGCGAAACCGTCTTGATTGCGGTAATTAACTAAGCACGCAAAAACTGCAACAATTATTCCCCATGCTTTCGCACGAACCTAATTAAAATAAACCTTGTTTTTCCAGGGGCGTAACCCCGTTAACACCTTTCTAGACACCTTCTTTGATCGGCTAATTGTAATGAGTAAAACTCTCCTAAGAGTAACTTTTACTCGCAGTGGGTATCGGGATCCAACTATCTCATAGAAGGTATGCAATCTCATTGCAAATTTGAACACTTGAAATTCCCGATAATATTTTTCCCCTAGCTACTTATGACCTTAATATGGTCAACAAATCATAAGCGCAAGCCAAGTTCAACCCGTACATTTCATGATTGAATTAAACCCACCCGTACGACCCTTAACATGGTCAACAAAGTCGTACGACTACCCGAATCCAATCGCATCACATGCTTAAGCAAATAAGCACTAATTAGCTACTGCACACTACGTCTTAATATGGTCAACAAACGTAGCACGAATACTAATTAGCACTTATCTGAAATGACGGAGGGCTACGACAAGTTTTTAAGAAAACCCTTTGCGTAATGAACTTGATATCGTTGTAGAATCGAGTGATTTTGAAAATGAGTGTTTTTGAGGCTTTTACTAGTTTTGCTAAAGAGGTCACTCCCGATGAAGGGATCTCGGCTCTTTCCTCATCGAATGAGGTGCTGGATATTTCACAAATACCACTATGCAAAGCATGACTAAAAAAGCAATCAAAAGACAAAACCGAGTGGGTTGTAGTATCTGCTAGTTTCTCTAAAGAGGTCACTCCCGGTGAAGAGATCTCGGCTCTTTCCTTATCGAATAAGGTGCTGTATATCCTACAAGGAATACCTCTATGCAAAGCAAAAACCAGAGCTACTATGTTTTTAAAACAAGATTCTGCAACATCTTTAGGTTTCTTTTATTTCATTAACCTCATTAATGAAGTCTCATCAATTATGCTTCCTGAGCATCACAGAAGAAACGAAAGCAGCAATATTAATTATATATCATATATATATAATATAAGCATTCGTCTCAACATATAAAGTGATCACATCACAGAATATCAGCAGCAGAAGAACACATATGAAATATTGGATATACTAGGAATTCCATATTTTAAATTAAGCCAGTAAAAAATAAGGATTCCACGGTTCTGATGAATAGCCAAACCCACATCTCTAGACCCCTACGAGAGCGGCAAGCAACCCTATCAATTCTAAAGTTAGGAGACCCGGTCTCGACTCATCGAGATGGTCTTCCATTGGACCCTAGAACCCGGTTACTTGTTCTCCCAACCTTAGGTCTATCCTAATGCGGAAAAGTAAATAATATACATCAATGGTGACATCATCCTCAACCCGGAAGTGCCCCAATAAAAGAATATTACATAAAAAAATTTACATGAATGAAAATGAAAAACTCTCATCTCACATAAAAATACCAGGCTATTTAAAACATGACCGTCCAATATAACATATCACAGCAATACATAATATCACATATCATCAACGTAAGTAAACATGTGTATCCCAATTGTCGTTGACATATAGCAACGAAACCGGCGATACACCATATATTACACTTACGGTCGCAGAAAAAAAAGTGAAAAACTACAACAATTGGAATCCGCAACCACCTTAGACATCATAAACCCAATGTATCACATACTTTAGATTTCATGCCTAACCAAATGAATTCTTTAGACATCACATGCCTAAAAATTATGAACCCCGCATTTTAGTCTCGATATTGAAAACACTATTCAATAACCATTCGGGTAATTCAACAAGATTCCCGACAACCTGATCGAATGCTCGTCGAAAACTTTAGTAGACGGCCGTGTTCTCCGCCGAAAGAGACGCGACCGGGACGTTAGGACGTCAGGGCCTGAATTTCGGGGGCAGATGCTAATTGGTGCTATCCGTCCATCTCTCCGAAGATGCCAAGTTGATTTATGACACCATGTATCGAAAGTTTAAACGGATGTGGCCAATGTAGCAGACTTCGTCAGATCCCCCCTCGTTGAGTCGTTTTTGATTGTGGGGATGCTCTTCCCTGCAGGCGCAAGCCCCTGCAGTTAATTACGCTACCGCATCGTGGTAACCACTTTCTCCTTCTCCAGATGGTCACTTCGTGTCGTGGGTGTTTGTTTTGTTTTTGGTTGGCCGTGGATTGTATACGAAGACTAATTTATGTTGTCGCCCGTAGGGCGTGGATTAGTCCAAATCCGTATCTTCTTAGATTTGGGTTTGGGATTGGGTTTAAGGATGCGTTAGTCTCATTTGAGACTAAGATCAACTTAAACGTTTTTTAAGGATACGTTAGTCTAATTTTAGACTAAGATCAACTTAACAGGATCATTTAGATCCAACAAAAGAGCATTTGGGCTCGATTGTTTAGTTTAGGGACATTGCGGTCCATAATTAGTTTAAGGACATTGTAACACCCGGCCCCTTTTATACCAAAGACCGTATTTTGTTACTTAGAATTCTCTTTATTCTTAATTGGGAATTATTTATTTTATTTATAAACTAATTATTACATTTTATTTTTCAAAACCCGTTGAACCCAAACCCTAATTCTAATTGCTTTTCCCAAACCAATCCCAAGCCCAAACAATCAAACCAAACTACAGAAACCATTCCATTTTTTACTATAACCCTCAGCCATAGATAATTCATTTTTCCTAAAGTATAACCCTCAGCCCAAACTCATTTTCAATGAACGAATTTTATTCCTTGCCTCGGCCCAGCCCGGTCCCCTCACATTATTTATTTCGTTTTGGTTCTTTTAAATTTCCCGGCCCAATCTCTTACACCAGCCCACATCTAAATTTTAATAATTTTTCACTTATTTTTTATAGCCGGCCCACTCCCTTAAACCCAGGCCCGCTCCACTTTGGCCCGCACCGCCCGCTTCCTTACCCGACCCGCTCCCTACTGTTTATCTCCTTCAAAAAATTTCCAACGGCTCTTTCCCCTCTCGCGCGCTCGATCCACTTCCTACGCCTCCGCCCGCGCCCACGTCGCCGCTCATCACGCGCGACGAGCGTTACAACCGCGTTGCTCACCCCTCGTCTCCCCATCCTTTCCCCTCACTTCCCTCACACTCACGAGTCCCTGCACCCCATTTTTCCCTCGACGACGACGACGACGACACCTCCACTGAGCTCAATCCCCTCGCCCAACCTCGCCTCTTCACCACCTTCCCTCCCTCTTCTCTGCCCTCAACACCCGAGCACTCCTTTCCCCCTCGCCTGCAAACCCAACCCATAGTCGTGAGCCCCTGCATCCTCAAACCCACCGCCCCGACCAATCTCGCCTATAACCGACGACGCCGACGAACTCCACCCCACTGCGCCGTCGTCGACATCGTCATCATCATCATCACCGTCGCCGTGATCTCCCGATCTTTCTATCTCTCCAACTTCCTCTGTCCCTCTCTCTCTCTCTAGCTCTCTCTCCCTCGTTCCCTCTCTCTCCCTCACCCTCTTTCTCTGTCTCACTCTCTCTCATTCTGCCTCTCTCTCACTCTCTCAGCTCTCTATCTCTCTGTCTCTCTCAGCTATCCCTCACTCTCTCTGTCTCTAACCCTCTCTCCATCTGTGCGCTCCCTCTCTCTATACTCTCTCTCTCCTCATCACAGTCACTCTCTCCTCCTCACTCCCGGCCCCCTCTCTCTACACTGCCCCCTCTCTCTCTCCAAAACCACACCAAACCCATTTTCAATATTTTTTCCCTCACTGTAAACTACACTGCGCACGCTGCCGGAGCGACGCCGTCGGCCGTCGGCAACCCCAACACTTCTCAGGCGAACCAGAGAGCACCCCCTAAGCTTCCAGTGCACGCAAGACGACTCCGGGAAAACTCCGACGTGAAATTCGTGTTTCGAACTAGGCTCGCGGGAATCCGGTACGTGGCGTATATCGCGCGTTCATGACGACACTGTTGCCGTACGACCCCGAGACGTCCCCAGGCAAGTATTCTACTTGCTTACATGCTATTTATCTAAATTACAATCGTTAAATATATGAATTATAATGTTACAAGTTTAAAACTATTATGTGCCGTAACTGTTCGATGTTAGTACCCTTAGAAAAACATTATCTAATTTGATGGAACTCAATGGTGTAGGTTGGCCTGTAGGGCTGTGAACATAGTGTGTGAATTTTGTTGGATGTTGTAATCGATTATGACTAAAACAACTACCCCCAAGTTTAATCGTAAAACCGTAATCCTGTTGTATCTGAAAATCGTTAAATTCACCATAAATCATACACATATTAGAATGGTGCGTTCGAGGGCTCAAATCGAAGCCAACTCGACGAACTTTAACCCTATGGTAGTTTCCAGACATTTCTGTATTTAAACTGTGATGATATTCGGATCGGAGTGCGACTCTGGACTGCAGTCCAGAGCGACTCCAGTCATTGCTTTCTGTTCCGTATTGGATACCACTGGTGTTCCTTAACTCGTAGGTTGCGGAACTCCGCTGCTTATTGTAGGTAACTCTGTTAGCTAGACAACACGATTGGTCTCATTCTGTTTCGTTACCGTTTGATATTTAAACTGTAATTTAGAACATCGGGACACCTAACAGTCCCAGCAGATTCAGATTTGACATGTTAATATTAAACAGAGTATAACTCCTAACGTACAGACGCGATTGAAGATCCGTTTGTTGCGTTGAAAACTTTACTGAAAACCCTAGAATTCATCCAACTGTAGCGTCGCTAAAATCTGATCCCCACTGGGATTAAAATGCGTTACGAAACGGACTTCTGATTCTGAAACCGGATTTCCAGCCGCGAGCGCTTAAAATGAAATGTTTATAATTAGCAATCCTGGAACCCGATTGGCTTGAAACAAAATTCTATGGATGGATAACTGAACATATTAATTACTACCTGTTTATTGTTTCGCTAAATTATATACATATGTTTCATGATAAATCGTACAAGTGATAGACTGTTGTTTTTATGACACCTTAATTGTGCTTATATACTGTTCATGCATCATATCACACCGATATCATTGTAGTGATAACCTAGTGATATCGTGCATTCACCCAGTGTTAGATTTTAGTGATGATTGTGGCAAGTACGTCAGTGTTCGTGTATCTGTGATTAAGTGAAAGTGATACGTACTTGTACACAATCAGTAACCCTATTGTTCTATTGCATTGTCGACGTCTGTGGGATGCGTGTATGTGTGACTATAAGTGGTATGGGACACTTATGGAAGCGCTTGCACGGGTGTCACAGATAAGGCATCCGACACTGCCATTTATCTTAGGTATTGGTCGGGACGTGCTTGATGGAGGTCCTGCCTCCAGTTGTCGCGCAGACTTGTCATGGATCGATTAGTATTTAGGGTGATGGTTAGCGTTTGATGTAGACCACGGGGTGTGGGGTAGTTTAAGTGTGAGTTCAACAGAATCTCGGGAGTCCCATGCCGGCTTATATATTTAGGGAGTTATATGGAGATTTACAGGGTACGTGATATATACACCGTGATATTCTTGTTACATGTTGGGCCCGTGGTCCCTTGCCCTTGGGTTCTACCCTTGGGTGGAGGACACTCGCGAGTGGTTGACTCTCACACTTGGACTGACGATAGGCTTAGTGACCTGTACAGTGAGACCTAGAGACTGATAGGGATACTGGCATTTTATTCATGATATACTGAGTGGCATACGTGACATATCGTTATACTGATTTACTGTTCCGCTGCATTGGTTACTGCACATCCATATCCATACTGTCATTGATTTACTGTTATTCATTTCCATTATCACTGTTAGAACTATCACTTGATTTTATATATGTATTGTTGCTATTGTGTCGCTCTGACGACCTGAGTATGCATGCTCAGTGTGAGGAGAAGATTTGGCTTGGATCGGAACTAGACGTGCATCACAGACGTTCTGACTTGCTACTCCGAGTTACTTTCGTTTGTTCCACTTCAGGTCAGTTTATATTATTATACCTTTCAGTTACTGCATTTCTCTTTACCTGCGCATCGTTTACTGTTTACCATGATAAACTAGAAGCCGAAGTGTGACTACGGCAGGACGTTTCTTTGACCGTAGGAGCATGACTGGCCTTGTCTACCCCTCGTATTCCGTATTTTGGGAAGCGGGGCGTGACAGACATTGTCCATGGGATTAAGGACCCCACAGTTCGAGATTAAGGACATCATAGTCCATGGGCTTAAGGACCCCACAGTCCGTAGTTTAAAGACGTCATAGTCTATAAAGTTTAAGGACATTATAGTCCATGAGTTTAAGGACCCTACAGTCCATAGTTTAAAGACGTCATAGTCTATAAAGTTTAAGGAAATCATAGTCCATGAGTTTAAGGACCCCACAGTACATGGAATGATTGGTTATCGGGACCCGTCACCTCTCTGAAGACGTTGAAGGATTACAACGACAAATGAGTGAAGAGATGTACCCTTGAACTAATGTTGATTGGGAAATCTGTAGTCCAATTTGGGACTAGCATCAATTAATTAGATTATGAGCATATGAGCTCAGTTAAATCTGAATTGAGGACTTATGGCCAACTTTTGCTAAGTCCAATTAGGTTTAAAATGTTGGAACTTTGTTTAGGCTGTTGAACATTTGTCTGGGCTCAGCCCTCCATTATTTAGCAATACTAAGCATGGGTCTGGGTTCTGACCATATTTTTATCTTTTATTGAGTGCTGAGCACTCATATGCCATATGAGATGATCAATCTTGGAAGACAAGGGTGTATTTGAGGCTCAGTCAAAAGGGGAGTCTTGCCTCTGGAAGACTTAGCCAATTTGGGCTAAGACTAGTTCAAATATAGTGTTAAACACTAGAGTACATTCGGCGATCACGTGTTCCCGCGTGACACATTTAAAATAGTGTTAAACACTAGGGACGAGGCGCTCAAAAATAGTGTTAAACACTAAAATTGAAGCGCTCACGTGGGATCACGTGAGGTGCCTGAGAATTGGGCTAAACTTTCTTTATTTTATTCTCAGATTATGCAGGTAAGTGTTAAACACTTATTTCCATGATTATCATGTGCGGACACGTGATGGTGCCCACAGCCTGTTCTACTCTTCTTATTTTGAAGAGTCTGTTCAAGGGTCACGTGTGAGTACGTGACCTGATCTTGTTCGTTCTTTTTTTTTTATCTCTGAGGGGGATGGTCACGTGTTGACATGTGACCATGCTGGGTACTCGATGCTTTTACATGCATGGAGAGTTTTTAAGTCTCTTATTTAAGAATTAAATTCTTTTATAGGGTTAAACCCTAGTTTTATTTAGAGGAATTAAATTCCTATATATTTGGAAGAATTAAATTCTTTTATAGGGTTAAACCCTAATTTTGTTAGAGGAATTAACTTCCTATGTGCCTTGTGGGAGAATATAATTCTCTGAACTTAGGTCTTCTCTTAGGTTTTAGATCTGCATGGCAGAATTTTCCCGATGAGAATTAAATTCTCAATTTATGGGGAGATCTGCTTCTGCAGACCTTCAACCAAAGAAAGAACTAAGTTCTTATTCAGAAGAGTTAAACTCTTAATTTGAGAATTAAATTCTCTTTTTCTTTTGTGGAAGCTTATAGGATGATCTCTCACCTTGGATTTCTTTCTTTTCTCCGAAGAAATCCTCTTTATCTCTGGAGAATTAAATTCTCTTCTTTTCTCTCTCTGTTTTTGTCTCTCTCCTTTTCCTCTTCTCTTCTTGGCTCCTATTTATAGGAGAAAGAAAAGAATCAGTTTGTTTAGTCAATCTTTCATTGAAAGATTTTGATTGATTATGTAACCAACATGATCTTTTAGATCACTCAGCGAATTTTATTCACTATTGGATTTTTAATCCAAAAGATATTTTGTCTGTTATTCCTGGCAAATTTCAGGGAAATATCTCCTTGTATAGAATCTTTCTATAGATTGGTGATTTTTAATCACCATTAGATTTTTAATCCAACGGTGCTCCACTTTACAGAGCGCAATCTTTTTGTTTGGAAAGATCTAGGGAAATATTTTTCCAACTAGGGTTTTTGATTTCCCTTAATTAGAATTTAAATCTATTAGTTCAGAAGGTTTAAGAGCCTATCACGTGTTAGCACGTGACCCCACTGATTGACCATTTAATTAGAATTTAATTCTATTAATTCAGAGATCTTTAGGAACCTATCACGTGTTGGCACGTGACCCCCTGATTAAGCATTTAACCAGAATTTAATTATGTTGTTTTAAAGAACTCAGGAATTATCACGTGTCAGCACGTGACCCTTGGTCACGTGTGGGCACGTGATGCCCCATTGGGGTTTTTCCCTGTTGTTTTATTATACCTTTAATTCTTTTCAGTGGGTTTAAAGGCCCATCACGTGTGGGCACATGACCCATTTGATTAGGATTCAATTCTTATCATTTCAGAGCCCTCAGGAAGCCATCACGTGTCAACACGTGACCCCCGATCATGTGTATGCACGTGATGCCCCATTAGGGTTTTTCCTTGTATTTTATGAGGGAACAAATGTCCCCACAGCGTTGCTCTCACGTGTTTGCACGTGAGTGCAACACTGTAACTTTTGTAACCGTTGGATCTGCCTAGGGAACATAGAAGATGAACCGTTTTCCATCATGTCCTATAAATTCAGGGGTCTCTTCAGCAGTGGCTCTACTCCTTCATCTTCTTCCTTCCTTGTTTTTGCCTTGAGAATTTAATTCTCTTCTTCAGAACTCAGTTCTGTGCCATGTATGTGCAGTGCCGTTTTATCTTCCTATCAAGGCTTGTGCTCACGTGTTGCGCATGCGGGGCTCTGCTTGATGGGGACGTTTCATTTCCCTGATCTGATTTCAATGCGTCATTGCTTTTCATTTCCAACGCTCTCCCCTTTTCCGGGTTTTGAGAATAGTTCCACCATGCACAACATTTTTTGTGCATAGCATTAAATGCTCCCCTTTATAACCTGAAACAACGCCTTTCTTCCTTTCCTCACAGAGAAACCCATTTATACCTTAAGGTGATCATATTTGAGAAGCCGATCAATTGCTATGGCTTGAAATCATCCCCACGCTCGTCGACAACCATGGGAGGTGCCCATTGAGGAGATAATCCCTCGCTTCGCTCCGCGGCTGGCAGATCCCCTCCTCACCCACGCTCAATGTGACGCGGTGATGTATGAGCTTCTGACTCGTCGGGTCTCTCCTCTTCCCATGGGCTCCATTTAGCTCCGGATGATCTTTATGTCTGTGCTTGTCGATATACCCCCTCCTCCGGCGGAGATGACTTCGGCGATCCTTGACGCGGCGGAGGACAAGCTCGAGTGCTTTCACGAGGCTTGTCCAATCACTCAAGCTCTGAAGGATCATTCAGTTCATATACTGAGTCAGATAAGGGCCTGGCGGGCTGTCATGTCCGCTTTTGCTGATGAGCATGGCGCTAATCGATGGGGAGCAACTCCTCGCGAAAATCGTCGTTTTGACGTGTTGAAGGCAGAGAGGGAATTGGAGAATTTTGTATTTTTTTTTGTTAACCCTTGTATCTTTGATCCCGTGTTTGGTGATCTCTTTCCCATAGAGTAGTATCAATGTATTTCTCTTATGATTAATTGTTGAATACTTTCTGTTGAATTTTTTCTTCTCGTCATATATTCGTACGTGCATCCCGCCTGAGTACATGAGCGTTATACTTGACCCCTGGGATTTTCCTTTAGGTGCGAACATCATCGTTGTGTTGTCCATAAATCAGCGCGTTCTAGATACCATAGGCATATAGTCATGAACGCATGCTTAAAGGGGTACCTACCGAAGACTCTCCTTGTTGCCAGAAAGAGAAAATAGTTTGTGCGTGTTTTGGATCGAGGATTGGCATCGAGTGGAGGTCTTCCCACATGGGTTTGAATGCATCCGACTTCCTTCAGAGGTTGTGGCTGTAAAGACGAGCTTGTGAGGGCCGATTGAACGGTGCGCCGCAAATATGCTGTCATGCGAGAAGAGGCTCAGCCGAAAGTTTTCGGAGAGAGGGCTGGCTTCCAAAGCGCTGGGAGAACTTCAAGCTGAACTTACGGCCAAGACCACTCGGGCGTATGAACTTTGGCGGGTGCTTCAAGAAGCTATCAGGGAGGTGGTAGCCATTGATAAAGCCGTCATTTTTACTCGTGAAATGGTCGAAATTCATAAAGTTACCGAAAAGGAGCTTGAAAGTCGGCTTGCCTCGTACCAGGCCCAACAGTCTCAAGCGGAGGCCCGTCTCTTAGCGATAATGAATCATGAAGCCGAGGCCCAGCGGAAAAAGGATGAACCGGCAAATCTATTAAATCGTCCGTCGGCTTGAAGAATTGTATATTTTTCTTTTTATTCTTCTTTTGTACATACTCCTGAATGAGAGTATTTTTTGATTCTTTCATAAATTGTACTTTGTATTCATTTTGATTCATGAATAAAAGACATATTTTGCTTCATGGTGGTGTGTCCCTTTTAATAAATGCATTTTGTGGATAATCTATTTTGCTCTCCTTGTAGGACAGTGATGGCTTAGGAGTCAGGTTCAGATCTGCCTCCTAAGGCTTTCCAGCTTTATGAGCCGTGAGGGTCTCATAAAGGTATTTCTCCTTACGAGTCGTGAGGATCTCGTAAATGTAATTTCTCTTTAAGAATCGTGAGGACTCCTAAGTGTATTTTCTCTTAAAAGTTGTAAGAATCTCTCAAGAGAGTTTTTCTTGCTTACGAGTCGAGAGGACCCGTAAGTGATTGTTTCCTTTCTCGTCGGAGAGTGTGGCCTGTAGAAAATCTACCTTGACCTCTATGCGAGGCAATGATGGCTTGGGAGACAGGGTTAGGCTCTGCCACCTAAGACTTTTCAACTTTATGAGCTGTGAGGGTCCATAAAGAATTTTCTCCCTACCGGTCGAGAGGATCCCGTAGGTGTATTTTCTCCTTAGGAATCATGAAGATTCCTAAGTGCGTTTTCTCTTAAGAGTCGTAAGGATCTCACAAGTGAATTTTCTCCTTACAAGTCGAGAGGACCCGTTAGTGATTAATGAGTTGACTTGCTCCCGAATCAAAGAATTGCTTTGACGGGGAAGTCGAGGGTTGACTTTATCCGCATTTCACGGAATCAGGGGTTGACCTTATCCGCATTTCACAGGGTCAAGGTTGACTTTATCCGCATTTCACGGACTCAGGGGTTGACCTTATCCGCATTTCACGGGGTCAGGGGGTTGACTTTATCCGCATTTCACGGGGCCATGGGGTTGACTTTATCCGCATTTCACGGAGTCAGGGGTTGACCTTATCCGCATTTCACGGGGTCAGGGGGTTGACTTTATCCGCATTTCACGGAGTCAGGGGTTGACCTTATCCGCATTTCACGGGGTTAGGGGGTTGACTTTATCCGCATTTCACGGAGTCAGGGGTTGACTTTATCCGCATTTCACGGAGTCAGGGGTTGACCTTATCCGCATTTCACGGGGTCAGGGAGTGCTCTGGGCATTTCCCACGGGGTCAGGATTGACATTAGCCGTGTTCTACGGGACCAGGAGGTGCTCTGGGCGTTTCCCACGGGGTCAGGATTGACATTAGCCGTGTTCCACGGGACCAGGATTTGCTCTGGGCGTTTCCCACGGGGTCAGGATTGACATTAGCCGTGTTCCACAGGAGCAGGATTTGCTCTGGGCATTTCCCACGGGGTCAGGATTGACATTAGCCGTGTTCCACGGGACCAGGATTTGCTCTGGGCGTTTCCCACGGGGTCAGGATTGACATTAGCCGTGTTCTATGGGACCAGGATTTGCTCTGGGCATTTCCCACGGGTCAGGATTGACATTAGCCGTGTTCCACGAGACCAGGAGGTGCTCTGGGCGCTTCCCACGGGGTCAGGATTGATATTAGCCGTGTTCCACGGGACCAGGAGGTGCTTTGGGTGCTTCCCACGGGGTCAGGTTGACATTAGCCGTGTTCCACGGACCAGGATTTACTCTGGGCGTTTCCTATGGGGTCAGGATTGACATTATCCGTGTTCCACGGGACCAGGATTTGCTCTGGGTGTTTCCCACGGGGTCAGGATTGACATTACCCGTGTTCCACGGGACCAGGATTTTCTCTGGGCGTTTCCCACGGGGTCAGGATTGACATTAGCCGTGTTCCACGAGACCAGGAAGTGCTCTGGGCGTTTCCCACGGGGTCAGGATTGACATTAGCCGTGTTCTACGGGACCAGGATTTGCTCTGGGCTTTTCCCACGGGGTCAGGATTGACATTAGCCGTGTTCCATGAGACCAGGAGGTTCTCTGGGCGCTTCCCATGGGGTCAGGATTGACATTAGCTGTGTTCCACGGGACCAGGAGGGGTTGACTCTCGGTTGTCTGTGCATCGCCGAGTCACGGAACTGGGAACTTTGTCGCGGCTCCGATTTGCTGATGTTGCGTCTGTTGTAATGAGACGAATGTTGAGATGATCTCCAGGCTGTCTATGAACCGTCGAGATTTGGCTTCTTTTTCTGATGGAGCCTGGTGGGAAGGTATGGTTCCCTCTTTGTTTGTGCCCCTGGATTGTATACAGGGATCGATGTGATCTCACCTGTAGGGCAAAAAGTTTCATTTTATATATTTTTCTTTCCGCGATGCTCTATCATTTCAGCTTTTATATCATGAAAGTCGCGATTGCCCAATCATTTCAGCTATTTTTCGCGGTGCCCAATCATTTCGGCTATTTGTTTTATTTACTCGTTGCTTTTTATTGCGAGTTGCCCAACCATTTCGGCTATTTTGCATGCATACATTTTTACTTGCTGATTTTGTTGCAAGTTGCCCAATCATTTCGGCTATTTCATATTCATTTGCCTTGCTGCGAGTTTGGGATTTGATACCGATTTAGGCATCAGTATCGCTACAACTGGGATATTGCCAGGAGCGAATCATCATTTGCCTTTGTCGGTTTGAACAAAGGTGGCTTAGTAAACAGGGTTAGGATCCTGTCGACTAAGGCTTTTGACTTCATGAGCCGTAAGGGTCTCATGAAGGTATTTCTCCCTACGAGTCGTGAGGATCCCGTAATTGCGTTTTCTCCTTAAGAATCGTGAGGATTCCTAAGTGTATGGTCTCTTATAAGTCATAAGGATCTTACAAGAGTGTTTTCTCCTTATAAGTCAAGAGGACTTACAAGGGTTGTTCACCGTGTGAGCATATCCCCAGTCTCTGGTGGGACTTTGCTAGGGAAATGTTTATTCGTGCCTGTGGATTGTATACAAGGGTCAGTGATTGATGATTTTTGTTGTGTTTTATGAAAAATTGTAAAGAAATCACAACCAAAAATATTTGACCGCAATCAATAACGGTGTCGATTGTAGCGTGTTAGTAAGTGAGTGCGGATCGTCCACAGGGACAGTGTAATAGTTCGTCTTTCGAATTAGATGAATTGAAACTTTAAAGAAAAGAAAACAAACAATTCAAGATTTATATTTGAAGTTCAAGAATTAGAAAATCTAGATCTAATAACAAGAAAAAGATAGAATCAAGAATTGAGAGTTTGTTGATTTTTCCAACCAAATATCAAGAATCGAAATGAGGCTCGTAGGAATCGATCGGATCTATAGATGTGATGTAATCTTACAATTACGTATTCTTATCCTTTAATGAATTGATACTAGATCGATGATGATCGATCGAGAATTAGGGATTTCTTATGAAACTAGGGTTTCATCTTATCCCTTATTCTTTCGTCGATATCATTCACATTCTAGCCTCTACTAAATTCAAGAAACGATCGTAGATCTCTAATTTCGAGCGATCACAATCAAGAAAGTATCGCAACGAAACTAGGTCATCGATTCTTGAACTTGCTAGGGTTTACAAAGCTCGTAGGACTCAAGAATCGTATTAAGATTTGTTACATCATCATTCTATTGATCGTCTCGACTCCTTTACGAGCGGAGTTTTACTCAAACATCACAACAAGAACTACAATTTCAAATTGAGATCTAATCATGATGCAAGAATTTAAAGAAAGCAAGATTAAATAATTTCACCTTTTATTTATATCAACAATTTCATTACATTCGCTCAAGAACTACAAGAGGAAGAACTCGATCGTTGATTTGGCTTCGCTTGTCTCCGTGAGTCGCGGATCGGCTTGGATCACTTGCCCGATTGAAGATCGGCTCGGCTCATAAAAGGTTGAAGGCTTCTCACTTGATTTGGTACTCAAGATCTTGAATTTGGAGTGGAATTAGGGTTAGGGTTTCGCACAAGCCTTGTCACTAAACTTGTGGAAGAAGATGATGTAAGAGGGAATGAACTAGCTAACTAAAAGATTAACAACTAATGATGATCCCCCTCAACCCTTAGATCTAGGTTCCTATTTATAGCCATCAAAACCCTAGATCTAGGATTTGAATTTTAAGTTTCCCTTCAAAAGTTTGTTGAGGAGATTTTGAATTTCCCTCCAAAAGTTAGTTAGAGGAGAAGCTTCTAGATGTGATTAGTTAGGAGGGAGCTTCTAGAAGAGGTTAGTTAGGAGCTTAATTAGGATTAGCTTTGCTTAATGATCTTTGCTGATCTGGCAGAAGCCTCTGGAGAATTCTGGAATTTGACGTGTCAAAATGAGGTGTACCCACTGAGAGAAGGATATTGCCCTGAAAATGGCATGATGATGTGGCAGAACCGCTGCGGAACCGCGGCGCAAGCTGGCTCCCGCCGCGGTTCCGCGGCGCTTTGGAGGCTTCAGAGCTTGGGACTTCTGGTGCTTGTTGGGCTTAAGTTGTGGGCCTTTCTTTGATATGTTGAATTGTATTTCTCCCTTTGGATTGCTACCAGATCTGAAAACATGGAGTTGGTGTATTTTTTATCAGCTTCTTTTGACTTTGCTCCTGCAATTTCCTGCACAAATCTCGAGACAAGTGTTGCGCAAATACAGAGATGATGCGATGCCATAAAATGCAGTCAATTTCCTTTAAAGTACCGGTTTAAAAGTCTAACACATGAAATTTGATATTTAACGACTGATTTGCTAATATGTGAAATATGAATACCGAACACTTCTAAATGAGTGCAAATGATAGGGAAATTACCGTGTTAAAAATACATTATTTTCGACTGATCAAATTCCCCCAAACTTAATTTCGATCGTCTCGAGCGAACTGTTTTATTAAGAAGAGAAGGAGAAAATAAAGAAAGAGAAAAACTAACTAGCACACTTTCGTAGGCAACACGATTGCACTGAGCACGTGCAACAAGCCTTTAAACCTCTAGGTGTCCCTAGTAGGAGGAGTGTTGTCTCCTGAGGGTTTTCAGCGGATTGCACCCACAAAATCCAATAATAAAAGGAAGATCATGAATATTACGTTTAAAGACAAGAATTGTAAAAGAAAAGCCTTGAAAATTAGGGTTTTCAACTAAGCTAGCTTTTCGGTTGTCATGAGCCCTATCTTAATGGTCATGAAAAGATGTCAGAAATCACGTCCTCCCTCAATAAAACATCGTCTTATTCTTCATTCCTATATTTCTTCCAAACATTGATCATATAACCCTGCGTGTGTGTAAAGACATCCCTACACCCGGAGAATTCAATTCAAGCTATCATACTCTTGTCCATCAGCTTCAGTACTTTTTAATTAATGAATATTTAGCTGAATTTGCTCACACACTTTCATGCGACCGTTAATACTTCTTGAGGTACTAACCGACCGATTACTCATGTGCTTGCTTACTTGGTGTATTTTCCTCGTCTTGCACCACCTCAGGCATAGCAGTGACTCCCAGACCAGTTGGCCTTAGGGCACTAGGTGAAGAAGCACCCTCGCTATACATTTTTTATTGCCCTCGGTGATAACAAAACCAGTGTCCATTTTTCTCACCACTTTATATATATTTTTTTATTCATCATTTTTTTTATTTCCTTCATACATCGGCTTTAAGACAAGAGCATTTCAAGGTATCCTCTACTATCCCAGGCTTCAAGACGTGTGTAAGTGCGATAGCAGGGTAGCAACGTTCAAAATGTTTGGCTTCCAGAATAGAAACTATTTTTCAGATTTATTTTTATCCTCAGATTAGTGATGTCTTTCATCTTACTAACCCTTGGGACAACGGCTCATAACTACTTATTACTAGTTCGTATAAGAAAACTTCTAATTTTCTTGGTTTTCGTAAATTTTTCTAATCTCATGGATGTAATTTTTCTCTATCTAAACTTTTATTATCTTATTTATGTACAAAAATATTTTTATCTTTTTGAAAATTTTTAAATTTTTATGGGTTTTCGAAAAATGTTTTGTGCTTATGCAAAGTATGATGCAAATGATGCAAAAATAAGCACAAACCTCCCCCAAACTTGTTTTCAACAGTGTCCTCACTGTTGCCATCCGCTATATCTTCAAAACCTGTAAGCCTGGGAGGAATTTATTAGTGGGGGCAAAATATATAAGTGAAGATCCTCCCCCAAACTTATTTATGGCTCATCATTTTATGCAAAAATAAGCACAAACCTCCCTAAGTGTATTTCTCCTTTGTGAGTCGTAAGGATCTCACACAGGTGGTTTCTCCTTACAGGGTTGAGAGGACCTTGCAAGTGTCTTTTAACGAGATTGCGTCCTTTTGGGTTTTCACAAAACTTGCCGGTAGTCCTGCTGTTTTTACTCACGGAGCTCTCTTGGGTTTTCATTCGTGCCCATCTCGCTTATGGGCATACCTTTTTTTTGTCAGCCTTAGGATGCTGTGGTCCATAATAGTTTATAGACGTCTCGGTCAGCTGCAAGTTTTAAGACATTGCGGTCCGTCGTTAGTTTAAAGACGTTTCGGTCCGTCGTTAGTTTTAGGACATTTCGGTTCGTCGTTAGTTTTAGGACATTTCGGTCCGTCGTTAGTTTTAGGACATTTCGGTCCGTTTGCCGGCTACTACTTATAGAGTTTGGGCTTAGGAAGATAGCGAGCGGACATAGGCGTCGTCGTCTTTTGTTGACCTAGGCCGTGACTCGTCAGGCGTAGTATTTTTTTTAGGAAGAGACCGTTTATTGGCCTGAAAGGTCTTTCACCATGCATGTCCATGAGTAGATAGGCTCTACCCTGGTAGACCTTGTCTATGATATACGGGCCTTCATAGTTCGGCTCGAATTTCCCCCGCTTGGCACGATTGGGGATCATGGGTCTCTTGACTACTAACACGAGTTCGCTTTGGCGGAATGTTCTCGGCCTAGTCAATCTTTCGTATGAGCGCGTCATCTTTGCTTTATAAGCCTCCAGGTTTTGTTGCGCCATGAGCCGGGTTTCATCAAGGACGTCGAGCTCCTTAAGCCGAAGGTGAGAATTTTCTTCGTCTGTTTGCTCGTAGTGAACCGCCACTCGTAGAGAGGGTAACTCTATCTCGAGGGGGAGTACCGCTTCTGTGCCGAATACCAATGCATACGGCATTGTGCTAGTGGCCGTTTTGAACGTAGTTCGATACACCCAGAGAGCTTCATGCAGTCTCTCGTGCCAGTCTTTCTTATTCTTGGACACCGTCTTTTTCACGATCTTCGTCAAGGTCTTGTTGAAAGCCTCAGCTAGACCATTAGCTCGGGGATTATAGACTGAAGAGTATCTCCAATCTATATTATGTTGTTGCGTGAAGCAGCTGATTTTGTGACTTCTGTAGGCTGGCCCGTTATCGGAGATAATCCGTCGCGGAGTGCCGAACCGATAAATGACGTGTGTCTTGAAGAAATGGAGGATATTCTCCGTCTTCACTTCTCTTAGTGGTACTGCTTCTGCCCTCTTAGAGAAGTAATCGGTTGTTGCCAGTATGAACCGATGTTCTTTAGACGATATTGGTTCGATGGGGCCGATTATGTCAGTTTCCCACATTTCGAACGGCCAGCTAGACACCGTTGGGTGTAGCGGATTTGGATGCTGATGGATGAAGTCCCCATGAATTTGGCACGAGTGGCACTGCTTTGCGTATTCGAGGCAGTCCTGGATCATCGTGGGCCAATAATAGCCCATCCTTTTGATCTTTAGTCTCATCTTCGGCCCGGCTTGGTGAGAACCGCAGAGTCCGTCGTGAGTTTCTTGGATGACTCTCCTTGCCTCTTCAGGTCCCAGGCATCTTAGCCACAGAGAATCAAATGATCTCTTATACAGAGTATCATTGATGAAGGCAAATGATATAGCTCGTTTCATGAGCCGATGTCTTGAGGACACATCTTCAGGTGTTCGACGGGATTTAAAGTTGCCTATAAAGACTTCTCTCCAATCCATAGCCTTTTCCTGGTCTTTTATTTGTGGAGTCGTTTGCTCGATCGCTCCCTTTTCTTCGGATGACTCCGGAGATATTTCTGCCGGTGCAAGAACCCGACAGCTTTGTACCACGATCCTTACGTCATCGAGGTTCTTGTCGGCCAGTTCTTTAGCGAGTTTGGCCAATGCATCCGCTTTGCTATTTTCCGCACGCGGTATGCTTTCTAGGGTATAAAAAGGAATTTGAGTCAGTAGTTGCTGCACTCTCTCACCGTACTTCACCAGCTCTGGCTTGCACGTTTGATAGTCGCCGTTTACATGACTAACGATCAGCTGGGAGTCTCCGTATATGAGGAGGTTCTCGATTCCCATGTCGACAGCGATCTCAAGACCTGCTATCAAAGTTTCATATTCGGCTTCATTGTTCTTCCTCGGCTCTATTAAGGAGAAGGTAAAGCGCATTATCCCTCCTTGTGGAGTCACGAAGATGAGGCCTACCCCGGATTTGATTATGAGGGTGCTTTGTTTGCGCTTCTTCATGGAAGATGTTCCATTGAAATAGAGTTCCCACTGGGTATTATTCTCTCTTCTCTCCCCGTCGATCGTGTCAAACGCGTGCTCGTCGGGCAATTCTCAGTTCAAAGGAGAATCGGCAGGTATCGGATGCTCAGCGAGGAAGTCAGCGATGGCTTGGCTTTTCACTGCCTTGAGGGGTCGGTATGTCACCGAGAATTCCATTAAGAGTAGGGCCCACTTAGCGAGCCGTCCCGTTAATATGGCCTTTGACATCAAATATTTGAGAGGATTCACCTTTGATATGAGATGGACCTCATGTGCCAACGCATAGTGTCTGAGCTTCGTTATCGTGAAAATCAACGCCAGGCAGTGTTTTTCAATGGGGGAGTAATTGTTTTCTGCCCCCAGGAGAACTCGACTCAAATAGTAGATGGCTCTCTCCTTCCCTTGGTCGTTCTCTTGTGCCCATAATACGCCTAGAGAACCCTCAAGGGCGGTTGTATAAAGAATGAGAGGCTTTCCCTTGACCGGAGCGGTCAGCACCGGCGGATTCTGCAAGTATTGCTTGATTTCTTCCAGTGCGCTTTGGCATTTGTGATCCCAGACGAACGGGGTTCCCTTCTTCATTAGATGACTGTAAGGACGACACTTGCCGAAGAGATTGGCTATAAATCGCCGGATATACGCGAGCTTTCCTTGGAGAGACCGCAGTTGCTTGAGAGTCCTTGGCGGAGGCATTTCCATGATCGCCTTGATCTTCGACGGTTCTATCTCGATGCCTCGGTGTCGGACGACGAATGCTAGGAACTTTCCCGAGGAAACTCCGAACGCGCATTTGAGAGGGTTCATCTTCAAGTTATATTTCCGAAGGCGCTGAAACACGATCTTCATATGCTCTAAATGTTCCTCGTATGATTTGCTTTTAACTACGAGGTCATCAATATAGCATTCGACGATTTCATGTATGAGGTCATCGAAAATCTTCGTCATGGCCCTCTAATTGGTGGCACCGACGTTCTTTAGACCGAAAGGCATCACCTTGTAGCAGAATATGCCCAAAGGGGTCCGGAAAGTGGTATGCTTCTGGTCATCGGGATGCATTTTTATTTGATTGTATCCTGATGATCCTTCCATGAAGGAGAAAATTTCGTGAGTGGACGTATTATTTATCATCAGCTCGGTAGCCGGTACAGGAAAATCGTCCTTCGGGCAAGATTTATTGAGGTCCCGAAAGTCCACACATATGCGCACCGTCCCATTTTTCTTCATTACCGGGACAATATTGGCGATCCAGTCAGGATACTGAACCTCTTGGATGAAGCCGGAGTCGATTAGCTTCTTGACCTCGGCGTTGATGCTCATCTCAAGCTCGAGCCGCATTCTTCTCGGTGCTTGTTTGATCGGTTTGACGTCCAGAGATATCGCCAATTTGTGCATGGCTATTTCTGGATCCAATCCGGGCATCTCGGAATAGTTCCATGCGAAACTGTCTTTATACTGCATAAGCACGCCTTTGAGCGTAGCCACCTTTTCTTCAGACAACAGTTCACCGACGAATGTCGGCTGCGGGTCGTTTGCCGTCCCCAATTCAATTTTTCTGAGGTTATCTGCACTAGTATGTATCCCATCTTCCAGCTCTTTTGGTGCCGGTGGAAATTCTGAGATCAACTCATCTTCATTGTTTTCGAAGCACCAAGGGAGGTCATCCATATTCTCGGGTTCTTCTTCTGACAGCGTTATCACGTGACAGGTACGAGATCGCTTCCAAGACCGATGTTGGTTTGGTTCTAATCTCTTCATATAAGTGACTTTTGATTCATGTTTCCATGGCGGACATACCCTCCAACTGTTGGATAGAGTGAATCTGCCGAGTTGATACTGGTCTTCAACCCAGTTCTTGAAGGTGAAGCAGTCTTCGAGAGGATGTCCTATTGCTCGGTGATAGGAGCAATAGGCTGGGTGAGAGACCTTGTCTGCTTGCTCGGGGTGCATGGACTCCGGGAGTGTCATCATCTGATATTTTATGACAAGATCGAATATCTTCTTTGTCTTGTCTTGGGGAAAAGAATATGCTTGACCCATCTTCTTTATAAGAGACGGATCCCGGCTGCTCGATTCTTGATCGCGTGGCTTCTTAGATCCGCTTTGCCGCTGTCGAACATTTTTTCCGTTCTTTGGTTTATTTTTGCCTCTACGCCGGGTCTTTTGTATGACGGGCTGGTGACGAAGAACATTGTCATTTTCCACGGCCTGCTGAAGGAGGCGTTGCGTCCTGGCTTTCTCGTAAATGGACATTTCGCGACTATGGTCATCCCGGACCTTCTGACCCGCTTCCCTTATTAGCTTGTCCATCTGTTCTTCAAACGACGGACTTGGCATTTTCATGGCGGGATCTCGTTTTGGTTCAGGGTTAGCGTCTTTTAACAGAATATCTCCTTCTTCATCAAAGTCATGTATAACGTAGCAGTCATGGAATCGTTCTCGTTTCTTAGATTGAACATATCCAAACCCGATCGTTTCCATTCTCCCGTTGGACAATTTTCGCTAAGTTCCGGGGACGCTCCAGACCCTGTTGTAGAACCGGGCTTGTCGCATGGTTTGCTTAAGGGGTACGCCTTGGCGCCTCAGCAGCCTCTTCAATCCTTCTGTATAGTATCTGGGCAGTCGGATGGGCTGAAGTCTGTCAAGTGTCAAATCATCACCATGCCAAATTTCTTTCTCCACTTTGGTTTTCGTGGATTGATAAAAGAGGATCGCCTTTTCATCTCTTCGCCTGAGAGGGACGTAGAATGTCTGCTGTTCCTGCACACCATAGGTATCAAGTGCGTCGGGCTCTTTGTAATGTTCTTGCAAAACCATAGCGATTTGCAAACTCCGATCATCGCCAGCGGAGGCTTATATCGATGGTCGTACAGAAAATACGGCATTGGCCTCATCTTCTGAGTCGCTTCCAAAGACTAGAATAGGGGTAGACAGTCCCGACTTATTGTATTGGAGTGGCCCCGAATAGACTATCTCTTCCTCCTCCTCGGTATCGCTCCCAAAGACCGGAATGGTGGTGATAGCTTTGTTCTTTGGTTTATGGCATCTTTCTGTGTCTTCGAAATCTGGTAAGAAGTATTTTGCATCTTCGTACTTTCGGACTTCATTCACGGAGAATGGGTTTAGTTCCCCTGTCACAGTATACTCGAGACCATCCTTGAAATACTTCATACACTGATGTTGTGTAGAAGAGATGATGTTGTACTCGTGTAACCAAGGCCTGCCGAGCAAAGCATTGTAACATGTCTTAGCGTCAATGGCGTGAAATTTGATGTCCGTGACGAGCAGCCCAAAACGTAACGTCAGTATCACAGACCCGAGCGTCCGTGATGACTGGGAGTCGAACCCGGAGATGGTGATTTTATCCCGAGCGAGGTGTTGAACGCTCATGCAGATTTCCTTCAACACTCTTACATTGAGGAGGTTAACGGAGGACCCATTGTCAACCAGGATTTTGCCTATATTAATATCATGACAGTATCCAGAGACATAAAGGGGATGGTTATGCTCGCACGTCCCAAGGAGGAGATCTTCATCGCCGAAGGTGATATCGGCTGTGTGCACTATTTCCAGCTCGTCCTTCATCTTTTCTTCGGCGAGAAAAGCTTGGAACTGCTCGGGCTCTTGTAGTGCCTTGATCAAAGAATCTCTCGCCTCTTTGGATAGCAGAAGGGCGTCGAGAATGCTTAGCTGTGAGGGTATCTTTCTCAGGTGTGCCAGAACGTTGTAATCCACCTTGTTTTTCTTGGGCGGATCCTTGGCTGTCAGCTCTTCGACGTCTTGGTCATCGAGGGTGATATTCTCAGGGACCTTTTCTTTTCCCTTATCCTTTTTGTTCGACCCCTTGTTTACGGGTCCCAGATTCTTTTCAGGTAATGTGCGATTGCGTAGCTGAATGTTTTTGCAGATCTTCGGTTCTTCCACTTTTCCTGAGGTGGATTCTTCGAAGGGAGGGCCAAGAGCCATTTCTTCTTCAGAATCATTCCCGAAGGTGAGAACTTGCGATCCCCTGCCATCAACCATATGACAGTTGCTGGCAGCTCTTCCACGTTCGTCTGTCGCATTTTTCCGCCGTCGACGAGCTTCATGCTTCATCCTCTTGAAGTGCTTCCTGTGAGCGACATACCCTTGCCACCAATTTTTAAAAGCGTTGCATTCTTCAGTAGGGTGCGCAATCCTTCGATGATATAAACAGTAATTAGGATGCGCATCCTCTTCATTAAGATGTATTTCATCAGAAGTGTTTCCTTCGGAGGGTGACAGCTTCATTCCCGTCGATATGGCTTAAGCGAACCTTTTCTTCGTTTTAAGCCTGCTCTTGTCTGTCGCGGGCATGTCTCGGTCTGGTTGGGGCGCTTCAACCTTTTCATCCAATCGCCGACGTTTGGCTTTTCCAAATATGGCCATTTCGCGCTCTCGATCAGCCTTGCTTTTCAGAAGAGCTTCGTTCAGAAATGCATCAATCATCTTGTCTGACGGTCCTAGGAGCTCTGATTCGGGATCTGCCCCCAGTTTCTCTGTGTCAGGAGCTTCTTCATCGTCTATCAACGAGTGAGAGATCACATGGCAGCTTACCATATAATCCTCAAGTTCATCTGACGAGTCTTCTTCATTGTCATCATCTCCGTCCTCAAGGACATGGCTGAGAAATTCTTGGAGTGTGACTGGGGTCCGCACCTTCTGGTTATATTCTTCCAGTGCGTCAATATGTTTTTGCAGGTCCGTGCGCTTGTCATCGGGCTTCATGGGCTTTTTGGTCTTTTTCTTCTTCTTCGAAGACTTTGACGGTTGGGTGTGGGCGCTTTGACTATCACCACCAATTTTTAGCGTCGGGCGCAGCTTCAGCATTCCCTCGATGACCTCGGGTTCAAGCAGACTTTTCCATTTGATCGCCTGGCATGTTTGGAGATCCTTCAGCATTCTTTTTGTTTTGGCTGAAAGAGCGACCTCCCATGGAGCTTCTTCGACAAAAGAGCACGATGCCCCCGGTGTGTCCCCCCTTTTAAGAGCGTGCGGTTGAGGTGGACTTACTTTCCAATTCTCGGACAGGGCGAATTTTCCCTGTTGGTATTGATCATCAATCCAGCCTTTAAAGACGAAGCAATCTTCAATTGGATGGCCTATCGCTTGGTGATATGGGCAATAATTGGGATTATTTGCCTCACCGGGTTGCAATGGGCGTTTTGGATTCGGCAAATTAACGAGCATGTTGCGCACCGCTAGTTCAAACAATCTCCTTGTTTTGTCCCGGGGAAACGAATAAGGGCGCTTCATTTTCTCATTAAAGAATCGCCGTTTCTCGTCTTGGCGATCAGTTAGTTTTGGACCACTGGGCTGTTGTTGAGCATTGGCGACGAAGGTCGCTTTCCCTTTCCCTTTTTCATTTCGAGATTCCAACTTCAAAGGAGATGGTCTATGACCCATCTGATCCATTTGGGTTGTCTTGTCAATCAAGGCCTGAAAAGTGGTCGGCTTGAAGAACATCATGAATTGGGATATGGTCGCCTGTGGATCGAGGGTTCCCACGAACATGTCTACCGCAGGCGCTTCTTCAATGCGCTGCTCGCACTTCGACCATAAATTCCGCCACCGTATCGCGTACTGGACCCAAGTTTCGCCTAGCTTCATCCTGGCATTGATCAGTGCCGTGATTAGGGTACGTTCGCTAGCGCTTGCAAAATGTTGGGTGAATAGCAGCTCCATCTCTGCAAATGTCTTGATAGAGTCATTCGGGAGCTCGGAATACCATTCAAATGCCGTCTCTGATAAGCTGCCAACAAACTAGCGGAGCGGTAGTTTATCATCACCTCAAGTACTACCGCACAAGGCTCTAAATTAAGCAACATGTTGGTGCGGGTTTCCCGTCCCCTTATATACGTGGAATTTGGGGATCGTGTATCCCGGTGGGTGTTTTATCTGGTCGTACCAACCTGGATAGGGTCGTCCAGTCTTAACAATTTGCCCAGCCGCTTCATTCGCTTGATGAACTCGTATCTGCTGAGCGATGTAATCATCCAGGGCAGCTTTTGAGATAGTCTCCTCTTTGGCTGCTGAACAAGCCGGAAGAGGGTTTGACATCTCCGCTCGGTCGTCTTCGAGGATAATCGGAGGATCTTCAGCTGGAGGCTCCGGCTGTAACATCATCCCGACCATATCTTGGAATAGGAACGCCATTCGTTTTATGTTGGCAGCTTGTTCCACTGCCTCTTTTTCCTTCTTTTCGAGGATTCTGCGAAGGAACTTAGCATCAGTTTCTTGTTCTTGACGTTGCTCTGATGACATTTTCGGGCTTTCTTTTGGCCCTGTGAGTACGTCCATTTGCGTTAGCATTTCCTGGAGCTTCTGTTGTTGCTCCTGGGACTTAGTCACTGATCGCGTAAGCGGTCAATGACCTGTGGAGATACGGCTATCCTCTTTTCCGGATGCCATATAGACGGTATGCACCACCATGCCCCCAGACTTAGGGCGTTTGGGTTCAGTGGTCTTGCGATTTGTTGCAAACTCCGAGATTTTCTCCAGTTTTCTCCTCTTGTGGGCGGTCGAATTTGAGGGGGCCGTTGCAGTGGGCACCTAAGTAGCTGTCGCCTTCTGTGGCTTGACAGGGTGGTCCTCTTCTTGCCAAACCATTATCTTTTTCTGTCGATGGGAGTAATCTAGATCAATTATCGAGGCTTGGACTAGACGCCAGACCTTATAAACTTTGGAGGACAGCCGCCGAGGGGGCTGCTCCGGCTTCGTCTTTGTGATTTTTTCAACAGGCAGAGGAGACTTTTTTAGCATGGCAGTTGGCGAATTCCTGCGCACCTTGTTAAATAGTTCAAAGCTGTTCCCAGTTGGAACAGCGGCATCAATTTCCACCATTGGAGCTGGCGGAGTCAGTCCAGAAGGGGAATTGCCCCCAGCCTTCCTCACTCGGCGCCAGTGGCGACGTTGAGCATGTCGTGCGGCCGGGATCACCTCCGCTGTTGGATGAGCTTCTTCATGTCCCCTGCTTTGAGGAGAGACTGTTACTGGTGCTATCCTGTTGAAGACTGACACCCATTGAGAGGGGGCAGTCAGTTTTGCGAAGGCCGACTTTCGAATAGGGGAAACAACCTTCATGGCTTCACGTGGAGTAGGAGCTGAAACGGCCAGTCTTGTGAAGACCGACCCCTTAGCAGGAGAAGCCGCCTTGGGGACTTTAAGAGTAAGAAAGGCTATCCGTTTTGGGATAACCTCTTCCGGTATCGCGGGCTTCTTCACAGGCCCACTTGAGCTCTGGCCTAGTCTGCTGAACACTGAGGCGCTTGGTTTGGGCGGCCCGTTAAGAGGGGCCGTGGTAGTGGTAAGCCGATCAAAGACCGACTTCTTTGGAGCTTCCTGAGACAGCACTGGAGTGTTGAATCTCATGGGTGGGATCATGGCCCCGAAGAAAAGCCCAGTAGTGGCTTGGGTCACTTGTTCCACCGGCATTGTGAAAAGGGAGGCCGCTTGGGGCCCGTAAGTCACTCCTCCGGAAAGGACGGAAAGAGAGTTGTTTTTGCAGCTGGAACAGTTAGAGGCCATTGATGTTCTTTTTTCTGCATGGGAGTAAAATAAAATCTTAGTACCTTGAACCCAAGGGAAACCATATCAAACCGCGATTCGTTCGCAAACACGACACACGAAGTGTGGAGTGGAAAGAGGAAAAGGTCCCACCGGCGTGCCGGAATCTGTTCTCCGCCGAAAGAGACGCGACCGGGACGTTAGGACGCCAGGGCCTGAATTTCGGGGGCAGATGCTAATTGGTGCTATCCGTCCACCTCTCCGAAGATGCCAAGTTGATTTATGTCACCATGTATCGAAAGTTTAAACAGATGCGGCCGATGTAGCAGACTTCGTCAGATTCCCCTTCGTTAAGGTTTTTTTTTATTGTGGGGACGCTCTTCCCTGCAGGCGCAAGCCCCTGCAGTATTACGCTACCGCATCGCGGTAACCACTTTCTCCTTCTCCAGATGGTCACTTCGTGTCATGGGTGTTTGTTTTGTTTTTGGTTGCCCGTGGATTGTATACGGAGACTAATTTATGTTGTCGTCCGTAGGGCGCGGATTAGTCCAAATCCGTATCTTCTTAGATTTGGGTTTGGGGTTGGGTTTAAGGATACGCTAGTCTCATTTGAGACTAAGATCAACTTAAACATTTCTTAAGGATACGTTAGTCTAATTTTTGACTGAGATCAACTTAACAGGATCATTTAGATCCAACAAAAGAGCATTTGGGCTCGATTGTTTAGTTTAGGAACATTATGGTCCATAATTAGTTTAAGGACATTACGGTCCAAGGTTAAGAACATCATAGTCCATGGGCTTATGGACCCCACAGTCCGAGGTTAAGGACATCATAGTCCATGGGCTTAAGGCCCCCACAGTCTGAAGTTAAGGACATCATAGTCCATGGGCTTAAGGACCCTACAGTCCGTAGTTTAAAGACGTCATAGTCTATAAAATTTAAGGACATCATAGTCCATGAGTTTAAGGACCCCACAGTCCATAGTTTAAAGACGTTATAGTCTATAAAGTTTAAAGACATCATAGTCCATGAGTTTAAGGACCCCACATCCATGGAATGATTGGTTATCGGGACCCGTCACCTCTCTGAAGACGTTGAAGGATTACAACGACAAATATCAAAGGAGTGAAGAGATGTACCCTTGAACCAATGTTGATTGGGAAATCTGTAGTCCAATTTAGGACTAGGATCAATTAATTAGATTATGAGAACATGGGCTTAATTAAATCTGAACTGAAGACTTATGGCCAACTTGGGCTAAGTCCAATTAGGTTTAAAATGTTGGACCTTTGTTTGGGCTCAGCCCTCCATTATTTAGCAATGCTTAGCATGGGTCTGGGTTTTGACCATATTTTTATCTTTTATTGAGTGCTGAGCACTCATATGCCATATGAGATGATCAATCTTGGAAGACAATGGTGTATTTGAGGCTCAGTCAAAAGGGGAGTCTTGCCTATGGAAGACTTAGCCAATTTGGGCTAAGACTAGTTCAAATATAGTGTTAAACACTAGAGTATATTCGGCGATCACGTGTTCCCGCGTGACACATTTAAAATAGTGTTAAACACTAGGGACGAGGCACTCAAAAATAGTGTTAAACACTAAAATTGAAGCGCTCACGTGGGATCACGTGAGGCGCCTGAGAATTGGGCTAAACTTTCTTTATTTTATTCTCAGAATATGCAGGTAAGTGTTAAACACTTGATTTCCATGATTATTACGTGCGGACACGTGATGGTGCCTACAGCCTGTTCTGCTCTTCTTATTTTGAAGAGTCTGTTCAAGGGTCACGTGTGAGTACGTGACCTGATCTTGTTCGTTCTTTTTTGATCTCTGAGGGGGTTGGTCACTTATTGAGATGTGATCATGCTGGGTACTTGATGCTTTTACGTGCATGGAGAGTTTTTAAGTCCCTTATTTAAGAATTAAATTCTTTTGTAGGGTTAAACCCTAGTTTTATTTAGAGGAATTAAATTCCTATATATTTAGAAGAATTAAATTCTTTTATAGGGTTAAACCTTAATTTTGTTAGAGAAATTAAATTCTTATGTGCCTTGTGGGAGAATATAATTTCGGACCGGACCGAGAAGTCCCTAAACTGACAACGGACCGAAATGTCCCTAAACTAGAATCTCGCCTCAAACATGACGATAATGGACCAAAAAGTCCATAAACTAAAATTTCGTCTCAAACTTGGCAATAATGGATCAGAACATCTCTAAACTAGTGCATCACCCCAAATATGGCGATACATTCTCTTGAGATCTATATTGTAATTGAAGCAGGAAAGATTACAACTCAAGTCCCACTGGCTACATAGCTATTCCAGCGATGAAGCCACCCCCAAAACCCACCGGTAAATAGGTGGGTCGCCTGCGACGAAGCTACTTTCAAGAGTTTCGCCATTTAAAATAAAAGGGTATGTCCACAAGAGAAATGGGTACGGATGAAAACCTGAAAAGGCGTCGTGAGTAAAAACAGCAGGGCTACCAGCGAGCTTGTAAAAACCCGGAAGGGCGCAACCTAGTTAAAAAAACGGTACGTCCACAAGTGAAATGGGCACGGATGAAAATCCGAAAGGACTCCATGAGTAAAAACAACAGGACTGCCGGCGAGTTTGTGAAAACCCGAATAGGGCGCAAACTCGTAAAATAAAAAATTCATGTGCACTTGCAAGGTCCTCTCGACTTTGTGAGGAGAAAGTACATGCGTGAGATCCTTACGACTCACAAAGGAGCAACATACTTAGGAATCCTCATGATTCCTAAGAAGAAATTACACTTACAGGATCCACACAACTCGTAAGGAGAATTTCCCTTATGAAATCCTCACGGCTCATTAAATTCAAAAGCCTTAAGCTACAGGGATCTGAACCTGTTCTTAAGCCGTCATATCCCCCAGGTTGCGCTATAGGCGGTCCAATATTGACCCTTGTATACAATCCATGGGCACGAATAAATATTCGCTTACCAAGTTCTACCAATGGCGAGAAATATCCCATATGGTGAATGACACTTGTAAGTTCTCTCGACTTATTAGGAGAAAACACTCTTGTAAGATCCTTACGACTTGCAAGGAAAAACACTACTTAGAAGTCCTCACGACTTCTAAGGAGAACATACACCTACGAGATCCTCATGACTCATAAGAAGAAATACCTTGATGAGACCCTTACGGCTCATAAAGTCAAAAAGCCTCAGTTGACAGGATCCTAACCCTGTTTGCTAAGACACCTTTATTCAAATCAGCAAAGGCAAATGATGAGTCGCTCCTGGTAATATTCCAGTCGTAGCGATGCTGATGCCTAAAAAGGTGTCAAACTTCAAGTCCTTTCACGGTAAATGATGATTCGCTCCTAGCAATATTCCAGTTGTAGCGATACTGATGCCAAAATTGGTATCATGACCCAAGTCCCCGACTCGCAACAAAATCAGCGAGCAAAAAAATATATGCATATAAAACAGTCGAAATGTTTGGACAACTCGCAATAAAAAATTGCGAGTAAAAAAACGATATAGCCGAAATAATTGGGCACCGCGATAAATAGCCGAAATGATTGGGCAATCGCGACTTTCGCGACATAAAAGCTGAAAAGATAGAGCATCGTGGAAAGAAATAAAAAAAATGTAAATGAAACTTTTCTGCCCTGCAGGTGAGTCCACACTGACCCCTGTATACAATCCATGGGCACAAATGAAAAAGGAACCATATTTGCCCACCAGGCTTCGTTAAAGGGAGAACCAGATCTTGACGGCAACATCTACAGCCTAGAGATCAGCTCGACGTACTTCTCATACCAACAGAATGCAGACGCAACTTCAACAAAGGCTCAAGGGTCAAAACAAAAGTGGAGTAATAGAAAAACCTAACTCCAAGTCTCAACTGTATATATACAACCTAGACATTATCACACCATTCACTCTCATCTCAGCAGGAAGCGGACGTGACTATCAAATGAAATTAGAGTAATGGCATATTCGTAGCTCCGGACTTCAATTGCAATGCATACAGCATAGAAGTCCTACAAATGTCTACCCAACTTCAGCAAAGGAACGGTACGGTATCGTTAAAACAAAAATGAAGTGATGGCATATTCCCAACTTCGGGGCTCGACAGCAACTCATATAAAGCCTAAAAGACTATCGGAGATCATCCCACACCAGAGCGGAGTGGTTATGACTCATCGGGGCTCCAAACTGAGCCTAACCATAAGTAAAAAGCGTCATGGCAAATTCCTAGCGTTTGCTCTTCCGACGGTAACTTGACCTAAGAAGATTACTTGAAGACATTTTGTCCAGCTCCCGAAGGGATCAGAGACATGACAGTCCCGGGGCTATTCGAACAGCGGCTTAAAGACTGCATATCGAGGAATACATCAGCCAACGCAACGGCACCACGGACTAAAACTCTAGTACCACAAACCTAACGGACCTCTGTCATAAAGAATGGGGGTTATCTGCATATAACGTTAGGACAAGTTTGCCTGTAATCCCAAGGGAGGTAAACTAAAAACACTCCGAAATGAGTACATAAACTAGAAACTCCGAAACGAGTGAATAAACTACAAACTCCGAAATGAGTACATAAACTAGAAACTCCGAAATGAGTGAATAAACTACAAACTCCGAAACGAATAAATAAACTAATGGGCGCTAAACTAAGACATCAAACACAGAAGAGCGTATGCAAAAAAAAAATGTGAATTCTGTATTCATAAATCGAAATTTTTAAGAGATACAGTTTACATTTATGTAAGGAAAAATGGGAAATACAATTCTAGCCGTTAAGAAGGCGGGGCTTTCAGTAAATTGGCAACCCGCTCATTCTCTTCCCCCAGCTCCTCCTTACGTGCCACTATTGCAGCCAGCCTCGCTTCGACTTGAGCCCGTTGTTGCAAGCATGATGAAAGCTTCTCGGCGATTTCCTGCTTAGCAACCTCGCAATCTCGCATGCCCCACTCGGTAAAGTCTAGTTTCTGCCTCAGCGCCAATCCATTAGAAACACATTGTTGGAGATTTTCAAAAATAACTTGCAGATGCGCAACATTCTCTTCCACCTAGGCGTGCAGTTGGATGGATTCGCCAGAAGCTGTCTCGTGCTCCTTTCGCTTTAGGGCTAACTTTTGCTCGATCCATGCGATGAGTTAAGCCTTCGAGTTTAATGCTTCAGGAGTGAGACGCTTGTGTTCGATCTCATGCAAACAAGCCTCAATCCGCTTACAATAGTCAACCCAAATGCCGACGAAGTCTTCATTGTGGAAATTCACAAGCGTCGCCAGTATAGGATTGACTTCGTCAGCAAAATCCACAGCAGATGTGAGGGCTTCAACGTTAAGATCTTCGATAAATTCACTTAACATCCGCTTGTTATTCGCCGCACCCCTGGAAGATTGACGCTTAGCAAAGGGCCCTGCGGGCATGGAAATGCGAGACTAGGGGAGACAAAGCCGGTGTAGCTGCTACAGAATGAAGCATGCACAAAGAAGGGTCAGATTTCAACCTGAAAAATAAAGAAGAATGACGATGGACGGGATCTACCATACCAGTGGTCAAAAATGGCAAGGTAGGAAGAACAGAGGGTTCGGTTATTCCTTCATTCTCTCCCTCGAGCCGTAATACTGACATCAATACGAGAAAAGCTTAGCAATTGAAAGTTTGCTCGTGGAAAGATGAAATAACAGGTGAAGAATATACTAAACAACGCCTGAAGGGGGAACAAAGTCCGATTGGAAGGCAAAATGTGAGCTTAACATTTGGTGTAAGCAATCAAAAAGCACTCCTGCAGGGTTGCAACGATATATGGTAAAGAAACTAATCCAAGAAAATAATATCTACATTGAAACAAAGAGATGAGAAAACTTTACCTTCCGTCATTAAACCCGAGAGAACTCGGCGGGACACAAAAGAGAGAGGTGAAACGGTGACATTTATGGCAATGGCTGACAGTGATTCTTCAATCAGCACGGCACTGGGGTCTACCATGCCTATATTCAGGAAATATCAACAGAGATGCCTAGCAAGAGTGAGAAATCAAAAGTAATAGCCCGAGAAATACTTGATGGGGCAGAAACCATAATAGGGTATGGAGCGTCACCAGCTATGACGGCTTCCTCGGTTTCCAGCCTCATCGAGAAGGTGGATTCAGCATCCACACCTTTGTTCCCTGAATCGATAAGGGCCGTTGTCATGCTCGCACCACCCGCCGATATCAGCGATCCACAAGGGGAAGAAGCGGCAGTCGGAACAGTCCCAGATTCAAGAGGAAGGCCTGACACTCCAGGCACTTCAAGTGCCGGCACTTTACCTGCCACGTCACCACCTAAACTTGGCCCTGTTAAAAAAAAGTGGGGGTTGTTATAATTCAAGAAAAAGGCTGCCAGGGGACCGTGCGCTGATTTACCTTGAAGTGACCGCTCGGCCTCTTCGCGAGCCGCACGTGCAACTTGCCTATGAGCAGTGGACATGGCAGAAGGAACGTCCTCCACGGGAACGTCAGAGGTTTGAGCATCACTCGAACCCGCACCTGCGGACAGGTTAGCCTGACGCTCCTTTGCTACAAGCTTTTTGCGCTTCCTCTCAGCTTTGGCTATATAAATGGATCTCCTCGGGACCTCCGACAGAGGAGCGTCTTTGTCCAAATCAAGCTCGGCCTCCGGATCTACTGCCGCATCCATTATCGGCTACTTCAGCGATGCCTCCCGTGGTGGCCCTGAGAGGAGCTCAACCGTAGCCGGTGGCTCTGAAGGCTCCTCTGCACCATCAGCCGAGGTTGGCATGGTACTGGGAATAACACGAGTTGTGGTGGTTCCTGTAAAAGAAAGAAGAAGGGGGTCAGGTGGTGAATAAAATAAACTAAATATGTAAAACCGTCGCGAAATGAATCATATCGAGGCCCATGAAAGCGCGGAGCCTCTCCTCCTCCTCAAATGTCTTGAGGGACGCTAAGAGAGCCTCTTCAGTGGAAATTCCTGTTAAGAGAAGAGCGTTAATAAAGAATAATAAATTCGTACAAAACAATATATACACAGGAGGGTGTAAATAGAATATACCGGACGCCGCCAGAGAAGCTAGCGCTGCTTGCTCACGGGCTAATCTTTCAGAAGCTTCGAGGGCGGCCTGAAGATCCGTGGCGACGTTCTCATCGATGGAGTCTTAGAACAAACCGTCATTGGTGCCGTATTCGGACAGGCCTTGACCATAAGGAGCATGAGGCTCCTGACCCAATACAACATGAATAGAGATTTCTTCTTCTTCAGCGACCTGACAATGACCTGATCGGTCGATTTGCTTTTGCGTACGTGCGTTTTAAAATCAAAGAATAGAATATACCGCAATCAATAACGATGTCGCTTGGTAGCTAGCCGGTTGAGTACGGGTCGGTCCACAGGGAAAACGTGTTCTTTTCTTATTGTTCTAACGAGTCAATTCCTATTTGTGGTAGGTTTTGATTTTTATAGAAAACTAAGATTGAATTTGATTTGGATTAAAACCTTGCTAGGGTTAGGATTATGTTAGTTTGGAAAGTTAATTCTACTCACTGCTTCTTTTGCCCTAATTAAGAACATAGGTGTTAGGGTAATAATTAACAAAGAGGATTAGCACGACTAGGAAGAAACATAGTTTCTTCCTTTTGGTCCTTGTCCGTCCTTTCTTAACTCTTAGCCCTAACCTCTATGTAAATCAACCACAATCGGTCTAACTAGGGAATCACCGCTATCTCGTGGAAGAGGGTGCCGTAGTAAGCGGTGTGTGTTTGATTTACATAGAGTCCTAATTTAAAATATTAAACGGGTAAGAAAGGAGTGAGAGATTTTCATCTCTCAAACCTACCCAATCCTAACCCTAACAAGTGAGAAACTACTCACTCATTAGGGTATTAACAATGGAGTTCATTTTTTTTAATTTTCTTTTTAATTACCTAATTAACGTGCAGATAATAAAAGACAGATACGAAAATTGCAGAAATTAAATTGCAAATAAGAAAAATTCAAAATAAAAAACTTACTTTTATTGATGCACTCTTGACGATTACAAGGGAATTTAAAATTTAATCTAGAATTAAAAAGATGCATGCCCCAAAAGAGGCTGTAGGCTTTCCTATTTATAAATAGGAGAAATCCTAGGGTTTACATCTGATCCACATCTGAAATTACAATACTACCCTAAGAAAGCCGGGTCAATGCACCGACTCCCACCGACACGTGCTCTGCACGGCCGCGGATCCGCGGCGGAATGCCTTGTTTGGCCACGGATCCGCGGCCATCTTGAGGGATATTTGGCTCTTCTTTTCAGGATTGCTTTATGTTGCTATTTCCTTTTATTTTCTTCTCTTGGTTTTTCAGAATCTTTTCTACTTTCTTCCAGATTTCCAACAGTGCAGAATTTGTGGACTTTTACCGTAAGCTTTGCGTTGAAGTCTTGAGTCTTTGTGCTGCCCTTGTATTTTGTGCAATCGAACTGTTCATTGATCTTCGTTTGTTCCTTAAACTGTAGACGGCATTTGCAGATTCATCTTTTTGTTGGTCGTAGTCTCACATTTGTAGCGTTTTTTTTATGAATTTCACTGTAATGATCTGAGAACCTGTAACCTGCAACTATTTAGCAGACATGGATAAAAAGCACCTATTTATTTGTAATATGATTAAGAATGGGCGATATAATAATGCAAAATTCTGATATGAACAAATACCCCCAAACTTATCTTTTGCTCGTCCCGAGCAAAACCAATTTATTCTCGGGAAAAAACCTAACCTCACTTTCGCAGGGAATCGCGATTGCACTGAGCTCGTGCAACAAGCCCTTAAACCTCTAGGTGTCCCTAGTAGGAGGAGTGTTGTCTCCTGAGAGTTTTCAGCGGATATTACCCACAAAATCCAATCAATTTGGCCTATTGAGTTTCATTCTTCAATTCGGTGTTCTAGCAAGAAATTCTATTATCTTCAACTTAGAAATCATCAACCCATATTTTTCATACTCACTTATCATTTAACTTAACATTGTATATGTTCTGTAAATATATTTAGCTTTTAGCTTCTTTTGAATTTTCCTTCTAAGGTTCCATCTCAACTTAGGAATTTTTATCATCTCTACTGAAGATATAAGTCCTATTTTTCATTCCTATCTCCCATCCAAACCTCAATCATATACCCCTACGTGTGTGTATGTATCACCCTTACACTTGGAAATTCAATTCAAGCTATCATACTCTTGTCCATCGTCCAAAGTACTTTTAGTTGGTCAATTTTAGATGAAATTGCTCACACATCCTTCATGCGGCCGTTAATACTTCTTGAGGTACTAACGACCGATTACAAAATGTGTTTACGCATTAAGGCGTAATTCCTCGTCTTGTAATACCTAAGGCTTTAGCAGTGACTCCCAAACCAGTTGATCTAAGGCACTAGGTGATAAAGCACCCTTGCTATAATTTTTTTTTATTTATGCATCCTTAAGTAATTACAAAACCAGTGTTCATTTTTTTATCTATTTATTCACACTTATACTTTTATTTTATTTTCCATACTAAGGATTTTAGACAAGAGCAATTCAAGGTATCCTCCACTATCCCAAGTATCAAGGTGCGTGTATGTGCGAGTTGTAGGGTATATATTTTCAGAATTTAAACTAAAGGTTCGGAATTATTTTTCAGACTTACAGTTCAATAAAAATTTCAATACTCTTCCCTTATTTTGACTTAACCCAAGAACTGAACTCAAAATTTGTCTATTTCTAAATAAACTATAAGGACATATATTTTCTACGGTTAAACTTTAAGAAATGTTATTTTTTGGGTTTTTAATTTACTAAGTTTAGGATCTAGTTTTTCCTAACTAGTCAACCGTCATGTTGAATTTAAGTCAAATATGCCCAGAATTGAACTTTTCAATTTTTATAATTTTTAAATTTTTTGATTTTTATGGATTTTAAAATAAGTATGCAAATGCAAAAATATACACATGAATGCGAAGGAAGAAAGCTTACCGAGCACACCCCTAAACTTAAACTTGACAGTGCCCTCACTGTTAGGCTACACCAAGAGGGTCAAAATTGCCGCTCCTCCCCTGTTTTTTTTTTATTAACAGAAAAAGAAAACAAAATATATACACACAAAAAGATTCCCCCCAAACTTAAGTGAAACATTGTTTCTACTGTTGCCATTTTTTAAATCTTATAAACTTGTAAACTTGGGAGGAAAAATTTATTAACGGGGACATGAAATATGATCGTGAAAATCTCCCCCAAACTTATTTTTGGCTCACCACTTTGAGTTAGAAAAAATTATTTTTGAGAGCCAAATTATACCCCCCCCCAAAACTTGAGTTAAACAATGTTAAGCTTTTAAAGAGGGGGTTTAAAGTAATTGGTCAATACCAAGCTTTGCAAAGACCAAAAGTCAACACCAACCATTTGAAGAATTTATCAATGTAGCGTATAGGTCGGTGGAAGAACATGTTATATAGACCCAAGAAGAAGTGGGGAAGAGATAAGTGGTGGTAGGGAAAGGGTTTGCGTGAACGTGAATGTGAGGAGATAAGAGGTGATGATAAATAAAAACGAGAATGTGAATGATCAGAAATGAGTGGAATATTGGTATTCTCGTATTTTATAAGAAGAAAGGGTGGTGGTTCAACTTCTATAGGTGGAGGTTGATTAATCACAAAATCCTTGTTGTTTAGGAATGCAAGTTCGTCAGCGAAAAGTTCTTCAAAATTCTCATCGATGTAATTGAACATTTTACTGTCAGTAAGTTTTGTGCCAGAATTTATCATACTTGATTTGTCAAAAATTATAGAGGTAGGAGACTCGAAAAACTCATCTACCTCATTTTCAAAAGTATCCAAATCAAGTTGGCTTTCTGGAATGATCAAACTTGAATTATCGGATTGTGATTCATCAACACTCACTGAAATTATAGGAAGAATAGAAGAAGAATCTGAGAAAGGGGGAGAAAGAAGTTGAATACGAACTTGAGAGTGGAGATGGAGTGTAAAAATTAGCACAATTTGTAATGACCGATATGTAAAAATCGATTGTGCTACTCTATCAACCCACTGAGAAATGAGGTCAAATCCCTCAAGATTCGTGAGAAAACATAGGTACGTCGAACTCGGTAAACCAGACATAAAAAATGAAAGTGCAACGGTTTCTTGCAAAGTCGGAACGAGAATGGAAGGAAGTGATTGAGGAAGGGTATCGGTTAAAGATTCAGGAGGGTGTGCACAGTCAATGAAAGGGATAAAATGAATTTGAAAATCCGATTCCTGAAGCAAAACTGCTTAATCCTCAATAATTTCCTCAATACTCTACTCAAAATTTAGCTTATCCATGCAATTCTCATCAAAATCAAGACGCATATGAAGTCCGAGAAAAATAGTTAATGACTCGGGATGATGAATTGGAGAGAGAAACTCATCCAAATCTGTGGTTTCATCATCCAAAATATTCCCAGTGTCTATATCCTCAATCAAGTGAAAATCAATTTTTTCAGACACCTCATCAAAAGCATGAATATTAATCAATTCAGGTTCTAGAGTGGAGGTGTAGAGGTCAAAAGGATTGGTGATGGTTTCACTCGAAAGGGACCCTTCACAATCAAGTAAATCAAACACTATAAAGTCGCACAACTCATTAAACGTTTTATTTTCAACAGGTGAATCATTTGGAACACTTGATAGACATTCAAAACCGGAATTGTGGGATTCAATTGGGGATGGGTAGGTTTGATTTGGAAGGATGTACAGCTCACTCTCACCACTCAAATTCTCAATCTGTCCAACCGCCTTATCATACATTGGAAAATTTGGAGCTTGTTGGAAACTAGCTACCAGTTCACTAGGTTGTATAAGGGCGGCCATGGACGCATTCAAATCCATCATCTGTTGTCTTGACACTACCATAAAATTTTCCAACGACTGTTCCAGACTAGACATAGGTTGTGACGGGATTTCAGTAAAAGATTCAAAATTGTTTGGATACGTGAAACTCCCAAATGGCTGTGTAGAAGTAATGTCTAGAGAAGGTGCAAAAGTCGGGTAGAACTGATATGAATTGAATGGCTGGACAGGAGTAGGATCAATATTTGGATAAGAAGGTGAATTGAATTGTTGATCCAAAGAATTCACAGTGGTGAAAGGAGTGAAAGATCGGTTACAAAATTGTTCAATATGTTCAGCAATAGACATGGGTTTCGGAGTTACAACAGGACTCGAAAAAGGGATATTAACGTAAGAAGATAGTGAAGGTTGAAATGATTGATATAATATGGATTGCGGAGTCCAACTGGTTGTCCTAGACGCGTCTATTCGATCTTTCAAAGAAATTTTGGGCATGGAGGGGTCGTTCGAAATTCGACCAAAACAAGAAGCGTAGGAAGTAATGTCTGGTTGAGGGTACCAAGGTTCGGCAAGAGTTTTGCGAGGTAGGGTACCCATGATGTGATGAGAGAAAGGAGAAGAAAAAGAATGTGATTTTTTTTTTTAATTTTATAATTTTTATAATTTTTTTTTATAATTTTTATAATTTTTTTTTTTGAAAAAATGTTTGTTTTTGGAGTTTTGAAATTTTTGAAAGTGTTTTTTTTAAGAAAGAGTTTTTGCAAAATTTGTACGGAACTACGGCACAATTTCAAACAACCACAGTTTAACCATGCACAATCAAACCTAGAGCTAGGGTCTCCTAAGTCAAGTAGACTGCTCCTAACTGTTCCAAAGTGACAAGTTGTGAGATAACCCTCAAATCGCCTCTTCACCGCCAATTGTGGCCAAGTAAGCACAAATGAAGAAAGGAGGGATCCGCTCACGAATCACTGTGAGACGAGCCTTTTAAAATTACCTTTCTCACTTGTTTAGCCTAGGCACCACAAAGTCAGGTTTAGATAAACGATTGAATGCCCACAACTTTTCTTTGTCCTAATGAGCGCGACAGTCCTTAATTGGCTGAGTCTAGATATTTTTTAATTATCTCAAGGGTGATGCATATGCTTTTAGTGATTTTTGGGGTCTTAGGAAGGGTAATGAAATCCCCACCCAAACTTGATTGGTGTTATAGCCCCTTAAATTCCGTTTTAAAAAATGCAAAGCGGTAAACACACAAAAATCCAAAACACTTGCCAAATCTTTTTTTATTTGCGGCGCAAAGAATCCTGCACAAAATTGATTTATTGGAGAGGGAGAAGAAGTTTTGCGCAAAGAACCCTGCAGGAAAATTTTTCAGTGGACTACAGAGGGTTACAGAGAAAAAATGGAATGCTTACAGAGCAAAATGGTTCGATGATGTCAGCAATTGACCACGGATCCGCGGTCAAAAGCCTCTTTCCGCCGCGGTTCCGCGGTGTAATGATTGGTTTGGATCCCAAAAAAAATTTGTTCTGTACTGTTTTGATTTTCCTCTGTTTGTTCAGATCTTCTGTTTCTTAATTTGTTCACCGAGCTTGCTCCAGATCTGAATCTGTTCGTCTTTCCGTTCCTGCACAACTCGCACAAAAACCCTTCAAAAAAATAACAAGATGATAATTTTTTTGTTTCTATATTTTTCAGTTTTTATGATTTTTTTTAATTTTTTAATTAATTCGAAATTACAAAAAGAAAATAACTACCGTTATCCCCGGCAACGGCGTCATTTGATTGGTCGATTTGCTTTTACGTACGTGCGTTTTAAAATCAAAGAATAAAATATACCGCAATCAATAACGGTGTCGCTTGGTAGCTAGCCGGTTGAGTACGGATCGGTCCACAGGAAAACGTGTTCTTTTCTTATTGTTCTAACGAGTCAATTCCTATTTGTGGTAGGTTTTGATTTTTATAGAAAACTAAGATTGAATTTGATTTGGATTAAAACCTTGCTAAGGTTAGGATTAGGTTAGTTTGGAAAGTTAATTCTACTCACTGCTTCCTTTGCCCTAATTAAGAACATAGGTGTTAGGGTAATAATTAACAAAGAGGATTAGCACGACTAGGAAGAAATATAGTTTCTTCCTTTTGGTCCTTGTCCGTCCTTTCTTAACTCTTAGCCCTAACCTCTATGTAAATCAACCACAACCGGTCTAACTAGGGAATCACCGCTATCTCGTGGGATAGGGTGCCGTAGTGAGCGGTGTGTGTTTGATTTACATAGAGTCCTAATTTAAAATATTAAACGGGCAAGAAAGGAGTGAGAGATTTTCATCTCTCAAACCTACCCAATCCTAACCCTAACAAGTGAGGAACTACTCACTCATTAGGGTATTAACAATGGAGTTCATTTTTTAATTTTCTTTCTAATTACCTAATTAACGTGCAGATAATAAAAGACAGATACGAAAATTGCAGAAATTAAATTGCAAATAAGAAAAATTCAAAATAAAAAACTTACTTTTATTGATGCACTCTTGACGATTACAAGGGAATTTAAAATTTAATTTAGAATTAAAAAGAGGCATGCCACAAAAGAGATTGTAGGCTTTCCTATTTATAGATAGGAGAAACTCTAGGGTTTACATTTGATCCACATCTGAAATTACAATACTACCCTAAGAAAGCCGGGTCAATGCACCGACACGCACCAACACGTGCTCTGCACGGCAGCGGATGCGCGGCGGAATGCCTTGTTTGGCCATGGATCCGCGGCCATCTTGAGGGATCTTTGGCTCTTCTTTTCAGGGTTGCTTTATGTTGCTATTTCCTTCTATTTTCTTCTCTTGGTTCTTTAGAATCTTTTCTACTATCTTCCAGATTTCCAACAGTGCAGAATTTGTGGACTTTTACCGTAAGCTTTGCGTTGAAGTCTTGAGTCTTTGTGCTGCCCTCGTACTTTATGCAATCGAACTATTCATTGATCTTCGTTTGTTCCTTAAACTGTATGCGGCATTTGCAGATTCATCTTTTTGTTGGTCGTAGTCTCACATTTGTAGCGTTTTTTAATGAATTTCACTGTAATGATCTGAGAACCTTTAACCTGCAACTATTTAGCAGACATGGATCAAAAGCACCTATTTATTTTTAATATGATTAAGAATGGGCTATAATAATGCAAAATTCTGATATGAACATGACCCCTGATGACAAAAGCTTTCGCTTAACGGGCTGCTTGGGACGGCGGGTTCCGATCTCCGAACCAATGCCCGACTCCGGGGACGCTGCAACTGCCACAGTCGCAAGAGCATCCGGTCGAAGCTTATCCGGAAAAGCTTGCGGAACTACAACCGCACTGTTCTCTCTCCAGGAAGGACGGACGACTGCCCGTCGCCTCAGCGAAACCACGGGATTGCTGGCTGGAACAGAATCCTTGTAGTCAAGAAGCATATGCCTTTCCTCCTTGATGACGGCCCCCGTTGCATGCTGATACTAGGCAACGTAGGCATTCGAGGCCTTTAGAATATGACTTGGCTCGCTGATCAGGAAATGGGACCCCGTATTCAGACGCATGAAATGGTGCGCCGCGTTGCGAACACCCTCCTCAGTAGTAACTGGATCAACAATGAACACCTCGAGGGGAACGCCTTGGTTGTATCCCGATTGCTAGGCAAAACGGTGCAGGTTATATCTCATGAACAAAACCAAGGCGTTCTGTCTGAATACCAAGAAACCTAGCCAGATAGAATACAAATGGACGATCTCTTGAGCCCTCAATACAAAAGCTCTGTCCTTGAAAACATCGTGTAGCGGCTGAATCACTTTGGAAGATTCTTTGCCGATGGTAAGGACTTTATCGACAAAAGTCATGCTGTCCCCAACCATGCGCGGGCGAAGAAGCAATCGCCGAGCCTCCTGCTGTGTTGGGTCTGGAGAAGAAGCAATTGCCGAGCCTCCCGCTGTGCATTACCCGAGGAAAATTGTATCCTTCATAAAATTTGGGTCGTTTATGCACACCAAAAACACCCAACACATGCATCTCGTTCCACGAGGTGAAGTAATGCAGTGGGAGATTAACGGGCTTCACACCTGGCTGAGTGGTGTCAGCCGCAATACTCAGGCCATGATATAAGTAAGCCAGTCCTGCAATCCCAACGGCCATGCGCGTCCCCGCCACAATACGGTGAGCCGGATAAAAGACAGATGGTCTCATATAACGGGGGTGCATTGGAAGCGCAAACCAGCTCAGCCACAAGCCGATGAACCCCAGGAAGAACGTATCCTCATCAATGTCTGGAGTGGCGACCTCTGCGAAAGGGACGATTGGGGTATCCAGAATAAAAAAATTGCTTTAAATCCGCCTCCACGGTCGGTAGTTTGTCCAAGCCAAATCCGAACGGATCATCGAGCTTGGCGTACTTCACGGCTTTCTTCGATAAAGCCTCCGGACGAAGGAAATGAGCAACGAAGTCCATGAAGCTAACTCCGAGCCCCCCAGACTCCAAGAATAAGCTTTCATATATGTTCAACACTTTGATCAAGCTCTGAAATTTGTGTCGAACTCTGGGGTAAGACCCATAACCACTGATTCGGTAGCAAAGACATTCTCATCAGGAGAAAGTATCTCCTCATAATGCTCTGCTCTAATGGGTAACCCAAATATCTCCACGAATTCCTCCAACGATATTGAGACCTCCCGATCCGATAAGAGAAATGTGTGGGTCGGGATATTCCATTGCTCCAAAAAAGATTTGACCCACTACACATGAGGAGTATGGTAGTAAAAGAGGAATGCATAGATCGTTAGATATAGCCCGGTCTTTAGTAGCAGCGACTTCTTAGCCGACATAATGTAACGGACCCATTGCAAATAGCCAGCTGGATGACGGGGAGTCATTCCTATCATATAAACCTTCCCCCAAGGACGCGATTCTTCTTGGCATATGCGACGCCCTAGAATGTCTAGGGCCATTGGTGGCTGCACTGATATCGATGCCATAGAAGGTTGGAGACGACCTTTCGAGATCCGGTTGACCTCTTCTACTGCATAAGCGACCTACAGAAGGTCGGCATAGTGAATCGACGGGATTGGTTCTGACGGTGCTACGCAAGTAAAACTGCGCCGACCCAAATAATGTGACTGTACCTCTACAGATGAAGAGACTTCTACTTTGGATCATAATCCCGAATGAGCGCAAAGACTTCCCGATCTGTAGGCGCGTCGGCAAAAGCACTCTCCGAGCGAACATAGGGGAAGGAGGAATCAGAAGCCATAGTACCTAAAAAAAAAAGGGTTAATTATCGACACAATGTTCAAGACTTTAGCATTTTCAGTACACCCAAATTTGTACTACATTCTGACATGTTAAAATCACCACAGTTCAAAGAGAAAGGGACAATGGGCCCCACAAAATCAATATAATGCCCCCATCAATGATAAGGCAGGCACTCATTGTAAGAATCCAAAAGGATTCTTATTTAAAGGAAAATCTCATTGAACTGTGGAGTAAACTTCTAATATTCTTGAAAAACGAATTCTACAGTAGATTCAAATCTGTAAGACCCCTAAAAAAACAAGAGAAAGGAATAAAATTCCCAAAAGATTTTTCAAAATCCCCATGGGAAATGGAATTAAATTCCAAACAACCCTCAAAGATCAAAGTCACTAACAGGGCAAAGTCCTAAGATCTCTAAGACCCATGGTCTACCTAAATAAAAGCTTTTTTTAAGATCTCTAAGAGATCGTTCCGAGAGAAGATCAAAGCTCTGTTAAGGGGTTAAAAACCCAAAAAGAGAAGAAATGATGGAACGACAGTCATCTCCAAGGCTAAAGGTTCTATTTATAAGAAATGAAGGGACGGTTTAACTCCCCAGGAGATCGAGCGGTGGAAAGAGTGACACCGTTGCACCCACGTGTGAGCCACGTGAGCACAGTGGTGGGGGGCATTTGTTTCCCCCATATTTAAACCTAATAAAAGAGCAAAGCTCTGTTGGATTTAATAAGGCAGCGCCTCACGTATTCTCCACGAGGGCGCCAGCGCCAGAGCCAATCTTATAGAATTAAATCCTATGGTGGCACCGCACGTGCTTCTCACGCCGGCGCCAATGTACAAAGCACAGAAAACTTTTTCTGAATAAGAATTAAATTCTTATATGGTGCCGCGCGTACTTATCATGCAGACGCCGATGTGCAAAACACATAAATACCTATCATAAGAATTAAATTCTTAAGTGGCGCCTGTTCATATCAGATTTTTGCATTTTTATATCGGCCATTCTTTATCACATTGCATATAAGTAGGTATTTTTGATCCATGTCTGCTGAATAGTTGCAGGTTACAGGATCTCAGCTCTTTACGGTGAAATTCATGAAAAGTCACAACAAATGCGGGACTACGAACAACAACAGATGAATACTGATCCCCGCTAACCATCCGTATGATGCCGCCTACCAGTTCAAGGGACAAATGGAAAATCATTAGGCACTTCAATGTACAAAGCACAAGGGCAGCACAAGATCCAAGACTTCAACGCGGAGCTCAAGACAAAAGTCCACATCATTTTGCACTGTTGGAAATCTGGAAGGAAATTGAAGAGATTCTGAGAAACCAAGTGAATAAAACAGGAGATATAAGCAACATGGAGAAACCCTGAAAAGATGGCCCCACGATTCCACCAATTGGCCGCGGAACCGCGGCCAATCAGGCACTTCTGCCGCGGAACCGCGGCCGCGTTCTGCGCATGTCGGTGGCAGTGTCGGTGCTTTGACTCGGCTCTCTTGGGGTAGTTTTGTAATTTCGTGTATGGATCAGAATGTAAACCTAGGGTTTTTCTATCTATAAATAGGAAAGCTCAAAGCCAAATTAGGCATGCCTCTCTTTATTTTTATGCCTCTTTTTAATTTCTAGATCTAAAATTTAAATTATAGTGTAATGCGTTTTTGAGAGGTCATCAATAAAGCAAGTCTTTTTTCATTTTATCTTGCATTTTTTTATCCGCAATTTATTATCTGCAAATTTTATTTGTTCTTTTATTATCTGCAATTTAGGTCTTCAAAAAAAATATAAAAAATTTGTTTTCATCTCTTTTTTTTATGGGTGAGTAATTTCTCACTTGTTAGGGCAGGAGAAGGAAGGTTTGAGAAAAGGAAATCTCTCTTACTCCTTTCTTTTCCCAACACCTTAATTCGGACTCTTTTTAATTGAACCACAATCCGCTCACTGCGGCACCCTATCCTACATGATAGCAGTGATTCCCTAGTTAGACCGGTTGTGATTGAATTAATTGGAGGTTAGGGCTAAGAGACAAGAACGGAAGGTTAAGGACCAAAAGGAAGAAACTAAGCATGAAAAGCCTAGCTTATACTTGCAAGTTCCTTCCTAGTCGTGCTAATCCCCGTTGTTGGCGATTACCTTAACACCGATATTAAAAAGGGCATTGAAACAGGTGAGATATTCCTAACTCGAACTAACTTAATCCTAACCCTAGCAAGTCTTTTATCATCTTTTATCTCATTCGTAGATCTTAAAACAAAATCCGACTTAATCGGATTAACTCGTTAAAACATAAAGAAAAAGAGCCCATCTCCCTATGGATCGACCCGTACTCAACCGGCTAGCTACCAAGCGAAACCGTCTTAATTGCGGTGATTAAGAACACAGAAAATCTCTATCAATCAAATGGCGCCGTTGCCGAGGAGACGGTAGTTTATTTCTTTGTGTAATTTCAGGTTAAATAAATAAAAAATAAAAATTTAAAAATATAAAAATTGAAAAACCAAAAAAAATAATAAATCATCTTGTTATTTTTGAAAAGTTTTTATGCAAGTGTGCAGGTTTGGAGCAAACTCTATTTTAGATCTGGAGAAAATTCAGTGAACAAATCAATATTCAGGAGATCTAGACAGAAAGAGGAAAACAAACTCAGTACAGGGAACAACTTTGAAGCAGTCAAATGTCTGAATAGCCGCGGAACCGCGGCATAATCGACAGTTTGACCGCGGAACCGCGGTCAAAGGGTGACGTCAGCAAACCAAAATCTCTGTGAGTATCTTTTCTCCTCTCCTCTCCTCTGAACTCCAATGGAAAAAATTTCATGCAGATTTCTTTGCACAGATTCTCTTTCCCCCTATCCAATAAATTATTTTTGTGCAGGATTTTTTACGCTTCCAAATAAAAAAAATTTGCAAGTGTTTTAGTTTTTTGTGTGTTACTGCTTTGCATAATTAATACGGAATCTAATGGGCTATAACACCAATCAAGATTGGGTGGGGATTTCATTACCCTTCCTAAGACCCCAAAAATCACTAAAAACATATGCATCACCCTTGAGATAAATTAAAAAAATATCTAGACTCAACCAACTAAGGATTGTCATGCTCATTAGGACAGAGAAAGGTTGCGGGCATTCAATCGTTTATCTAAACTTAATTTTGTGGTGCCTAGGCTAGACAAATGAGAAAGGTAACATTAAAAGGCTCGTCTCATGGTGATTCGTGAGCGGAACCCTCCTTTCTTCATTTGTCCTTACCTGGCCACAATTGGCAGTGAAGAGACGATTTGAGGGTTATCTCACAAGTTGTCACTTTGGAACAATTAGGAGCAGTCTAGTGGACTTAGAAAACCATAGCTCTAGGTTTGATTTGCATGTTTTAAACTGTGATTGTTTGAAGTAAGTCCATACACATTCTTGCAAAAACTCTTTCTAAATAAAAAAAACAAAAAAAAACACTTTCAAAAATTTCAAAACTCCAAAAACAAACAATTTTTTATATATAAAAATATAATAAAAAAAATTTAAAAAAAATTTAAAAAATCACATTCTTTTTCTTCTCCTTTCTCTCATTACATCATGAGTACCCTACCTCGTAAAACTCTTGCCGAACTTTGGTACCCATAACCAGACATTTCTTTATACGGTTCTTGCTTTGGTCGAATTTCGAATGATCCCTCCATGCCAAAAATCTCTTTGAAAGATCGAATAGACGCGTCTAGGACAAACAATAGGACTCAGTAATCCACCTTGTATCAACCATTTCAACATTCACCGCCTTCTTACGTTGATACTCCTTTTTTGAGTTCTGTTGTAACTCCGAAACCCATGTCTATTGCTGAACATATTGAACAATCTCGTAACCGATCTTTCACTCATTTCACCAATGCGAATTCTTTGGATCAACAATTCCATTCACCTTCTTATCCGTATGTTGATCCTACCCCTGTCCAACCATTCTATTCCTATCCATCATACCCGACTTTTGCACCTTCCCTAGACATTGCTTCTACACAGCCATTTGGGAGTTTCCAGTATCCAAACAACTTTGAATTTTTTACTAAAACTCCTTCACAACCCATGTCTAGTCTGGAACAGTCGTTGGAAGACTTTAGGGTAGCGTCATGCCAACAGATGATGGATTTGAATGCGTCCATGGCCGTCCTCATACAACCTAGTGACCCGGTAGCTAGTTTCCAACTAGCTCCGAATTTTCCAATGTATGATGAGGCAGTTGGACAGATTGAGAATTTGAGTGGAGAGAGTGAGCTGTGCACCCTTCCAAATCAAACCTACCCATCCCCAATTGAATCCCACAACTCCGGTTTTGAATGTCTATCGAGTGTCCCACGTGATTCATCAATTGAAGATAGAACATTTAATGAGTTGTGCGATTTTGTAGTGTTTGATTTACCTGATTGTGAAGGGTCCCTTTCGAGTGAAACCATCACCAATCCTTTTAACCTCTACACCTCTACTCTAGAACCTGAATTGATTAATATCCATGCTTTTGATGAGGTGTCTAAAAAAATTGATTTTCACTTTATTGAGGATATCGACGCTGGGAATATTTTGGATGATGAACCCGCAGATTTGACTGAATTTTTCTCTCCAATTCATCATCCCGAGTCATTAAATGTTTCTCCTGAACTTCATATGCGTCTTGATTTTGATGATAATTGCATGGAGAGTATTGAGGAAAGTATTGAGAATGAAGCAGTTTTACTTGAGGAGTCGGATTTTCCAATTCATTCTATCCCTTTCATTGACTGCGCACACCCTCCTAAATCTTTAACCGATACCCTTCCTCACTCACTTCCCTCTATCCTCGCTCCGACCTTGCAAGAACCCGTTACACTTTCATTTTCAATGTCTGGTTTACCAAGTTCGACGTACCCATATTTTCTCACGACTCTTGAAGGATTTGACCTCATTTCTCAGTGGGTTGATAGATTAGCACAATCGCTTTTTACACATCGGTCATTACAAATTGTGCTAATTTATACACTTCATTTACACCCTCAAGTTTGTATTCCACTTCTTTCTCACACTTTTTCCGGTTCTTCTTCTAAGCTTCCTTTAATGATAGCGAGTGTTAATGAATAACAATCCGATATTTTGAGTTCGATAATTCTAGAAAAACAACTTGATTTAGACTCTTTTGAGAATAAGGTAGATGAGCCTTACGAGTCTCCTACCTCCATAATTTTTGAAAAATCAAGTGTTGAATTCTGGCGCGACACTTATTGACATTGAAACGTTCAATCGGACCATCGATGAAAGTTTCGAAGATATTTTCGCCGACGAACTCGCATTCCTAAACGACACGGATTTTGTGATTAATCAATCTTTACCTGAAGAAGTTTTACCACCACCATTTCTTCTTATCCCATACGAGAATGTGACCATTATTCCCATTCCTAATCATCCACATTCTCGTTTCCGTTCACCATTATTGTTTCGTCTCTACAAATCGAGACGTAATTTTTTTCTTTTACACCATTTATCTTTACTCCATTTCTTCCTGACTTCATACAACATGTTCTTCCACCAACCGGTGCGTTTCACTGATAAATTCTTCGAATGGTTGGTGTTGACTTTTGGTCTTTGCAAAGCTTGGCATTGACCGGTAATTTTGACCCTCCTCTTTAAAAGTATAGCATTATTTAACTTAAGTTTGGGGGAGGTATAATTTGGCTCTTGAAAATAATTTTTATTTAACTCAAAGTGGTGAGCCAAATATAAGTTTGGGGGAGATTTTCACGATCATATTTCATGTCCCCGTTATTAAATTTTTCCTCCCAAGTTTACAAAGTTATGAGATTTTAAAAAAATGGCAACAGTAGAAACACTGTTTCACTTAAGTTTGGGGGGGACCTTTTTGTGTATATATATTTTGTTTTCTTTTTCTGTTAATAATAATAAAAAATAAAAAATAAATAAAAAATAAACAAACAGGGGAGTGCCGACAATTTTGACCCTCTTGGTGTAGCCTGACAGTGAGGGCACTGTCAAGTTTAAGTTTGGGGGTGTGCTCAATAAGCTTTCTTCCTTCGCATTTATATGTATATTTTTGCATTTGCATACTTATATTAAAACCCACAAAAATCGAAAAAAATTCCAAAAATATAAAAACTTTTTGTACATATTTGTTTGCATATTTAATTCCGTATCTTATTTTTCTGCATTGCATCTGTATAAAAAATATTTTTTAAAATATATATAAAAAATTGAAAATTTTCAATTTTGGCCATATTTGAATTAAGTTTAACATGACGGTTGACTAGTTAGGAAAAACTAGATCCTAAACTTAGTAAATTAAAAACCCTAAAAATAACCTTTCTTAAACTTTAACTGTAGAAAATATACGTCCTTCTAGTTTATTTAGAAATAGGCAAATTTTGAGTTCAGTTCTTGGGCTAAATCGAAATAAGGGAAGAGTATTGAAAGCTCTATTTGAAGTATAAGTCTGAAAAATAATTCTGAACCTTTAGTCCAAATTCTGAAAATATATACCCTACTTTAAGCACTCACACACATCTTGAAACTTGGGATAGTAGAGGATACCTTGAAATGCTCTTGTCTAAAATCCTTAGTATGAAGGAAAATAAAATAAAAGTATAAGTGGTAAATAAAGAGATAAAAAAATGAACACCGGTTTTGTAATTACTTAAGGCAGCATAAATAAAAAATATAGCGAGGGTGCTTTATCACCTAGTGCCTTAGACCAACTGGTTTGGGAGTCACTGCTACGCCTTAGGTATTGCAAGACGAGGAATTACGTCTAAATGCGCAAGCTAATTTTTTAATCGGTCGTTTAGTACCTCAAGAACGGTCGCATGAAGGATGTATAAGCAATTTCATCTAAAATTCACCAACTAAAAGTATTTTGGAAGATTGACAAGAGTATGATAGCTTGAATTGAATTTCGTGCAGGGGTGATAATTACACACACGTAGGGATATATAATTGGAATTTGGAGGAGAGATAGGAATAAAAGATAAGGCTTATACCTTCTGTAGAGATGATAAAAATTCCTGAGTTAAGATTGCACCTTAGAAGGAAAACTTAGGAGATGCTGAAAGCTTTATAATCTGGCAAAACGTATACGATCTTAAGATGAATGAAAAGGAAGTGTGAAAAATACGGGTTGATGATTTCTAAGTTGAAGATAATAGAATTTCTTGCTAGAATACTGAATTGAAGAATTAGAATCAACGGCCAAATTGATCGGATTTTATGGGTAGTATCCGCTGAAAACCCTCAGGAGACAACACTCCTCCTACTAGGGCTACCTAGAGGTTTAACGGCTTGTTGCACGAGCTCAGTGCAATCATGTTCCATGCGAAAGTGAGGTTAGGATTTTTTGAGAATAAAATTGGGTTTACTCGGGACGAGCAAAAGATAAGTTTGGGGGTATTTGTTCATATCAGATTTTTGCATTTTTATATCGCCCATTCTTTATCGCATTGCATATAAGTAGGTACTTTTGATCCATGTCTGCTGAATAGTTGCAGGTTACAGGTTCTCAGCTCTTTACAGTGAAATTCATGAAAAGTCACAACAAATGCAGGACTACAACCAACAACAGATGAATACCGATCTCCACTAACCATCTGTATGATATCGCCTACCAGTTCAAGGGACAAATGGAAAATCATTAAGCACTTTAATGCACAAAGCATAAGGGCAGCACAAGATCCAAGACTTCAACGCAGAGCTCAAGGCAAAAGTCCACATCATTCTGCACTGTTGGAAATCTGGAAGGAAATTGAAGAGATTCTGAGAAACCAAGTGAATAAAACAGAAGATATAAGCAACATGGAGAAGCCCTGAAAAGATAGCCCCACGATTCCACTAATTGGCCGCGGAATCGCGGCCAATCAGGCACTTCTGCCGCGGAACCGCGGCCGCATTTTGCGCATGTGTTAGTGTGATATGCCCTAGAGGCCATTATTGTATAGTACTAGTTTGTATATTACATTTTGGAAGCTTGGGATATATACACGGATTGACATTCTTGCTCAATATGGTAGTATGCTACTTGGTTTGTATCTATCTTAATATGTGTATATGTTTCTTTTTAACATATTGCTAATACATATTGATAGAGCCCTTAGGATCTTTTGCTTGACTACCAGCGTTGTGATGGCAGTCAAACTAGTGGGGGCTAGGTAGTCTATAAGCACATCCTTATACAGGTCCCTGGTCATAGGATTATTAAGACAGGGTATCGATACTCCAGAGTAGACTAGTGTATACGCTTCTCGTCCCAGGAGGGGAGATGGTCTGTCCCACAGCCATCAGTACGTCGTACTGGAGATAGTATGCAGGTGCTCGTTAGGTTACGAGTACACTGGACAGGACTCGCTGGGAAATGTTGGTTGGTATTATACCTATCGTCAGTTATCAGTTCCCAGGTGACATGAGTACAGCTTAGTCCGTTGACTTGACACTATCACTTCGTCTCGAGTGTATTCCCACTGTTCTTAGATTACTATCCTACCACGGCTCTATTGAGGCATGCAAACAGGTGGTAGTTGGGTGAATTCCCGAAGCACTTGGAGGCAGTATCGGTTAGACAGGATTCGTCTCTCCCGGTATTGGGGGTTGATATCGCTCTGTGTCTAGGAGAGCCATTACAAAAAGTCCCTGGCCAGGGCAAGTGAGATTTACTGGTAGTGTTTCCAATAGTTTCTCAGGGTGTTCTGAGCTACACTCCGACACGACTTGTACCGCTATTAGGGGTCTGACGTTTACCGCCCTCTAGGCCCGACATGCGATACTCTTAGACGAACAGACCGGACTGTACGGAGATTGTCACATTCAGGCTCAGTAGGAGTTCGGATGGGTTCACCTCATCGGTCTTCTTATCGGCGTCTACCTGGGGACCGTTACGTACATCTAGTACCGCTTGCGGCCTATGGTTAAACCCACCGCCAACGTAGTGTCGAGTCTTTAGAGCCCCACACAGAGGGTTGTTCACCTTTGGGCGAAACGAGATAGAGGTCGTAAGGTTTTACGACAGGGTTCGTTCATATATGCGTACTTGTGTGTGTTCGGTGTTCGGGCAGTTGATACTAGTAGGTTTTGGTTTAAGCCAGATCCTAGTATTTGGTTTTGGGTTGGTTCGGTCTCATTGTATTCGTGTTCCTCGGAACACGGATGCGGGTGTGTATACACAGTTGACAGAGGCAGAGGAATCTCATTAGGGTTTTGACCATTGACTTGATTAAAACCATAATGAGATGGAGGAAATTGATTAATGAGTTTTAATTAGAGATAATTATATCATGGTTAATTGGTTTGACCATTTGACTAAATTGACCCATGTTGACTTAGATATTTTTGTGAGCATGCTTAGCATTAATTGTGACATAATAATAGTCAAATCAACATCAACCATGACAATTTATCCTAATTAAAATTATCATTATTCTTTTTGTTCATATGAGAGCTATCTCCTCATTTTATCATGACACATTCTCTCTCTTGCAAGCTCTCTCATCTTCCTCTCTCAAGCCTCTCTTGTTTCATGAGTTAAAAATCAAGAGCTTTGTGAGATCAAACCACCAAAACACCTCTCTACTCACTCTAGGATTCTTAGTCTAGCAAGCCAAGCACTCTAGTTACTTCATTGTTGAGGTAGGAGCTCAAGGTAGAGGCCTTCGGGTGGATTTTTCTTTGGCAAAGAGAAGACGGTGAGGAGGAGCCATCTACACCACTCCAAGGAGCTCACAAGAAGAGGAAGCAACACAAGAAGAGAAGGAGTTCAAGACCAAGGTATAATAATCTAACCTTGTAGTTAAAACTCTAAGTTAGTTTGTTAGTTTTTGTTTAGCAAAGATCCTTCATGGTTAGTCAATGTTTCCTTGTGAGAAAAATTCGATTTTTACCTATTCCGCCTCCCCGAAAGTACCAGGGTGGGTAACATAGACTTACGGTGGTATCAGAGCCAAGCTAAACAACAACTAACATGTTAGCAAAGTCTTTAGAACTTCGATCCCGGAAAAATCGCAAGAAACCATCAAAAACTTGTGTTTTCTGCCGTTTTAAAAACAGGTCTAAAAATATTTTCAGAGACCTGAAAAATACGTGCAGGCTTTTTTAGGGACACCCAAGAAAAACGAGCTCGTGACTCGGTCATACTACCGCGGAAGCGCGGTGAAACCATGCGTTTCTCCGCGGATCCGTGGCCGAGTCGACTCGGAGTCAACTCGTTTTTCTTGCAGATTGTCCAGCTTGAGGTTTTGTGATTTTTCAGATACTTTGTTTCTGCCCAGATTCTTTTGAGTACAGTGTTGTATCTGGGGTAGTTTCAAATTTGAATATTGATCGAAATTCTATAAACTTTAGCTAATTGGATTATATCTGTAATGTGATATATGTGCTGAACGTCTACTAATCTCTATACGTCGATTAGTGGGAGTTGTACATATCTGTGATCTGTGATGTTGGATTGTGTATATGAACTTGTTGGATTGTCGTGGATGAATAGCCGGGGATGTGAGATGAGTGTTTATTTATCTTTCATTTGATGTAAATTGTAAATTGATGTAATATTATTTTTGGGTCGCACATCCGGGTTGAGGATGTAGCCGCCTTTGTATATTATTTCTTTTACTGTTTTCTGCTCCTAGGATAGACCCAAGGTGGAGTGCACAGACTACCGGGTACTTCGAAGTGCCGAGTGGCCTACTCACTTTGTTGAGGGAGGCTGCTCCACTTCGGGTATTTGGCGAGTAGTTTGCCGCACCCGTAGGGGTCTAGGGTCGGGTTTTGGCTATTCATCACGACCGTGTAATCCGTCTTTCGTTGCAGGCTTGAACGAAACGCGGATTCCTAGCATATCCAATGTGTTCATCTGTGATCTGGAATGACTATCATTGCGTCTGACGAATGTATATATCTATATATGATATCTAGTAGACGTTGCTTATGTTTTGCATCCGCACTAGTCCAGCCCCCGCTCTGTCGTTAGTTAAGTAACCTAACGGGTAATGACGGGGCCCCGTGGCAAATGCGGATGGCATAAGCGTACGTTATATTTTTGTTGTTTTCTGCAATGGTAGGATTAGTTGATGGGACGCATGATATTAATGCAAAGAAAACAAACCAAAGTTAAATCGTTGGAACAATTTCAAAACCACTCGGTTTTTTCAAAACAGCAAAACTTTTTAATGCGGAGCTTAAACCACTCCTTTTAAAAGCTATCACGTTCCTTCGATTATATCAAGTTCACTACGTTCGCGGTTTCGCCCAAACCATTCCTATCCCTCCGTCATTTCGTATGGATAGTCAATAGTATTCAAGTTATGTTTGTTGGCCAAAATCAAGGCATAGTGATTAGTAGCTGTTGGATATTCATATAAAGCATAGATAGATGCGTTGGTTTGGGACAGTCGTACTGCTTTGTTGGCCAAAATCAAGGGTAGGTACGGGTGGGTTCAAATTAACCTGGAAAATGACGAGTAGAACTTGACATGTGACTTATGATTTGTTGGCCAAAGTCAAGGTAATAAGAGCATGGGGCAAAAATCCACATCGGGAGTTTCTAAAGAAACTGAAACTTGCTAATATTGCATACCATTTGGAGTGTGATGATTTTGGTAGGATTCTTTCAGCTTTATCACACGATGATATTTGGATCCCAATCCTACTGTGAGTATATGCTACTCCTCGGGAGATTTTTTCACTTAACGATCAATGCTATAAACTAAGTAGGTGACTAGAAAGGTGTTAGCGGGGCTACGCCCACAGGGAAAAGAGGTTATTTAATTAAGGAACTTCGCTAAAGCGTCGTAAAACCTCCCTCGAAGTACCGACACTGGCCTGGCTGAATGGTTAAGCAAGTATTGTACGGTGAGATCAATCCCGACTAGTTCTTCTTTTATGGTTTGAGGAAGGATTCGAGAAACAGTGGGAGCCATCCTGTTTAGACAAACTAAAAACCACTCTAAACTTGCAAGAGCATCATGCTAAAGCGTTTCTTCTTTCTCTCCTAATTGCAGCAACCAAACATCATGACGGGCCTTAAGTTACTATTAGATAAAAATATATTGACAGGGACAAACTACAAAGATTGGTTCAGGAATGTCAAAATGGCAATCACTTATGACAAGTTGGGGTATCTCCTTACCACTAAGGCCCCCGCCGTCCCAGGTCCAGAATCCAGCGTCGCGGATAAGGAAATCCGTAAGACCTGGGAGATTGACTGTGCGAAGGCCAAGTGCCTCGTGCTTGCCTTTATGGACAATGAACATCAGAGGAGGCACGAGAATATGGACCTTGAATCCATATTTCTCCATACTAAGGAACTATATGGAAAGCAATCTCGTATCGCCAGATACGAAACCTCGAAAAAGCTGTTTCAAGCGAGGTTGGCCGTCGGATCATCTGTAGGGGAACACGTCCTGAAGATGATTGGCTACATTGAGGAGCTCGCGGACCTCGGGACCACGTTAGAGAATGAGCTGTACACTGACTTGATTCTCCGGTCCCTTCCTTCCACCTACGCCCAGTTTATCCTGAATTTCAACATGCAAAGAAAAGAAGTTGAACTTCCGGAACTCCTCAACATGTTGAAGAGTGCAGAGGGCACCCTACAGAAAGTCAGGGAAACACCCACTTTGTTTGTTGGAGGAACTTCCTCTTCTAGGTCCAAGGCGAAAGCCAAAGGAAAGAAGAAGAAGGCCCCCACCAAACCAAGGGGCGGTGTCAGTAAGGTGGAAGCTAAGGGAAAAGCAAAGGTAGCGGGACAGACTGTGGGAAAGGAAGAATGCTTTTATTGTCACAAGAAAGGACACTGGAAGAAAGATTGCAAAGCTTGGAAGGCCAAGAACCAGGACCCGAAGCAAGTTGTGGCTTCGGCTTCAGGTGTGTATGTTATTGAAAACTGTCTGTCAATCAACTCTACTTCCTGGATATTGGATACCAGATCAGGATCTCATATCTGTACTTCTTTGCAGGTACTGAGAAAGCGTAGAGGTTTGAAGGCAGGTGATATGACCCTCAGAGTTGCAAACGGAGAAAGCATGGATGCTGAGTCCGTGGGGGACTATCACTTAGGATTGACAGATGGACATGTTTTAGTTTTGGGCAACTGTTATTTTATACCCAGTTCGACTTGTAATATCATATCTGTATCTTTAATGTCTAAAGAAAGTTATGATTTTGCATTTGTAAGCAATGTTGTAAACATTCACCTTAATCATGTTTTGATTGGGTCGGGTATATTAAGCAACGGAATATACGTATTAAACCAACCGTAAATTTTCAATATCCAGAATGCACACAAAAGAAAGTCACCAGAATTAAATCATGCTTTCTTATGGCATTGTAGACTGGGTCACATCAATGAAACACGATTGACTAAATTACATAAAGATGGATATTTGGATCTGTTCGAATATCAGTCTTATGCAACTTGTCAATCTTGTCTCATGGGAAAGATGACAAAGACTCCGTTCACTGGACACGGAGTAAGAGCAAGCGAGCTCTTGGGACTCATACACAGCGATGTATGTGGTCCAATGTTTACACATGCGCGAAGTGGTTATTCTTACTTCATTACTTTTACGGATGATTTTTCAAGGTATGGACATGTCTTCTTAATGAAGCATAAATCTGAAGCCTTTGAAAAATTCCAGGAATACAAGAATGAAGTAGAAAAACAAACAGACAAGAGTATCAAGACACTGAGATCTGATCGAGGTGGTGAATACTTGAGTGCCGAGTTCCTGGATTACCTAAAAGAGAATGGAATTCTCTCTCAACTTACTCCTCCATACACACCACAACACAATGGTGTATCGGAGAGACGGAACTGAACCCTATTGGATATGGTACGCTCCATGATGAGTAACGCTGAGTTACCGCGATCTTTCTGGGGTTATGGACTAGAATCAGCTGCATATCTTTTGAACCGGGTTCCAACTAAGTCAGTGCCTACCACACCATATCAGATGTGGAGCGGGAAGAAACCCCATCTTAAACACGTTAAGACATGGGGATGTCCAGCTTTTGTCAAAAAGCAGCATACGAACAAACTCGAAGCACGCTCAGTACAGCGCAAGTTTGTGGGATATCCAAAGAACTCTGTGGGATATTTATTCTATTACGCAGAGGAACAAAAGGTATTTGTTTCTCGTCATGCCTACTTCTTGGGAACTGAATTTTTAGAAAATCAGATAAGTGGGAACGCAATAGAACTGGAAGAAATTCTAGAACCACAAGCTATTACTGAAAGCTTAGTAGAACCAGAAGGTTCAAAAGAACTGGACATTCCCGCACCGCTCCGCAGGAGTAGTAGGCTTTCTCATCCACCTGAGAGATACTACGGTTTTTTCATAGACGGGGATAGAGAGGATTGCATCATTGATAATGATGAGCCGACTAGCTTCCAGCAGGCCATTCAGAGCACTGGCTCGGTAAAATGGCCGGATGCAATGCGGACCGAGATGGAGTCCATGTACACCAACAAAGTATGGACTTTGGACTTTGCTCCAGAAAAGGTAAAACCCGCAGGCTGCAAATGGATCTTCAAAAGGAAGATTGGTGTAGATGGACAGGTTGAAACCTATAAGGCTAGACTTGTTGCAAAGGGTTTTCGTCAAAGACCTGGTTTGGACTATGACGAAACTTTTTCTCCAGTAGCTATGCACAAATCCATTCGGATCCTTCTTGCCATTGCTGCCTTCCATGATTATGAAATTTGGCAGATGGACGTAAAGACCGCTTTTCTAAATGGAAATTTGGAGGAGTGTGTTTATATGGACCAGCCAGAGGGATTCATTCAGAGTGGGAGCAGCGGAAAAGTATGCAAGTTGCTGAAGTCCATTTATGGACTGAAGCAGGTATCACGGAGTTGGAACATCTGTTTTGATGAGACGGTCAAAGAATTTGGCTTTATCAAAACTCCAGATGAGCCATGCATTTATAGTAAGATTGTAGCGCGAACTGTCGTATTCCTCGTTTTATATGTGGATGGCATTCTCTTGATAGGAAATGATATTCCTATGCTATAATCTGTCAAAGGGTTCCTGTCACACAGATTCTCCATGAAAGATATGGGTGATGCCTTTTACATTCTGAGGATCCAGATCTATCGTGATAGATCTAAGAGGATGTTGGGACTTTTGCAGTCCAGGTACATCGACACCATACTGAAAAGATTCAGTATGGAAGATTCAAAGCGCGGTAATTTATCGGCTTGTCACGGAATCACCCTCTCCAAAGAGATATCTCCCAAGACTGATTTGGAAAGGGATCGCATGTCTATTATACCCTACGCTTCTGTGGTAGGCTCTATAATGTATGCGATATTGTGTACCATACCAGATGTAGCTTATGCACTGAGTGTGGTAAGCCGATATCAGTCAAACCCTGGGGAGAAGCACTGGATAGCAGTAAAGAACATTCTGAAGTACCTGAGAAGGACTAAAAAGATGTTCTTGGTTTACGGCGGAAAGGACTTCCAGATCGAGGCCTTTGCTGACTCCAGCTTCCAGAGTGACAAGGATGACTCCAAATCCATGTCAGGTTATGTCTTTACCCTCAATGGAAGGGCAGTCTGTTGGAAGAGTTCCAAACAGGAGACCGTTGCTGACTTGACAATGGAAGCGGAGTATATCGCAGCTTCAGATGCCGCAAAAGAAGTTGTCTGGATGAGAAAGTTCTTAACAGAACTTCAGGTGGTCCCGTCCATTGTTGATCCAATACCTCTATATTGTGACAACAACGGAGCTATAGCTTTAGCGAAGGAATCCAGGTCCCATCAGAAGTCCAGACACATCTTGAGGCGGTATCACCTGATCAGGGAGATCGTGGATCACCGGGAAATCGAGGTTCGGAGGGTTGCTACAGAAGACAACACTGCAGATCCATTCATAAAGGCCATTCCTCAGACGCAGTTCGAGAGGCTAGTCGAGATGATAGGTCTGCGATATGCCAGCACATGGCCTTTGTGCAAGTGGGAGATTGTTAGTGTGATATGCCCTAGAGGCCATTATTGTATAGTACTAGTTTGTATATTACATTTTGGAAGCTTGGGATATATACACGGATTGACATTCTTGCTCAATATGGTAGTATGCTACTTGGTTTGTATCTATCTTAATATGTGTATGTGTTTCTTTTTAACATATTGCTAATACATATTGATAGAGCCCTTAGGATCTTTTGCTTGACTACCAGCGTTGTGATGGCTGTCACACTAGTGGGGGCTAGTTAGTCTATAAGCACATTCTTATATAGGTCCCTGGTCGTAGGATTATCGAGACAGGGCATCGATACTCCAGAGTAGACTAGTGTATACGCTTCTCGTCCCAGGAGGGGAGATGGTCTGTCCCACAGCCATCAGTACGTCGTACTGAAGATAGTATGCAGGTGTTCGTTAGGTTACGAGTACACTAGAAATGACTCGCTGGGAACTGTTGTTTGGTATTATACCTATCGCCAGTTATCAGTTCCCAGGTGACATGAGTACAGCTTAGTCCGTTGACTTGACACTGTCACTTCGCCTTGAGTGTGTTCCTACTGTTCTTAGATTACTACCCTACCGCGGCTCTATTGAGTCGTGCAAACAGGTAGTAGTTGGTGCAGTCCCGAAGAACTTGGAGGCAGTGACAGTCAGACAGGATTCGTCTCTCCCGGTATTGGGGTTTGATATCGCGCTGTATCTAGAAGAGCCATTACACAAAGTCCCTGGCCAGGGCAAGTGAGATTTACTGGTAGTGTTTCCAATAGTTTCTCAGGGTGTTCTGGGATACACTCCGACACGACTTGTACCGCTATTAGGGGTCTGACGTTTACCGGCCCCCTAGGCCCGACATGCGACGCTTTTAGAAGAACAGACCGGACTGTACGGAGATTGTCACATTTAGGCTCAGTAGGAGTTCAGATGGGTTCACCTCATCGGTCTTTTTATCGGCATCTACCTGGGGACCGTTACGTACAGCTAGTACCGCTTGCGGCCTGTGGTTAAACCCACTGCTGGTTAAACCCACTGCCTGAAGGGTTACACTAGCGTCCCGGCCAACTTCCGTGGCCAAATGCGGAACAAAAATTTCGTAGCGATAACGAACTTGGCGCTAACATAAACCTTAACCGGATCTCTACCATAAACCTAGTTAGCATGCAATAGAGTTCTATTTACTATGATAGAAGTTATACCTAAGGAAACCAAGTCCTTCGGGTCTTCGTTCTTCTCCTTAAGCTCCTCGATGGTAGTATGGATCGTGCTTGAACTCCGGCCTCCTTGAGTCGAAGATGATCCACCCGAGAATCTATATTCCAAGCTCCACCTCAAGAACCGAGGTAACTAGGGCAACAAGAATGCTAAGCTTGATGTCCTAGGTGATGTAGAGCATTGTGATGGAGTTGTTTGTCTATTTGATCCCTAATTTTCTCAACACATGAGAGCTAGAGGGATTTTTAGTGAGGAAGAAGAAGGAGAGCTTATGAGAGCTCCAAAATGAAGAGAGAGAATGCAAATGAGATTATGAGCCATGGAAAAATAAAAACCAATCTTTTATTATGATAATTATGATGGCTAAGTTGATTTGACCGCTATCATGTCTCATTTAATGCTAAGCAAGAAAATATCTTATGCTTAGCAAAAAAATATCTAGGTCAACATAAGTCAACAAGTCAAATGGTCAAGCATGGTCAAATGGTCAAACCAATTAGCCATAATACAATTATCATTAAAAAGATTAGTAAACATTTTCCTCACCTCATAATGGTTTTGACCAAGTCAATGGTCAAAACCCTAATGAGGAACCTCCTTTTTCGCTCCTCACATCCGTGTATACACACCCGCATCCGCATTCCGTAAAAACGAATACTAGAAGACAAAACTAATCCATCAATACAATACTAGGATCCGGCTTAAACCAAAGCCCACTAGTATTGTCTGCCCGAACATCATACGCACACAAGTGCACGTAAGTGATCGCAGCCCTGCCGTAAAACCATACGGCCTCTACACCTTTTGCCCAGTGCAGGGAAACTCTCTGTGTGGGACTCTAAAGACTCGACACTACGCTGGTAGTGGGTTTAACCACAGACCGCAAGCGGCACTAGCTGTACGTAACAGTCCCCAGGTAGATGTCGACAAGAAGGCCGACGAGGTAAACCCCATCCGAACTCCTACTGAGCCTGAATGTGACAATCTCCGTACAGTCCGGTCTGTTCGTCTATGAGTATCGCATGTCGGGCCTAGGGGCGGTAAACGTCAGACCCCTAATAGCGGTACAAGTTGTTAGTTATATGTATGCCCTAGAGGCCATTACTATACATAGAATGTATATTGTAGTGGATGCTGGGACATATATAGGGAGGACTTTCTTGCTCGACATGATAGTATGCTATCTGGTTGAACTTTACCTTAACGTGTATGCTGATTGTCTCTCTGTTACATGTTGGTAAAGCCCTTAGGATCTGTACTTGACTACCTGGACTATGATGCGGATCATACTAGTGGGGACATGGTAATCTATAAGTACATCCTTCTAAGTCCCTAGTCGTGGGTGTATCGAGACGGGGCATCGATAATACCAGAGTAGACTAGCGTGTACCTTCTCGACCCATACAGATGGGCGATGGATGATCCCATATCCATCGGTGTTTGACATCAGAGGAGATATACGGGTGCTCAGTAGAGACTGGGTACACTGGACGGACTCGCCGAGAACTCCCAGATGGTATTATACCTAACGTCAGATGGCAGTTCTCTGGTGACACTGGTACAGAGTAGTCTGTTGACCCGAGATCGTCATAGAGTCTTGTGTGGTTCCCACTGTGCTTTGATTTCCATCTTACCACGTCCAAGAGGGCGTGCAAAACGGTGGTTTTTGGGTACAGTCCCGAGTCACATGGAGGCAATGAGCGATAGGAGGGGATTCGTCTCTCCCGGTATATGGGGGTTGATGTTGCGCTGTGTTCGATTGGCTATAACAGGAAATCCCTGGCCAGGGTTGCTGAGATTTACTGGTAAGTGTTACCAGTAGTTTCTCGAACAGTTATAGACCTCATATCGACACGACTTATTGAGCTACTGGGGTCTGACGTTTACCACCCCTAGGCGAGATATGCGACATATCAGACGATCAGACCGGACTGTACGGTAGTGTTACTGGTCGGATTCACTGGAGTGTGAGCGGGCTTGCTCGTCGATCTTCAGATCGCTCAATACCCGGGTGGCCGTTACGTTTGGCAGACCGCTTGCGGCTTGTGGATGTTTGATATGATCATCATCCGCTGCCGGCGTATTGACGAGTCTTTAGAGTCCTACACAGAGGTTTCTTGGCTCAAGCGAAACGAAATAGGAGCGCATATGAGATATGTGCGGGACCGAGAATAATGCGTGTATGTGATACCGTATTCTATTCTCGCGATATATATATCGAATGGTTGTATGCGATATAACCTAGTTATCGATTCAAGCGTTGATTCGATAAGCCGATATATTGGATACCAGTCGGTTATGTGCGCATGACCGGATCATTGAATCAAGTGTTGATTTAATGATTTAATGCATAATTATATATTTGATATATTACTTTGAATTAACTAGTATCGGTTCACTTTAGACGGATTTTCTCACTCGGATCGTGCGCATTGCATATGCGATATGTTTTTGTGCACTTGATTGTATCATGTTTGATGATGCAAGTCAAGCTAGGGTTCAAGTGTAAAGATTAAACCTTGGTTAATGAAATGGTTAGGGTTTATTATTCATTATTCATTTATCTTATTTAATTATCTTTTTATTTTTGATAAATGAATAAAAGAAAAGAGAAAAGAATGGTTGCTAGATTTGGAGTTTAGTTGAAACTTCATGAAGCTTTGATAAAGTCAACCATACTTATCTCATCCTTAACCCTAACCATTCTCACTAACCATGATTCATTCTCTACACTTGACCATGGTTAGAATTATGATAAGAATTCATTTTCTTTTCATTTTCTATTAACTTATTATAATATCTTTCTTCTTCTTCTTCATTCTTCAAGTGAAGAAAAGCAAAGTCCATCAATGGTGATTGTTGGATATGAGTGAGAAATCCAATTCTAAAGTTAACCCAATTCCTATTTCTTCATCCTCTACCTCTTGCCAAGTAGTAGAGTGTGTTTCCTTCACAAGATTTTAGGGTTTGGTGAAGGTGGAGCTTGATTCATCGATGCTTCGACGTAGATCATCTTCGGCATGGACATCGACGACCTAGCTTGCCCATTCTCCGACGAAGCCGATCCTAGAGCCCAGATTCGATTTGGACAGCGGAGAGGACCTCGTTGCGGAGCTATGGAGGTGGAGCACCGGATCTACAAAGGTTGTATTTCCGTATTCTCATTAGCTAAGTTGTTAGCTAGTTCGTTTTTCGCCTAGACATCTAGTTATAGATCCGTACACTAGGGTTTGTAGGCACCATATTTTTTGAAATTGCCATGGTTGATGGCTTTGGAGACCTCACTAGGGTGCCTAGGAACCCTCCAGTGGTATCAGAGCCTAGCTAGAGCCTTAGGCGATCCCCGGACGGAATTAGAAACCCGATCGAACCGAAATCCCATTGCAAAATAGCTCTCTGTACTTTTTTCAAAACTGTTGATTTTTGGCAATTAAAAATATCCAGAAAAACAAGCAGGCTTTTCTAAGAATTACTGTGAAATTTGGTACCCTAATTCCACAAAAGCGCGGCGGAAGCGCCGCACAAAGGGGGTTTGCGCGGCGGAAGGGCCGCCAATAAGAAGCCGACACGTGTCAAATTTCACAGTAACTCGTAAAATTCAATGCTCATTTTCCTGGAATATTTAAACTGAACTCAAGAGTTGAGTTGTTCTGAGTTGTTTTGGGAATCATTGTTTCGATCGGAAAGTCTAATTCTGTCCATGTGTTTTCCGGATAAATTTTTGAATATGTTAAAAAGTTCGACCGGATATAAATACCCAACTTTTCCCCTGTCGGGAAATTTCCAAGTGTTGGATTTTTCCGTAGTTTAACGATGTTCTAAGTAGTGCAAGTAACGCGATGGTCCCTCTAGAAGACACAAACCTTAACTCGATTATGTGACCGTCTTGAACTGCCCTTTGAACCTTCGGGTTTGGGGCAGTACGGCGTGCCACATGTGAGGCGTTGGCTTGACCCTTCTACGGCTGGACCGTTGGTACTGAGGTACGAACTGAATGTTGTTAGACTAGTTTCATGTGTTGATCTGTATCGGGAAAACTTGGGTGTTAGATTGTTCGATCGAAAAGTTTAACATTTTCTGTTTATCTGGAATGGGATACAATAATTGGAATTCACAATGAGTTATATGATAACTAAATGAATGTTATAAACATAGCAGTTTAGTCTCACTTGATCGGTTGCCACGGAATTTTGATGTGATCAAAAGTCCGTTGCAATCACGTAGCGTACGCGGATACTCGCCGGGTAAACTTAATAGACAGCCTCACTCCATAGCCCCGACCAAGTGACTGTAGGAGAACCCCGTCGCCGAAAGCATCCCTCCGGGTGCTCGCGGTAGCGGTGTTCCGCCTTGGTGCACTTCGTCGCCGGTATCGGGGGTGCGGCCGCCTACTTAAGTTTGCGACGAGCATTCGATCAGACTGTCGGGAATCCTGTTGAATTCCCTGACTAGATATTGAAAAGAGTTTTCGATTTTGAGACTAAAATGCGGGGTTTATAATTGTTAGGCATGCGATGTCTAAGGTATTCATTTGATTAGGCATGCGATGTCTATGCAGATTGCGGATTCCAACTGTTGTAGTTTTACACTTTCTTTTCTGTGACCGTAAGTGTAATATGTGATATCGCCGGTTTCGTTGCTATATGTCAACGACAATTGGGATGCGCATATTTACTTACGTTGATGACATGTGATGTTATGTGTTGCTGGATATGTTATATTGGATCGTCGTGTTTGAATAGCCGGGGGTTTTTATGTGAGATGAGTGTTTTTCATTTTCATTCATGTAAAAACTTGTATGTAATATTCTTTTATTGGGGCGCTTCCAGGTTGCGGGAGTTGTCACCTGTTGTATATTATTTACTTTTCCGCACTAGGATAGACCCAAGGAGGAGGGCACAAGTAACCGGGTTCTGGAGTCCAGTGGGAGACCAACTCGAGGAGTCGAGTCCGGGTCTCCTAACTCTAGAATTGGTAGGGTTGCTTGCCGCTCTCGTAGGGGTCTAGGGGTGTGGGTTTGGCTATTCATCACGACCGTGGAATCCGTGTTTTATACTGGCTCGTATTGAAAACACGGACGTCCTAGTATATCCAATATTTCATATAATTCTTCTGCTGCGATATCTGTGATGAGATCATGTGATGTTTCTGTGATGGATATAGTATATAGTATATATGATATATTATATAGACGTTACTTATGTTTTACACCCGCGCTAGCCCTGCCCTGCTCTGCCGTTAGTTACCTAACCTAACGGTGCACGAGGGGACATCGAGGCGAATGCGGATGGCATAAGTGTACGTCATATCTATCTGTGATGTTTAGGTACTTAAATGATGGGATTTCATTAATGTGATTAATGAAAATAAAAGAAACCTAAGATGTTGTAGAATCGAATTTCAAAATAAAACAGATAGCTACAGTTCTTGCTTTGCACAGTGGTATATGAGATATATCCTGCACCTTATTCGATGAGGAAAGGACCGAGATCCCTTCACCGGGAGTGACTCCTTTAGCAATAACTGGCAGATGCTACACACTCGGTTTGTCTTTTGATTGCTTTTAAGTGTTTTTGCTTTGCACAGTGATATATGTGATATATCCCGCACCTCATTCGACGAGGAAAGGACCGACGATCCCTTCACCGGGAGTGACTCCTTTAGCAAAACTAGAAAAGCCTCAAAAGCACTCCATTTTAAAATCATTTGATTCTACAACGATATCAAGTTCATTACGCAATAGGTTTTCAGAAAAACCTGTCGTAGCCCTCCGTCATTTCAGATAAGTAGTAGTTAGTATTCGTGCTACGTTTGTTGACCTCTGTCAAGGCGTAGTGTGCGGTAGCTGATTAGTGCTTATCTGCATAAGCATATGATGTGATTGATTTAGGGTAGTCGTGCGACCTTGTTGACCTCTGTCAAGGGTCGTGCGGGTGGGTTTACTTCAATCAGGAAATGACGGGTTGAACTTGACTAGCAGCCTATGGTTTGTTGACCTCTGTCAAGGTCATAGGACGCTAGGGGCAAAATATTATCGGGAATTTCAAGTGTTGAAATTTGCAATGAGATTGCATACCTTCTATGAGATAGTTGGATCCCGATACCCGCTGCGAGTAAGTGTTACTCCTGGGAGAGTTTTATACATTACAATTAGCCGATCAAGTAGGTGTCTAGAAAGGTGTCAACGGGGTTACGCCTCTGGGAAAACGAGGTTTACATTAATTAGGTTCGTGCGAAAGCACGGGGGACCTCCCTCAAAGTACCGACACTGGCCTGGCTGAAAGATTGGCGAACTTGTAGTGTGTAATTAATCCCGGCTAGTCTTTCCTTTTAGGGTTTGAAGGAAGATTTGATAAAAAGCAGTGGGAGCCATCCTGATTAGATAAAATAAAACCAATCTATTCTTGACAGAGCGCACGCTGAGTGTTTTCTTCTCTCTCTCTCCTGGTAGCGACCATATCACGCCTTAATCAAGATAATAATACGGATATTTGACCGAACCCGCTTGTTATACTGAGCTGGGGAACGTTGGTCCCGCTCCAACTTATAATTGTTATAAGACAGAGCAGGAATTTGGGGAATACCAGATTTCCCGTGCCGCCCAAACGAAGAGAGTGCATGCTGATGCATCATCTTCGGGTGTGTTCGTTATACAGAACTGTTTCTCAGTATCCTTTACGTCCTGGGTATATGATACCGGATCAGGATCCCACATATGTAATCTGTTACATAGGGCTACAGATAGGTAGAGAACTGAGAACGGATGATAAGTTTCATGAGGCAGAAAACGGGGCAAGAGTTGCAGCCAAGTCTGTCGGTCACTGTCACCCTGTATTACAATACATTGATTCTGAACGAATGTTGTTAGATACCGAACCTGATATACAAAATCATATCAGTCTCTTTATCTGTAAAGAAACGATAAAATTTTGTATTGTTGGATAATGTTTTGAACATTTCCTATATCAAAAGTTGATCGGTTCAGGCACGTTATCTAAAAGCATTGATGTTCTAAATCAAACTACAGTTCTTAGTATACGGAACACACACAAGAAGAAGAGTTCAGAAATGAACAAATCCTTCTTGAGGTATTGTAGACTAGGTCAGATCAATGTGACCCGACTGGCTAGAGTTACATATAGATGTATATTTAAATCAGTTTGAATTTACATCTTGTGAAACTCGCCAGTCATGTCACAAAGATAAGATGACCATAGCTCCGTTTATTGGAAACAGAGAAAGAGTTACTAAATTCTTGGGATGATACATGTTGATGTATGTAGGTCCCCTGTCTACACATGCCAAGACCGGTTCTTTATACTTCATTATATTCTCTGATAATCTCTCAAGATTCAGTCATATGTTCCTATTGAAACATGAGTCCGAACCTTTTGAGATATTCACAGAATATAAGCTAGAAGTAGAGAACCAATACGGGTATAAGTATTATGTCCTTTGATGCGATCAAGGAGGAGAATACTTGAGCACGGAATTCCTGGACTATTCTAAAGGAGAATGAGATTCTCTCTCAGCATTACTCCTTCGAATACACCATAGCACGATGGTATATCGGGGCGGAGCACTCACACCCTATATGATAAGGTGCGCTCTATGATGAGTACTACTGAGTTGCCTATTTCCTTTTAGGGAGTTATGCACTTGAGAAGCTGCATACCTATTGAATAGGGTTCTAATCAAATCAGTTGCCTACCACTTCATATGTGATATGGAATGGGAAGAACCTATGTCTTAAGTTAGTTAAGATTTGGGGATTGTCCGGCCTATGTCTAAAAGCAAAATCCGGACAAGCTCGAGGCAAGGTCAGTTATGTACAACTGGAAATGTTCCAGCTATACAGACTACAATTGATGATTTGATAGAACCAAAGGATTCAGTAGATTCCAACGAACCTCAGCCTCTCCGCCGATCTAGTAGGGTTCCTCACCCACCTGAGAGATACTTCAGTTTCTCTATGACAGTGGGAGCGAGGATTGCATCATGAGATGATGACCCAACGAGTTTCGAGCTGGCCATCGAGAGTAAGACTCTGTAAGAATGGCTGGATGTTTAGCGATCTGAGATGGAATCCTTATACACCAACAAAGTATGGACTTTGGTTGCAAGATCTGAAGGGTTAAATCCCCATCAGAAGCAAGTATATCTTGAGAAGATTACTTGGTGTAGATGGAAAAGTTGAGACTTGTTAAAGCTTTTCGTCATCGACCAGGCATGGATCATGATGATACCTTTTCAAGTGACTATGCTTAAGTCCATCCAGATCCTACTTGCCACGGCTGCATACCCTGACTACGATATCTGGTGGTTGGGTGTCTTGACTGCTTTTCTAAATGATGATTTGGAAGAGAGCGTCTATAAGTACACAGCCAGAGGGCTTCGTAGACAGTGGGAGCAGCGGAAACGTGTGCAAGATGCTTTATAGGATAAAGCAGGCATCGCGGAGTTGGAACATCTATTTTGATGAATTAGTCAAAGAGTTTGACATCATCAAAATGGTAGATGAACCTTGTATAAACAAAAAGGTAGTAGGGAGTATGGTGACGATCCTCGTAGAGTACGTGGATGACATACTCTTGATAAGAAAAGAGTTTCTTATGCTATGCTCGATCAATCTCCGCTTATCACAATGATTCTCCATATAGGATCAAAGTGATACCTCCTAAATCCTGGATTTTGGATCTATGAGATAGATTTAATTGGATGTTAGGATTCTCACTAGTTGTAGTGAGACGGTATCAACCGATCCTGGGAAGAATCACTGGAATTGTTCCAGGGTGATAAAGACGACTGAGTGTCAGTCACAGGCATTGTCTTTACCCTCAGTAAAGGGACGGTATGTTGGAAGAGTTCCAAGCTAGATACCGTGACATACTAGAAGATAAAGGCAGGATACATCGCTACTTAAGATGCTACCAAAGAGGTTGTTTGGATGTATAATGGTTCATGAGATGAACTATGTTCCTCCCATTGTGTGACAATGGAGTTGTGGCTTATCCCGAGGAACGCTGGTCCCATCAGTGATCCAGACTTATTCTAAGGCAGCATCGCCTGATCAAGGAGATGGTTGATCTCCAGGGAAATCGAGGTTAGGAGAGTAGACTCAGAGGACAACACAGCGGATCCACTCACAAAGGCCTGTTCCCAGAGAGAGACTTTTATGGGATGGTTGAGTATGAGATACTGCAACCACTGCTACTGATGGCCCTAGTGCAAGTGGGAGATTGTTAGTTATATGTATGCCCTAGAGGCCATTACTATACATAGAATGTATATTGTAGTGGATGCTGGGACATATATAGGAAGGACTTTCTTGCTCGACATGATAGTATGCTATCTGGTTGAACTTTACCTTAACGTGTATGCTGATTGTCTCTCTGTTACATGTTGGTAAAGCCCTTAGGATCTGTACTTGACTACCTGGACTATGATGCGGATCATACTAGTGGGGACATGGTAATCTATAAGTACATCCTTCTAAGTCCCTAGTCGTGGGTGTATCGAGACGGGGCATCGATAATACCAGAGTAGACTAGCGTGTACCTTCTCGACCCATACAGATGGGCGATGGATGATCCCATATCCATCGGTGTTTGACATCAGAGGAGATATACGGGTGCTCAGTAGAGACTGGGTACACTGGACGGACTCGCCGAGAACTCCCAGATGGTATTATACCTAACGTCAGATGGCAGTTCTCTGGTGACACTGGTACAGAGTAGTCTGTTGACCCGAGATCGTCATAGAGTCTTGTGTGGTTCCCACTGTGCTTTGATTTCCATCTTACCACGTCCAAGAGGGCGTGCAAAACGGTGGTTTTTGGGTACAGTCCCGAGTCACATGGAGGCAATGAGCGATAGGAGGGGATTCGTCTCTCCCGGTATATGGGGGTTGATGTTGCGCTGTGTTCGATTGGCTATAACAGGAAATCCCTGGCCAGGGTTGCTGAGATTTACTGGTAAGTGTTACCAGTAGTTTCTCGAACAGTTATAGACCTCATATCGACACGACTTATTGAGCTACTGGGGTCTGACGTTTACCACCCCTAGGCGAGATATGCGACATATCAGACGATCAGACCGGACTGTACGGTAGTGTTACTGGTCGGATTCACTGGAGTGTGAGCGGGCTTGCTCGTCGATCTTCAGATCGCTCAATACCCGGGTGGCCGTTACGTTTGGCAGACCGCTTGCGGCTTGTGGATGTTTGATATGATCATCATCCGCTGCCGGCGTATTGACGAGTCTTTAGAGTCCTACACAGAGGTTTCTTGGCTCAAGCGAAACGAAATAGGAGCGCATATGAGATATGTGCGGGACCGAGAATAATGCGTGTATGTGATACCGTATTCTATTCTCGCGATATATATATCGAATGGTTGTATGCGATATAACCTAGTTATCGATTCAAGCGTTGATTCGATAAGCCGATATATTGGATACCAGTCGGTTATGTGCGCATGACCGGATCATTGAATCAAGTGTTGATTTAATGATTTAATGCATAATTATATATTTGATATATTACTTTGAATTAACTAGTATCGGTTCACTTTAGACGGATTTTCTCACTCGGATCGTGCGCATTGCATATGCGATATGTTTTTGTGCACTTGATTGTATCATGTTTGATGATGCAAGTCAAGCTAGGGTTCAAGTGTAAAGATTAAACCTTGGTTAATGAAATGGTTAGGGTTTATTATTCATTATTCATTTATCTTATTTAATTATCTTTTTATTTTTGATAAATGAATAAAAGAAAAGAGAAAAGAATGGTTGCTAGATTTGGAGTTTAGTTGAAACTTCATGAAGCTTTGATAAAGTCAACCATACTTATCTCATCCTTAACCCTAACCATTCTCACTAACCATGATTCATTCTCTACACTTGACCATGGTTAGAATTATGATAAGAATTCATTTTCTTTTCATTTTCTATTAACTTATTATAATATCTTTCTTCTTCTTCTTCATTCTTCAAGTGAAGAAAAGCAAAGTCCATCAATGGTGATTGTTGGATATGAGTGAGAAATCCAATTCTAAAGTTAACCCAATTCCTATTTCTTCATCCTCTACCTCTTGCCAAGTAGTAGAGTGTGTTTCCTTCACAAGATTTTAGGGTTTGGTGAAGGTGGAGCTTGATTCATCGATGCTTCGACGTAGATCATCTTCGGCATGGACATCGACGACCTAGCTTGCCCATTCTCCGACGAAGCCGATCCTAGAGCCCAGATTCGATTTGGACAGCGGAGAGGACCTCGTTGCGGAGCTATGGAGGTGGAGCACCGGATCTACAAAGGTTGTATTTCCGTATTCTCATTAGCTAAGTTGTTAGCTAGTTCGTTTTTCGCCTAGACATCTAGTTATAGATCCGTACACTAGGGTTTGTAGGCACCATATTTTTTGAAATTGCCATGGTTGATGGCTTTGGAGACCTCACTAGGGTGCCTAGGAACCCTCCACAAGTCGTGTCGGAGTGTAGCTCAGAACACCCTGAGAAACTACTGGAAAACACTACCAATAAATCTCGCTTGCCCTGGCCAGGGACGACTATGTATAATGGCTCTCCTAGACACAGCGCGATATCAACCCCCAATACCGGGAGAGACGAATCATGTCTAACCGTCACTGCCTCAAAGTGCTTCGAGACTGCACCCAACTACAACCTGTTTGCACGACTCAATAGAGCCGTGATAAGGTAGCAATCAAAGACCAGTGGGAACACACTTGAGGCGAAATGGTAGTGTCAAGTCAACGGACTAAGCTATACTCATGTCACCTGAGAACTGTTAACTGACGATAGGTTTAATACCAACCAACAGTTCCCGACGAGTCTTATCCAGTGTACCCGTAACCTAACGAGCACCTGTATACTATCTCCAGTACGACGTACTGATAGCTGTGGGACAGACCATCTCCCCTGCTGGGACGAGAAGCGTATGCACCAATCTACTCTGGAGCATCGATGCCCTATCTCGATAATCCTACGATTAGGGACCAGAATAAGGATGTGCTTATAGACTACCCATCCCCCACTAGTGTGATCACCATCACAACGCCGATAGTCAAGCAAAGATCCTAAGGGCTCCATCAATATGTATTAGCGATATGTTAAAAGAAACATATACACATATTAAGATAGAATCAAACCAAGTAGTATACTACTATATTGAGCAAGACTGTCGTAAACCCGTATATATATCCCAAGCTTCCAAAATGTATTATACAAACTAGTACTATAAAATAATGGCCTCTAGGGCATACATATCCAACAATCTTCCACTTGCACTAAAGGCCAGTAATTGGTGTACCACATACCCAACGTCTGCTCTATGGCCAGCTGCTGGCGTACCGCATACCCAATAGCTCAAAAAGTCGCTCGAACTGTATTTGAGGGAGGGCCTTTGTGAATGGATCCACCGTGTTGTCTTTTGTGTCCACTCTCCGTACTTCGATCTCCTGGCAATCAATGATCTCCCTGATCAGGTGATACCGCCTTAAGATGTATCTGGACTTCTGATGGGACCTTGGTTCCTTTGCTAAAGCTATAACCCCATTGTTATTGCCATACAAAGGTATTGGGTCAACAATGGACGGAACCACCTGAAGTTCACTAATGAACCTCTTCATCCAGACCGCCTCTTTTGCGGCATCGCATGCAGCAATGTATTCAGCCTCCATCGTCGAGTCTGCGACGGTATCCTGTTTGGAACTCCTCCAACGCATCGCCCCTTCATTGAGGGTAAGCACAAAACCCGAGACAGACTTGTTGTCATCCTTGTCACTCTGGAAGCTTGAATCGGTAAAGGACTCGACCCTGAGGTCTCCATTACCGTAAACCAGGAACATCTCCTTAGTCCTTCTCAGGTACTTGAGAATGTTCTTCACTGCCGTCCAGTGGTTCTCACCTGGGTCTGACTGATACCGGCTCACCACGCTCAGCGCGTAAGCTACATCTGGTCTTGTACACAGCATCACATACATTATAGATCCTACCGCCGAAGCGTAGGGTATAATGCTCATGCGAACCCTTTCCTCGTCAGTCTTGGGAGACATCTTCTTGGAGAGGGTGATTCCGTGCAATGCTGGTATATTACCGCGTTTGGAATCTTCCATACTAAATCTCTTTAGTACGGTCTCTATTTACCTGGACTGCGAAAGTCCCAGTAATCTCTTAGATCTATCTCTGTAGATCTTGATCCCCAGTATTATGTGGCACCACCCAGGTCCTTCATGGAGAACCGTTGTGATAAGAATAGCGTGACCGATTGTAGCATAAGAATATCATTTCCTATCAAAAGAATGTCGTCCACGTGTAAAACTAGGAACACGACAGTTCGTCCTACAATCTTCTTATAGATACAAGGTTCATCTTCGTTCATGATGAAATCAAATTCCTTGATTGTCTCATCAAAACATATATTCTAGCTCCGCGATGCCTGCTTTAATCCATAAATGGATTTAAGCAACTTTCACACCTTTCCGCTGCTCCCACTGTTTACAAAACCTTCTGGCTGATCTATGTAAACACACTCTTCCAAACCGCCGTTTAGAAAAGCCGTTTTTACGTCCATCTGCCAGATTTCATTGTCATGGAAGGCAGCAATGACAAGTAGGATCCGAATGGATTTGAGCATAGCCACTAGAGAAAAAGTTTCGTCATAGTCCAGACCAGGTCTTTGACGAAAACCTTTTACAACGAATCTAACCTTATAGGTTTCCACCTGCTCATCTACACCAAGTTTCCTTTTGTAGATCCATTTGCATCCAACGGGTTTTACCCCAGGTGGAGCAATATCCAAGGTCCACACTTTATTGGTGTACATAGACTCCATTTCGGATCGCATAGCATCCAGCCACTTATCAGAGTGTCTACTGATAATGGCCTGACTGAAACTGGTAGGGTCATCTTCTTCCAAGATGCAATCCTCTCAATCCCCGTCTATGAGAAAACCGTAGTATCTCTCAGGCGGATGAGAAATCCTACAAGATCTGCGGAGTGGCTGAGGTTCGTATGGGGTTATTGAATCTTGAGGTTCTGTTAAATCTTCAGTTTCATTTTGTGGTCGTTGAATTTCCTCCAGTTCTACCGAACTCACACTAGTTTCTTTTGCAAGAAATTGCCACTCTAAAAATGTGGCGTGGCGAGATACAAACACCTTCTGTTCCTCGGTGTGGTAGAACAGATATCCTATAGAATTTTTAGGATATCCCACAAATTTACATAGAACTGAACGTGCCTGAAGTTTGTCCGGATTTTGTATTTTTACATAAGCCGGACAACCCCATATCTTAATGCGCTTAAGATACGTCTTTTTACCATTCCATATCTCGAATGGTGTCTTAGGCACAGATTTAGACGGAACATCATTCAATATAGATGCCGCTGTCAAAAGCGCATGTCCCCAAAATGAAAGAGGTAACTCAGCACTACCCATCATGGAGCGAATCATATCCAACAGGGTACGGTTCCTCCGCTCCGATACACCATTATGTTGTGGTGTGTACGGAGGAGTAAGCTAAGAGAGAATACTATTCTCTTTTAAGTAATCTAGGAATTCCGTGCTTAAATACTCCCCTCCTCTATCAGACCGGAGGATCTTGATACTGAAGGGTTACCCTAGTGCCCCGGCCAACTTCCGTGGCCAAATGCGGAACAAAAATTTTAAGACGATCAAAACTTTGGCACTAGAATAAAACTTAACCCGGATCTTTCCATAAAACTAACTAGCTAAAATAGAGTTCTATCTACTAAGAAAGAAGTTATACCAAGTGGCTCGAGTCCTTCGGTCTTCTCTCCTCGTCATGTGCTCCAAGTGGTCTCCTTGAACTTGCTAGATCTCCAACTCCGGCTCCATCGGTCCTCCGGGATCGAGCTTGTTCTGCGGCCTTCCTTTATCGTAGATGATCCACCCGGGAGGTATGATCCATGGCTCTAGCTCTTTGCTATATGTCGAAAGAGCAACTGGAGAACTTGGGATGCTAGTCCAAGTTATCTAGGATGTAGTGGAGGGTGTCTAAGTGTTCTATCTCTTTCTAGCCTCTTCACTTGTATCTCAACACATGAGAAATGTAGTGAAGAGGAAAAAGATGAAGGTGGAGGAGAAAGCTAGAGAAGGGAGGAGATAAGAGATCAAGAGAAAATAATGAAGCATCAAGTGAGAGAAAATCACACACCTTGATTTTGTGTGTGAATTCTTTCAATAAACAATTAACAACCATGCTTCAATAGTAATTCCAAATGAATTATAAATTCATTTGTGAATTATTAAAGCATGGTCATCACCATTCCTCCCATACCTTTCACTTTCCACCTCATTTCCAATTATCAAATAAATGGAAAATACATAATGAGGTGGTCACCTTCTAGAAGGAAATCTGTAGTAAATACGGATTTCGGTCTACTGTACAAATATACCGGCAATCGGATAAAAATCCGAACGCCCAAAAGAGATAGAATAACATGAAGAACGTAATACTAGAATATATATATCGAAATACATATATGCAAATTATTAAATCAATACCCGATCTAATAATCCGGCTCAAACCCGAGTCGGCTAGTATTACCAACTGTCCGATCGATAATCCGAGTACAAAGTACATCAATCGGTCGAACCCTGCACGTATCCAATACGGCTACTACATCATTTCGCCTGAATCAGGGAAACCCTCTGTGTGGGACTCTAAAGACTCGACAGTACTCTGGCAGTGGGTTTAACCACAAGCACGTCAGCGACATTAGCTGTGCGTAACGGCTCCCAGGTACCTGTCGAAAAGGAAGGCCGACGAGCAAGCTCGTCCGAACTCCTACTGAGCCTATCCGTACAGTCCGGTCTCTTCGTCAAAGAGTATCGCATACCGGATCTAGGGGATGGTGAACGTCAGACTCTTACAACCTGATAAGTCATGCCGATGTGGCTCAGGACCAATCCGGGAAACTACTGATCAACCTGTCAGTAAATCCCAAGTGCCTTGGCCAAGGTATTATGGTCCTGACCAATCGAATCACAGTGCGATATCGACTCCCTATACCGGGAGAGACGAATCCCCGACAATCGCTCACTGCCTCCATGTGACTCGGGACTGAACCCAACCAAAACCTGTTTACACAACTCAGTAGAGCCGTGGTAGGGTAGTGATCAAAGTTTAGTGGGAACTCACACGAGACAAATTCCGATCTCGGGTCCAAGGACTAACCTGCACACATGTCACCTGAGAACTTCCATCTGACGATAGGTATAGTACCATATGGAAGTTCTCGGCGAGTCCGTCCAGTGTACCCACCCCAGTGAGCACCTGTATATGATCTTGGGTACATCATACCAATGGCTGCGGGACTAACCATCCCCCGACGAGGGTAGAAACGTATACACTAGTCTATTCTGGAGTATCAATGCCCAGTCTCGATACTCACGCGACTAGGGGCCATTTAAGGATGTACTTATGGACTACCCTGCTCCCACAAGTATGATCGCCATCACAACGCCGGTAGTCAAGCAAGATCCTAGGGGCTTTATCAACATGTAACCGCAATATGTAATAACGAGTATGACATATGCCATGTTAAGATAAAGACAAACCACAATAGTATACTACCGTATCGAGCCTTTATCAATATGTGCAAAGCAGATATAATAACAATAAATACACATATCCCGATAAAGACAAGTCAAATAATATACTATAAAACTGAGAAAGATTGTTTTGTACATACATATCCTTAGTATCCATATATATACATGTACAATACTAGCCTCCAGGGCATATACATCCAACAATCTCCCACTTGCACTAAAGGCCAGTGATTGGCGTACCGAATACCCAACGTCTGCTCTAAGGCCAGCTGCTGGCGTACCGCATACCCAACATCCCAAAAAGTCGCTCGAACTGTGCTTGAGGGAGGGCCTTTGTAAATGGATCCGTCGTGTTGTCCTTCGTATCCACTCTCCGGACCTCGATCTCCTGGCGATCTATGATCTCCCTGATCAGGTGATACCTCCTTAAGATGTGCCTGGATTTCTGATGGGACCGTGGTTCTTTCGCTAAAGCTATAGCCCCATTGTTGTCACAATACACTGGTATTGGATCAACAATGGACGGAACCACCTGAAGTTCGGCTATGAAACTTCTTTATCCAGACCGCCTCTTTTGCAGCATCGCTTGCAGCAATGTATTCAGCCTCCATCGTCGAGTCTGCAACGGTATCCTGTTTGGAACTCTTCCAACATACCGCCCCTCCGTTGAGAGTAAACACAAAACCCGAGACAGACTTGTTGTCATCCTTGTCACTCTGGAAGCTTGAGTCGGTAAAGGACTCGATCCTGAGGTCTCCATTACCGTAAATCAGGAACATCTCCTTAGTCCTTCTCAGGTACTTGAGAATGTTCTTTACTGCTGTCCAGTGGTCCTCACCCGGGTCTGACTGATACTGGCTCACCACGCTTAGCGCGTAAGCTATATCTGGTCTTGTACATAGCATCGCATACATTATAGATCCTACCGCCGAAGCGTAGAGTATAGTGCTCATGCGAACCCTCTCCTCGTCAGTCTTGGGAGACATCTCCTTGGAGAGGGTGATTCCGTGCAATGCGGGTATGTTACCGCACTTAGAATCTTCCATACTAAATCTCTTTAGTACGGTCTCTATGTACCTGGACTGCGAAAGTCCCAGTAATCTCTTGGATCTATCTCTATAGATCTTGATCCCTAGAATGTACGAGGCATCATCTAGGTCTTTCATAGAGAACCTTTGTGATAAGAATAGCTTGACCGATTGTAGCATAGGAATGTCATTTCCTATCAAAAGAATGTCGTCCACGTACAAGACTAGGAACACGACAGTTCGTCCTACAATCTTCTTATAAATACATGGCTCATCTTCGTTCTTGATGAAGTCAAAATCTTTGATTGTCTCATCAAAACAGATGTTCCAGCTCCGCGATGCTTGCTTCAATCCATAAATGGATATGAGCAGCTTGCACACCTTCCCGCTGCTCCCACTGTCTACAAAACCTTCTGGCTGATCCATGTAAACGTGCTCTTCTAAACTTCCGTTTAGAAAAGCCGTTTTTACGTCCATCTGCCAAATCTCATATTCATGGAAGGTAGCAATGGCAAGCAGGATCCTAATGGATTTGAGCATAGCTACTGGAGAAAAGGTTTCGTCATAGTCCACTCCTGGTCTTTGACGAAAACCTTTTGCAACGAGTCTAGCCTTATAGGTTTCCACCTGCCCATCCACACCAAGTTTCTTCTTGTAGATCCATTTGCATCCAACGGGTTTTACCCCAGGTGGAGCAACTTCCAGGGTCCACACTTTATTAGTGCACATGGACTCCATTTCAGATTGTATAGCATCCAGCCACTTATCAGAGTCCCTACTGATAATGGCCTGTCTGAAACTAGTAGGATCATCTTCTTCCAAGATGCAATCCTCTCGATCCCCATCTATGAGAAAACCGTAGTATCTCTCGGGCGGATGAGAAATCCTACTAGATCTGCGGAGTGGCTGAGGTTCATTCGGGGTTATTAAATCCTGAGGTTCTACCAAATCTTCAGTTACAGTTTATTCCTCTGGAATTTCTTCCAGTTCTACCGTGCTCCCACTAATTTCTTTTGCAAGAAATTCCTTTTCTAAAAAGACAGCGTGGCGAGCAACAAACACCTTCTGTTCCTCGGTGTGGTAGAACTGATATCCTTGCGAATGCTTAGGATATCCTACAAACTTATACAAAACTGACTGTGCCTCGAGTTTGTCTGGGTTTTGCTTCTTTACATAAGCTGGACAACCGCATATCTTAATAAAATTAAGGTATGGTCTCTTCCGCTCCCATAATGCATGTGGAGTGGTAGGCACAGCTTTGGTAGGAACCCTATTCAATACATATATTGCCGTTTCAAGTGCATATCCCCAGAATGAAAGAGGAAACTCGGCATTACTCATCATGGAGCGAACCATATCCAATAGGGTACGATTCCTCCGCTCCGATACACCGTTGTGATGTGGTGTGTAAGGAGGAGTAAGCTGAGAGAGAATACCATTCTCTTTCAAAAAGTCCCTGAATTCCATACTTAAGTACTCCCCCCCCTCTATCAGATCGGAGGATCTTAATACTTTTGCCAATCTGGTTCTCTACTTCCTTTCTGAATTCTTTGAATTCCTCAAAAGCTTCAGATTTGTGTTTCATAAGATACACATATCCGAATCTAGAGAGATCGTCAGTGAATGTGATGAAGTACGAGAACCCACCCCTTGCATGTATAGACATCGGACTACATACATCACTGTGTATGAGTCCCAAGAGCTCTGCTGCTCTTTCTCCATGCCCGGTGAACGGAGATTTGGTCATCTTTCCTTTGAGACAAGACCGATAAGTTTCATAAGATGAAAATTCGAACGTATTCAAGAATCCATCTTTATGTAACTTACTTAGTCTTTTCTCTCCGATATGACCAAGTCTACAATGCCACAAGTAGGATTCGTTCGTATCTGAACTTTTCCTCTTGCGTGTGTTTTGTATATTGAGAACTGTATTCTGATTTAGAACATAGATACCATTACACAGTGTACCTTCTGCAACCAGTACCTTATCAAGGTAAATGTTCATGATATTTCTATCAAGAACAAAGTTATATCCATCTTTATCAAGTAAAAAAACTGATATGATGTTGCAAAGCATGGAAGGTACATAATAGCAATTGTTCAAAATCATAGTATTGCCATTTGGCAACACTAGGTGATATTCACCGACGGCTGCAGCATTAACTTGTGCTCCATTCCCTACTCTGAGGGACATATCACCAGGTCTAACTATCCTACTTTTTCTCAGTCCCTGCAATAAATTACAGATATGAGATCCTGATCCGGTATCGAGTACCCAGGAGGTAGGACTGACCGAAAAACAGTTCTCAATAACAAGAACACCTGAAGAAGACGCAACAGTATGTTTCTTCTTCGATGGGGTTATCAAGGAATTCAAACTTTCCTCTTTCCCTTGCTCATACTCATGACCGTTGTCATAAGTTAAAGCCGAACCAACGTTCCCCAGCCCCGAATAAGAATTCGGATCGGTCAAGTGATACATTTTTATTATCTTGATTAGGGCATGAAATGGTTGCTTCCTGGAGAGAGAGAGAAAACACTCAGCGTGTGCTCTTGTAAGATTAGATTGGTTATTAATTTATCTAACCAGGATGGCTCCCACTGTTTCCTCAAATTCTTCTTCAAACCCTAAAAGAAGAACTAGTCAGGATTAATCGCACGTTAATACTTACTTAACCTTTCAGCCAGGCTGGTGTCTGTACTTCGAGGGAGGTTTTCCAACGCTTTCACGAAGTTCCTTAATTAAATAACCTCTTTTCCCAGGAGGTGTAGACCCACTAACACCTTTCTAGACACCTACTTGGTTTATAGCATTGATTGTTAAGTGTGATAATCTCCCGAAAGTAATCCTACTCATCAGTGGGACCGGGATCCAACTATCATTGTGTGATGCACTAGATGGAATCCACTCTAGTCACCACACTCCAGAAGGTATGCTAAATCTGCAAGTTTCCCGTATGTTTGAAACTCCCGATGTGGTTTTTGCCCCTAACAACCTATAACCTTGACGCTTGCCAACAAGTCATAGGCCACTAGTCAAGTTCAACCCGTCATTGTCCTGAATTAACTTGAACCCACCCGCACAAACTCTTGACGCTTGCCAACAAAGCTGTACGACTGTCTTGAATAATCGCATATCTATACAACAGATAAATATCACTCAACTACCGTTCACTGTGTCTTGACGCTTGCCAACAAACACAGCACGGATACTAGATGGTACCTATCTGAAATGACGGAGGGCTACGGCTAGGTTTCTGGCGAAAAATCTGTTAACGTAATGAACTTGATTTCGTTGAGGGAACCTGAGTAGTTTTGTAAATATATAGTGGCAAAAACTTTTGCTAAAGAGGTCACTCCCTGTGAAGGGATTTCGGCTCTTTCCTCGTCGAATGAGGTGCAGGATATTCCAAACTGAATACCTCGATGCAAAGCAAAAATAGTCGACAATATTAAAGTTATTACCCTGGCGCAAACTTTTACTCAAGGGGTCACTCCCGGTGAAGGGATCTCGGCCCTTGCCTCATCGAATGAGGTGCAAGATATTCCAAACTGAATACCACTATGCAAAGCAAAAGGGAACATCTGTAATGTCAGTTTTTAAAATCTGGTTCCAACAACATCTTTTTAGGTTTTTATCTTGCATTAATTAAAATTAATGCGGCCCCATCAAATTTGTAACCTATCACACCAGAAAAGAACGAAAATAAAATGTACGTATATGCCATCCGCATTCGCCACGGGGCCCCGTCATCACCCGTTAGGTTACTTAACTAACGACAGAGCGGGGGCTGGACTAGCGCGGGTGCAAAACATATACAACATCTACTAGTATATATATAGGTATATATAACATTCGTCCCAGGCATGATAATAAACAACATCACAGATAACATTACAGAATAGTGGATAGTCTTGGAGCCCCGGGTTTCATTTGAGCCGCAAATAAAACCCGACGTTCCCTGTCGTGTGGATAGCCTGTGCAATGAAAACCTGTACCCCCTACGAGTGCGGCGAATAGCCCGCCAGTTCTAGAATGAAGCCCCCTCCGTCTCAGCGCCTTGAGATGCGGGCTTGTTGCCTTCTAGAACCCGGCTATTCATGCACCCCATCGTGGGGTAATCCTAATACATAAAATGAAAATAATATATACAACCAGTGACATCGACCTCATCCCGGTCGTGCCCCAAAATAATATACAAACGGCAAAGACGGCAGTCCACATGTCGGGCGCTCGGCCCGCAATAACAAATGTGCAAATGAATTATAAACTGTATTCTAACATTGCACCACATGCTATCCACCACGACAATCCAATCACAATCACAGCACAAGCACACAACATCAACGTGAATGTCACGTTCGCAAAACCCGTCTAAAGGAACATATAGCAATCAGACGAGTTTTACCGATCAAGTGACATTCCCGGTCGCAGATAAAAGTGAATGTACTGAAAATAAAATACGTATTTTAAAATTACGATCGACTAAACTTTCCAAGTGGGCCCCAAGTATTAAACCAACACTGTAACAAAACTGGGCACAAAAAGAAAATATTCCAGAAACCACAATTCTAAAAATAAGAGGCCCAGAAAAAATTTGATCACGTGGGCCCCCAAAATGGCCGCGGATCCGCCGCCAATATGGGGTTTGCGCGGCGGATCCGTGGCGGTTTAGAGGGCTCACGTGCCAAATTTTCTTCTGTAGTCTTAAAACATCCTACATGATTTTCTGAGAGCAAAAATTTGATTTTTCGAGCACTTTAAAAATTGACAGAAACATCATGTGAGGAAATGCAGTTTTTGAAAAATCCCGTCGATCGTTATTCTAAACACGATTTAACAAGCTAGTATAGGTTTTATGGGTGGCTCTGATACCATGAAGGGTTACCCTAGTGCCCTGGCCAACTTCCGTGGCCAAATGCGGAACAAAAATTTTAAGACGATCAAAACTTTGGCACTAGAATAAAACTTAACCCGGATCTTTCCATAAAACTAATTAGCTAAAATAGAGTTCTATCTACTAAGAAAGAAGTTATACCAAGAGGCTCGAGTCCTTCGGTCTTCTCTCCTCGTCATGTGCTCCAAGTGGTCTCCTTGAACTTGCTAGATCTCCAACTCCGGCTCCATCGGTCCTCCGGGATCGAGCTTGTTCTGCGGCCTTCCTTTGTCGTAGATGATCCACCCGGGGGGTATGATCCATGGCTCTAGCTCTTTGCTATATGTCAAAAGAGCAACTAGAGAACTTGGGATGCTAGTCCAAGTTATCTAGGATGTAGTGGAGGGTGTCTAAGTGTTCTATCTCTTTCTAGCCTCTTCACTTGTATCTCAACACATGAGAAATGTAGTGAAGAGGAAAAAGATGAAGGTGGAGGAGAAAGCTAGAGGAGGGAGGAGATGAGAGCTCAACAGAAAATAATGAAGTATCAAGTGAGAGAAAATCACACACCTTGATTTTGTGTGTGAATTCTTTCAATAAACAATTAACAACCATGCTTCAATAGTAATTCCAAATGAATTATAAATTCATTTGTGAATTATTAAAGCATGGTCATCACCATTCCTCCCATACCTTTCACTTTCCACCTCATTTCCAATTATCAAATAAATGGAAAATACATAATGAGGTGGCCACCTTCTAGAAGGAAATCTGTAGTAAATACGGATTTCGGTCTACTGTACAAATATACCGGCAATCGGATAAAAATCCGAACGCTCAAAAGAGATAGAATAACATGAAGAACGTAATACTAGAATATATATATTGAAATACATATATGCAAATTATTAAATCAATACCTGATCTAATAATCCGGCTCAAACCCGAGTCGGCTAGTATTACCAACTGTCCGATCGATAATCCGAGTACAAAGTACATCAATCGATCGAACGCTGCACGTATCCAATACTGCTACTACATCATTTCGTCTGAATCAGGGAAACCCTCTGTGTGGGACTCTAAAGACTCGACGGTACTCTGGCAGTGGGTTTAACCACAAGCACGTCAGCGGCACTAGCTGTACGTAACGGCTCCGAGGTACCTGTCGAAAAGGGAGGCCGACGAGCAAGCTCGTCCGAACTCCTACTGAGCATATCTGTGATAATATCCGTACAGTCCGGTCTCTTCGTCAAAGAGTATCGCATACCGGGTCTAGGGGATGGTGAATGTCAGACCCTAACAACCTGATAAGTCATGCCGATGTGGCTCAGGACCAATCCGGGAAACTACTGATCAACCTGTCAGTAAATCCCAAGTGCCTTGGCCAAGGTCTTATGGTCCTGACCAATCGAATCACAGTGCGATATCGACTCCCTATACCGGGAGAGACGAATCCCCGACAATCGCTCACTGCCTCCATGTGACTCGGGACTGAACCCAATCAAAACCTGTTTGCACAACTCAGTAGAGCCGTGGTAAGGTAGTGATCAAAGTTCAGTGGGAACTCACACAAGACAAATGCCGATTTCGGGTCCAAGGACTAACCTGTACACATGTCACCTGAGAACTTCCATCTGACGATAGGTATAGTACCATATGGAAGTTCTCGGCGAGTCCGTCCAGTGTACCCACCCTAGTGAGCACCTGTATACGATCTTGGGTACATCATACCAATGGCTGCGGGACCAACCATCCCCCGACGGGGGTAGAAACGTATACACTAGTCTACTCTGGAGTATCAATGCCCAGTCTCGATACTCACGCGACTAGGGACCATTTAAGGATGTGCTTATGGACTACCCTGCTCCCACAAGTATGATTGCCATCACAACGCCGGTAGTCAAGCAAGATCCTAGGGGCTTTATCAATATGTAACGGCAATATGTAATAACGAGTATGACATATGCTATGTTAAGATAAAGACAAACCACAATAGTATACTACCGTATCGAGCCTTTATCAATATGTGCAAACCAGATATAATAACAATAAATACACATATCCCGATAAAGACAAGTCAAATAATATACTATAAAACTGAGAAAGATTGTTCTGTACATACATATCCTTAGTATCCATATATATACATATACAATACTGGCCTCCAGGGCATATACATCCAACAGATACTTTTGCCTATCTGGTTCTCCACTTCGTTTCTGAATTCTCTGAATTTCTCAAAAGCATCAGATTTGTGTTTCATCAGATACATATATCCGAACCTAGAGAGATCGTCAGTGAATGTGATGAAGTACGAGAACCCACCCTTTGCATGTATAGACATTGGACCACATACATCACTGTGTATGAGTCCCAAGAGCTCTGCTGCCCTTTCTCCATGTCCGGTGAACGGAGATTTGGTCATCTTTCCTTTGAGACAAGACTGACAAATTTCATAAGATGAAAACTCGAACGTATTCAAGAATCCATTTTTATGTAACATACTTAGTCTTTTCTCTCCGATATGACCAAGTCTACAATGCCACAAGTAGGATTCGTTCGTATCTGAACTCTTCCTCTTGCGTGTGTTTTATATATTGAGAACTGTATTCTGATTTTGAACATAGATACCATTACACAGTGTACCTTCTGCAACCAGTACTTTATCAAGGTAAATGTTCATGATATTTCTATCAAGAACAAAGTTATGTCCATCTTTATCGAGTAAAGACACTGATATTATGTTGCAAACCATGGAAGGTACATAGTAGCAATTGTTCAAAATCATAGTATTGTCATTTGGCAACACTAGATGATATTCACCGACGGCTGCAGCATTAACTTGTGCTCCGTTCCCTACCCTGAGGGACATATCACCATGTGCAACTTTCCTACTTTTTCTCAGTCCCTGCAATAAATTACAGATATGAGATCCTGATCCGGTATCAAGTACCCAGGAGGTAGGGCTGACCGAAAAGCAGTTCTCAATTACAAGAACACCTGAAGTAGATGCAATACTATGCTTCTTCTTCAACTGGGTCTCCTTGGAATCCTTACAATCCTCTTTCCCTTACTCATACTTATGACTGTTGTCGTAAGTTAGACCCGAACTGACGTTCCCCAGCCCCGAATAAGAATTTGGATCGGTCAAGCGATACATTTTATTATCTTGATTAGGGCGTGAAATGGTTGCTACCTGGAGAGAGAGAAAAGAAACAACTCAGCGTGCGCTCTTGCAAGATTAGATTGGTTTATTAATTTATCTAATCAGGATGGCTCCCACTGTTTCCTCAAATTCTTCTTCAAACCTTAAAAGAAGAACTAGTCAGGATTAATCGCACGTCGCAATACTTGCTTAACCTTTCAGCCAGGGTAGTGTTGGTACTTCGAGGGAGGTTTTCCAACGCTTTCGCGAAGTTCCTTAATTACGTAACCTCTTTTCCCTGGAGGCGTAGCCCCGCTAACACAGTTCTAGACACCTACTTGGTTTATAGCATTAATTGTTAAGTGAAATAATCTCCCGAGAGTAATCCAACTCATCAGTGGGATCGGGATCCAACTATCATTGTGTGATGACCTAGATTGAATCCACTCTAGTCACTACACTCCAAAAGATATGCTAAATCTGCAAGTTTCATGTATGTTTGAAACTCCCGATGTAGTTTTTACCCCTAGGACCCAAGTGACCTTGATTGAGCCAACATATCAAAGGATCCTAATCAAGTTCAACCCGTCATTATCTTGGTTGCATTAGACCCACCCGCACGAGTCCTTGACTGAGCCAAAATGACCGTACGACTGTCCCAACCAATTGCATTACATGCTACAGAAAAATATTACATAGATACCGAACACTACGCCTCGGCTGAGCACGAAATACATAGTACGAATACTAAGTAATACCAATCCGAAATGACGGAGGGCTACGGCTGGGTTTTTGGCGAAAAACCCGTTAACGTAATGAACTTGATATCGTTGAAGGAACCTGATTGCCTTTTAAAATATATAGTGGTGAAAACTTTTGCTAAAGATGTCACTCCCTGTGAAGGGATCTCGGCTCTTTCCTCATCGAATGAGGTGCAGGATATCCCAAACTGAATACCACGACGCAAAGCAAGAATAGTCGACTATAGTGAAGTTATTACGCTGACGCAAACTTTTACTCAAGGGGTCACTCCCGGTGAAGGGATCTCGGCACTTGCCTCGTCGAATGAGGTGCTGGATATTCCAAACTGAATACCACTGTGCAAAGCAAAAGAGAACATCTGTAATGTCTATTTTTTAAAAACTTGGTTCCAACAACATCTTTTAGGTTTGTTTTACTTGCATTAATCAAAATTAATGTTGTCCCATCAAAGTAACCTACCACACCAGATAAGAACGAAAATACGATATACGTATATGCCATACGCATTCGCCGCTGGGCCCCGTCATCACCCGTTAGGTTACTTAACTAACGACAGAGCGGGGACTGGACCAGCGCGGGTGCAAAACATATACAGCATCTACTAGTGTATATATATATATATATATATATATATATATATATATATATATATAAGTATATACAACATTCATCCTAGGCATGATAGTAAACAACATCACAGAAACACAGCCAACAATACAGAATGGTGGATAATCTTGAAGCCCCGGGTTTCATTTGAGCCACAAATAAAACCCGACGTTCCCTGTCGTGTGGATAGCCTGTGCAATAAAAACCTGTACCCCCTACGAGTGCGACGAATAGCCCGCCAATTCTAGAATGAATCCCCCTTCGTCTCAACACCATGAGAAAGAAGCCTCCTCCGTCTCAACGCCATGAGAAAGAAGCCCCCTCCATCTCAACGCCATGAGATGCGGGCTTGCTGCCTTTCTAGAACCAGGCTACTCGCGCACTCCACCGCGGGGTAATCCTAGTACAGAAAAATAAAATAATATGTACAAACGGTGACATCGACCTCAGCCCGGTCGTGCCCCAAAATAATATACAACCCGGCAAAGACGGCAGTCCACATGTCGGACGCTCGCCCCGCAATAACAAATGTACAAATGAATTTAAACTGTACAACAAACATTGCAACACTTGCTATCCATCACGACTATCCAACCAACATTACAGAACAAGCACACAACATCAACGCGAATGTTACGTTCGCAAAGCCCGTCTAAAAGAACATATAGCGATTAGACGAGTTTTACCGATCGAGTGACATTCCCGGTCGCAGATAAAAGTGAATGAACTATAAACTGTTAAACAGTATTAAATATAACGAATTCGAAACACCTCTAGTTGCCTCAAACTCAAATCTACAGAGAATCAAATTTGGGCAAAAATTAAACAACACCAGGAAACCAAACCCCCAGAGATAAGCACCCAGCACCAAAAAATTGTGCACACACCCCAAGAAAAACCGGGGTGGCCGGTTTTAAGGCCTATGTGGCCGGCCATAGCTTGGCCAAATTGACTCGTTTTGGTTCTGGGTACATCTAATAGGGTAAGGACCACTCCGCACATGTCTAAAAAATTTTCAGAGACTTTTTCTAAATCGACAGAAACTGCAGATCTTGGTTTTGGTTTTCTGGAATCGTTTCGATTTCGTTGTTTTAACATTGCTTAAACTTACTAACCTAGGTTTTATGAACCTGTCTCTGATACCATGAAGGGTTACACTAGTGCCCCGGCCAACTTCCGTGGCCAAATGCGGAACAAAAATTTCGTAGCGATAACGAACTTGGCGCTAACATAAATCTTAACCGGATCTTTACCATAAACCTAGTTAGCATGCAATAGAGTTCTATCTAGTATGATAGAAGTTATACCTAAAGAAACCAAGTCCTTCGGGTCTTCGTTCCTCTCCTTAAGCTCCTCGATGGTAGTATGGATCGTGCTTGAACTCCGGCCTCCTTGAGTCGAAGATGATCCACCCGAGAGTCTATATTCCAAGCTCCACCTCAAGAACCGAGGTAACTAGGGCAACAAGAATGCTAATCTTGATGTCCTAGGTGATGTAGAGTATTGTGATGGAGTTGTTTGTCTATTTGATCCCTAATTTTCTCAACACATGAGAGCTAGAGGGATTTTTAGTGAGGAAGAAGAAGGAGAGCTTATGAGAGCTCCAAAATGAAGAGAGAGAATGCAAATGAGATTATGAGCCATGGAAAAATAAAAACCAATCTTTTATTATGATAATTATGATGGCTAAGTTGATTTGACCGCTATCATGTCTCATTTAATGCTAAGCAAGAAAATATCTTATGCTTAGCAAAAAAATATCTAGGTCAACATAAGTCAACAAGTCAAATGGTCAAGCATGGTCAAATGGTCAAACCAATTAGCCATAATACAATTATCATTAAAAAGATTAGTAAACATTTTCCTCGCCTCATAATGGTTTTGACCAAGTCAATGGTCAAAACCCTAATGAGGAACCTCCTTCTTCGCCCCTCACATCCGTGTATACACACCTGCATCCGCATTCCGTAAAACACGAATACTAGAAGACAAAACCAATCCATCAATACAATACTAGGATCCGGTTTAAACCAAAGCCCACTAGTATTGTCTGCCCGAACATCATACGCACACAAGTGCACGTAAGTGATCGCAGCCCTGCCGTAAAACCATACGGCCTCTACACCTTTTGCCCAGTGCAGGGAAACTCTCCGTGTGGGACTCTAAAGACTCGACACTACGCTAGCAGTGGGTTTAACCACAGACCGCAAGCGGCACTAGCTGTACGTAACAGTCCCCAGGTAGATCTCGACAAGAAGGCCGACGAGGTAAACCCCATCCGAACTCCTACTGAGTCTGAATGTGACAATCTCCGTACAGTCCAGTCTGTTCGTCTATGAGTATCGCATGTCGGGCCTAGGGACGGTAAACGTCAGAACCCTAATAGCGGTACAAGTCGTGTCGGAGTGTAGCTCAGAACACCCTGAGAAACTACTGGAAAACACTACCAGTAAATCTCGCTTGCCTAGGCCAGAGACGACTATATGTAATGGCTCTCCTAGACACAGCGCGATATCAACCCCCAATACCAGGAGAGACGAATCATGTCTAACCGTCACTGCCTCAAAGTGCTTCGGGACTGCACCCAACTACAACCTGTTTGCACGACTCAATAGAGCCGTGGTAATGTAGCAATCAAAGAACAGTGGGAACACACTTGAGGCGAAATGGCAGTGTCAAGTCAACGGACTAAGCTGTACTCATATCACCTGGGAACTGTTAACTGACGATAGGTATAATACCAACCAACAGTTCCCGACGAGTCCTGTCCAGTGTACTCGTAACGAACAAGCACCTGCATACTATCTCCAGTACGACGTACTGATGGCTGTGGGACAGACCATCTCCCCTGCTCTACTCTGGAGTATCGATACCCTATCTCGATAATCCTACGACTAGGGACAAGAATAAGGATATGCTTATAGACTACCCAGCCCCCACTAGTGTGATCGCCATCACAACGCCGGTAGTCAAGCAAAGATCCTAAGGGCTCCATCAATATGTATTAGCGATATGTTAAAAGAAACATATACACATATTAAGATAGAAACAAACCAAGTAGCATACTACTATATTGAGCAAGATTGTCGTAAACCCATATATATATCTCAAGCTTCCAAAATGTATTATACAAACTAGTACTATACAATAATGGCCTCTAGGGCATACATATCCAACACTGCCAGCATAGTGTCGAGTCTTTAGAGTCCCACACAGAGGGTTGTTCACCTTTGGGCGAAACGAGATAGAGGTTGTATGGTTTTACGACAGGGTTCGTTCACATATGCATACTTGTGCGTGTTCGGTGTTCGGGCAGTTGATACTAGTGGGTTTTGGTTTAAGCCAGATCCTAGTATTTGGTTTTGGGTTGGTTCGGTTCGTGTTCCTCGGAACACGGATGCGGGTGTGTATACACAGTTGACAGAGGCAGAGGAACCTCATTAGGGTTTTGACCATTGACTTGATTAAAACCATAATGAGATGGAGGAAATTGATTCATGAGTTTTAATTAGAAATAATTGTATCATGATTAATTGGTTTGACCATTTGACTAAGTTGACCCATTTTGACTTAGATATTTTTGTGAGCATGCTTAGCATTAATTGTGACATGATAATGGTCAAATCAACATCAACCATGACAATTTATCCTAATTAAAATTATCATTATTCTTTTTGTTCATATGAGAGCTATCTCCTCATTTTATCATGACGCATTCTCTCTCTTGCAAGCTCTCTCCTCTTCCTCTCTCAAGGCTCTCTTATTTCATGAGTTAAAAATCAAGAGCTTTGTGAGATCAAACCACCAAAACACCTCTCTACTCACTCTAGGGTTTTTAGTCTAGCAAGCCAAGCACTCTAGTTACTTCATTGTTGAAGTAGGAGCTCAAGGTAGAGGCCTTCGGGTGGATCTTTCTTTGGCAAAGAGAAGACGGTGAGGAAGAGCCATCTACACCACTCCAAAGAGCTCACAAGAAGAGGAAGCAACACAAGAAGAGAAGGAGTTCAAGAACAAGGTATAATCATCTAACCTTGTAGTTAAAACTCTAAGTTAGTTTGTTAGTTTTTGTTTAGCAAAGATCCTTCATAGTTAGTCTATGTTTCCTTGTGAGAAAAATTCGATTTTTATCTATTCCGCCTCCCCGAAAGTACCGGGGTGGGTAACATAAACTTACAGCATATCGGTGGCAGTGTCGGTGCTTTGACTTGGCTCTCTTGGGGTAATTTTGTAATTTCGTGTATGGATCAAAATGTAAACCTAGGGTTTTTCTATCTATAAATAGGAAAGCCCAAAACCAAATTAGGCATGCCTCTCTTTATTTTTATGCATCTTTTTAATTTCTAGATCTAAAATTTAAATTCCATTGTAATGCGTTTTTGAGAGGTCATCAATAAAGTAAGTCTTTTTTCATTTTATCTTGCATTTTTTTATCCGCAATTTATTATCTGCAAATTTTATTTGTTCTTTTATTACCTGCAATTTAGGTCTTCAATAAAAATATAAAAATTTTGTTTTCATCTCTTTTTTTATGGGTGGGTAATTTCTCACTTGTTAGGATAGGAGAAGCAAGGTTTGAGAGAAGGAAATCTCTCTCACTTTTTTGTTTGCCCAACACCTTAATTCGGACTCTTTTTAATTGAACCACAATCCGCTCACTGCGGCACCCTATCCTACATGATAGCGGTGATTCTCTAGTTAGACCGGTTGTAGTTGAATTAATTGGAGGTTAGGGCTAAGAGGCAAGAACGGAAGGACAAGGACCAAAAGAAAGAAACTAAGCATGGAAAGCCTAGCTTATACTTGCAAGTTCCTTTCTAGTCGTGCTAATCCCCGTTGTTGCCGATTATCTTAACACCGATATTAAAAAGGGCATTGAAAGAGGTGAGATATTCCTAACTCGAACTAACCTAACCCTAACCCTGGAAAGTCTTTTATCATCTTTTATCTCATTCGTAGATCTTAAAACAAAACCTGACTTAATCGGATTAACTCGTTAAAACATAAAGAAAAAGAGTCCACCTCCCTGTGGATCGACCCGTACTCAACCGGCTAGCTACCAAGCGAAACCGTCTTGATTGCGGTAATTAAGGACACAGAAAATCTCTATCAATCAGCGCCTATGTGCATAACATGTGAGCGCCAGCGCCCAAGTTCATATCAGTAGAATTAAATTTTACATTTCCCTAACAAAAGTTGGGATATTCTCTGTTAAACAGAGCCGTTGGATCAAAAATCCAATGGAGATGATAAATCATCAAAATACAGAATTAAATTCTGTTGGGAGAAAACATCTCCCAAATCTTTCTAAAATAAGAAAGATACTCTCGGTTGGATCAAATATCCAATTATAAAATAAAATTCTATTTTGGAATATATTCTCTCAATCTTTCTAAATAAAAAAAATTACTCTCTGTAAAATAGAGAACCATTAGATTAAAAAATCCAATGATGATTAAAAATTATCATTTTACAGAATAATATGGGAAAATATTTCCCCAATCTCGTTAAAAACAAAAAAATTATATTCTGTAAAACAGAAGTTCTTGGATTAAAAATCCAATGCTGGGTAAAATTCCTCAAATCAATTTTGAGACCAATTAAATCAATTGGAATTTCTCAATGAGAGATTTTCTCAAAATTAATTAACAAACGTGCCCCCGCTATATAAAAGACCCGAAACTTCAAGTCTCACAGAGACACAAAGATAAAGATAACCCCCCCCCCATAAGCTTCTGAAAAATACAGAAAGCTTCCGAAACAATAGAAGATTCAATTCCCAAGAAAGAAGAAGACTTTCCTCCTCAAAACCCTAGGTAAAAAAGAGGGATCAAAATATCTCTATCACATCTAAGGGTTTAACCCTTTTTAAAGAAATTAGTTCTTTCTCTGAATCTGAGATCCACAAGGCAAATCTCCCATAAGTTGAGAATTTAATTCTCATTGGGAAGATCTTGTTCTTGAGAATTAAACATTCAGGGAAGAACAAATTTTAAAAAAAGAAAAGAAAGAAAACGGAGTCCATGATGCTCCAGGAATTCAGATTTTTCAAATCGAGAACTTGGTTATTTAAAAACTCAACCTAAAATTCTCAAATATAGTGATTTTAGCGAGCGTTAATGATCATAGCACCATTGATAGAGTTTTAACCTCTCTGAAAACATTAGCAAAGATTGAATCTCCATATAAAAAAAACTAGCGCCTCACGTGCTTCCCACGTAGGCGCCCCTCTTTAACAGCGCCTAGCGGCTCACGTGAAACACACGTGAGCGTCATATAAAAAGTGCTTAGCACTTCACATACAGTCAAAACGGCTGAGTGCTCAGCACTAATTAGGAAGCGCCCAGCGCCACACGTGCTCCTCACGGGGATGCCACAAAAATAATAAGAGTGCTTATCACTCCATAAATAGCCAAACGGCTAAATGCTTAGTACTGATTGGCCAGCGCCCAGCGCCCAGAGTCTCACGTGCTCCTTACGTGGGCACCACAAAAATAATAAGAGTGCTTAGCATTCCATAAAAAGCAAAAACGACTGAGTGATTGGTACTGATTGGCCAGTGCCCAGCGCCTCACGTGGACGCCAACAAAAAAAGGAAAGAGAAAAGTGCTTAACACCCCATAAACAGCCAAAATGGCCGAGTGCTCAGCGCTCATTGGGCGGCGCCCATAATTAAATGCTTCACATGACACCCATGTGAGTGTCAGAGCGTAAAACAAGTGCTTAACACTTTTGCATAAAAAATGGGGACTAAACCTACAGAGTCAAAATAAGTGTTTAGTATTTCTGAATAAAAAAAACTGAGCATACTAAGCCCAAATTGGCTAAATCTATAAAACTTTCTTATAGCTGAGCCCAAAATGCTATGTTGTTTGAATCTTAAATAAAAATGATCCTTAAAATATTGTTAAGTTGATCTTAGTCTCAAATTAGACTAATGTATCCTTAGTTAAAAATAAATTGAGCCCAAATGCTCATACATTTAAGTTGATCTTAATCTCAAACTAGATTAATGATCCTTAAATAAAACCAAATCTTTTTGAACCAAAAGAACATATAACCTAAATTCGAAAAAAACCGCCAAGCAGATCCTTGACCCAAACCCAAATCTAAAATATACAGATTTGGACTAATCCGCGCCCTACGGGTGACGACACAAACTAGTCTCCGTATACAATCCACGAGCAACCAAAACAAACAAAAACACACAAGACACGAAGTGAACTTCCAGAGCAGGAGAAAGTGGTTATCACAATGCAGTAACGTAATTAACTGCACGGGCTTACGCTTGCAGGGAAGAGCGTCCTCATAATCAAAAACCCCTCATGAAAGGAGGGAGAATCTGATAAAGTCTGCAACAATGGTCGCGTCTGTCCAAACCTCCGATATACGATGCCATAAATCAACTTGGTATATTCAGAGAGGTGAACGGATAAATCCAAATAGCATTTGCCCCCAGAATTCAGGACATACATCCCAACGTCTCGGTCTCTGTCTTTCGGCGGTGAACAAAGCCTATACCCCATTTGTCTGGGACCCGTCTGTTGACGAATGGTCGGGCTCGAGACAGGTGCCATAGCTTTTGATAGAAATCCGCATTAGAATTTGTTTGATATAACGGGCATCCGCACTTCTTAAAATATTCCTACATCTCAGACGCGTAGTACCAAGGATTTAGGACAGCTCTTATACCTCTTTCATATGGAAGGCATATCAGGGACAAGTAATTAGGGTGCGCGGCAGAATCTGACCCATAGAATAAGATGCATCTTTGCCCGTTCTTCTTGGGGTTAAAATTTACACCACAGCTAAAGGTCAAAGTCAAGGTCAAACCGCGGACAAGTACACCAAGGCCAAACCGCGGACCCTACTATTGAATCAAGCCGGGCCCACGTCCGAACCCAAGCCGGACCCATGCCCGAATCTAAGTCCAAACAGGTGGGCCCAAGCCCAGACTGGTCTCATGCCAAGAAAGTATAATAAATAAATGTAATATTTAAATAAATAAGCAAAAAACCAAATTTTTGTAAAGCCTATAGCTCATGTGCAAAAGAAATAAGCACATGAGGTATGAAATGGGCAAAATGCCATTTTGTAAAGCCCAAGGGGCTATGTGTAAACTTGTAAGCCTATATAAGGCAACACTATGATGAAATAAAACAACTTTTTCATTCCCCTCAAAAATTAAGGTTCTGCCTTCTTGTCCTTCCTCAAGGTTCTAAACCTTCTTCCTTTTTTTGAATTAAATTAAGAGTTTAACTCTTATTTTCTCAAAAAAGAATAGTTTTCACCATAAAACTCTTGAAGGGGGTTCATATCTCCCATCAAATCTCTAAAAGGGGAGATTTTTAAGCCTCGCCCTCTTTTCTCCAAAATCCAGCCAATAGAGGAGGAAGAAGGAGACCCATCTCCAAAAATCCCACTTTGGGAAAATCCAAGGCTTAAGAGAAGATTCAGGGCTCAAAAGAGAAGAAAGGGGTCCCATTTCATCATCTCCGAAAATCTCTTGGGAGTTTAACTCCGAACAAGAATCTCTTGGGAGTTCAACTCCGAACAAGAATCTCTTATTTAGGAGTTTCACTCCAAACCAATTTTGAAAAGCCTAACTTCAAGATCTAAATTCTCGAAGAAGTTGAACCCCAAAAATCCAGATCTTTTAGGATTTTAACTCCACAAAAAGATACTGTTTTAGGAGTTTAACTCCAAAAGTCACTCGGGAGTTTAACTCTCATATCCTCCTAGCCTGATTCAACTTGTACATGTATAGGTTTAAAAAAAAAAAAAAACACAAAACAGTGTTGTTGGGTTGTTCTTTTCAGGAATGTTTTCTCAGTCTTGTTATTTCTATATCTTATACCTTTTGAACAGATATTTACATCGAAATACAAGGGCGACAAAGACACGAGTTATCTTAGGTCGTGTATGAATACTTTTCTTTCCCGTGATATGTCTTTCTAAGCAATGAATTTATCTTCCTATGGATATCTTTCTAAGCGATATCTTTTCTTCATCGTTTGCATATATCTTTCCATGCAAATGAAATGAAAGTACATTCTAAGCCTTTTCCATAGCATAAAGGGTTAATTAAGAGGTGATGTGATTCATTTCCGTGCATGAGCGTTCTTTTTCTATATATACATATAGATAGATAGAGGAAGCGGATTGTACAATGACACTGTGGAAATTTTCTTTGGTGACGGGACATGTGGCAATACACTATTCATAGGTTCCTATCATTTTAATTTTTTTAATTATATAATTAATACTTGTAGTTGTAAGACAATGATGCATATAGATGAGGGGATGGTATTGTGCCATGCCATCGGCCACTATAGGAATTACAAACAGTGTCACTTTATATTCCGTTTTCTCATATACATATGAATATATATATAAAAAAAAAAGAATGATCCTATGAGAAGTATCTTATGGTGAGAGCGATAAGAAAAATCAACTATAGCCATAGGATCTCACGGTTGAGATTAAATTAGTTGTTCCAAATTTTGTAGAAAATCTAAATTAAATTTTTAAAAAAACATATCTGGGAAAATAATACAACATCTCCCCCCCTTTCTCTCTCCCTCCTTGATAATCTTACAGAAACTTTCCCAACATGTCTCATTAAAAATAAAATCTGATCAACAATACGAAATCACATTTCGAACCGAAAATTGAATCTTTCATCTAAAATAGATTCATTTAGGAGTTTCCATCACTCAATTTCAAATAGAACCCAACTTTCACATTCATATAAAATAAAAAATGATGCCGATCACAAAATTGTAAGATGTTGATCATTGCAGCAATTTAAAGAAAAAATCAAGAAAGATAGTTGATGGATTCAGATTTCTTTTTAGATCTTTTTTTCCAATTAATCATAATCGTCATAGAAGCATGTTTGAGATTGCATCTCACGGAGAGAGAGGTTTTATTTGATTTGTTACTGGTTTATTTTTGGATATTCAAAATTTGTTTAGCACAATAATTAATCTCAACCATGAATATTGAGTGTTTTTTTATGTTACCGCAAGTACACGGCGTACTATGTAGTATGCATGCAGGTACGGATCGATCTCAGGAAAAACATCTTAACTTTTATTATATCTAGACGAATTAAAAGAAAAAATTTGAAGAGTGGTTTGTTAACAACTAATTCCTTTGTGGAAATAAATATAAAGAAGCATGCCTAGGGTTTTGAATCCAAATTTCTCTTCTTTATTTTCACACTAGATCCGTTCATGCAATGATAATTATTCAACTTCTCTCTTTTCTCTCTCTCAACTTTATAATAATTATGGAATTGTTTTCAAATTTATAGACTATATGATATCCAACAAAATTATAGACTATATGATATCCAACATAATCTATCAATCAACTAAGAAAGTATAAACTAGTTGGTCTTCTACATAATCTATCAAATTATACCAATTATCAACTATTACAAAGTTGTTGTTTTAGATTAACATGATATCAATCCAGTATTTGCTTTCCCTAAGTATAGATTATATAAGCTTTGCATTGCATCATAACCTATCAGAGCTTATTGGCAAAATCGAAGCTTGAACTATATTCATCAAATTAATCTAAATAAATATAATATCAATTCCAACCATTACCTTCCCTAAGCATGAACTATAAGTTTGTCATCACATCATAATCCATCAGAGGTTTATCAGCAAGGATGTCTAAGATTTAACATTACATTCATCTGGATTTATATTAAGCACAAAGAACTAACACAAATCATCGCTATATGTTTTCAATCTAAATTCATCAACCCTAATTGTTATAAAATTTTATGTGCATAAAATTAAAAGAAAAGCAAATAGAATAAAAGGAATTCACTAATACAGAAAATAAACTTACAAAAAACCTGATTGTAGTGGTCTAAAGAATGAAAACGAAAGAATAGATCTCCTAAATCCTATTATCACCTCTCCTTTTATAGGTGAAAGACTCGGTTTATAATTTGGTTAAAAAGATATATTCTTATAACTTTGGAAAATATAAAAATCTCGAGCAACAATATTTTGTAACAATTAGACAAGGACATAGATTTCACATAACCATAAATAAGAGATAATTTCTATTGGTTTTGGAGAAATTAGCGGCCACTAGGAAATATGAAGGTAAACCGTAGCGACATCGATATTCCTCATCAAATTGATCACTTTCAATGTGTCTGTATCATTGTTTGGACACGAATTTGAACTTTAACAAAGATTCAAATGGAACACGAATAAGAATCTTAGAGATTACATCAAAAGGTAGATACTTGATTGGCGATCTTCATGGAGTTACGAAGGTGGTGCCCTAGATTTACAATAGAGAATCGTAAAGGATGGAAAACAAAAAGATTGAAACCCTATACATGCATATATAATCTCTACTATATACGGCAAAAGTTTGAAGGTCTGTAATTTTGAAATCAATTTGGTGATGTAGTATTGAGAAATCAATTTAAAAAATTCTTAAAAATCAAATCAAATTTCATAACCGCAGCTACCAAATTCATGAGATGAACTTTATTTTCTTTTTTCTTTCTCATAATAAAACTCCAACCACTAGCCCCTCTCTCTTTGATGAAATCGTCACCATCATCTAAATTAACTAATTCAGTCTTTAAAAATCTAATTTATTAAATACGTGCAGCGCACATGCAAAACACTAGTAATAAATAATTGTGGTTCTTGACCCAATGATTTAAAATTCCTAATGCAATTTAAAATCAAACTATAGTTAAACCATGCGCGTGTGATGCGCAGGATTTTGAATAATCCATAAAACTTTTATACACTGGAAAAATTGATTATATAAAAGCAATATTTATATATTGTTCAAGGTTTATCGATGTAAAAATCTATGGTATTATTTATTAGTCCATGATGTTGATTTGCAAAAAAAAACATCACAAAAGCCATGGTATTTATCTGAAAAATGGTTAAAGCTCACAGTATTTATTTCCAAAAAATAAAATCCATGGTATTTATCTGAAACTCGTAACATTTTCTATAATAAACAAAATTCTTGATATTTATTTGTAATAAAGAAGTCGAAGAAAGTTTGCGGTTTTTAATTTGTAAGAAAAATTCCATGGTTCTTATACTAAAAAATTCAAAGTTCTTTTTATTTAATTGTATTAAGTAAAGCCCATGGTCTTTATGTGAAAAATATCTGAAATTCATGATTAATTTTATATAAAAAAATGTCCATGGTAACGATTTTAAAAAGCTCATAGTATTTATTTGAAAAAAGTTCATGGTTTCTATCATAAAAACAAAAATATGGGGAAGTTCATGGTATTTATTTGTAATAAAAAAATCCATGGCAATGTTCTAAAAACTGAGAATAAATGGTATTTTAGTGAAAATCTATGTGAGATTATAAGTTGATGACAGAACCGTAATTAGTAAGAAGTTGTCGTTAATGGCATAACTGTAATTAAATTGAGGTTTTGCCATTTCAATAATTTTCTATAATTGCCCTCACAACTTCATCAAAACCTTCAATCATTATCATTCATTCATTATACTAATAGAAAGTTATATGAGAAGTGGAAATTTGGTAATATGCACAAAATGTCCCTAATAATAGAATATTGCTTTAAATTTGTTTGCAAAAAATCTGGTACTTTTATAAAGTCTTAAAGGCAACAAACTTTCTTATGGTTTCGGCCCATGGCAGATAACTACCATATACTTTAAAAAAAAGCAGATAACTGCCATATCTAACGGTTCCCCATTAATATTGACGGTCCACATTATCGTCATGTCAGCATTAGTTGCCACATCATCACAAAAATCCATTCATTCCAAAAATACCCCCATTTTCATTACTCCCACTCCACCAGCATCATCATCACTCCCACGCAGCCACCGCCATCATCATCATCAACCCTCCACCACCCCTTCCTCGACCTCCCATGTCGCCGCCGCCATCACCGTCATCAACCCCTCCATCACCAGCATCAACATCAACCCCTCCAACACCCCTTTCTCGACCTCCTCCAAAATCGCCGCTACTACCACCTCCGCCACCACAACTATCAACCCCTCCATCACCCCTTGCTCAACTTACCCAAAATTGTTGCTATCACCACCTCCTCCACCACCACCACCACCATCAGCCCCTCCACCCCCTTAAACCATCACCTCCTCCTCCTCTACCACCTCCACCACCTTCTCCCTCAACTCGAACTCCCCCAAAATCGCCACTACCATCGCCTCCATCATCATCTTCATCATCCCCTCCACCACTCACTTTCTCGATCTCCCCCAAAATCGCCGCAACCACCACCTCCATCATCATCATTTTCACGCCCCGCTTCCCAGTAGACGGAAACGGTGACGTGGTAAGCCTGCAACGTATTTACTATAAGAATGCGTTAAGCATAATTAAGCAATATAACAATGTACAAGAATAATAAGATGAAACAACAACTTTATTTATATTTAAATTTACATACAACTGTTTGTAATAAAAAGATACAATGATAAAGCAAATGCCTAAACAATTGCATACTGGAAATAAATACAAGCAGGAGCTAATAGTCAGGCTGAGAAGCAAACCGGTCCAAGTCCTCCGGGCTCGGCTCTATCTCCTTCGAATTTGGTCTTCTGACGAACATTCCAAAAAAAAGAAACAGAGAGAAATGTCGTCGGTGAACTAGCGCTCGGTAAATCCCCAAAAGAAGTAATAGAAGATGACTGAATGGTATATAAAGTGAATAGAAACCAAGTAAATATGAACATGTAAGGTTGTATATGAGAGTATCTAAGCATGATCATTTACATGTATAAGATGACTGTTCTAACGTGGTCGTTTGTAATTTGATAAAGAAGATATTCATGTATACGAGAGCAGTACATCTTATCTTGTGGACTATGGTAACATATAGTACAAGGCCCCGTCACAACCCATGGGACAATGGCACGTGAATTCATGTTGGTGTCCTTTAAGTGACCTCTCGTGCCATGAGATACGTTCCGTACCAATCTACCCCTTTATCCATGCATATTGTATTGTATAGTTTAAGATTGTAGGTCTTGGCCGAATCCATAAATATAAAAATGTACATGTTCATGTTCAAGATGTAATTATGTATTCAGGTATTCATGTCAAGTTATATCCATGGTTCGATCAAGTCGAGTCAAGTATTCAAGTTCAAATTTAAAAGCGGTGGTATTTTATTGTAATTCGTATTCTTTAAATTAACCATATATCTAAAATATCGTGCTATGAAACCATAGTGTTTGTGAATGGGGTAGGTCGTTACCCCGTGAATTTTCTAGAGGTACGTATGCTAGTTATCGAATAAAGGGTTTTATTTAAACTTCATGGTATTTATGTGAAAAAGTTTGTTATATGATCGTATCACGTGGAATTTTAATTGCATAAAAAAGTAAACAAAGAGAATAACATTTTAAGGTTATGTTAGGTATTTGATGTGACTTAAAAAGCGGATTAAAATATTGAAAAGAAAAATATTATTGGAGTGAACTCCACTTTGTCGATATGTTTTAAGAATGCGATTTGAGACGAAATGAAAGGGAAGAATAGGGACTCACGAGCTGCGTAGTGTTGATAAGAGAGTAAGGAAGAGAGAGGGGGGTCTCCATGGCATCACGGTATTGTCGGGAAAAGCTCCAATTTTCAACGAAAAGAACTTGATCGCTAACTCCATTTGACTAGTCTTAACCCCTCTTGAACTTAAAGTATTTGGGAGAATTTTTTATAGGGATTTTCAAAATAGGGAGAGCTAGGGGATGGGGTGTATTTATAGTGTAGAAATGAGCGTATGTGAGTTAAAGAATTGAATTAAAAAAAGCTTTAATATAGGTTTAATGAGGAATTGAAGAGCCTCTGGATGAATGCAGAGAAATCAAATACTGCAGTGGAGTATAAGGGAGTCAAAGGGACACACGTGCAAAGAATGGAGCGATTTGGAGCTAGTTGGACCGTCGGTGGCGGCCAAAAGACGGATTTGAAAGGTTAGATTTAGTCCATCTGTCTTGAGATACGTACCATGTATTATATTCTGTGTTAACTCCTCATTTATCATGTTTGATTTTTCTGAAACTTTTTAATTCTCCGTGTATTGCACGTGCAACTCTTAGGCTTCTGAAAAGTTAAAAAGAAAAATATTAAAAATAATTGGAACTGATGGGATTCGAACACACAGGCCGTGTCATAATAGTGTAGAGGCTTAACCAGTGAGGTACAAGTTGTTTCTTGTTTATATTAAACAAATTTAACCTATAATTCTTAATCAGGCTCAAATACCTTTTCTATATAGTGAATAAGTTATATTTGTATAGGGATTTCAGAGTCATTACATCCATCATCCCCTCCACCATCCCATTTCTCGACCACACCTAAAATCACCAACCCCCCCTTTCACCACCACCTCCATCATCATGATCATTATCATCCCCCTTTCTTGACCACACCTAAAATCGCCTCCGCCCCCTTCCACCACTACCTCCATCATCATGATTAGCAGCAGCAGCATCACCCTCCTTAGTTTTTAAATTTTTTATTGTTTTCTGAAGAAAATTTAATGAGGGTAGAATTGAATTTTTGTTGAGTTTTGGTGCCCTCGCCGCGGAGGCCGAGGCCGAGGCTAAAAGAAAACAAAAATTTACACGAACACCAAACACCCGTAAGACCTAGAATACGATCCAAAAACCTAAACTGGCTAACTAGAAATACAAGGGTTGAGAAACTATAATATTTGCCGCGTGTCCACCCAATTGTGGAAGACCCCTCCAAGCTCATAGACGTCGGGAACGGGCTAGAAAATCGACCGCCGTCGCCGAAGACGATCCACCCGAGGAAAATCGGAAGAAGCTCTAACCAATGATCTAAACTTGCTAGGTGTGAATGGTCGGTGATGTAGGAATATTTCACTAAACTTTTCTCTCATATTCTCAAGCTGAAGTGAGCAAGAGAAAGGAGAAGAGGTGAGAATGATGGTTGCTAACACTTGCAAGCATGAAGCTCACAGGATGAAGAAAAATCATCAAGTCCAAAAAGAAAAGTGAATGGCTACATATAAGCCATCATACATCAATAGTGCACCATAAAGTGATCAACAATAAATGCTAGAACCATATCTCTCTACATGTCTCATGCCACCATACCTCCACCTCATTTTCCCATTTAATTTTCTAAAATGAAAATCAAATATGAGGTGTCCTTCTTCTAGAAGCATTCCCGTATAAATACAGAATACTTCACCCGGTATATATATCGCTACATATACGCGTATCCATATAAAAATACGGATAGCACTAAAGAGAGAAAATGAATAGTGAACAATAATACTAAAATATATGTTTCAAAATACATATATAAATTATTAAATAAAAACCTGATTTAATAATCCGGCTTAATCCTAAGCCGGTTAGTATTATCAACCGTCCGATTAAAATCCGTATATCCCGTACACGTATTTAATCGGACCTCTGCACGTACCAACGCATGGCTCTTATATCTATCGTCTGAACCGGAAAAACCCTCTGTGTGGGACTCTAAAGACTCGACAATACGCCGGCAGTGGGTTTAACCACAAGCACATCAGCGACACTAGTTGTACATAACGGCTACCCAGGTACTTGCCTAAAGGGGAGTCGACAAAAAAGTACGGCCTTACCCTGCTGAGCCTAAATATGACAATCTCCATACAATCTGGTCTCTTCATCAAAGAGTATCGCATATCAGGTTTAGGGGGTGAATAACGTCAGATCCCTAATAACCCAATAAGTCGTGTCTGAATCAAGCTCATCACCAATAGAGATACTACTGATCAACTATCAGTAAATCTCATCCACCGTGGCCATGGATTTCTGGTGATAGCCAACTGAACACGGCGCGACATAGACTCCTAATACCAGGAGAGACGAATCTCTGACAATCGACCACTGCCTTCATATGGCTCGGGGCTGTACCCAACTAAAACATGTTTGCATAACTCCTTTGAGCCGTGGTAGGGTAGTAATCAAAGTACAGTGGAAACTCACATGAGACAAATGACGATTTCATGTCAAAGGACTAACATGTACTCATGCCACCTAAGAACTTCCATCGATAAATATAATACCATCTAGAATTTCTCGATGAGTTTGTCCGGTGTACTCGCCTCTAGTGAGCACTTGTATACTATCTTAGGTGACACAACACCAATGGCTTGTGAGACCGGCCACCGCCCCTCATCGGGGTCTAGAAGCGTATACACTAGTCTACTCCGGAATATCGATGCCCAGTCTCGATACTCCCACGACTAGGGACATTTAAGGATGTGCTTATGGACAACCCAGCTCCTACATATATGATCGCCATCATAATACTGGTTGTCAAGCAACAATCCTATGGGCTTCATCAATGATGAAGACAAACCAGATAGTATACTATCATCTCAAGTAAGACTGTTATACCTGTATAGGCCCTCCCTCAATTATCATAATCGCCTACTTGCAATTTCAATAATTGCCTTGAGGGCACTATATCCAACAATCTCCCATTTGCACTTAAGGCCAATTATTGCGGTATCGCGTACCCACAGCTCATGTGTTACCGAATACCCAACTTCTCTACTGATCAATTTCGCAAACTATGTTTGTGAAACTTAATTTGTTCGAGAAATAGCCTCAGTGAGCGGATCTGCTACAATGTTCCAACTTCATCTCTTTATATCTCAACTTTGCGGAGATCAACAATCTCCCAAACTGAGCTATACCCCGCCTCAAGAATTTGTTTGGATACTTGATGGGACCAAGTTCATTATTGAATAACTCCATCCAACAAACTTCTTGGGATGCATCCTCTGTTGAGTTATAACCAACACATGCACCATGACCTCAGCATCCTTATTGGAACACTATCCAATATACTGATCTTCAGAAGAGGCTAAACTCAAAACTCTGACAGCGTCTCTGTCATCTAGGTCACTTTGGAAGCCGGAACCGATAACCGCCTCCCAGATGAGGCTGCTGTTATCTTATACCAAGAACATCCATTTATGTTGATGATAGCTTCCCTTAGTTTTTCAAGGATTGGATTAATATATGCCTATTGCAACCATTGCAAAGGCAATATCTGGTGTTGTACAAGACATTGCATGATTGACTCAATTGCCTAAGCAAATGACATGTCATTCTTGCCAATCTCTTTTCTTATCAGTCTAGAAAACATCTCTATAGAGAGGGTGACTCCATCACCTGCGGGTACACCACCATGCCAGGAGTCGTCTATTCTAAAATACTTTTAGAATGCTGTCCAAGTACCTGATTGGGAAACTTCCCAAATCTAGATCTAAAACCAGAATCCCTGATTATTATATATCTGGTTTTGTACAAGATATTGCATGATTGACTCAATTCCCTAAACAAATGATTTGTCATTTATGCCAGTCCCTCTCCTCATCAGTCTAGAAAACATCCTTTTTAGAGACGGTGACTCCATCACCTGCGGATACTCCACCACGTCAGGAGTTGTCCATTCTAAAATACTTTTAGAATGTTGTCTAAGTACCTGATTAGGGAACTTCCCAAATCCATATCTAGTCACCAGAATTTCTGATATACTATCCATATCCAACATGGAGAAAATACTGTGTGACAACCAAATTTTGACCGATTGTAGTATAGGAACATCACTTCCCATTTGGAGTATGTCATCCAAATCCCAGACAGTACTCCCTACATCCTTCTTACTAGGTTCATCTTCTATTTTGATGAAGTCAATCAACTTGACTGTCACATCAAAACAGATGATCTGTCTCCGCTATCCATTCTTCAGTCTACGAATAGACATAAGCAACTTGCACACCTTCCGCTGCTCCCACTAACTACGATAACCCTCTGGCAGAGTCATATACATGTACACTTCCAAATTCCATTTGGAAAGACGTTATAGTCATCCACCTGCCAGATATCATAGCCATAAACTGCATCAGCGCCAAATTATACCCATATGGACTTCAGCGTAGACACTGAAGTAAAAGTCACATCACAATCCACAACGTGTATTTGATGAAAACCCTTTACAATAAGTCTAGCCTTATTAGGTTAGTACTTCCACCTGCACAGATCCCGAAAGATCTACTTGCTCCTAATGGGCTTCATCCCTTCAGGAGCACCCAGCAAAGTCTAAAATCCATGAATCGCTGAAGTGCGTGGAGTCCGTCTTGGGTATGAAATATCTGGTCACCTGGAAATTATCATTTTTATGACCTGCTGATAACAAGTAGGGAGAATAGCAATGCCAAGTCATATCCGTATAGGCTTCAGCATAGACATTGAAGTAAAAGTCTCATCCCAATCCACAACGGGTATTTGATGAAAACTCTTTACAACATGTCTAGTCTTATTAGGTTGATACCTTTCCATCTGCACAGATCTCGAAAGATCTACTTGCTTCTAATGGGTTTTACCCCTTCAGGAGCACCCGTAAAGTCCATAATCCATGATTTGCTGGAGTGCGTGGAGTCCATCTTAGATATGAAGTATCTGGCCATCTGGAAACTACCACTTCTGATGACCTACTGATAACTAGTAGGGCCATCATCAGCATGATGCTGACCTCCCTGTCACCATCTACGAGAAAACCGAAGTATCTCTCGGGTGTCTGGGGTCGCCTACTAAAATGAGCGGAGCAGCTAATGGTTTGTCAAGTTCAATTGAATCCTTAAATTCTACTAAATTTTCAGTAACCGTTTATAGTTCTGGAATCACTTCCAATTCTATCACACTCCTACTTGTTTCTTTTGCAAAAAGATTCTTTTTATAAAAAGGTGGCGAGTCAAGAACAATGTAACTATTGATCTTGAAAATGGTAGAAAACAAAATCCTAGCGAATGCTTGGGATAATCCTCAAACGGCTATTACCGAAGCATGCTTTGAGTTTGTCTGGATTCAGTTTTTAAACAAAAACCGGATAACTCCATATCTTAACAATCTCAAGATATGTAACCATTCTATATCCATATAGAATCAAGGCACTAATTTAGATAGAACCAGATCCAAATGTCATGCAACTGTTTCCAGTGCATATCACCTAATGGAAAAAAGTCAATGCAGCATTACTCATCATGGAGCGCACCCACGGATGAGTAACATGGGAGTGAATCAAGTTCTCAATACTATGATGAAATACCTAATATAAGTATCTATATTTTCGATCACTTCGGAGAATTCTGATATTTCCAACATATGGTTCTCTACTTTATTCTTATACTTATAAACTTCTCAAAATCTTTAGAGCTTGCATTACAACGAATGCGTATCTAAAACCAGAGAACTTATAGCTAAACCTGAATGAAGTAAGAGTACCAACCCTTTGTCCCGAAAGACACTGGACAACATACATTTTCATGTATAAGTCCCAAGAGTATACTAACTCAAATTCTGTAGTTTTGTAAATTAAAAACTGTATTTTGGTTGAGAATGTCTTACACCGTTATTCAATGCACCTTAGCTTATCCTCAACTGATAAAGGTAAATGTTTATAACACAATTTTCAAAATGTATATCTCACTTTATAAAATAAAGGTACAAATATTTCATTTAAAAATTTGGTGTATAACAACGGTTATTTGAAACCAAATATTTGCCGTTGGGCAAAATCAAGCGATTTAATCCAATATCACCAATTACAACGAATTCCGATATTGGGGATCAAATCACCCGTTTTCTTATATTCTACTCCTACTCATCATCTGTAATACGATACAGATGTGAAATCCAAATCCGGTAAATACATACCCTAGAGTTAGAATTAATTGGGAAAACGGTTCTCCTTTACAAGTATACAGAAATACTGAAAAATGAAAATGTTTCGAGGGGGTGGCCAGTTATTCCTAGTAATGCCTATTCCATCATCCAGATTCATGACAGTAGTCACAATTTCTTTTGCTTTCACTTCAATCCCTTTATATGTCTCTACATCTTACATTCTACACACCGCACATAAGCTAATTGATTTTCTGTCTTCCCTACCTTTCGGCACCAGCCTGAGGTTTAGAAGAAGACTATCCAGTAAACGCAATAGGTGTACTCTCCTAATACAAGGAGCTCTCACAACCTGAGAGAATGTAAAGAGAAGAGACAACCGAATAATTATATTCAATTTCTTTAGAACCTGTGGTCATCCTCAACTGAAGTAACTTCTTCAAGTTCGCATGTAACTATACAATGGCCGTTTCAAGCGATATGGATCATCGTAGTGATACGAAGTGTTCTGAAAAAATGCAAAGGGTAAAGTAGGAGTAGCAGGAATATATACGGCTTTGTCACGAATCAAGACAACCCAAAACCAAAGGGTGTCAGAAGGTTTGCTTAACTTGGTTCATGAGTTTTTAAGGTTTAAGGTAAGTCATGGGTCGCTGTACCAGAGAGAGAGAAAAGAAATACTCGGCGTGCACTCTATCAAGATTATATTGGTTTTCACTTTATCTAATAAGGATGGCTCCCACTGTTTTCTCGAATTCTCCTTCAAACCCTAAAAGGAGAACTAGTCGGGATCATTTACACTTTACAAGTTCACTGACCGTTTTGCCAAGCCAGTGTTGGTACTCCGAGGAAGGTCCCCCGTAGTTTCGCACAGACCCAGTTAATAACCCCGTTTCCGCAGAGGCGTAAACTCGTTAACACTTTCTAGACACCTAATAGGTTAGCTAATTGTGAAGTGAAAAAATCTCCCGAGCAGTAATACATACTCAACAGTGGGAATCAGGACCCAACTATCATTGTGTGATAATTTTGACGGAAGCCGGCCAAAATTGCCACACTCTAGAAGATATGCGCAAACTTGGCAAGTTTTCCGTATGTTTGAAACCCCCGATATGGTTTTTGCCCCAAGCGTCTTATGACCTTGACGAAGGCCAACAAATCATAAGTCGCAAATCAAGTTCTACCCGTAATTGTTCTGATTAATCTAAACACACCCGTACTCGCCCTTGACGAAGGCCAAGAAGGTTGTACGACTATCCTAAATTAATGCATTTCTATACCGCAGAAAAGTAACACATAACTACCATACACAATGCCTTGACGAAAGCCAACAAACATAGCATGAATACTAGACGCTACCTATCTGAAATGACAGAGGGCTACAGCTGGATTTTGGCGAAAAACTTTTAACATAATGAACTTAATATTGTTGAAGGAACTCGAGTGGATTTGAAATGGAGCGGTTTAAGCTCCGCTTTTTAAAACTAGTAACATAAACTTTTGCTTAAGAGCGAACTCCTAGTGAAGGGATCAAGACTCTTTCCTCATATAATGAGGTGCAGGATATTCCTAACCGAATACCTCTATACAAAGCAAAAGAATACGGCTATGAGTTTTGAAGAAAACCGAGTGGTTTTAAAATTGGTTCCGACAACATCATTTAGGTTTATTTTCCTTGCATTATTTAGATAATGCGTTTCCATCATTTTAAGTTTCCAAGCCACAAAACAAACAACCAAAATAACATGCTATTTATATGCCATCCACATTCGCCACGGGGCCTCGTCATGCACCGTTAGGTTACTTAACTAACAGTAGAGCAGGGGCAGGACTAGCGCGGATGCAAAACATATAGAAATATCTACTAAATATAATATATATATATATATATCAACATCGCAGGCAGATAATAGTCATCACAGGCAGATAAAAATCATCACAAGTATGCGAACAACAATATGGAATAGCGGATAATCTAGGAGCCCCGCGTTTCATTTGAGCCATAAATGAGACGCGACGTTCCCCGGTCGTTTGGATCGCCAGTGCAATAAAGAACCGATACCCCTACAAGTGCGGCAAGTTACTCGTCAATCCCCAAAGTGAGGCAATCTCAATCAACAAAGTGAATAGGTCACCTAGCACTTCACGGAATCCAGTAACTTGAGCACCCCTCCGTGGGTCAAGCTATACCCCCTACGAGTGTGGAGAATAGCTCGCCAATTCTAGAGTAAAGCCCCCCTCTGGTCTCAACGCCATGAGATGCGGGGCCGTTGCCCTCTAGAACCCGGCTATTCGAGCACTCCTCCGCGGGGTAATTCTAGTACAAAAAAGAAAATATATATACAACGGCGATATCGATCTTAACCCGGTCGTGCCCCAATAAAAGAATATACAAACTGGCAGAAACGACAGTCTACATGTCGGACTCACCCCATAATAATGAATATACAAATGAATATGAACTGTACATCTAACATTTCACACAAAGTTATTCATCACGATAATCCATCCATAACATCAGTGCAACACAGAACATCAACTCGAATATCATGTTCGTAAACCCTTCTGATTGTACATATAGCAACCAGTTGGATTATACCGCTCCAGGATATTCACGGTCGTAAAAACTAACAAATGCACTGAAAGCTACGATTTCAAAATTTCAATCGATTAAAAGTTTCCGCATTGACCTCAAATACAAACCAGTACTCAAACAAATCTAGGCCAAAACCAAATATCTCAAAAATCGCATTCCCATAACCTAGAGTACCATAAAAAATTTAGGTCACAACAGCCAAAATTGGACCACGGAACCGCGGCCAAATGGCATGTTCGACGGCGGTTCCACGGCTAAAGTTTGGGCTTATGTGCCCAAAAATTTTCCTGGTCTCTAGTTTTGCCTGCACATAATTTCAAAGCAATCTGAACAATTTTTTGAACAACTTTAAAATTCGAACAGCGGGCAATGAAATGGAAATGTGAATCGTAAAATTCTGTCGATCGAAACCTAAACTAGTGCAAACTAGCTTGTTAAGATTTAAGGAGTGGCTCTAATACCATGTTGGGTTTCGATGCCCTTGCCGCGGAGGCCGCGACCGAGACAGAAGCGAAAACAAAAATTTACACGAACACCAAACACCCGTAAAATCCAGGATACGATCCAAAAACCTAAACTAGCTAACTAGAAATACAAAGGTTGAGAAACTACAATTTTTATCGCGTGTCTACCCAATTATGGAAGACCCCTCCAAGCTCATAGACGCCGGGAATGGGCTTGAAAATCGACCACCCTCGCCGAAAACGATCCACCCGAGAGAAACCGGAAGAAGCTCTAACCGATGGTCCAAACTTGCTAGGTGTGGATGGTCGATGATATAGGAATATTTCACTAAATTTTTCTCTCATATTCTCAAGCTCAGATGAGCAAGAGAAAAAAGAAGGAGAAAATATGAGGATGATGGTTGCTAACACTTGCAACCATGAAGCATGAAGCTCACAGGATGAAGAAAAATCATCAAGTCCAAAAAGAAAAGAGAATGGCTACATATAAGCCACCATGCATCAATAGTGTGTTATAAAGTGATCAACAATAAATGCTAGAACCATATCTCTCTACATGCCTCATGCCACCATACCGCCACCTCATTTTCCCATTTAATTTTCTCAAAAGAAAATCAAATATGAGGTGTCTTTCTTCTATTAGTATTCCCGTATAAATACGGAATACTTCACCCGGTATATGTATCGCTACATATACGTGTATCCATATAAAAATACGGATAGCACCAAAGAGAGAAAATGAATAGTGAACAATGATACTAAAATATATGTATCAAAATACATATATAAATTATTAAATAAAAACCTGATTTAATAATCCAACTTAATCATAAGCCGGCTAGTATTATCAACCGTCCGAATAAAATTCATGTATCCCGTACACGTATTTAATCGGACCCCTGCACGTACCAATGCACGGATTTCTATCGCCTGAACCAAAAAAACCCTCTGTATAGGACTCTAAAGACTCGATAATACGTCGGCAGTGGGTTTAACCATAAACACGTCAGCGGCACTAGCTGTACATAATAGCTACCCAGGTACTTGCCCAAAGGGGGGTCGATAATCAAGTACGTCCTTACCCTACTGAGCCTGAATATGGCAATCTTCATACAATCTGGTCTCTTCGTCAAAGAATATCGCAAATCAGGTTTAGGAGGTGGATAACGTCGGACCCCTACTAACCCGATAAGTCGTGTCTAAATCAAGCTCATCACCAATAGAGATACTACTGATCAACTATCAGTAAATCTCATCCACCGTGGTCACGGATTTCTGGTGATAGCCAACTGAGCACAGTGCGACATCGACTCCTAATACCAGGAGAGACGAGTCCCTGACAATCGAACCCTGCCTCCATATGGCTCGGGGTTGTACCCAACTAAAACATGTATGAACGACTCCTTTGAGCTGTGGTAGGGTAGTAATCAAAATACAGTGGGAACTCACACGAGACAAATGACGATTTCAGGTCAAAGGACTAACCTGTACTCATGCCACCTAAGAACTTCCATCCGACGATAGATATAATACCATCTAGAAGTTCTCGGCGAGTCCGTCCGGTGTACTCACCTCTAGTGAGCACCTGTATACTATCTTAGGTGACACAACACCAATGGCTTGTGAGACCGGCCACCGCCCCTCGTCGAGGTCTAAAAGTGTATACACTAGTCTACTCCGGAATATCGATGTCCAGTCTCGATACTCTCACGACTAGGGACATTTAAGAATGTGCTTATGGACAATCCAGCTCCCAGATATATGATCGTCATCATAATGCTGGTTGTCAAGCAACAATCTTACGGGCTTCATCAATGATGAAGACAAATCAGATAGCATACTATCATCTCGAGTAAGACCGTTATACCTTGCCTACTTGCAATTACAATAATTGGCTTGAGGGCACTATATCCAACACTTTTTATACATAGGTTAACGATGCTGATATAGATCCGTTAGATAGGGCAGTTATCTGTATTTTTTATAGTACATGGTAGTTATCTACCACGGGCTGAAACTACAAGAGAACTGCATTTAAGCCTTTTATAAATTCTAATGTTTTGGTGGGTTATTTTAGATAGTTCAAGACAAAGTTTTGTCAACTTCTCATTACTTACAATTTTGTCTATCATCTCAACTTTTCATATTTATAAATGTACATTAGTTCAAAATTTTCAATAATTACAAGTATGACATCAATTCAAAATCCCAATAGAATTCCCTAAAATACCATGAACTTTCAATGTTTTATATATAAACACCTTTCATTTTCATTAAAATACGACGAGCTTTTGCTATTTTGAAATAAATACCATGAATTTTGTTTATAAAAAGTACCATAAATATCAAGCGTTTTCCATATAAATACCATGAGTTTTGTCCGTTATAATTAAATATCGTTAATTTTCAACGTTTTTCAGATAAATATCATGGACTTTTTCCGTTACAAATAAATAACGTTTACTTTCGTTGTTTTTCAGATAAATACCATGGATTTTCTCTGTTTACAAATAAATAAAATAAACTTTCAGTGTTTTATAAGTTAATAGCACTAGATTTGCATTAAAATACGATGAACATTCCTTTTTCTAGATAAATACCATAGACTTTGTCTGTTATAAAAGATATCAATAAATTTCAATGTTTCTTAGGTAAATACTGTGACTTTTTCCGTTATAAATAAATAACATTAAATTTCAACATTCTGAAATAAATTTCAACGTTTTTCTGATAAATATCATGGGTTTTGTTTTTACAAATAAATACCATTTTCACAGATTATTCTAAAACCCGCCGCATCACGCACGGTTTACCTCTAGTCTTTCTTTCTTTTCTCTTTCTTTACACTATAAGAAAGTAGAGTGAAGACGTGAATCTTTGAGATTTCCTATTTTACCTTTTGATTTTGACCATTTTCTTTTTGCATCAAATTTGGACTATGCTGATATTTTGGAGAATATGGTTTGGTGGTGTTGGCAAACATGTAATGGGAAAAATTTTGGATGCCCAGTTTACCCTTCACATCAAGTATTGTGAAGATTTGGGCTATGTTAGTTAGCTTATGGTTATGCATAAATTTTGAGGACAATTATGATAATTTATGGATTATTGTTTATTAACCATAAACTTTCAAAGTCTTTCCAATAAAATACCATGAACTTTTAAGGTTTTTCAATTAAATACTATGTATCATTGTTTATTAACCACGAAATTTAATTATGGCAAATAAATACTACGAACGTTCATTTTTTCTTCATGGTGTAGAAAATATGTAAAAGAAATGTAGTATAGTGTTAATAAATACCACAAATGTTTAGGTTTTAAAATTTTTGCAAATAAATACCACATCTTTTATCATCGTATGAATTGAAAGTTACAAAAATATAAATAGTAAAATAAAAAAAGAACCTACGATTTTGTCTATTTTTGCATTCAAAAAAGTTTTTGGTGTTTAGTTCTACGATATTTATCTAAATAATACTAAGATAAATATTTGATGAAATTTAATATGATTTTCTAAAATTCTCAGGCATCCGTTTACCCCTAGTTTTCCTATAAAATCCAAGTTTTATAATTAGGATGTTGAGTGAGAGTGAGGGATGAGTAGAATTATTAAAATTTTCAGCCTTTTGCTACTAAATTAGTATATTATAAAGATGGGATTAGTTATTGCCACGTGTAATGGGCCTCAAACCCTAGTTTATTTGCTTAGTGGGCCAAAATGTATCATCAAAAGAAACGAGGCCATAGCTGTTTGCCACCCATTTGACTTTTGGAGTTAATTTGACTTCTCTTTTATTTGCTCGGCCTCTGAGTTATCTAGGGTTTGAGTTTTCTAAGAGCGAAGCCCCAATTTCGTCGCTTTGATTGCGATTTTCTCCAGGTTCGTGATCAATCCTTAACAATTTTGAATTTTTTTAGTCTTACTTCAATCGAGTTCTTGAATTACTGTTGCGATCTGTAGAGAACCCTAGATCTTAACTTTTGTTCGATTTTTTTATGAATTAGGTTTGTATTTGATTCTAGAAACTAAAAGAAAGGTTTGATTTTTATCTGTCGAATACTTAGGATTCTCAACGATCGTGGAAAACCCTAGATTTGAGACACTTTTCGATTCTTTTTCACTGCTTTTCTAGATGAAAGTTAGGGTTTTTATTTTTGATATTTAGACTTCTGAAATTTTTAATTCTTGATGAGTGATTAAGATCAATAGACACCTATTTTTGTGGTGGTTTTGTGTTATTATATTGGATGCTGATGTGAAAATAAATGGTTCTATCATCCTAATAATTATAGATTTGTTTTTTTTTTCTCTTTTGAGAAATTCACATTTTATTTGTAGTGTCTTTATTATTGCAGCTGGCCTCAAGGTTTTAGTTGTACAAAATCAACAAAATAATGTACTTTTCTTGGCATCCATATTCCCTTAGTGAGAGGTGTTGAGGGGCCAAGTCGTTGTAGACTTAACGGTAGCTATAAACAGCTTATAAATTAAAATTCTGAAACTTTATTTCGGCGCAAAAAAATAAAAATTACAATAGTAATGATCAGTCATCATTCTTGTCTTTCACATTGAATTTCCTAGTTTTCTGATTATATCTTGTGATCTTATTATTCTTCGTCTTTTGATTTGATGAAGAGCTCCGCTTGATGAACAGTCCAAACAATGAATTAACTGGTTGGAAAAACACAATAAAGTAAGCAAACAAACCTAGTAACATTAGGAAGTTTTGGCTCAGTTACAAGAAACTCTAATGTAATCATTGTAACAAAGTCGTGAACCCTACTTATGAGAACATATAAGATTGCTAAAAGTCCAAATTTAACATTGGGCTGGACCATTGCAGCAAGTTTCTGTAATTTATTACCTATCTAAGCCCAACTAGCTGACTTGTACTCATAAAGATTTAAGCCATGTTTTCTAATTGGTCTGAAATTTTATATCTTGCAAGCCTATTCAATCATGGCCATTATAACAAAAATTATCTCTATATAATGTTCCTACTTTAGAGTACATCAGAACTCATATTTTTATAAAATGTAATGCTCATGGGTTGGACCATTACAAAAATTACTGTAGTGATCGTTTCATTTTACAGCTAACTAATGAGGAGGCACAGTCCAGCTTATTATAGCCCACCACGAAGGGGATATGGCGGCAGAGAAAGAAGTCCACCAAGGAGGAAGCATGGTGGCGGGCGCAGGGAAACTGGCCGGAGCCTTTTGGTCAGGAACATTCCCTTGAATTGCAGGTAATGATTCTTCCCTCAATGTGTTTTTTATTTGTTTTGCTTGTTAGATGTAAGGGTGGGTGCTTTTAGAATTACTCAAATTAATTATTTGTAAAGATGAAATTTTGTTTTCTTGCCTTCAGGCCTGATGACCTTCGCATTCAGTTTGAAAGATTTGGGCGCGTAAGGGATGTTTATTTGCCGAAGGACTACTACTCAGGGTGTGTAGAACCTCAAATTACTCTTTTGATGATGAGTTTTGACATGATCAAAGAAATGAATGTTCCTTTGCCGTTTCCCATGCCATGTCTTGGTTATTAATTTATAATACTGGTTCGAAGACCATGCTTGCTTTGTGAAATTTCTGGAACCAGTGTATGCTTATGTAGGTATATATAGAATGGGACTTGTCACTTACCAGACATTACACAGTGATTTGTTATTACCAAAAATTTATATCAGACTCATTAAGACCTAGGAAAAAGTTGTATAATATCTGGAAACTGAGGACTTTGCAAGAAGGGAGACATCGGAGCGCTGTGTGCACTTTGCCTTCTTATCTGATCTTTTTTTTAAAAAAAAATGAAAGCAACCTATCAGATTTTATTTTACTTCGGTAGAGGAAGTGAGAATTAGGTTAATCTAATGTTAGCTCACCTGGATTGTTCCTCAATTTTTCAATTTTCTTTTGTGTGGTGGATCAACTGCGACATTCTTTGGGGTCTCCTTTGTGAATCCTTTTTTGGTATAGTGATTTACGAAGGGCTAATCCTGAGGAATGGTTTTTAAGAACATTCTGTAAGAGATTAATTCTGTATGTTTGACAAAGTTTTAATGACGGTTGACTGCTAAATGCAGTCTTCCTTTATATGGATGTCACTATCTGTCAATCAGGCGAACCTCGTTAAATTATAAAGAACAACAACTTAATAATCTTTGTTTATGCATTTTCTTGCTTCTTTCTTGGATTCATGGATTCATGTCCTGATTCCATCATAAGAATTTTCCTTTGAAAATTTTCTTTTTTTGTTATCATACTCTTCTTTTTTGCTTCTGCAGTGAGTTACTGTTTGAAATGGTTTTCAGGGATGTACTGCATTGAAGTAATACAAGCTTTGCATTTTATGAAGTTCACTCGTTACAATTGCCTAACTTATTCATTGGGTTGAGGGTGTAGTTTCTTGTTCAAAAGAAGCAGTTTCCTTTGAAGGAGCGTCTGAAATCAATATCAATATGACGTTGTTGAAGATCAAGTTAAGATGATGACCAATTTAAATGGATTGCATTAAAGTTTGGAGCAAAGTTTATATCAAGCTTCAAGTAGTTTCAATCTTTTGAAGATTTGAAGATATTTGCACTTCATGAAGTTGCTGTAACATATTTAAGTGTAGAAGAGAGGTCCAGGCATTAGAGCGTGGAATCCTAGATGCTTTTTTATGATACTTGAGTGTCTTTTTTTGAGGGAAGCAATAGTAAGTCAATGTCTTTGCACCATGAAGATCTTAATTAGGAAGGCATATTTAATGATGACAAGTGGTGACGGTAAACTTAGCGAGCAATATTTTTTCCCCATCCTCGTATGTTTGGCTCTATATTGGCACTGGCCATGATTTGCTTATTAAGCCTCAAATTCAAATTGCAGCGATCCCCGAGGTTTTGCATTCGTAGAGTTTGTTGACGGTTATGATGCTGCCGAGGCTCAGTACCACATGAATCACCAGCGTTTTGGAGGCAGGGAGATAACTGTGGTGGTTGCTTCTGAGACAAGGAAAAGACCCGACGATATGCGCCACAGAGCAAGAATTGGGTATTTAACATATTTTTCATTTCTTTTTTCTTTTGTTGATTCCGCTGTTACAATTTGATGTTTAATTCTATACGTGCTTTCTTGTTAATACTCTTTGCAGTGAACCTTCTCGCCACGATGGACGTCGTTCTTCTGGATATGGTATAGTTTTCGACATGTTATTATAAAACATTAATAGTTTTAGCAATTTGTATTTGATATCTTTTCGTGGATAAAATACTTCCAAAAATTTAGCATGCCTTTTTTTTGAGTAGTTTGTTAATACTCTACCTGTGGTTTGACGAGGAATAATTCATGGAAACGAGAAACAAAATTTGATTAATAGTTTCCCGTCTAAGATGCTACAAAAATGCTAGCAGCATGCTATATATTTGCAGAGTTTTTTTTATTAGTTATATGTAATGCTTAAGCCCTTGTTTATTAGTAGAGGAAAAGGTATTCTAAAATAAAATTTCCTGAATGCATCTTCATGCTATCAGTATTTATAATATGATTTCCATGCATTTGAAGGATCATACTTGCTCACAAGTAGAAATATGAGTTACTCTACTTCCTGAATGCATCTTCATACTATCTTCATCTATAACATGTCAATGTATTTGGAAGCTCTTTCACAATTTAGTGCTTTGTTTATTTATTTTTGTTAATTGTATACTGAGATTTAGCATCTTATTCTCATAACAGCCAGTTTCCCCTCATTATTTTGTATGTGATACTGAAAGATATACACCTTAATTAGGTTTTTTATTCATATATTTTTAAGTTTTCCATGTCTGATTATCGATATGGATGGCATACATACCTGATTCTATAAGGAGTCATGGTTATGGCACTTATTTTTATCGAGAACATGTGCCCTACTGCCAACCGTTCCTCTTTTTCTTTTCTTTTTTGAAATTCTACAGCCTCGGTTTCAATGTGCTAACGTGTCTAGGTGATTTTTATCATTCTCCTATTCTCATACCTTAGTCTGTTTTTATGATGGATGTTTACAGGGCGTTCACGTTCTCGCTCAAGATCACGCTCACGTTCACCTTACTATCAGCCTGCTTCTAGAACCAGGCAGGCATCTAGGTTCGTTCTCAAAGCTATTGATGTTATTGATTATTAGGATTTAATTGTGGTTGGAGCTCTGTCTAATATAATACTATTATGCAAAACCCTTGGGGGTTTGGCATTTTGTGATTTTAATTTGTATTCACATGCATCTCTTTGAATGCCTGCAATCTTCTACTTTGATGCCTTGTGGCATTCTACGCCAAATTCATACCTGCCAACGACTATTTTGTTGTCATGCGGCATTATATACAATCATTAAGTTGATGGGAGGAAAAGGTTTTTACTATCTTTTGATACAAGTCCTTCTAAATTTCTAAACGTGCAATAGAATAATTTATTGAAAAATGTTCTTTTTACTTTTGTGTTCTTTTTTTTTTAATGCTAAACTTTTATAACTCGAACCAGCAATCTCTCACTTGGGAGGAGAAAGTTTTAAATGAAATTTTAGTTTTAAGTCATTTTGCAAAACAAAAAAACTTTTTGATTTTTGTATTTTTGCAAAATAAACTTAAAACAGTAAATTTTTATTTTTAAAAAATTAAAAATTAAAATTAAAATTAAAATTGCCCTAAAGATAATTAACCTTAACAATTTTGTTGCATGTGCCAGAAAGTAATCAATTTATCCTTTCAAAAAAAGTCGGTTTATAATCAGCAAAACTTTCTGCGGCCAGTTCGATACTTATTTGCTCTTTCATGTACCCTTTTAGGTCATATTCTCCACCGCCTAGACGGCAAGGTGATTACTCTGTATCCCCGAGAAGGCATTCAGACCGAAGGTCCCCAAGGGATTATCCAGAAGACCGTGGTGAGGACTATCATCGCAAATCACGGTCTCCAGGGTACAGTGGTGATAACCAAAATCGAACTGACAATGATCATGCTGTGTAAGTTTCTGTGGATTCCTTTCATTTCATTTTATTAACTCTTTTCCTCCCCTTTAAAATTTGTTCTTACCATGAGAACTACATGGCGGAATCAGTTATGGGGCCGGGCTAATATGACCTTTAGGAGAATTCCAATGTTAATTTTCCATTTTATATTATTTTAAATTCCTGTGACATGAATTAAAGAAGACAAACGACAAATACTAAATAGTTAAGTTCATGATTTCTTAGCAAAGATATTGATCTTGAATGTCTGATGTCTGTCTGGGTAACGACAGTCTAGACTCTAGAGTCTAGATGGATATTATAATATAGAGCATCTTTTTTTCTTCTTGAAACTCTTAGGTACAGTCTTTCACTTAAGTACATTCACAAGTACTGTATACCATCTTTTCTTCACTTTACTTTTTTTTATTGAAGAAATCTTTCTTCGCAGTACTTGAGAAAATTCTGTATTTGACCTATATTGTAGACAATACTATCTATAATTGAGGCAGGTATAACCTATATTTAATCAAAGGTTATTGTAGATCATAGATGTACACGCATGAACTGTTGTTAGCTCAACAATTATACACCTGTTTTTTTTGTTGTGGGGGGGTTAACTTTTTTGGCTTTTGAATTATGAGATAACTAGTCATTTGCTAGTGCTGGTTAAGTTTATTTAGTATAGCTAAATTCATTGCACATATTAAGAGTACTAGTTATATGAAGAATTATATGGGACTGTGGTCTCAAGACCACCCTGGGTGGGTCCCATCTCAACTCAACCTCAGTAAAACCATCCACCCCTAGTATTTCCCTTTCGGCGCTGCAATCAACCGCAGCCACCCTTAGAAAAATAGCTAAATTCTTTGGCACATACAAGGCAGGTCTTTTAGCTTTGAAGGTTTAAATGAATATGTTTCTACTGCTCTCATCATTACCCAAGACTTAAAAATATTTTCCTATAGCAAACTTATTAATTAATCCTTCTTTTAGCTTTCTTCCCTATTCGAGGAGAATATGGAGGATGCTATCTGGTCCCTTGGGATTATGTCAAGCCTTCCTTTTGTGATGGTCTTACCGATTACCAAAATCTTTCATGAAGTTTTGCTTTAGAATTTCGCTTTTGTGAACCGACAGCGATTCTTATGCTGAAGGCTCAAGTGGCTTAATCTATTGTAATTCTTTGGCAATATCTGTGTTATACGTGGTGCTTATAATGGTGATTAATTTGCAGTAAGGAGGTCTATGACGATGAAAGAAGGCGCTCTCGCTCGAGATCACCAAGGCGTGCATCGCGCTCACCATCTGGTTCGCGGTCAAGATCCGCTGACGTGTCTCCTGGACGCAGCAGATAGAGAGGATGCATGCCCTTTTTTAGGGGTTTGAACCTTTGTTGTGTACTTTTTAAAATATATGAGTGGTCTACAAGACTTGTTTTCTAGGTTTCCGCAGTACTTTCGTGCATTGTGTATTTGAGTTTCTAGAATCCTATGGGGTGCATCTCAGAACAAAGTGTTTATTCGTGCTATAATATTAATATTGCAGCTGCAGCCTTTGGTCCATGGTTTTGTCATAATTATTATTTGCTAGACTTGACGTTATGCGAGGCCATCATTCTCAAATGTTTGTATTGAAGTATCATACCTATTTGCTGTGTATTTTCACTTTGGTGCAGAGAAATCGATGCTTTTCTGTTGAGAGACACGAGTTGAATAGAAGTAGGCTTTTATGATTACAAGCCAGCGCCTAATAACAAAAAGATCAAGAAACAATCAATACATTTCCTCATTAAGTAGATTAAAGATCAAGAAACATTCAGTACATTTCCGCAAAAAGTAGATTGTGCATTTAGAACTGTTTGTTGCAAGGCTGTATGATACGAGTGCTCTGCCGTTACTGTTTTGAAATGTAAAGTTGATCTGAATTTCCACGACGTTCAAGCCAGCAATTACCAACTTCGTTGTTGTTCCGGTGTAAAAGATAATGGAACTTCCTTTCTGAAAAGCCCCTTCTCATCTGAAGGTAGCAAATGGTGTTCAACCTTGATACTAATTTTACCTTTCTCGGGGAAGATTTCTTATGCAACTCTTTGTGCTGCTTTCTGTAATAACAGTCCTGATGAAGTGCGTTCGGCAAGCGTTGAGAAAGGGGAAGATTACAACTTACCCAATTTCCCATTTCATGTCTGATTATTCTTTATCAGCTTCATCAATCAAGTTTCAGCCATTTTCAATGCTACGGAGTCTAAGATTCTTTCAGAGGTCCCGAACGGAAGAAAACGGCAATGAAGGCCCTTGGGAAAAGAAATAGCTCTTTCGTTTTCAAATCCAGCTAGGGTATATACCCATTTGAAGATATACCCATTTGATGCCAACTGTTCGCTTTCCTGAAGAGCATGGATATATACCCATTTAAAGATATACCCATCTGATGCCAACTGTTCGCTTTCCAGAAGAACATTCAAGCATTGTTCTGATTCAAGGCTTCCATCTCTTCCTCAATGGCCGCCTTTCTTTTAGGACGAGAACGCTTCATCAAGGCGGTTTTCTATGATGAAATGGTTAAGATAAAAGCCAATTAAGAGGATTACAATGCTTGATAGGGAAACGAAATGGTGTTCATAGGGTAGTTAGTAGAAATACGGATAATTAGTAGAAGTACAAAAGTAAACAAGTTTTGCACACGGTTCCATCATACAACCAATTGTAGCACACTCAAGCTCAGTATTCAACATCTTTCCAGATTATAAAACTTGTCGGTCAAAAATAGACTTAGAATAGGGAAGCATTTAAGGCAGAGAAGTGCAAATTCCAGTGCCTAACTGAAGAAAATAGCTAAACACCAATCCATTGGCATTGTTTATTACAAGCAAACATTGACATAACTCTTCTAACTGGCTTCCTCAATAACTATAATTTAACTAAGGAAATATGACGCGAGGCTGTATTGCCGACACTACAATGAAACTAAATTCAAGATTTCAGATTCCATCTGCCTCTATCCTCATCAAGCTTGGGTAAAAAAGGTGGAATTCCTTTGGTGATTTATTCGCCGGATTTAGAACTGATAGCTCTCTTGGCAAAGGAAGGCAAGCAAAAAGCAGCGGAATGAATCTGAGGAAGAACACAACTGATGTGAGTAAAGAGTGGGACACTGATAAAAACCCAAATAACTAATCAATAGGCAAAACAATACCTCTGGATTGTAAAATTTGAGGGGGCCTTTCGATTTAACGGAGTTCTCATCAATGTTATAAACAGGGTGCTGAAAGTCGACTGGAGGCCCCTCGGTCGAGCAAAGCATGAAACCGATCACTCCACTGCATTAATCCAACAGAAATAACGTGGTCAAAAGATACCTCTTCAATAGATTAGATAAATTGTGCAACCCCCTCTTTTGGGGTATACCACCCTAACTTTTTAAAGTAGCATTTTACTCCCATCGTCAGTAGACTTTAGTAGGCAATTTTGATGAAAAAGTGGGAGAAAAATAGGGTATCCAAGGGTTTTGAAAACTTAGATATTTCTTTATTTTACACCCAAAACCTACTAATTCCATATTAATCCCCAAAACATGAAAATTCATATTCCACCCCAATTCCTTCAAGTTATCCAAGTAAAATACTTTGGTTAATTTTAGAGGATCATAAGGGTTTATTCTGTCAATTAGCAGTTTACCACTTAAAAGTTAACAAAAATAGCCCTCAAAGGTCATCTTCAATCTACCCTCCTCATCTAAATTATCGATGTGGGAATGAGGGGTTTTCCCTGTAACATAGAAGGAAGTTAGGTTTTTTTTCCCTTCTAAAAAGTTCACATGCTCTCCTCTTTTGCTTTAATAGAGAAATTTGCCAGTGATTATGAGTGAAAGACTTAAGGGGTCTAGAGAAAACACTTTTATACCTAGGGTAAGTTGGTACAGTGGTCCATGCGTAGTTTACTGAACCTTTGAAGACCTGACGACACACAGAGACAATGTCTTCTATAATGTGCATATGCAGCCATATGCTCTCTGCTTGAGTGCACACGACGCCACCTGGACGCAAAGCTCTCGCAACTGATTCAAAGAAGGGCTTTTCAAAAAGTTCTTGAGCTGGACCTGATTGAACCACCAAAAAGGGTAAATATCTTTCTTGTTTTTATGATGATGATGTGACTAGGCCTAATTTCACAAAGCTATCAAAAACTATACTAATTTTCACTAAACCACCATACACCTTGTAAGAACATGTTTTTTTACTGAACTACCACAATAACGTTTAATAGATTCTATTAATGCCAATGTTAGTTTGGTAAAATGAAACTTAATTTACTGAAAATCAGGTATGTTTGGTACAATTTTATTTAGTTGTGATTTATGAAGTTTTTGGTAGTTTAGTGATAAAGAGGTATAGATTTTGGTACCTCAGTGAAAATTAAGCCTTATAATCATGATCATCTTATCAAAGAGGTATTATTAGAAATCAACAAAAAGAGCAACATGATTAAAAGGAAGATTTACCTATCGGATCAGAGGAATCAACTATAATAGCATCATAAGTGCCCTCTGGCATATTCTTTAGGAATGCAACACCTGCAAGATCAAAAGTTAATAAGTGGCATGCCCAGGAAGAAAACTTTATGGACTTCCGTGCTCAATAAGGGTGTGCTTGGTTGTTTGTTTAGTAAGAATGCATTCTAACTAATAATTCACAAAGCATGCTTTTGTTTGGATGTAGTTGTAGGGTCATCAAAACTATTTTTTGCCCCCTGCATTCCAATGGCTGTAGCTGGAAAAATGTTAAAATCAAACACAGTTCCAACTACACATTTTCTGACTCATTGTAGGACGAAATGTCACAAATGACTCCTAAGGGTGCAAGAGTTGGTAGAGGATGTGAATTGTAACAAGGTCACAAGTTCAAGGAATGCACTCAAACACAAAGAGGAGAGGAGATCAGCCAATTTGTTCAAGAAGTGTTTGGGTCTCACATAAGTACTTCCTTGTAATAAAAGGAAATGTTGCATTGTTACTGCTATGAATTTTACATTCAGCAATCTAATAATTAAGGAGCAGACTTGCAAGTAAGACTATTAGGATCATCCAGTTAACAATAAAAGGTACAAGGAAAAGAAAGGGTATTTTTTTTCCTTACCATCACCAACATGCAGGTTCACACGCGGATCCTCATAGCCAACAGCCAACTCAGAGAAGAATTGCTTTGAGACCTGAAGGTGCAAGGACGAAAATAAGGATGATAAATTAGTAAAGATTTTAGGAATGCCAAGGGAAAAAATTAGATGCATCATATAGTTTTGGGGATGTTATGAGGGGGGGCGGGGATAGTAATAGACATCATAAGCTACCTCAGCAGCAAGGTAGACATGAACAAATGGCTGTTCAGATATAACAACAACAACAACTGAGCCTTTTATCCCAAGCATATGGGGTAGGCTACATGAACCAACATGAGAATCACGGGTCCAACACATGAATCCTCCGCCTCCACTCACTCCTATTGAACAATATACTTTCATTGAGGCCTTTAGCAACCATATCTTTTCGTATCATCTCCATCCATGTTTTTTCGGTCTCCCTTTCGCACTTTTGATATTGCCTATGTCGATAGTATCCATTCATCGAACCGGTGCTTCCATAGGTCTGCGTCGCACATGATCAAACCATCTTAGCCGGTTTTCCCGCATCTTCTCCACCACGGGTGCTACACAAACTTTTACACGAATATCCTCATTTCGCACCTTATCTTTTTAGTGTTACCACACATCCAACGCAGCATGCGCATCTCTGCCGCGTGCATCTTCTGTGTATGATGCTTCTTAGGAGCCCAGCATTCTCTACCATATAACATAGTCACATAATTCGCGAATTATTCGCCGAATTCGTGAATAATTAGCCGAATTCGCGAATAATTAGCGAATTTTTGATTAGCCGAATTGATCGGCGGGCCGAATAATTCGCGAATTATTAACGAATAATTCGCGAATTATTCCCGAATTATGTGAAAAAACAGCGAATAATTCAAAAACAGCAAATAATTCACAAAATCAAAACCTAACGTCTCATATATTAATTTCTTGCTCGAAATCCTTTCCGAACACTTCCCGAATTTTTCCCGAATACCTGCCGATTTTTTCCGAATAGTTCTCCGAAACCGAATTTTCGATCTCGCCGAATTATACCTGAACGACGAATTTGTGACTGTCATATAATAAGACAGGCCGAAGAGCGTTCCGATAAAACTTCTCTTTCAATCTTAACGGAAAGTTACGATCACACAAAATCCCTATTGCACTCTTCCATTTCAACAAACCAGCTTGGATCCTCTGATTAATATCACTATCGATATGCCCATCCTTTTGGATGATGAAACCTAGATATCTAAACTGATCGCTCGATGATCTCTTGTCCTTTCAGTGTTGTACCAATGTGGTTTCGACTTCTCTGTTTGCTAAATTTACAATGCATATATGATATCTTAGACCTGCTCAATCTGAACCCTGAAATTCCAACGTTTGCCTCCGTAACTCCAATTTGGCATTAACCCATATTTTCATCTCATTAACGAGAACAATATCATCAGCGAATAGCATATACCAAAGTATCTCACATTGGATAGTTCTAGTAAGCTCGTCCATCACAATGGTAAACAGGAATGGACTTAATTCATATCCTTGATGTAAGCTAATTGTAATCGGAAAATCACTCGTTAGGCCGCCGCAAGTTCTGACATTTATCACTACTCCTTCGTACATATCCTTGATTATGTCAATGTACTTGACGGGACCCCCTTTTTCATCATTGTCCCCCATAATATCTCTCTAGGTATCTTATCGTGCTTTTCTAAATCAATAAATATCATATGCAAATCTTTTCTCCTCTTTCGAAAATGCTCGACAATTTTACGAAGCAAATGAATAGCCCCTGTCATCGATCATCCAGGCATGAACCCAAACTGATTCTCTGTTATCTTAACATCCTTCCTTAGTCTGTGTTCAATCACTCTCCCCCAAAGCTTCATGGTATGACACCGAAGTTTTATTCCACGATAGTTTGAGCAACTTTGAATGCCACCATTGTTTTTGTTGATAGGTATAAGTGTACTTTTTCTCCACTCTTTTGACATCTTTTTGGTCCGTCTAATCTTATTAAACAGATCGGTCAGCCATCTAACATCTATTTCTCTTAAGTATCTCCAAATCTCGATAGGAATCCCGTCTGGACCAACCTCTTTTCTTGATCCCATTCTCTTCAAAGCCTCTTTAACCTCTGGTATTCTTATTTTACGCATGAAATCACGGTTTATATCTTAAGATTGAATGACAAGTATATCCAAATTCTTAGTAAAGCTCTCATTGAACAAATGACTGTTCATATCTATTACTAAAATCATATATTTTGAAACATTAAAACTGAGAGATTTGCTATTCAATTTTGCACCAGTAAGAAAAAAAGAGATTCATAAGACTTACTGTAGACCATGAACATGGATGTACCAAGGCTTCTAATAATATCGTATTACTTCGACCTATTACTAAGACATGCCCTAGAGCAGCATCCAAATAGAAATTTAAACACATGAAAAGGCAAGGGAAGTGTAAACTACATAATCCAACTACTAATTGAATTCGAAATATCCTTAATATGAAAAAGGATTTTGCTGTTGAAATTGATTCGGACAATAGAATAGTTCCCCTTCTTAAATCTTTCTCCAGATACATACCTGAATCTTAACATGAATATCGGATAGAATCTAGATATCCATTTTCCCTATTAAATATGCGCGCGCGCAGAGAGAGAGAGAGAGAGAGAGAGAGTTATACATCACAATTTTTTTTATTTTTTGCGTCTTGGTCAACTCTTAGGAATCTCATTTCAAGAATGTAATAATGGTCAGAACTTATGAGTAATTTAATAACATCTTTTTGCATTCAACCACGATCAATTTAATTGATCATGATCTATTAGTGATGGACATAACAACACTATAGAAAGGCACCTAAGCAAAAGTTACAGAATTTTTATAGCAAATAGAACATAAAGGGCAACCTTTTTGGAAGATATCTATGATCACAGTATTCTAAATTCATGATAATCCGAATTCAAGCATCTTCCATCTCATCCCTTTGAGACAACTTAACTCATTTCGTTTATCTATTTGTGGTTAGCTTCACCATTTCTAATTTTATCTGGATAACAATCCGTTTGGACTGTGGAAATAAAGGGACTACAAGATAGCTGAAGCAGCATGCAATGGAAACAAGAACAGTTTAATTTACTCACATCTACAACCATTTTATCGATTTCACATATATCAATTTGTTCCACAGAAGAATAACGTGAAACTTCACGCAAAACACCACCATCACCACCTCCAATAACCAAGACCTGATAAAGTGAAGCTGTGTTAGTCAAAAAGATATAAAGTTATCTTAATAAACTTACATGAAAAAGCGGCAAACAAGTTTCCAAAAAGTGGAGTAAAGTTTGTGAAGGAATGTACCAGCCAATTACCTAAAACAGAAAATTCTGCTACATTAAATCTATTATTAGAAACAAGGTGATCAAATTGGATAGGTAGCATTCAGAAAATTTAATAAACTAAAGCTATCAACCTTGAATAACAGAATTTCCCAATTAAAGTCATTGTCTAAGCCTTTGTCCTATATAATGGGATCAATTATGAAGCAAAAGCTTCCCAAGGATTTGATAACGTACAACCGGCTGCACATCTGGCATTGACCCTCTCATAATTAGTGTCAAATCCCTGGATTAGGATACTATAACAAGAGAGGAGTTGTCATAATCTAACCAGCAAATATGCATCCTCCTTCTTCCAGATTACAGACATCTAGACGAAGGAAAATGATGATATATTCACTGAAGGAAATTAGGTTCAAATTCAGGGCACAGATAAAGCCAAGAGCGAAATACAACATATTAAAATGACTCTTTTAAGATGATTAAGATACAGACAATAATGTTTTTTTATTAATATTATACGTGGAATGATTTCTCCACCATCAAAAAATCTAGAAAAACAATAATCAAATACATTTTATCACTAACTAAAAAAATAACACAGATGCTTGTAGGAGTCAGTGACTAACCTTCTTAGGATTTGGGATGGAGCAAAGGGGAAGGTGTGCTATCATTTCTTGGTATGCACACTCATCCCTCTCTGTCACTTGAATGACTCCATCCAAGACAAGAACCTTTCCATACGTCGATGACTGAAACAAAATAATGCAAATATGTTGTAACAAGCATACACAGACTTTGCTTATGCAAGAATTTTAGGGTACTTCATGATATCTCAGTGAAAAGGTACCTGAAATACCATCACATTTTGATAGTCAGATTTTCCTTGGAATAGAACCTTTTCTACCTTCAAGGAATGAGCTTCACCTATAATACGACAAAAAAAAGGGTTTATTTCAGGATGCTCTTATTTGTTGTATTCAAATGACACAGATTTTTCATGACTCGTGGGTTTAGAAACATATAAAAGCACATGAACAGGTGATTTCAAAAAAAATTGTAACAAACTAAAATGGAAAGACGACACTTGCACAAAAGTACTCCAACTTTACATGCTATTTTGGGCATATTAGCTTAGTCTAGCTACCATAAGGAGATTACCGTATGGAATAAGGTTACGGAAACCTGGTGGAGGTTATGTATACAACATTCAATTATCACTTGATGATGCTTTGAATTTGCGAAGGTCAACATATAATGTCCCCCACTTGGGTGGTGGGCTCTCTTCAATTCAAGGGGAGACATGGAACGGTAAGGAGTTATAACAGAGCTATGCACCTCCAATTGGAATGAAATGTAAATCTTTAATAGGACTATGTCTGAAAATGTTTGATTCGAACAAATGGAGGTGAACAGACAACGAAATGGTTAATAAACTGTCCAGGGTCTGTGATATTGAGATGTTCATTGACTATGTATTCCATTGGATTCTAGTGAGTGGATAGAAAATGGAAGACTGCAGGAATTAAAAAATAAAATGTAAATCTCCAATTTGGACTAAACCCTTGTCCTGCTAGGATAATAATCTAGTGAATTCTCACTCTGATTTTTTTATATATTTAGAATGGCTTCCGAACAATAGGAAAATAACTTGTGTCACAGAAAAATTTCTACAGGCCCGTTAAAGGCAAAACCCAGTAAGGCTATAGGAACCGTGTTCTCGTTTTTTTTTTATTCTCTTTGATGTTCATTCAATTTTGTTGATAGGGTAATTATTGGTCAAGAAATGTCCAGCTTTTCTTTTATTTAGGTTTTTTTTTTGGGGGGGGGGGGCGGGGGCGGGGGCGGGGGGGAGGTGAGCACGTCTGAAATAACAATGTTGAGATGGATGAGTGCAGCATGGAAAAAGATAGGATGGGTAAAACCCTCTTAAAAAACATGGCTTTCAGTTGAGGATAAAATTTGGGAGAATTTATAGAGATGATTTTGCATGTGCCGCAGAGACCGGTTAATGCCCTAATAATTTTGAATGATGTGGTTGTAATTGATGAAGCGCAAGGACTTACAGTAAACCTAAACAAAGAACAATTGATGCATTATAAATGATATGTCATTTAGCTTAAGAGAAGACGAGGCCGCAAAGAGGGCGACACGATTTTTTTCCCACCCCTTTTATGCAGCAGACAACAAGGGTTTAGGATAAAAGCTTAGGTGGTGCTAGTTCTTCCTTCGACAAACGAGCAGAAAAGAAGAATGACCTACGAATATACATAAAACCGACTAAAGTCGTTGAATTTCTTACTTTCTCTATTACAAAAATTTGACATAAAAAACTTATTTTAAAAAATCCCCTAAACACTAACAAAATCTAAGGATAACCACATGGGCATCTGAAAAGCACAAAATTCATGTTATTTAAGCTGTTGCTCTTTATGAAGTAATAATATATATATAATTCTCACTCCCAACTATAAATATACAGTCTTGCTAAAAATAAAAGGAAATTCTAAGCATAATCACGCGCAAAACCACACCCTCAACCAAATCCATACATAAAGAACTAAGCCAATACTAATCTTTCGCTAAATTCCATTAGAAGCGTACTTAAAATCGTTTATTTTCCTCTTTTTTCTAGAAAGCGAACAAATTGCATCACTCGTCTGTGCTTTTTTCCATCAAAATGAAATATTTAACTAAAGTTTCGGTTACTCCTCTTGATTAGTACCAAATTCCAAACCAAATAAACTAAATATTCACATAAATGTGTGTGAATGAACAATGATCATCAATCAAAAACGAGAGAGAGAGAGAGACCTGGCCACATAGGGCTCATCTCAGAGAACCATCCAGGGATGATCGCAGATATGCCATTGCCATTGCCTTCGCCTTCGCCTTCGCCCTCTCGCGGCCTCTTCGTTTGCCCCTCTGCTTCCATCGCTCCTCCCAAAAAAGCTGAGATTTTTAGGGTTTTGGGGGGGGCGCATTTTAAATAGAGGCGAGAAAAGGGATGGGGAAGTGGGCCTCCTTTTCTTTAAAAAAGGGGCCGACATTTAAATTGGGTGGCGAATTTTGAAAGTGTGATGATAATGAGTACTTGGGATTGATTCCTGATAATGAGTTGATCATTTTTCTTATCTGCATGGGTTCGATTCGATTCATTATCACGCATGACTGGGACATTGTACTGCTTGATGATAAACTCCTGATATGAGTTATGAGTTGTGTTGTGCGAGTTGAGTTTTCTAAACCTCCTAAAGCCAGCAAACTACAATCATCTAAACTCCAATCGGAGTTGCCCGACAAAAATGCTTGTTGTATCAGCGGTTCTGCTACAACCGGACTGAACAAAATGGTTTTACAATAACAAAAAGTTCATACAACAAGCATATGAATCGTTTTCTTCATTTCTGTTTTATTAAAGAACTCCACCTTAAATATCAATGCCATTGTTTTGCATGTGTGGGTGTACATGTATATGAAAATAAAAGTTTGATGTTGATATCTTCATCATCATAACTAAAAATCTATTATCTTAACTAAAAGTTATTAAAAATCTTTTCAAATATTTTGATTATAATGTTGATATATACATACGTGCATCACACGTCCAACATATCGACCGTGTATACCATCTTAGAATTAAGATTTTTGTTTTTGATGATTTTCTAATTAATCATGTGGCGTAAATTTTCCATCCTGCGTATATTACAATGGTAGAGAACCAGAGATATGATTCCTCTCTCATGGCTGGAAAAGCAAACTATAGAGATCTCGGGGCCTTTCATAGCACAGTCTCCTGCAAGAAAGCCTACACATTCGCTGGAGCTGATGCTTGCTTTAGCTAAAGAGGCAGAGGACATCACATACCCCTTACCTTTTGCACATGAGATTATGTTCCATTCTCATCATTCTATTGATGACACCATGAAAATTAATTGAAGGGATTTTTCTATGTATCATCCCAAAACTTACCTAATTCCAAATATCACACCCAAAAATTCATATTTCCATATATCTCCTTCAAAACTATAATGTTCTCCAAAAAACACCCCTATTACCATTTAATCATTTTTTAAAAATTAAACTTGGATTAACTTGACTCTTTCTCTCCTCCTTTTCCCTTTTAACTCCATAAACTCAACAAGTTTCATCTCTATCTGACATGCGTCAGATCACGTCAAGATGTTACCTTCCGTAGATCTACCGTCGGTGACGGTCGGTTGGGATTGAGTAGGAGAGTAGCCTCCTGAAGCGTGTGGGTCTCAATGGGTTGTGGTTTTGAGGTTGAGCCGAGCTACCTGCAAGGAAGTCCTGGGGCTGTTGTACCACCGAGAACCCTCAGACGATCAAGTTAGTGGTGCAAGTCGAGCAAAGCAGCGGCTTAATCAGGAAAGAATTGCTTACTTGATAATGCTCAATATTGGCGGTCTCCAAGAGCTGGACATGTGGCAGATGACGTGTCCCAAAACTCAGAAGGAAGGGCCACAGGGGCCGACCAGGCAACCCCTGTACCCGACCCACAAGCACAAGCTGGTCCTCCTCAGGGCCTTCTGCAAGTTGGCCTCCTCTACCCCCCAGCTCGACCCGAGCTGCCACAGGACCAGGACCCCTCGGCCCTCTTGATCATTTCCGAGCTCCCTAGCCGAGGCCGTCTTTCTTGGTCCCTCCGACCAGATCCACCGCTCACAGGCGTAACCGCCGCTCCACGAATCTCGCCATGTGCGGATTCTCCGCTGGCAACATCCCACGTTCCACGCCTCCACGATCCCCATTAATGGGCGATCCGCTCTCGACGCGGACGTGACGTCGGGAGCGTAACTGCTGGCGAGATTCTCGCACCTGCTGCTGCGTGCCATCACCTCTATATAAACCCCCATCACAGAGGGATCAAGTAAGCTATTTTTATTCCACTTAGCCGTTACTCTGCTCGGATCTATCACTGACTTGATCGTCGAAGGGTCCTCGGTGGCACCAAACCACCCCGGGACTTCTTTGCAGGTACTCGGCACCAAACTCCTCAAATCACCATTCTCACCGAAACCCATTGAGATCCACACGCAACCGAAGACCACTACCAAAATCCACCGGGAGATCAACGGAAGACAACATTTGACGGAGACCTGAAAAGGACCTCCATCAGCTGGCGCCGTCTGTGGGAAACGCAAACTCCACAAAAACAAAGTTGGCCTTCCGATCTCCGCCCGCATGGCGAGCAACCATCCTGAAGATCCCAGTACCGGCCGCCGCCTTCCCCTCACAGAAGGCGCGGATGAGCCTCCTCCAGCGACCATCATCAACTCCCTCGCCAGCCGAATAGATCGGCTACAATCCCTCGTGGAGACGCTCGTCCGCGTCCAAGCGACCGGGCCTGGGCCCCAGATCGCCACTCCACCGCCTCCAGAAGGCTCTTCCCCCGTCTGGATGGCTGACCACCAGCGTGTTAGTTATGTATATGCCCTAGAGACCATTGTTGTACATATGATGTATATTATGATGGATGCTTGGATATATACAGAGAGGACTTTCTTGCTCGTCATGATAGTATGCTATTTGGTTTCACTTTATCTTAACATGTTGACTTGTATTGGTTTACTGTCTGACTCTCACATGTTGACAAAGCCCTTAGGATCTGTACTCGACTACTGGGACTATGATGAGATCATACTAGTGGGGCCATAGTAGTCGATGAGTACATCCTATAACTGTTCCTAGTCGAGAGTATATCGAGACAGGGCATCGATACACCAGAGTAGACTAGCGTATACGCATCTTGACCCATATGATGGGCGATGGATGATCCCATATCCATCGGTGTTTGACATCAAGGATGGTGTACGGGTGCTCAGTGGAGACTGGGTACACTGGACGGACTCGCCGAGAACTCCCAGTTGGTGATATACCGCACGTCAGATGGCAGTTCTCCGGTGACACTGGTACAGGGTAGTCTGTAGACCCGAGATCGTCATAGAGTCTTGTGTGATTCCCACTGTGCTTTGATTTCCACCTTACCACGTCCAAGAGGGCGTGCAAAACGGTGGCTTTTGGGTACAGTCCCGAATCACATGGAGGCAATGAGCGATAGGAGGGGATTCGTCTCTCCCGGTATAGGGAGTTGATGTCGTGCTGTGTTCGATTGGCTATAACTGGAAGTCCCTGGCCACGGCTGATGTAGAGATATACTGGTAAGTGTTACCAGTAGTATCTCGACCTGTTATGAACCTCACACCGAAACGACTTATCGGTTACTGGGGTCTGACGTATACCACCCCTAGACTTGATATGCGACATATCAGACGAACAGACCGGACTGTACGGGAGTGTTACTGATTGGATTCACAGGAGAACGCACAGGCTAGCTTGTTGATCTTCTGATCGCTCAATACCTGGGTGGCTGTTACGTTTAGCTGACCGCTTGCAGCTTGTGGGTGTTTGATATGATCATCACCTGCTACCGGCGTATTGACGATTCTTTAGAGTCCTACACAGAGGTTTCTTGGCTCAGGCAAAACGGAGTAGAGGCACATATGTGATATGTGCAGGACCGAGGATAATGCGATATGGGATACCGTATTATATTCTCGAGATATTTAGATATGAATCAGGACATCGGATCAAGTGTTGATTCGATGATCGGTACATGATACATTAGCCGGTTATATTCGATATAGCCGGATCGTTGGATCAACTGTTGATTCGATAATTTAATGTATAATAATATATATGATATATTGTATTACATTATCTAATATTGGCCCGCTTTATTATTTCATTTTCTCACCGGATTAATACATTGATATATATGCGATATATGTTAAATGTATTATTTTCTTTTGTTGCAAATATATAATATATATGTGATATATATTATTGTGACATGATATGATTTATTATTAAACATGTTTAAGGATGATTAAATGGGATTAGGGGTTGATTAGGGTTAGCTTCTTCTTGCACATTCTAGAAGCTTTTCCTTTTGTCTTGGTTAAGATATTATGGTTGATACTTATCCTTAACCTAACCAAACCCTAACTCTAGTTTATTCTCTACAATGTTTTAGCCTCTCATCCTTGACCATGGTTCAATAATCAATCATATATTCTTTACTTCTATTGATCACAAAAGGATTATTCTTTCATTCTTCATCTTCTTCTCTCTTTGGTTTTTGAAAGAGAGAGCTCACTAGAAATTCCTTATGTGATGATTTATTATGAGAAAGTGAAATAAAAAGATAACATAAATACTACTCCATCATCCTCATCTAATCTAGCCCATTAGATTAGGGTGTTCATCTCTTTAGAGTGAGAAAGCTTGGATTATAGCGACTTCGACGTAGATCATCGGAGAATCGGAACACTTCAAACTAGCATGGATCGTTCGAGTCGTGGAGCCTCTCTTGAGTCCGGGAGATCATGGATCGCGGCGAAGGGACTTCTACTCGGAGCTTGTGAAGTGAAGGAGCGGACTACAAAGGTTGTAATCCCTCACACTTAGCTGTAAAGATATCATCTTGCATGCTAAACCCTAATAATCTAGCAAAGATCCCGTCTTTGGGTTGTTCGGCATATGTAAAATTTTATTCGGGCATATTTGATGTTTTATGAACCTTCACTAGTGTGCCTAGGAACCCTACAGTGGTATCAGAGCCTAGCTAGAGCATTAGGCGATGTGTTTACGAAGTTAAAACTCCGATCGAACCCGAACCGACAAATTTAACCCCTTCTCTGGAAATTTTTCAAAATCTGGGATTTTTCTGAATTAAAAATACCTGAAAAATACAGCAAGGAAAAATAAGAAATTCGGTGGAAAAATAATCCTCTGATCCGTACAAACCGCCGCGGAACCGCGGCCGTACCTCGCTTGGGCCGCGGAACCGCGGCAGTATAAAGAGATCAGGGCATAATTTTTGAACAGTAATTCATATTTCTCTGGTATATATTTTATGGGTATTTTTATTCTGACTCAAGTGTTGAGTATTCTGGGTTTTTTTTGTAATCGTAGATTCGATCGGAAAATTTAAATTCGTTGTTATTTCCGGATATTTAGAAACTGTTAAACTGTTTGAACGGATATCATTAACCCACTTTATCCCGGCACGGCAAACTTTCAAGTGTTGAATTTTTATCGGGTTTAAATCTTTCGGAGAAATTGTACAAGTTAAGCGGTGGACCCTCTAGAAGACAACAAACCTTAACTCGATTATGTGACCGTCTTGAACTGCCTTTTGAACCTTCGGGTTTGGGGCAGTACGGCGTGCCACATGTGAGGCGTTGGCTTGACCCTTCTACGGCTGGATCACTGGTACTATGACATATTCTGGGATTATTTGAACTCCGCTCAAGTGTTGAGCACTTTGGGAAATTTTGGGTGTTTGATTATCTGTTCGAAAAGTTTAATACTATCTATTTATCTGGAATGTGATACAATATGTAGAATTCATAGAGTTAGGCATGAAATGCGAAGTATGTGATATTTCGGATTTATGATGTCTAAAGTGATTGTGGATTCCAAATATTGTAGTTTTACACTTTCTTTTCTGTGACCGTAAGTGTAGTATGTAGTTGTATTGCCGGTCTTCGTTGCTATACATCGGCGACGATCGGTGTATGCATACTTACTTACGTTGATGATATGTGATATTATGTGTTGCTGAGATATGATGTGCATGATTGTCGCGATTGAATAGCCAGGGGTTTTATGTGAGATGAGAGTTTTATATTTTCATTCATGTAAATTCAAATGTAATGTAATATTCTTTTATTTGGGGCACTTCCAGGTTGAGGTTGATGCCACCAGTGTTGTATATTATTTACTTTTCCGCATTAAGATGGACCCAAGGAGGGGAGCACAGGTGACCGGGTTATGGGGTTCAGTGGGAGGCCATCTCGAGGAGTCGAGACCGGGTCTCCTAAACTCCAGAATTGGTAGGGTCGCTTGCCGCTCTCGTAGGGGTCCAGGGTGTGGGCTTGGCTATTCATCGCGACTGTGAAATCTGTATTTTCTATTGTTGGCTAAATACTAAATACGGACGTCCTAATATATCCCACATTATATCTATATTTCTGCTGCGATATCTGTGATGTGATCATTTGATATGTTGTGATGGATACAGTATATAGTATATATGATATATTATATAGACGTTACTTATGTTTTACACCCGCAGTAGCCCTGCCCTGCTCTGTCGTTAGTTACCTAACCTAACGGTGCACGAGGGGACATCGAGGCGAATGCGGATGGCATAAGTGTACGTCGTATTTATCTGTGATGCTTAGGAAGCATAAGCTGATGGGATTTTTTATTAATGAGATTAATAAAAAGAAAAAAGAAACCTAAAAGATATTGTAGAATCAAAACTTTATAAAAGGGTAGCTACAGTTTTGCTTTGCATAATGGTATATATGATATACCCTGCACCTTATTCGATGAGGAAAGAGCCGAGATCCCTTCATCGGGAGTGACCTCTTTAGCGAAACTGGCAGATGCTACAAAACTCGGTTTGTCTTTTGATTGCTTTTAGAGTTTTGCTTTGCACAGTGATATATATGATATGTCCTGCACCTTATTCGATGAGGAAAGAGCCGAGATCCATTCACCGGGAGTGACCTCTTTAGCAAAACTAATAAAAGCATCAAAAACACTCCATTTCAAAATTTCACTTGATTCTACGACGATATCAAGTTCATTACGCAATAGGTTTTCAGAAAAACCTGTCGTAGCCCTCCGTCATTTCAGATAAAGACTATTTAGTATTCGTGCTGCGTTTGTTGACCTCTGTCAAGACGTAGTGTGCGGTAGCTAACTAGTAATTATCTGTAAAGCATGTGATGTGATTAGATTAGGGTAGTCGTACGACCTTGTTGACCTCTGTCTAGGGTCGTGCGAATGGGTTTGATTCAATCAAGAAATGACTGGTTGAACTTGACTAGTGCACTATGGTTTGTTGACCTCTGTCAAGGTCATGGCACACTAGGGGCAAAATATTATCGGGAATTTCAAGTGTTGAAATTTGCAATGAGATTACATACCTTCTATGAGATAATTGGATCCCGATACCCACTGCGAGTAAGAGTTACTCCTGAGAGAGTTTTACACAGGACAATTAGTCGATCAAGTAGGTGTCTAGAAAAGTGTTAACGGGGTTACGCCTCTGGGAAAACGAGGTTTACTTTAATTAGGTCCGTGCGAAAGCACGGGGAACCTCCCTCAAAGTACCGACATTGATCTGGCTGAAAGATTGACGAAATTGTAGGGTGTAATTAATCCCGGCTAATCTTACCTTTTAGGGTTTGAAGGTAGATTTGATAAAAACAGTGGGAGACATCCTGATTAGATAAGATAATAACTAATATAATCTTTCAAGAGCATACGCTAAAGTGTTTTCTTCTCTCTCTCTCCAGGTAGCGACCATGTCAGGCCATAATCAAGATAATAATATGGATGTATTGACTGAACCCGCTTATTATACTGAGCAGGGGAACGTTGGACCCGTTCTTTCTTATAAGAGTTATAAGACTGAATAGGAAACAGGAGAATATCTGGATTCTCACGCCGCCCAAAAGAACATGCATGTTGATGCATCTTCTTCAGGTGCGTTAGTTATTGAGAACTGTTTCTCAGTTACGTCCTGGGTATTGGATACCGGATCAGGATCCTATATATGTAAATTGTTACATGGGCTACGTAAAGGTAGAGAACTGGGAAAAGGTGATCATTCCGTTCAAGTAGGAAACGGTGCAAGTATTGCAGCCAAAGCAGTTGGCGAATATCACCTAGTATTGCCAAGTCGTAATACACTGATTCTAAATGAGTGCTATTATATACCGAACATGATGTGCAACATTATATCAGTCTCTTTATTAAGTAAAGAAGCATATAATTTTGTAGTAAAGGATAATTTTATGAACATATTCCTAGATCAAAAGTTGATTGCATCAGGATCGTTACATAATGGCATATTCATTCTAAATCAGAATACAGTCCTCAATATACAAAACACACACAAGAGGAAAAGTTCAGAAATGAACGAATCCTTCTTGTGGCATTGTAGATTTGGTCATATCAATGCGACACGACTGGCTAAGTTACATAAGAATGGTTATTTGAATCCGTTCGAATTATCATCTTATAATACTTGCCATTCATGTCTCAAAGGAAAAATGACCAAAGCTCCGTTTAGTGGACACGGAGAAAGAGTTAATGAACTCTTAGGACTGATACATAGTGATGTATGCGGTCCCATGTCTACGCATGCCAGGAACGGTTTTTCCTACTTCATTACATTCACTGACGATCTCTCTAGATTCGGACATGTGTTCCTGATGAAACACAAGTCTGAAGCTTTTGAGAAATTCAGAGAATATAAGCACGAAGTAGAAAAACAAACGGGCAAAAGTATTAAGATCCTTCGATCTGATCGAGGAGGAGAATACTTAAGCAATGAGTTCCTAGATTATCTAAAAGAGAATGGGATTCTCTCTCAGCTTACTCCTCCTTTATACACCACAGCACAACGGTGTATCGGAGCGGAGGAATCGCACCCTATTAGATATGGTGCGCTCTATGATGAGTACAGCTGAGTTACCTATTTCCTTCTGGGGGTATGCGCTTGAGACAGCAGCATACCTATTGAATCAAGTTCCAACTAAATCTATACCTACCACACCATATGAGATATGGAGTGGGAAGAGACCATGTCTTAAACGAGTTAAGATATGGGGTTGTCTGGCCTATGTCAAAAGGCAAAATCCAGACAAACTCGAGGCACGGTCAGTTCTATGTAAGTTTGTGGGATATCCTAAACATTCAAATGGATATTTTTTCTACCACAGTGAACAACAAAAAGTGTTTATTGCTCAACATGCCACCTTTTTAGAAAAGGAATTTCTTGCAAAAGAGATTAGTGGCTCTGAGGTAGAACTGGAAGAAGTTCCAGAAACACAAACTGTAACTGAAGATTTAGTGGAACCAGAGGATTCGGTAGTATCCGACGAACCCCAGCCTCTCCACCGATCTAGTAGGGTTTCTCGTCCACCTGAGAGATACTACAGTTTTCTCATTGATGGTGGAAGCGAGGATTGCATCATGGAAGATGATGACCCGACTAGTTTCGAGCAGGCCATCACGAGTGGTGACTCTGTGAAATGGCTGGATGCAATGCGATCTGAGATGGAATCTATGTACACCAATAAAGTATGGATTTTGGAAAATGCTCCTGAAGGGGTAAAACCCATTGGGAGCAAGTGGATTTTTAAAAGGAAATTTGGTGTAGATGGAAAAGTTGAGACTTTCAAAGCTAGACTTGTAGCAAAGTGATTTCGTCAACGACCAGGTGTGGACTATGACGAAACCTTTTCTCCAGTAGCTATGCTTAAGTCCATCCGGATCTTACTTGCCATTGCTGCATACCATGACTACGAAATATGGCAAATGGATGTTAAGATCGCCTTTCTAAATGGTGATTTAGAAGAGTGCGTGTACATGACTCAGCCAGAGGGCTTCGTAGATAGTGGGAGCAGCGGAAAGGTGTGCAAACTGTTTAAATCCATTTATGGGTTAAAGCAAGCATTGCGGAGTTGGAACATCTGTTTTGATGTTGTAGTCAAAGAGTTTGACTTCATCAAAAATATAGATGAACCTTGTATCTATAAGAAGGTAGCAGAGAGTAAGGTAGTCTTCCTCGTATTGTACGTGGATGACATACTCTTGATAGGAAATGATATTCCTATGCTGCAATCAGTCAAGCTCTTCTTATCATAAAGATTCTCAATGAAAGATCTAGGTGATGCCTCCTGCATATTGGGGATTAGGATCTATAGAGATAGATCCAAAAGGATACTGGGATTGTCCCAGGTACATTGACACCATACTAAAGCGGTTTAGTATGGAAGAATCCAAGCGTGGGAACCAACCCATGATCTCTGGACTCACTCTCTCCAAAGAGATGTCTCCCAAGACTGATTTGGAGAGAGCTCGCATGCAAGGGATACCCTATGCTTCGGCGGTAGGCTCTATCATGTATGCGATGCTATGTACCAGACCCGATGTAGCATACTCACTAAGTGTAGTGAGTCGGTATCAAGCAGATCCTGGAGAGAGTCACTGGACGGCTGTGAAGAACATTCTCAAGTACTTATGAAGGACTAGAGACATGTTCTTGGTGTATGGTAACGGAGAACTCCGGGTGGAGTCCTTTACCGATTCCAGCATCCAAAGTGATAAGGACGACTCTAAGTCGCACTCGGGATTTTTCTTTACCCTAAATGGAGGGGCGGTATGTTGGAAAAGTTCCAAACAGGATACCGTTGCAGACTCGACGATGGAGGCTGAATACATCGCTGCCAACGATGCTGCCAAAGAGGCTGTCTGGATGAAGAAGTTCATCACTGAACTTGGTGTGGTTCCATCTATTGTACATCCAATACCTCTGTATTGCGATAACAATGGAACTATGGCTTTAGCCAAGGAACCCAGATCCCATCAGAAATCTAGACATATTCTGAGGCGGTATCACCTGATCAGGGAGATAGTTGATCGCCGGGAGATCGAGGTCAGGAGAGTAGATACGAAAGACAACACTGCGGATCCACTCACGAAGGCCATTCCCCAGATACAGTTTGAGAGATTATTCAGGATGCTAGGTATGAAATACTACAGCAGCTGGCCTTAGTGCAAGTGGGAGATTGTTAGTTATGTATATGCCCTAGAGGCCATTGTTGTACATATGATGTATATTATGATGGATGCTTGGATATATACAGAGAGGACTTTCTTGCTCGAGGGTATATCGAGACAGGGCATCGATACACCAGAGTAGACTAGCGTATACGCATCTTGACCCATATGATGGGCGATGGATGATCCCATATCCATCGGTGTTTGACATCAAGGATGGTGTACGGGTGCTCAGTGGAAACTGGGTACACTAGACGGACTCGCCGAGAACTCCCAGTTGGTGATATACCACACGTCAGAAGGCAGTTCTCCGGTGACACTGGTACAGGGTAGTCTGTAGACCCGAGATCGTCATAGAGTCTTGTGTGATTCCCACTGTGCTTTGATTTCCACCTTACCACGTCCAAGAGGGCGTGCAAAACGGTGGCTTTTGGGTACAGTCCCGAATCACATGGAGGCAATGAGCGATAGGAGGGGATTCGTCTCTCCCGGTATAGGGAGTTGATGTCGTGCTGTGTTCGATTGGCTATAACTGGAAGTCTCTGGCCACGGCTGATGTAGAGATATACTGGTAAGTGTTACCAGTAGTATCTCGACCTATTATGAGCCTCACATCGACACGACTTATCGGTTACTGGGGTCTGACGTATACCACCCCTAGACTTGATATGCGACATATCAGACGAACAGACCGGACCGTACGGGAGTGTTACTGATTGGATTCACAGGAGAACGCACAGGCTAGCTTGTTGATCTTCTGATCGCTCAATACCTGGGTGGCTGTTACGTTTAGCTGACCGCTTGCAGCTTGTGGGTGTTTGATATGATCATCACCTGCTACCGGCGTATTGACGATTCTTTAGAGTCCTACACAGAGGTTTCTTGGCTCAGGCGAAATGGAGTAGAGGCACATATGTGATATGTGCAGGACCGAGGATAATGCGATATGGGATACCGTATTATATTCTCGAGATATTTAGATATGAATCGGGACATCGGATCAAGTGTTGATTCGATGAATCGGTACATGATACATTAGCCGGTTATATTCGATATAGCCGGATCATCGGATCAACTGTTGATTCGATGATTTAATGTATAATAATATATATGATATATTGTATTACATTATCTAATATTGGCTCGCTTTATTATTTCATTTTCTCACCGGATTAATACATTGATATATATGCGATATATGTTAAATGTATTATTTTCTTTTGTTGCAAATATATAATATATATGTGATATATATTATTGTGACATGATATGATTTATTATTAAACATGTTTAAGGATGATTAAATGGGATTAGGGGTTGATTAGGGTTAGCTTCTTCTTGCACATTCTAGAAGCTTTTCCTTTTGTCTTGGTTAAGATATTATGGTTGATACTTATCCTTAACATAACCAAACCCTAACTCTAGTTTATTCTCTACAAAGTTTTAGCCTCTCATCCTTGACCATGGTTCAATAATCAATCATATATTCTTTACTTCTATTCATCACAAAAGGATTATTCTTTCATTCTTCATCTTCTTCTCTCTTTGGTTTTTGAAAGAGAGAGCTCACTAAAAATTCCTTATGTGATGATTTATTGTGAGAAAGTGAAATAAAAAGATAACATAAATACTACTCCATCATCCTCATCTAATCTAGCCCATTAGATTAGGGTGTTCATCTCTTTAGAGTGAGAAAGCTTGGGTTATAACGACTTCGACGTAGATCATCGGAGAATCGGAACACTTCAAACTAGCATGGATCGTTCGAGTCGTGGAGCCTCTCTTGAGTCCGGGAGATCGTGGATCGCGGCGAAGGGACTTCTACTCGGAGCTTATGAAGTGAAGGAGCGGACTACAAAGGTTGTAATCCCTCACACTTAGCTATAAAGATATCATCTTGCATGCTAAACCCTAATAATCTAGCAAAGATCCCGTCTTTGGGTTGTTTGGCACATGTAAAATTTTATTCGGGCATGTTTGATGCTTTATGAACCTTCACTAGTGTGCCTAGAAACCCTACACAGCGGCCCATGACTCATGACCACCGATCTCTCGAGCCGGTACCCTCTGAGGCCTGCTGGGCGCCCCACGGCTCCACACCAAGGTCCGCCGCCAGAACGCCTCGCCTCGAGCCTCCTCACGACCCTTATCCCCATGAGGATATATCAGTCACCTCGCCTGTCCACAGGCATAGTCGACACTACCCCCCTCGGCGGGGCCGCACTGAAGGGGTCCACGTCGGCGGCTCGAGAGCCACCTCGCCCAGGGATCTGAGGCACCTCATCAAGAGGAACCGGGGCCGCTCCCAGACGCAGGTTACCTGCAGCGGAGGCCAGGGATCCCAAGGCGCCGATTCCTCGGGATACCACAGTCGGCTCGACGCCCTCGAGAAGAAAATTGAAGGCATGCGCCGGGAGGCTCACCTCTCGAGCGACGGGGCTAAGTACGCCTCCGATTTGCTCACAAAGCCGTTCACCGAGGAACTGCTCGCCGTCCACGTTTCTTCGCGTAACAAGCCCTCAAAGGTCTCCCTGTTCGATGGGAAAACTGACCCAAAGGACCTTCTGGACACTTTCACCGCGGGGATGAGCTTCCAGGACCACTCCGACGCCGCCCAGTGCATGGCCTTCCCGGCCACCCTTATCCGTGCAGGTCGGGACTGGTTTCGGGGGCTCGAGCCTCACTCAATCTCGACCTTCGACGAGCTAGCTACTCAGTTCCTCGGCCATTTCATTGGGAACCGTCGACAGAAGCGCACGGTCGACTACCTCTTCAAGGTTAAGAATGGGAACAAGGAAATGTTCAAGGCCTACATTACCAGTTTCTACAACGCCCTTCTCGAGGTGCCCGAGCACCGGGACGAGACCATCATCACGGCGCTTAGATCTGGTCTGAGGCACAAGGAGTGGTTACGCTCCTTCGCGTTAGCGCAACCTAAGACCATGGCCGAGGTCAAGGCGTGGACCAAGCGCGAGGTTTAGCTGGAATCCAAGGTGAACGCTAACCTCCTCCGAGCAGAACGATCCGACCAGAAGAAGATGGCTTGGGAGGAGAGGCCGGAGCGTTAGCAGCCCTACCACCTAAAGTTCCAGGAGTATACCCCCTCAACGTCTCCCTCGCAGTATTGCTAGAGGAGGCCCAGAACGAGAGGTTCTTCAAGTTCCCTTCGATTTCGCGTCAAGCTACGAAGCGAACCCGAGGCTCATACTGCGCTTTCCACCGGACACTGGGCCATGCCATGGAGGATTACAAGCAACTCAGGGACTACATCGAAGAGCTCGTCCGATCGGGACACCTCGCCGCATACTTGAGGGACAAACAGCAGGCTGACCGCGAGCAGGAGCAACATCGCCCTCCCCCTGACCTGACCATCGGCCAGATCATGCTCGTTTTGGCGGACGGCCAGCACGGAACTCAGGGAGCCCCATACCCTGCGCCAAGCACGGAGGCCCACAGTCCTCCAGGGAGCTCAGGCCGAGCCAATAAAATCATCTACTAGCTTGTACCTTTCCTTTAGGGCAATGTAAACTCTTCCTAGGATCTATTGTTAATTTAATAAAGATCAATGGAACATTGTGAAAAAGAAAGAAAAACCTTGTTTATTCAAAAGGTATTATGGGCTCCTCAGCCATACACGCAAAAAGAAAAGGAAATTACAACAGTGGGGGAAGGGGGTGCAGCGAGCACTGCTCGTGGTACTCGGTAAAGATCTCCGCTAGCCGGGGCCTCGCGAGGTCCAACCTCTGTCTCCGGTTCCCCCTCGCGCATCGATCCCAAGCCTCAGCTCGTAGCATTCGCAGACGAGCGCCTCTGAGCGGGCCAGCCGGTTCGCGGAGATCAGGCCGAAGCGCCTCAGAGACCGCAGCTTGCCCACGGCCTCGTCATAGAGCTGCTCGGACAGGGGGTTGTAAAGCCCCGGCGACGCCCTCCAGATGGAGTACATCAGCAGCTGCAGCAGGGAGGAGCGTCGGGGGAGCAGCCGGCCGAAATTGTCCTCAATGCTCCCATAGACCAGCTGCACCGTGTCCTCGGTGCAATTCTGGTCATAAAGGTACACGTCTTCGAAGTGGATGATGTCGGGGATGGTAAACAGGAAGTCTTGCATTTTCGACGACCCGTTTATGAAGGATGGAAAGACCAGTACTCCTTCAGCCTTATATAGCCCACTGCGCAGCTCAACAGTCACCCGCTTTCACCCAAAAAGTCGCTGCCACATGACGGTCATCAAGCCTTCTCTGGTGGAATTGAAGCGACGCGCCCCTAGCGCTTCGCCTCCCCCCGCATTCAATGCACATGCTACGCGCACTGTTGTCGCGACTGTTCCTATTCCCCATGCCTACAGCTGGACGGTCGGGCTACACCTCGCGAAGATTCAACCCGGCAGCTACCCTGCTCGGTCATCCCTGGCGAGTAGCTTCCCTACCGCAACGCCAAGGATCAGAAATCCCTCCCAGAGACAGTCGAGCCCGAGGATCTCTCGCTCGGCTATCCCCAGCGGGAAGCTTCCCTGCCACAACGCCGAGGATCAAAAAGCCCTCCCAGAGGCAGTCGAGCCTGAGGATCCCTCGCTCGGCTATCCTTCAGGACAAAAGCCCTCGCCAAGAGGCACCGGGCAGTAACCCTGCCCGGCCAAGGGTCCTTGGTAGGCTTCTACAACCCCTCCCGCGCTAAGGAACAAAGTCCTCCCAGAGGCAGTCGAGTCCTTGCTCGGCTATCCCCGGCTGGTAGCTTCCTACCACAACCGACAGGGATCAAAGTCCTCGCCAAGAGGCACTGGGCAGTAACCCTGCTCGGTCCCCGTCCTGAAGGGTCAAAGCCCTCGCAAGAGGCAACCGAGCAGCTACCCTGCTCGGTCATCTCCGGCTGGTAGCTCCCTACCCATGACGCCAGGGATCGAAACCCTCGCAAAAGGCATCCGAGCGGCTGCTCCGCTCGGTCATCTCAGGCCGGTATTTGCCTACCCATGACGCCAGAGATCAAAGCCCTCGCCAAGAGGCAACAGCACAGCTTCACTGCCCGGTCATCCTTAGTGGGCTTCCTACAGCCCCTCCAACACTAAGGATCCAGGCCCTCACCAGAAGCGAACGAGCAGCTACCCTGCTCGGTCATCTCCGGCTGGTAGCTCCCTACCCGCGACGCCAGAGATCGAAGCCCTCGCAAAGCGGAGACAATTGACGGCCCGAAGACTCGTCCCGACAAAATCCCTGGGAAGGAGCCCGCCTCGGGAGGCCTAGCAGTCCACTCCTGACCCGACCCACTGGCTGGTCGGGACAAGAGTGGGGGGCTAATGATGATGCTCAATATTGGTAGTCTCCAAGAGCTGGACACGTGGCAGATGATGTGTCCCAAAACTCAGAAGGAAGGGCCACAGGGGCCGACCAGGCAATTCCTGTACCCGACCCACAAGCACAAGCTGGCCCTCCTCGGGGCCCTCTGCAAGTTGGCTTCCTCTACCCCCCAGCTCGACCCGAGCTGCCACAAGACCAGGACTCCTCGGCCCTCTTGCTCATCTCCGAGCTCCCGAGGCCGTCTTCCTTGGTCCCTCCGACCAGATCCACCGCTCACAGGCGTAACCGCCGCTCCCCGAATCTCGCCATGCGCGGATTCTCCGTCGACAACATCCCACGTTCCACGCCTCCACGATCCCCATTAATGGGCGATCTACTCTCGACGCGGGTGTGACGTTGGGAGCGTAACTGCTGGCGAGATTCTCGCGCCTGCTGCTGCGTGCCATCACCGCTATATAAACCCCCATCACAGAAGGGTCAAGCAAGCTATTTTTATTCCACTTAGCCGTTACTCTGCTCGGATCTAGCACTGACTTGATCGTCGGAGGGTCCTCGGTGGTACCAAACCACCCCGGGACTTCTTTGCAAGTACTCGGCACCAAACTCCTCAAATCACCATTCTCATCGAAACCCATTGAGATCCACACGCAACCGAAGACCACCACCAAAATCCACCTGTTGAGGTAAAAATTTACACCCCGGTTGACCGAGTTAAAGTCAAGGTCAACCCCCAAGCTAGGTAGGCCCAAGCCCAGGTCAAGCGAGCCCATGCCCAAGTCGAGCCCACGACCAGCCTCCCCATGCCAACAACAAAATCATGTAATAAATAATTTTTATGTAATTTTTTATACATGAATGTATGCAAAATGGGCATAAAGCCAATATTTTGTAGGCCCATGGCTTATGTGCAAAAATGAAATGGCACATGAGCCATGGGATAGGCAAAATGCCATTTTGTGAAGCCCAAGGGGCTATATGTAAATATGTAAGCCTATATAAGGCAACATGATGATGAATAAAGTAAGACTTTTCATTCCCCCAAAAACTAGGGTTCTTTGTGCTTCCTGCTCCTTCTCTAAGGTTCTAAACCTTCTCATTTCTTTTGAATTAAATCAAGAGTTTTACTCTTTCTTTTCCAAAACTAAGTAGTTTTCCACCATAAAACCCACAAAGGGGAACTCAGATCTCCCATCAGATTTCAAAAAGGAGTGATTTTTAAAATCTCCCACTTCTTGATCTTCAAGATCCGGCCAAACAACAGGAGGAAGAAGAAGAACCCCCTTCATCAGCTTCAAAACATCATAGGAGTTTTAACTCCATATATATATATATATATATATATATATAACAACAAATATTTCCTTTCTGAAGCATAGCTTCTGTTTTTGGGACTAAAAACCCCTTTTTCCTCGCCGGCGCCTAAGCACTCAAGCGCCGAGCGCCCACGTGCCGACATGTGGCGCGCTAGCGCTCGAGCGTAAAGCGCCTACGTGTCGACACGTGGCACGCTTGCGCTCAAGCGTATTGCGCTCGAGCGCAAAGCGCCCACGTGCCGACACGTGGCGCGTTTGCGCTCCAGCGCTCTGTGCCCGAGCGCAAAGCGCCCACGTGCCGACACGTGGCGCGCTTGCGCTCAAGCGCACTGCGCCCGAGCGCAAAGCGCCCACGTGCCGACACGTGGCGCGGTTGCGCCCGAGCGCAAAGCGCCCATGTGCCGACACGTGACGCGCTTACGCTCGAGCGCCCAGCGCTCATGCGCAAAGCGCCCACATACTGACATGTGGCGCACTTGCGCCTAAACGCACAGCACCTAAGCGCACAGCGCTCGAGGCGCTGTCCCCCACGCATCCTTTGGATGTCTTTTCCCCCTCTTCTTTTTTATATATACACACACACACACACAAATATATATATATATATATACATATGCATACATATGTACACATACACATACTCCATGACACTGCCCCTGTTAGAAAAAATTTTCTAACGGGGCGCTACCCCGCACCCCGCAAGGGGGCTGCTAGCCCCCTTGACCCCCAGCCTGCTATCCGGGTAGCGGGACTCCCGTAAAAAACTCTGCGTGACTCCCGATATATCCAAACCCCCCTTTCAAAACACAACACATGTACAATGCACATTGAGTTCGCATGACCAGTTTAACCCGTCAATCGGAGGTTCCCTCGCTCCAAAGGCGATGGGTAATTAACGGCAGTTTAGTCCGCGGCTGCCGGAGATTCGGATCCCCACAATCATTAAACCCCGGCCTACCCTAGGCAGGGGGAATCTGTAGTACGCCTGACAAGCGTGCGCGTATTCCCATCTCAATGGGGTGACGAAAAACACCCTACACCACCGGGAGCTCAACGGAAGACAACATCTGACGGAGACCTGAAAAGGACCTCCATCATTACTTGAGTCGTCTGAAAGAGGAGTTTATGTAGCGGTGGCAAAAGGCAGGCAGGTGCGAGAATCACGCCGGCCGTTACGCCCCCAACGTCACGCCAGCGTGATAGGCGGGATCTCCCATTAATGGCGAGACATGCTCGTTAATGGAGGATCGTGATGGCGTGGAACGTAGGAAACGGCCGGCGGATATCTTGCACATGGCGAGATTCACGGAGGCGAGGCGGAAGCACCTGCGAATGATGCTGTCGGTCGGTCGATGGGACCGAGAAAGATGAGCTCGGCGGGAGGCTCGGGACCGAGCGGGAGGCCGAGCTATCTTGGTTCTGTAGTAGCCCGGAGGCGAGCTGAGAGGGCCGAGGAGGCCAACTGTGCAGGGGGCTCAGAGGTGAGGCAGCAGCTGTTTGAAGAACGGGCATAAGAGTGGTCTGGTCGGCCACTGCAGGTCCTCTTTTGCAAGCTTCAGGACATGTCATTTGCCACGTGTCATGATCTGGGAGATCATCGATATCGAGCATCATCATTAGCCCTCCACTCTCATCCCGACCCGCTCACGGGTCGGGTCGAGAGTGGTCTGCCAGGTCACCCGAGGTGAGCTCCTTGTCGCAGATGTCATGAGCGTGCATTCCCGGGCAGTCAACTGTATCTTCTTGGTGACGTCAGCATGTCAGAGGTCAGATCTCGCATTAAAGAGGATGCACCAGATCGTGCGTACATTCACCGAAGTGAAAGCCCACGTGTCGGGCGCTGGTTGGCCGAGGTGACGGGCCGCAGATTTCTGGCGTCTGATGGGATACGACCAATGCGTGTGCGACAGGTGGAGCGATCGTGGCCGTTGAATGCAATGGGTCGTTTCGGCGGGAGATGGCTGTCGCCGCAGGATGTGTACGCAGGCAACCATAAATAGAGGTAGGGTCCCTATCGTGGCCTGTACTACTTCATATTTTCCTCGCCTTGGGTCTCGTTAGCTCGGCGCTCTCTTTTTAGGTCGGATCTCAGCATTTTCCCTTCCGAGGACTCATCCTCTCAATCAGGTTAGATGTCTTCTTCTGAAGATTTTAGAAATAGATTGGGTAGGGTCTAGGGAGCCCCCCGTAGATTCTTCTTCTTCTTCCGCTCTTCTTCTACTGAGTCGGAGTCTTCCCGGGAAGTTAAGGTCAGATCCTCTTCTCGGGGTCGCGAGATGGGGGCGGTCCCCAGAGCGGATGTCGCGGATGCCCCTGGTGTGTCATCCACGGTGAGGTACGAGGATGAGCTCGCCACCGCTCGAGCTCGTTTCCACATTCCTCCCAGCTATACGCTTCGTTTGGCCGAGGAAGGGGAGAGGGAAAATCAGGTACGGGGTAAGGAGATTGCCCTGTACCTGGAAGCTTTTTGGGCCGGAATGCGCTTGCCCTTCTCTCTTGAGGTTGTTAGAGTGCTGAATTATTTTGGGTTAGCTCCGGGCCAGTTAGTGTCGAACTCCTGGAGGATTCTTCTTGGGTTCCTGGTCTGTTTGAAGTTGTGCGCGATCCTTTAAAGGCCAAGCACCCTCGCCTCTTCTCTCTGTTACAAGAGTCACCCCGGCGTTCGTGCGGGCAAGCCGAAGTGGGTATACATCTCCTTTAGGAAACAGTGGGGAAGTGCTCCCAGATCGGGGGTCGTCGTCGTGCCTTCTTCCATCCACGATTGGAAGAAGTTTTTCTTTGTTGGGCCGCCCGAGGGTGAGGACTGGCCCATGCCCATCCAGTGGTATAGGGATAGGTGTCGGCGAGAGAGTCAGTTGAGCGATCCCGACGCGCTGAAAGTGGCGGAGTGGGAGCCTATTCCTCGGGCTGACGTGCTGCTTTCTGAGCAGGCCCTTAGTTGGGCTGGGCTCAACCATGCCCAATTCGCGGGTAAGTTAGGAGTTTACAGGCGATCTGTTAGACTTGCGTTTATTTTACTTTTACTTGAGTTGCTGACTCCATTGTACCTTGTCTTGTGCAGAACCCATGGACGTAGGCAAATTCCGAGCAGCCATGCTCGAGCAGAAGAAGGGATCGAGGGCTGGAGGTGCCAGCTCCTCTCATCCGACGTCGACCCCCGTTCCCCCGGCAGCCGCTCCACCCAGGCGTTCGAGTGCGGCCCGTGCCTTGGAGTCCAGCCAGGCGCCAAGACGGAAGTGGGTTCTGGAACAGGAGGCCTGGGCTATGGAGGTAGACACTGGCTCCCCGGCACCATCTCCAAAGAGGTTTCTCCGGACGGTCCCGTGCACCCCGGCCTCCCCGATCCTGGAGGATGAGGGGGATCTTCGCTTTGAGGTGCCCTCGGGGCTCTCCGTTGCTGACAACCTGCTGGCCAAGATGGAGAGGTCGGCCGGGGGCAAAGTATCTCGGGGTACTCTCAAGGCGCAAATGGCGGCCATCGTCCAAGAGGCCGTGCAGGTTAGTGCTCACCCCTCGCTTGGTTTTCCTCTCAGCATATCATCAATCGTGAAATTTGGTGCCCCCTTTTTCTTTCTGACCCCTCTCTGATTTCTTTAGGTCCTCCAACATGTTGCCCTTGTCGTCCAAATGGAGGACGAGGAGATCGCCCCGGTGATGCAAGTCGCGGGTGAGTTTTCCTCGCTGGAGGAGAGCTCCAAGTTGGAGCTGGAGGCGGCGATGGCGAGGGTCGCTGTCCTTGAGGACGAGGTGGCGGTCGGGAAGCAGGAGGTGGCGGTCGGGAAGCAAGAGGTCGCCAGGCATCGTGAGGCCACCCGAGCCGCCGAGGCTAAGCTTCAGGACTCCAAGATGCTCGTCGGCACCCTGAAGAAGTCGGCGAGCTCCCACCGGAAGGAGTTGGAGGCGGCGGTAGAGGGGACAAAGCGAGCCGAGCTAAGAGCGTCGAGACGATGGAGAACTATAAGAAGTCGGACCGCTTCTACGCCGACCTATCCGCAGCCTCTACCCTCATTTGGCACGATGCCCTCGACGCCGTTAAGGCTCGGATGCCGGAGCTCCCTGATGAGGAGCTCCAGAACGAGTATCCTCGTGTGAATGACAAGCAGGCTGATGCCCTTGGAAGCGTCGCTGGGGAGGAGGCCCCCGGCATGGGCGGCCCCGTGGCTCCTGCGATGGGCGCCGACCCTCCAGACGCAGCCCCGGTCATGGTGGATGCGATGCTCCTTGATGTCGCCCCCGGCCCTGAGGCTTGAAACCCCTTGTCTTCTTTACATGTATTTTTTGTTGCTTTGGGAATCTTGTAAGCCTCCGGGCACTTTTTTTAGGCTGAGGAGCCCATAATACCTTTGTAGAGACTTTTGATTTATGCGAATAAAAGAATCTTTTTTGCAGTTTCTTTGCGTGCACATTACCCTTTTGTTTGTGGAGAGCATCCGTATTTGCACGGTTCAGCTTTCATGTCAGGTCAGTTCTTCGTCTGGCGATCACACGTCGAGTTGAATTTGACCATTTGCCAAGTTGACCATTTGCCAAGTGTGCAAAGACCGGTGATGGGTCGGTATCTCCATGGCCCCGAAGTCGAGGTGGAGATCGCTCAGGAGTAGATAGACCGGACGTCCTTTGGTGGGGTTTTGTTCCTTAAGGACAGGCTGAGCAGGGTCGCTGCTTGGTGCCTCTTGGCGAGGGCTTTGATCCCTGGCATTGTGGGATAGGGAACTACCATCCAGGGATGACCGAGCAAGGGCGGGCCTGCTTGCCTCTTGGCGAGGGCTTTTGATTCTTAGCGCGGGAGGGGCTATAACAGGCCTACTAAAGACGGGCCGAGAAGGGTTGCTGCCCGGCGCCTCTTGGCGATGGCTTTGATCCCTGGCGTTGAGGGGTAGGGAGCTACTAGCCAGGAATAACCGAGCAAGGTCGGGCTCGGTTGCCTTTTGGTGAGGGCTTCGATCCTTAGCGCGGGAGGGACCGTGAGAGGCCTACTAAGGACGGGTCGAGCAGGGAGACTGCCCGGTGCCTCTTGGCGAGGGCTTTGATCCTTAAGAACGGGCCGAGCAGGGTTGCTGCCCGGTGCCTCTTGGCGAGGGCTTTGATCCCTGGCGTTGTGGGATAGGGAACTACCAGCCAGAGATAACCGAGCAAAGCGGGCCTGGTTGCCTCTTTGCGAGGGTTTTTGATCCTTAACGTGGGAGGGTCCATAATAGGCCTACTAAGGACGGGCCGAGCAGGGTTGTTGCCCGGTGCTTCTTGGCGAGAGCTTTGATCCTTAAGAATTGGCCGTGCAGGGTTGTTGCCCGGTGCCTCTTGGCGAGGGCTTTGATCCTGGCGTTATGGGGGCAGGGAACTACTAGCCAGGGATAGCCGAGCGGGGTAGCCACTGGGCTGCCTCTTGGTGAGGGCTTAAATCCCTAGCATTGCGAGGTATGGAACTACCAGCCAGGGATAACCGAGCAAGAGCGGGCTCGATTGCCTCTTGGTGAGGGCTTTGATCCCTAGCATGGGAGGGGCCGTACGAGGCCTGCTAAGGATAGACCGAGCAGTGAAGCTGCTTAGTTGCCTCTTGGCGAGGGCTTAGATCCCTGGCGTCGAGGGGTAGTGAATTACCGGCCGGGGATAGCCGAGTGGGGTAGCCGCTGGGCTGCCTCTTGGTGAGGGCTTAAATCTTTAGCGCGGGAGGGGCCGTAAGAGGCCTACTAAGGACGGGCCGAGCGGGGTTGCTGCCCGGTGCCTCTTGGAGAGGGCTTGGATCTTTAGCGTGGGAGGGGCCGTAAGAGGCCTGCTAAGGATGGGCCGAACGGGGTTACTGCCCAGTTGCGCAAGAATTCGTCCGACCCTTCAGACGTGTGAACACCGGTAAGGGTAATAGTCACGGACGACACGTGTCAGGGACGTACGGGGGGAAGGCGGATAGTTTCGAGAAGCCGCGTCAGTTTCGCCACGTGGCGGCGTGGCATTGGAGTAGCTGCCGCGATTCCCAAGATTCGCGCCGGTACGCGCGAGAATCCGGGTCCTTGAAGATTTTGCTTGGGGTTATAAATAGAGAAGGAGATGGTAGCTCCTTCGGCACCGCTTTCTTTTGAGATGACTGGGCGCGTGTATTTGATCGAGGAGATCATCTCCCTTGGTGATGTCTCTTTGTACGACCAATCTCTGGCCGAGGATGGGTACCGGGGAGTGGTTCAGTGCCTCGAGGATCACTTTGGCCGGCTTCTCCCTAGGCGGTCGTCTCTGCTTCAGATGTTGATGTACGCGATCTGGACAGGGTCCCCGGGTTCGCTTTGAGGCCATTCGCGAGATCGGGGGGAGCTTGAAGAACCCCTCGCCCTTAGCCTCCTCTAGCAGTATCGTCTGGGAGACGTTGTGTAATACTCCATTTTTAGTGTACATAAATTTGCTTTAAATATAAAGTATACTTGGAGTATTTAATGTTGCTGTTACCACTTTAAAAATTTATTTCACTCCATAATTACAAGAAGGAGCTTGTAGCTAATTGGTAATATCTTGTACTGCTGAACCAAGCCACCAGAGTTCAAATCCCATGCCCTACATTATTTTTAAAATTTATTTGTTTTAAATTCTTTAGAAGCCCAATCACACAAGATAACTCCAGATTTTCCCGCTACACTTGAAAAACTGAAAATACCGGTGGCTACCCCCGGCGACCCCCCACCTTCCGAGACCCCGACTCGGCCTGACTCGGCCGAGTCGGCCGGCGGACCGGTCGACTCTGGCCGGCGCCGCCGGCCGGACTTGGCCGGTCGGCCGAGTAGTCAACATGAAAAATCTGGCTTTTGATCTTCCCTACTCCTCTGCATACTTCAATTTCTGATATCAATTCCAGAGACCCCATTAAACCTCATTTACTACATTTTTACACTTTTTTTAATTAAAACCTTACATCTACCCTAACCCTAGCCTAACCCTATAAATACAACCCTACCCTCTACCCTATCACGCCAAAATTCTGAGCCAACTCTCTAAAATTCTCAAGAAATCTTGTGTACTTTGAAAACGAGCACGAAGCGAAAGTATGGCGAAATTCCCGGCGAACTTCCGGTGATCGTTCTAGGAACTCTCGGCGATGAATCGACGCACCGGCGATTCCTCTTCTTCCATCTCACTCTCGTTATTGTCCAAAACCCGTAAATCCCATTTTCTATCTCTCTTTTCTATTCAAAAAATACGGATTTACAAAACCCGACGGAATCGTAACAAATCCGATTTCCGATTCGGTTTCTTATAAAACCTCACTTCTCGTTAATACAATTATGTTTAAACTCTCCCATGTTGACTATTAAACACTAATCAACCAAATTGATCAAGTTTCATTTCATAAAATGATGGCTATTTCAATTTATCGTATTTTTCACTTAAATACCACATTGTTTCAATTCTATATTTAACTTCATTAAACTTGCTATACCTTTAAGTAGACCACGAGATAATGACCTACCTCCTCACACATTCATATGCAACATAACACGATACCCTCGAGAACTTAGAATACGGGAAAACAAACATTTTTATTTAAATACCCTTACTTAATAAAACCATTTCTAAATGATTTAGTATTAATATATCTTTACAAATAAATAACCTTTGAGCTAATAATAAAAATATCTAGACTCAGCCAAATAAGGACTGTCGCACTCATTAAGACAGAGGAAGGTTGTGGGCATTCGGTCATTTATCTAAACCTGACTTTGTGGTATTTAGGCTAGACAGGTGAAAAAGGTAACTTTAAAAGGCCCGTCTCACGGTAATTCGTGAGCGGATCCCTCCTTTCTTCACTTGTACTTATCTGGCCACAATTGACGGTGAAAAGACGATTTGAGGGATATCTCACAACTTGTCACTTTGGACCAGTTAGGAGAAGTCTAGTTGACTTAGGAGACCCCAGAACATAGAATACGGGAAATCGATATCTTTACAAATAAATACCATTTACTTAATAAAACCGTTTTCTAAAGGATTTAGTATTTATACAAATCTTTGCAAAGCACCGCTACAACCCATTTTGGGGAACCCGTTCGGGATGGTGCGGATTATCGCACATCCTCGGGCTTAGTAGTGCGAGATTCAGACCTCCGCAAGGAGCATTCGGTCTCGAAATATTTAAAATACGGCATCTTAAGAAAATGAGAATTTTAGAATATAAAATATATATTAAAATTATTTTTTGTATAAATATATGTATATTTATCATTAAAATACCTATTTTGTTATGACATAAATATTCCTCTTTTTTCTAAAAATCACAAGAATCAATTTTACACTAAAATACCATGAATTCCATACAAAACCAATATTACAAATAAATACCACTTATTATGAAATTAGGATATTTCCACTAGAAATATCACAATATAAAATCTACATTCATTACCACTCTAAAGACGATTGATAAATACTTGGGGTGTATTTTGAAAAGTATATAAAAGTATTTTTACATAAACCCCCTCAAGTTCTATAATTTACCATAAGGACCTTGGTAAATATAGATTTAAGCGGGACCAATCACTTGAGCCTCAGAGAGCCGGAGAAGTGGGTGCTTGCCTATCTAAGGTAGACAACTTAACAACGGTGTTATCAATACGGTAATCGTCTTTGAAAAAGACACGAAAGGTTACCGATAATATCAAAACAATCAGAACTTCAATTTACTTTTCTAATTGTCTGACTCAGAGTGAGTCTCATTATAATCTGACTTGAATATGATTCAAGTATAATCTACAATCTACAATCTACAATTTATAATATTACAATTCAACATGAATCTATGAGTCCATTATTCCATATATTCAATCTATTAACTTGACTGAACCGAACCATGGATATACATCCATTTACATGATTCTCCAGTTACATCTATTTACTGATATCATGGTTTCGGTCAGTCATCCAATTATACAATCTATACAGTTACAATACAAGACAAACAATACAATCAAAACACTACGGGGTTTAAGAGGTAGATTGGTACGGAAGGTGTTAAAAGTGGCACGAGACAGTAAGATTAAGACACCTAACCTATATTCCGTTGCTGTTGTACCGTGGCTTAACGGTTCCTTGTATATTCCGTTTGTCCTGGTCTCTAACATATAGAGACCCCTCTCGTATACACTGGCATCCTTCTGTACCAACCTACAAACAAAAGCGTTAACACAACATTATTACAATATAATACAACTGTAAAAGATATCTTCTTATTCTGTCTTTTCTATTTTCTCCCTTATCTTTGGGACTTACCGAGCGACCTGTTCGCTGACGACATTCTCTTTTTTTCTTCTTTGAATGTCGTCAAGTAATCTGGACACTTCAGAGATCGAGCCCACTGCTGAAGACTTGGATCAGTTCAGTGAAGACCTCGAGCTCTAGACATTGTACATTTTCTATTTAGTACTTTTCATTTCCTGTTATGCCATTGTTTAGGCATCGCTTTTATTTCAGTTGTATTTACTTTTCATGCATTGTATAAAAAGAATGTGAATAAATAAAGTTGCTGTTTTATTATATCTTGTCACTTATATATTTATTTTTATATTGCTTAGATACGCTTAGCGTATTTACTTCAGAGTAAATACGTAGCGGCCTCATCGCGTCCTCTGCCCGTATATTGGGAAGGGGGGCATGACAGGTTTTGTTGGTGGCCCATGTAGGTCAGAGCTGTATGAAACTCTATCATGCAGTTCTGTTCTGCGTGAACAACCTAAGCAATATAACACAAGAATCAGCAACTAAAACATTCTTTACAATTCATGTTTCTTGAATCTTATCATTTCATGTACTTTAAATCTGTCCTAACCCAAATTTTTCTTCAAGGTTATGGATTCCCCGAACAACACCAGCACCAATGTCAACAACACACCTCCACCACTACCACTCACACCTGCCGTCCCTTCTCCAATCAACGAGCAGACGGTTCTACTTGAGGCAATTCGAAGCCTCTTAGAAGGACAGCAGCAGCAGACTGCTCTCTTAATGAACCGTCCCGAAGCAGAAGCACCCGGGGTGAAGTAATTCAGGACTTTGCACCCCAAACAGTTTTCAGGAAAGGAGAGCCCACTGGAAGCTGAGGAATGGGCTCAGAGTATCGAAGATGATCTGGCAGCGGCACAAGTGCAAGAATTAGCTTGGGTTCGTGTTGCAAAATTACAGCTCATGGACAATACACGAAACTGGTGGAAGGCGGAAGAAAGCCGTTTTGAACTACCCATCGAATGGAAGACTTTCCGCGGCATGAATCTCTATTTACAATCTACAATATTCTGATTCAACATGAATCCCTATATTCAATCTACTTAATACATTCAATCTACATTGACTGAACCGAACCATGGATATACATCCATTTACATGATTCTCCAGATATTCCATTTACATGATTATACAGTTACATCCGTTTACTAATATCATGGTTTTGGTCAGTCATCCAACTATACAATCTATACAATACAACACAACAATAAAATCAAAACACTACGGGGTTTAAGGGGTAGATTGGTACGGAAGGTGTTAGAAGTGGCATGAGACTGCAACCATAAGACACCTAACCTATATTCCGTTGCTGTTGTACCTTGGCCCAACGGTTCCTTGAGTTTCTGATACCTTAGTCTCCGGGACAAGTGAGACTCCTCTCGTATACACTGGCATCCTTCTGTACTAAGCTACAAACAACAGCGTTAACACAACATTACAACAATATAATACAACTTTAAAAGATATCTTCTTATTCTGTCTTTTCTATTTCTCCCTTATCTTTGGGGCTTACCGAGCGATCTGTTTGCTGACGACATTCTTTTTCTTTCTTCTTTGAATGTCATCAGGTGATTTGTACACTTCAGAGATCGAGCCCACTGCTGAAGACTTGGACCAGTTTAGTGAAGACCCCGAGCTCTAGTCATTGTACACTTTCCATTTCAGTACTTTTTCATTTCTGTTATGCCATTGTTTAGGCATTGCTTTATTTCAGTTGTATTTACTTTCCATGCATTGTACAGAAAGAATGTGAATAAATAAAGTTGTTATTTTTAATTATATCTTGTCTCTTGTGCTTTACTTTTATATTGCTTAGATACGCTTAACGTATTTACTTCACAGTAAATACGTAGCGGCCTCGTCCCGTCCCTTTCGCCGTATACTGGGAAGTAGGGCGTGACAGGTTTTGGTGGCCCATGCAGGTCTGAGCTGTATGAAACTCTATCATGCAGTTCTGTTATGCGTGAACAACCTAAGCAATATAACACAAGAACCAGCAACTAAAACATTTCTTACAATTCATATTCCTTGAATCCTACAATTTCATATTTCTTGAATCATGTACTTTGAATCTGTCCTAACCCAAATTTTTCTTCAAGGTTATGGATTCCCTGAACAACACCAGCACCAATGTCAACAACACACCTCCACCACTACCACTCACACATGTCGTCCCTGCTCCGATCAACGAACAGACGGTTCTACTTGAGGCGGTCCGAAACCTCCTAGATGGACAGCAGCAGCAGACTGCTCTTTTAATGAACCATCCCGAGGCAGAAGCACTTGGGGTAAAGCAATTCAGGGCTTTGCACCCTAAACAGTTCTCAGGAAAGTAGAGCCCACTGGAAGCTGAGGAATGGGCTCAGAGTATCAAAGATGATCTGGCCGCAGCACAAGTGCCAGAAATAGCTTGGGTTCGTGTTGCAAAATTATAGCTCACGGACAATGCACGGGTCTGGTGGAAGGCGGAGGAAAGCCGTCTTGACCAACCTATCGAATGGAAGACTTTTCGGGACATGTTCGACGCAAAGTACTTCCCTGAGACTACCAGGTTTGATATGGAACAGTAGTTCATACATCTGTGTAACAACTCCAATTTTTGTATACTTAAATTTGAATTAAATTTGAAGTATACTTGGAGTATTAATGTTGCTGATAACACTTTAAGTATCTATCTCTCTACAATAATTACAAGAAGGAGCTTGTAGCTCATTGGTAATACTCTGCACTGCTGAACCAAGCCACCAGAGTTCAAATCCCATACCCCACATTATTTTTAATATTGATTTTTTTAAAACCTTTAGAATACCAAGAGTTTACACGTGCATATCTCACAAAAACCCCATTACACCCAAACATGTAACACTTGCAGGAGTTAGATGAACCGTCGGGGGGGATCCAGGCCACCGGACTCGGTCGGGAATCGGCCAACTCGGCCTTGACTCTGCCGACTCAGTGATCCGACCGAGTCACGGCCGAGTCACCCCCGATTCGGCCGATTCCGGCGATGGTCACAACATGAAAGTTGTGTCTTTTCATATTCCCTACGCACCTGCAAAGTTTCAGTCTCATACCACTTCCAGAGCTCTTTAAAAACCCCAATTACTCCACTTTTAATACATTTTTTATTACATTTTATCACATTTTTATTTTTAACTTTTCATCTACCCTAACCCTAGCCTAACCCTATAAATACCAACCCTACACACTACCCTCTCACCCCCCAAAATCTTGAGCCACTCTCTCAAAAGTTTTCCAAGAAGTGTGCTTTGAAATCGAGTTCCCGGTGAAGCCCTGACGAATTCCGGCAACGTGTTTTGAAGCAACCGGCGACGAAACCACCCCTCGGTCTTCCTCCCTAGTTCTCTTTACTCTTTAGAAGAGTTTAAACCCATAAGTCCCATCCTTCTCACCTTTCTATTTCTTAAAAATACGGATTTATGGAACCCGACGGAAATCGGAACAAACCGATTTCCGATTCAGTTTTTCTACAAATTTCCACTTGTCACCTAATACATAATACCTAAACCTATCTATGATGACTATTAATAACCTAGAAACCAATTTAAATAAAGTTTCTCACATGAAATGATAGCTTTTTTGTAAAACCGTATTCTTTTCATAAAAATACCATAGAGTTTATTTTTCTTGTTCTAATTAATTCCCTCACTCCTAAATATGTTTATCTTGATCACTAAACTTGTAGACATCAATTTGAATGAATTTTCACATATGAAATGATAACGTTTTCAAATACCGTATTCTTGCGCTTTAATACCTTCAAGTTTAACATATCATGTTTAACCTCTAAACTTCATCAAAACTTAAAATAAGTCACGAGGTAATGACCTACCTCTACACACACACAAATATAACCCTAATTGATAAACACCAAAATATAGAATACGAAAATACAAGACTTTTCACTAAAATACCACATTCTTTATAAACCTTTTTTAAAAACTTTAAGTTGTAAACATTTCTAAATAAAATCTCTTATAAAATGAAAGCACGATTGGTCATGAACATCGATCGTTTATCTAAACTGACTTTGTGGTGTCTAGGCTAGGCAAGTGAGCTTGGGTAACTTTAAAAGGCCCGTCTCACGATTCGTGAGCGGATCCCTCCCTCCTCACTTGTACTTACCTGGCCACAATTGGCGGTGAAGAAGCGATTTGAGGCTTCTAATGACTTGTCGTTTAAACCTTAGAAATAGGCTAGTTGGCTTAGGAAACCCTAACAACTAAAATACGGAAAACTATACTCTTTTACAAATAAATACCTTATATTTATAAAACCGTTTTTCTAAATGAATGGTATTTATTAAAGCTAAGCAAAGCGCCGCTACAACCCACCTTTGGGGAACCCGTTAGGGATAGTACGATTCATCGTGCACCCGCGGGCTAGTAGTGCGTGATTCTGACCTCCGCAAGGAGCATTCGGTCTCGAAAGGTTTAAAAATACGACATTTAAGAAAAAAAATGAGACTTTTGGAAAATTATTTAAAATTATTCTTGTAGTAATATATATTTAATTATCATTTAAACACCTATTTTATCATAAGATAAAGTTTCCACATTTTTCTAAAATTACAAGATTAAAAATTACATTAAAATACCATGAATTTCAAATAAATCAATATTATAAATTAATACTTTTATTAGGATATATTCACTAGAATAACACAAATAAAATCCACACTCATTATAACTATTAAGACGGATAATAAATTCTTGAGGTGTATTTTGAAAACTATACAATATTACTTTTACAATAAACCCCCTCAAGTTTTATAAATTACAATAAAGCCCCTAACAAATATTGAACTTCAACTTATCTTCTTTTAGTCTGACTCGGGTTAGAGTCTGACTATTTCTGACTTGAATATGATTCAAGTCAATCTATATTCTTTAATATTCCAACTCAAGATGAATACATGAATCCCTGAATCCAGTTAACAATCTATATATAACTTGACTGAACCAAACCATGGATATTCCTTCTACATGTTTCCCAGTATTCCATTTACATGACTCTACGGTTATAACCGTTTCCTGATATCATGGTTTCGGTCAGTCAGTTAATCAATCTTACAATCAATACAATTTTACAAGATAACAATACAAACAAGACATCGCGGGGTTTAATGGGTAAAATGGTATGGAAGGTGTTAAAGGTGGCACGAGGTGGTCAGATTAATACACCTAACCTGAATCCTATTGTTGTTGTACCGTGGCATAACGGTTCCTTATACTACACGTGCCCTAGTCTCTGGCAAGTGAGACTCCCCTCGTATACACTGGCATTCTTCTGTACCAAGCTACAAACAACAGCGTTAACATAACATTACAACAATAGTTTACACTTTAAAAATGTTTCTTCTTATTCTGTCTTCTCTACTTCCCTCTTACCTTTGGGACTTACCGAGCGATCTGTTCGCTGACGACATTCTGTTTCTCTTTTCTTTGAATGTCGTCAGGTGACTTGGACCCGGCGGAAGTTGAGCCATCACAAGAAGATTTGGAGGATTTTGCCGAAGACCCAGCAGTATAATTTCATTGTACACTTTTCTTTTCAGTACTTTCCTTTTCCTGTTATGCCGCTGTTTAGGCATTTTTATTTCAGTTGTATTTTTCCTTTCCATGTATTGTACAAAGAATGTTAATAAATAAAAGTTGATGTTCTTTTATATTCTTGTCTCTTGTGTATTACTTTATATTGCTTAGTTACGCTTAGCGTATGTACTTCTGAGTATATACGTAGCGGGCCTCGTCGCGTCCACTTCGCCGTACACTGGGAAGCGGGACGTGACAATCTGCAACAAGGTTCAATGTAGACTAAGTCGGTAGATGAGTATGACGCTGAGTTTACCATGCTCAGCAGGTAAGACATGTCTCAGTGTTCGATTTTAATATCACATACTACACAGCTAACGCAAGACCATAACAGGTTTGCGGTCCATCTCATACCAACTGCTGAGATCAGGGCTAGAAGATTTCAGCAAGGGTTGGACCCGGAAATCCAAGCTGCTCTGGCTACAGGGGATTTCCCAACCCATGATTTGGCTTTGAAGGCTGCCCGAAGATATGAGGCAGTAGTAAAGAGGAAGGGCAGACTTCAATTTGCCGGTTTGAAACGCCCTGCCACTCAAATGGCAGGAGGAGCCTCTTCCAGGCCAACGTTCGAACCCAGGAGAACTGAAGAACCCAATAACCAGCCAAGACCACATTTCTGTTTCCATTGCAAGAGAGATGAACATTTGATAAAGGACAGTAGGCGCGCAAAAGGCCCGTGCCTAGTTTGTGGCACGTCCAATCACAGAATTGAGACCTGTCCATATAGATACAACTCAGCTCACATACCTACCAACTACCCGCAGTGGCCAGCTATCCAGGCTCCTGCAACACGACCTGCACTCCCAGCACTACCTCCACACAGAACTCCTGCACAGCCTACTCACCAATTCCAACAGCCAATGAGGGAGATGCCTCGAGGGCAGAGAAACAGGCCTCAAGGACAGAATGTGCCCCTAGCTAGAAGGATTGTACCACGGCGACAGACATTCACCTTAGCAGCCATAGAACCATAGACTGTGAACCAAGGTAACCCAAGTAACTCCCTCACAACTTTGACCAAAACTTTTTTACAATCTTTAGTTCTGTAACCAAACTATTACACTTTCCTTTTACAAATTTCGAGGACGAAATTTTTATAAGGAGGGTAGAATGTAACAACCTTAATTTTCCTATACAGATTTTTTTCAAATATTTTTTTTCAAAATCCATAAAGGGGTATTTTAGCCTGAGCACAAGTTATAAGTAATTATTTTGCTTTTTAATTACAAGTAAAAGAATGTAACAACTCCATTTTAGCGTACAAATATTTGCTTGAAAATTAATGTATACTTGGGGTATTTACATTTTCTGTGACTACTTTAAATAATTAATTAGCTCCATAATTACAAGAAGGAACTTTAGCTCATTGGTAATATCTTGCACTGCTGAACCAAGCCACCAGAGTTCAAATCCCATACCCCACATTATTTTTAATATTGATTTTTTTAAAACCTTTAGAATACCAAGGGTTTACACAAATATCCCACTACACCCAAAAATGTAACATTGCAAGAGGTTAGATGAACCGTCGGGGGGGATCCCGGCCACCTGACTCGGCCGGGAATCGGCCAAATCGGCCTCGACTCGGCCGACTCAGTCCTCCGACCGAGTCACGGCCGAGTCGGCCGATTCCGGCGACGACCCCAACACAAAAAATGTGACATTTGGTCTCCCCTGTACACCTGCAAAATTTTAGCCTTAGACCATTTCCAGAACACTTTTAAAACCCTAATTACTCCACTTTTAATACATTTTTAATACATTTTATCATATTTTTCATTTTAACTTTTCACCTACCCTAACCCTATAAATACCACCCCTACCCTCTACCCTCTCACCCCAAACTCTGAGCCAACTCTCTAAAATTCTCAAGAACTCTTGTGTGCAATCGAATTGAGCGAAAGGCGAAGCTCCGACGAATTCTTCGGCGGAATTTCCGGCAACGACCGTAGGAACTCCCGGAGACGAAATGACGCACCGGCGACTGCTCCCGATCCACCTTCCTCTTATCTTTGTCCAAAACCCGTAAGTCCCATTTTCTATCTCTCTTTTCTATTCTAAAAATACGGATTTACAAAACCCGATGGAATCGGAACAAATCCGATTTCCAATTCGGTTTTCTTATAAAACTTCACTTCTCGTTAATACAATTATGCTTAAACTCCCTTATGTTGACTATTAAACACTAATCAACCAAATTGATCAAGTTTCATTTCAAAAAATGATGGCTATTTCACTTTATCGTATTTTTCATTTAAATACCACATTGTTTCAATTATACATTTAACTTCATTCTTGCTATACCTTTAAGTAGACCGCGAGGTAATGACCTACCTCCTCACACACTCATATCCAACATAACACGATACTCTCGAGAACTTAGAATACGGGAAAACCAACATTTTCATTTAAAAACCCTTTACTTAATAAAACCATTTCTAAAAGATTTAGTATTGATACATCTTTACAAATAAATAACCTTTGAGCTAATAATAAAAATATCTAGACTCAGCCAATTAAGGACTGTCGCACTCATTAGGACAGAGGAAGGTTGTGAGCATTCAGTCGTTTATCTAAACCTGATTATATGGTGCCTAGGCTAGACAAGTGAGAAAGGTAATTTTAAAAGGCCCGTCTCACGGTAATTCATGAGCGGGTCCCTCCTTTCTTCACTTGTACTTACCCGGCCACAATTGGCGGTGAAGAGGCGATTTGAGGGATACCTCACAACTTGTCGCTTTGGGCCAGTTAGGAGCAGTCTAGTTGACTTAGGAGACCCTAGAACATAGAATACGGGAAATCGACATCTTTACAAATAAATACCATTTACTTAATAAAACTGTTTTCTAAAAGATTTAGTATTTATACAAATCTTTGTAAAGCGCCGCTACAACCCATTTTGGGGAACACGTTCGGGATGGTGCGGATTATCGCACATCCTCGGGTTTAGTAGATCGAGATTCAGACCTCCGTAAGGAGCATTCGGTCTCGAAAGATTTAAAATACGGCATCTTAAGAAAATGAGATTTTTAGAATATAAAATATATATTAAAATTATTTTTGTATAAATATATGTATATTTATCATTAAAATACCTATTTTGTTATGATATAAATATTCCACCTTTTTGTAAAAATCACAAGAATCAATTTTACACTAAAATACCATGAATTCCATACAAAACCAATATTACAAATAAATACCACTTATTATGAAAATATGCTATTTTCACTAGAAATATCACAATATAAAATCTACATTCATTACAACTCTAAAGACGATTAATAAATACTTGGGGTGTATTTTGAAAACCATACAAGAGTATTTTTACATAAACCCCCCTCAAGTTCTATAATTTACCATAAGGACCCTAATAAATATAGGTTTAAGCGAGACCAATCTCTTGAGCCTCAGGGAGCCGGAGAAATGGGTACTTGCCTATCTGAGGTAGACAACTTAACAAACGGTGTTATCAATATGGTAATCGTCTTTGAAAAAACACAAATCCTGCCGCCTATGTGCAGCGGTTACCGATAATATCAAAACAATCAGGACTTCAATTTACTTTGAGTTTCATTATAATCTGACTTGAATATGATTCAAGTACAATCTACAATCTACAATCTATAATCTATAATTTACAATCTACAATATTCTGATTCAACATGAATCTCTATATTCAATCTATTCAATACATTCAATCTACATTGACTGAACCGAACCATGGATATACATCCATTTACATGATTCTCCAGATATTCCATTTACATGATTATACAGTTACATCCGTTTACTGATATCATGGTTTTGGTCAGTCATCCAACTATACAATCTATACAATACAATATAACAATACAATCAAAACATTATGGGGTTTAAGGGGTAGATTGGTACGGAAGGTGTTAGTAGTGGCACGAGACTGCAACCATAAGACTCCTAACCTATATTCCATTGTTGTTGTAATGTGGCCCAACGGTTCCTTGTGTTTTTGATACCTTAGTCTTCGGGGCAAGTGAGACCCCTCTCGTATACACTGGCATTCTTCTGTACCAAGCTACAAACAACAACGTTAACACAACATTACAACAATATAATACAACTTTAAAAGATATCTTCTTATTCTGTCTATTCTATTTCTCCCTTATCTTTGGGACCTACCGAGCGACCTGTTCGCTGACGACATTCTCTTTCTTTCTTCTTTGAATGTTGTCAGGTGATCTGGACACTTCAGAGATCGAGCCCACTACTGAAGACTTGGACCAGTTCAGTGAAGACCCCGAGCTCTAGTCATTGTACACTTTCCATTTCAGTACTTTTCCATTTCTGTTATGCCATTCTTTAGGCATTGCTTTATTTCAGTTGTATTTACTTTCCATGTATTGTACAGAAAGAATGTGAATAAATAAAGTTGTTGTTTTTAATTATATCTTGTCTCTTGTGCTATACTTTGATATTGCTTAGATACGCTTAACGTATTTACTTCACAGTAAATACGTAGCGGCCTCGTCCCGTCCCCTCCGCCGTATACCGGGAAGCGGGGGGTGACATATGTCGCAACGGTTCATCCGAACCCATGCGATTCCATTCACATAGCTTATATCCAGCTGGAATATCAGTTCAGGAAATGGCGTTCTAAAGGCAACAATGGGATACAGATTGTGTCCAGTAGTCGTCTGCAGCAGAGAATTTCATGCTGACTTCAAAGTGCTGGACATACCGAACTTCGATGTGGTTCTAGGTATGGACTGGCTTGGAACTTTTTATGCTACCATTGACTGTCGTCAAAGGAGGTTAGTATTCGAGATTCCAGACCACCCGGTCTTCTATTTCAAAAGCGGAGACCGTACCCTAGAGCCAAGTACCTACAAAACGAAGCCAAGGGAAGCAGTAGTTTCAGCAGCTCAAGCGGAGGAAGAATCAAGGCTAGATGTGGTTTGAGAGTTCGACGACGTGTTTCCTGACGATATATCAGGTTTGCCTCCCGATCGAGCTCTTGAATTCAGCATTGATTTAGTATCAGGAGTACAACCGGTGATCAAAGCACCTTATAGATTAAGTCCGAAAGGTTTGAAGGAAGTCCGAACACAGCTGGACGAATTACTGGCGAAAAGATGGATTCGTCCCAACACTTCAAGTTGGGGATCACCTGTACTGCTTGTGAAGAAGAAGGAAGGTTCATACAGAATGTGCATCGATTACAGAACCTTGAACGAAGTCACTATAAAGAACAAGTATCCACTCCCACGCATCGACGATTTATTCGATCAGCTAAGTGGATCTTGTGTTTTCTCTAAATTAGATCTTCATTCAGGTTATCATCAAGTGAAGGTCAAGGAAGCTGATATTCACAAAACAGCTTTCAGAACTCGCTATGGACATTATGAATTTCTAGTGATGCCATTTGGAGTGACCAACACACCAGCAATATTCATGAATCTAATGAATCAAGTTTTCCGGGAGTACTTAGACAGGTTTGTTGTCATCTTCATCGACGACGTCCTGGTGTATTCTAAGAGTCGGAAAGAGCATGCCGAGCACCTACGAATTGTCCTGGAAACTCTTCGACAACATCAGCTCTATGCCAAGTACAGCAAGTGCGAGTTTTGGCTAAAGCAAGTTGGTTTTCTAGGACATATCGTATCAGGAGAAGGTATCTCTGTAGATCCAGCGAAAGTTTCAGCAGTTAGCGAATGGCCTACACCAAAGTCAGTGAAGGACATTCGGAGTTTCTTGGGTTTAGCTGGATATTACAGAAGGTTTATTGAAGGCTTTTCAAAGATAGCAACACCCCTGACCAAGCTCACACGTAAAGATGAAGAATTTGTGTGGTCGGAAGCATGCGAACAAGCTTTCATAGAATTCAAGTCAAGGTTGACATCAGCACCTATTCTCGTAATACCGGATCAATCTGAAGGATTCGAAGTGCATTGTGATGCATCCGGTAAGAGATTAGGATGTGTTCTACATCAGCACGGTAAAGTTGTGGCTTATGCTTCAAGACAACTGAAGATTCATGAGCGCAATTATCCGACGCATGATCTGGAGTTGGCAGCCGTCATCTTTGCTCTCAAGATTTGGCGCCATTATCTACTTGGTGAACGAGTGAACATCTACACAGATCATAAAAGTTTGAAGTACGTATTTACTCAGAAGGAGTTGAATATGCGGCAGAGAAGATGGTTAGAACTCATGGAGGACTTTGACATCAACTTACAATATCACCCAGGGAAGGTGAATGTGGTACCTGATGCTCTTAGTCGTCAACCATTATCAATGAATCTTACCGCTCAGTGGAAGCTTCAACAAGACTTGCATCAGATGGAGATTGAAGTAGTCATGCCAGGTAATACTTCAAGTTTGATGAATTTACAAGTTCAATCAACCATTGTCAATCAGATCAAACCAGCTCAAGCAAGTGATGCTAAGTTGCAAAAGATCAGAGAACAAGTGAAGAATGGACTCAGAACAGACTTCATCATCCATGAAGACGGATCTTTGAGATACGGCAGCAGATTGTGTATACCAAAAGGTCCTGTTCGGGAAGAGTTAATGAAAGAAGCTCACAGCTCTCCCTACTCAGTACACCCTGGAGGTACCAAAATGTACAAAGATCTACGTCAGAATTATTGGTAGCATGGAATGAAGCGTGAAGTAGCCAGAAGAATTCTCCTTTCAATAGGCTCTTTCTCGATGTGCAGATTCTGCATCAAATCAAGCGGTCGCTTATAGAGTTCATCCCTTCAATCGGCATGTCGCAAAATGCTTGGTGTGTCAGCAAGTAAAGGCTGAACATCACAGTACAGCTGGACTACTTCAACCGTTACCAATCCCAGAATGGAAGTGGCAACACATCACGATGGATTTTGTGACTGCTCTTCCTCGCAGCACAAAGGGTAACGATGCCGTATGGGTCATTGTGGATCGACTCACAAAGTCGGCTCACTTCATCCCATTTCGAGTTGGCCAATCAACTGAGACACTAGCAAAGAAGTACATGGAGGTAATAATTTACTTAAAGATTTAAACTCTTCATAATGTACTATCTCTGATACCCATGAACTCATACAGGAAATTGTGAGACTTCATGGAGTACCGGTCTGCATTGTCTCCGATCGTGACACTAGGTTCCGATCGCAATTTTGGCAGAGTCTGCAAGCGAGCTTGGGAACAAGTCTGAACTTCAGCACGGCTTATCATCCACAAACAGATGGTCAGTCTGAGCGAACTATTCAGATCTTGGAGGATATGCTCAGAGCGTGTATGTTAGACTTCAAAGGATCGTGGGAAGATCACCTACATCTTGTAGAGTTTTCATACAACAACAGCTACCAATCAAGCATAGGAATGACACCTTTTGCAGCATTGTATGGAAGGAAGTGTCGATCGCCATTAAGTTGGGACGACATCGGAGATAGGGAACTTCTTGGACCAGAGATGATAGTAGTGACTGTTGATGTGGTTCGTACTATCAGGAAAAGGATGTGCATAGCCCAAGATCGATAGAAGCACTAGGTGTCACGTCCCGAAAGTACGGAACATGACCGGCACTTAAACTACGAAACGTCTCGAGGCGTACGCAATCTAAGTAAACCGAAAACCCAGAAATCCAAACCACGAAAAGTAGTAGAGTGAAGAAAAACCAATTTAAAACAAGTAGTTTCAATAGCATAAGCCGAATTATGCGGTTTTTAAGAACATCAAAATTTACTGAAAATTTCGGCAGAGTCTCCTTTGTAAATACTGCCCCCCAAACGGGATACAACATGAATAGTATACGAAATCAATAAAAAGGCATCCCCAAGCGGGAGCTAGCTCTTCGTCAATCGACGGTCACAACCACACAAGCAATATAATATACAACGCCAACGGCGAGGATAAAAATTCAAAAGGAAACTCAAAACCACAAGAAAACCGCAGAAATATAACGCGCGACTCTAAAGTCGAAGGAATAACATCACTGGTCTCTATCTCAAATAAATACAGGTTTGGTTGATGGAATTTACTAGATACAACTGAATAATATTATACAAAGTAATATGATGGGTACGATACCAATAAACCCACCTACTAGCAAGTCACCCGAAAGAAGCAATGCCAGCAAAGCCGTAATGAAACCTGTACGGCAAAACCTGCAAGAAACTGGGGCACAACGGGGGTGAGTTGCCAACTCGTGAATAGAAAAACATCTACGAATAGAAATCGCAACCTAGGTCAAAGATCATGATATATCCTCAAATATAAGAATAACACGTAGCCTATAACAAGGCTAGGGTAAATATCTAACCCGAGTGTAACCTCATGTGCCCGTGTCAGTGCCTCAAGTAGCAATATAACATATGAATGAGGTATGAATGCATGAAAACAGAATACATGTAAATGAAGAACCGTTTTCATAATTTAGTGAGATTTCCTTTGTATTTTTAAAATGAGGTATCATAATGAAATCAGCATAAAACAGTGCCTAGCATCGGCACAAAACGTAATCCCAATATCTCGATATCTCTGTATCACAGTCTCTGTACCTCAATATCTCGAAATCTCAATGTCTCAATCATAATATCTAGGGCGCCGTCAGTCCAGACCGGCCCCTACCATCCATCTCAAGACCACGACGGTATCCTCCGGATATCCGACGCGTCGGGTAAAATCACCGGTAGGTAGTGCTCCCCTGCCAGGCTCACATCGTCATCATCACGCGCTTCTTGCCCCGGGGTACCTTACCGGGTCCACCATGTACCCGAAACGGTTCATCCGTCTCCTCGAATCGGGTCTCGAAATCCATCAGCAAACTCATGGTGGACGACTCATACATCATGGGAAAACCGCACTTTTTATTTTAAAAAGAGAGAAATCAGTTCATATAAGTTTTTGCGGTTTTCCTCCAAATCCAGAAAATCTCATGGAAATCCGAATCCAAAACCTCAATAACACGTAAAATAGTGAATATATGCATGAGAATCCATGAATGCGGCATAACAATGAATAACAGTATGCATGAAGTAGCAGGTAATAACTACAATGTCTAAACGAACATATAAGGCAAGTACACTAATAACATGTCTAACTATTAGCTAACAGGCTATATCAAGCAATAATATTTTCTAAGGTGTACGTGACATGGCAATTACCGATGAAGATGTGTGTGAGCCGGCAATTAAGTGTACGTGGTACATACGCATCATCGGTAATGGTGCTGGTGTCCTAACAGCATGATATCAATAATGGAGTATGAAACATAAAATAAGCATGCGATGCGAAACGGACCACAAAAATGAGCGGGAGCTGAAAACTAGACGCAATTATAACTAATCTGCATTAATCTAATATAAGTCCTACAAATGGCGCCTTTTGAAATAACACGAATCATGGGGTTTTGAAAATAGGGGCCACGGTGTTTTTATGAAAAGATACGCCTTTTGAAATATCCGTAAAATCCCTTGGGCTGTCTTTTAAAATACCCACGATTCGTTAGTTTTTGAAATAGGTAAGAATCGAATCTAATCTAACAACTAAACTAAACTAAAGGGCTAAGCTGACAAGCTGGACTACAGGTAAGGAAACCGCCTAACATCTGAGTCGATACATATACATACCTGTATATATATTAGTCGGTGATCCCGCCTCAATAATATCATATCCGATACCATATGTATAATCAGACATCCCAAGTCAAGAGTGCGGATCAATCATCAAAATATAGCTCGTACGTAAATCCGTCGTACGGCATCCCCAAATCTGGGTACGGGTTAATATCATATTCATCACACTATTCATCTGGTATCCTCTTTATTCGAGATCATAGTCCAGGGTACTGACCCATGTCTAGTACAATACTAAAATCATCAATATAGTCATGATCTGACTACTGATCAACAGTCTCGTACAAACTGATATCACCAGCACATATCATCATCAAGGGGTATACATCGCCCGATACGGCCTAATATCAATATCCTAGCATATCATGCCTCATATCACGATCACATGTCGACCATTTTATTTATAACACTATTCACCCGTATCGCCGCCCCAAGATTCGCTATAACACCAAGACGTACCTCAAGTACGAATCCTACCATATCACCGATATCACAACCACACAACAAATCTCATCGACTCAGCTCAATCCTAAGTATCATCCTCAAATCCGTATGCGAACACATAGTCCCATACCCATGTGAACACATAACTATAAAGAATCACATAAGCACATATAAATAAGAATGTATGCAAGTATGTATGTGTGTATGTGTAGTGCAACACTACCCTTAGGTTCGCAACCCTAAAATAATCCAACACACCAAAATCCATCCTAAACATCGATATTAATCCCAAACAACATATAATAATTGTTGGTGTGTATACGCATCCGTATACACCACCACGGACTGCGGGGGTGCTATACGCCAACCACCCGACTTCTTCCCGTAGATATAAATCTACTCACCTGCTCCTTGTTTGCCGATGCCGATGTCACCCTCTTCATCTTCAACGTCTCGACATCACGTGGGGTACCTACACATATACATAATCGCAAATGCGCATTAAAATCACATCGGAAAACCAAATCGACACGCCAAAGGCCTATAGGTTAGAACCTATGGACCACGCTTTCAAAACCACCACCAACCCTCGATATCGTCGTACAAACGTCAGATCATCGAGTTAAAACCAAACATACCAATCATGGTTTCATAAATCACTAAAAATATATGAAATACGATGCAAATCATCAAAACCAATAAATTGATCAAATCGGTTTATTTCACAAAACTTAGAAAACACTCAATTACCGTTTTAATTCGAAACTTGACATTTTAACAAAACTAATGGTCATAATATCCACTAAATATCATAACTAAGTTATATAAACCATTTCCACAATTTAATCTCATTAAATTTCATTAACCCCAAAAACCTAGTTTACAAATTATCCAATTTTAACAATTTTCAAGCAAAAATTCACAATTTATCAATTAAGCTTAGTTTTGCATAACCTAAGGTATTAAACCACTCATTATAATGTTAATAATGCTATGAAACCATAATTAGAATTTTTATCTAACAATTTAACTTAATTTTGAAAACCTAGTTTGCAATATTATGCAATTTGGACAATTTAAAGGTAGCAATTAGCAAGGTGTAACAAGATTAAGTTTTACATAACAAAAACATGTTAATCTACTCATTAAGACCACAATCTAATGATAACAACCCTAATAAAATTTTTTTTACCCTTTTCTAGAATTTCCTAAACTAGCAATCACAACCAAATTAACACTCGAATAAAATAGACTATCATAATTAAACAACAATTTAACAAAAAGGGTCAAGATTTTTATACCTCACAACCCATTGATCCAACTAGAAATCTAGCCCTCCAAATTGAAATCTTTGCACCAAGATCCATACTATAGGGGCTAAGGAAAAATGGGTAGGAGCTTGATTTTGATTTTGTAGGATTTTTGATGCATTTTTGAAGGGTTTTTGAGGTTGAAGGAGAAGGGGAAATGGGGGGAAATGAGAGGGGGCTGCTGTTGCAGCAGGAAGAGGAGAAATTCGGCCACAATATGGGGAGGGGAGGAGAGAGAGTGAGGTGGGGAAATAAGCCAAGTCAACCCACAAAGTCAAAGCCCATACTCTTTTAACAATTTCCCTTCATTTTCTTTGTTTTCTCTTGATTTTTCTTGTAGCAATACAAGTGGGAAAATGAGGGGGGGACAACTTGGGGCTGCTGATTTGGGGAGAGGAGAGAGGGTGTGGGTGAGTGTGGGTGAGGAAAAAATGATAGATACTATACCCCAAACAACCATTTACCCTAAATTCACTAAAAAAAAGCATTTTTTCTTCGATAATTTCTAAACCGTTTTGGCAAACGTTTTCATTTCAAAAACCATATGATAAAATTTTATTTAAAGTTTTATGATGCACAAAATTTGTTTCAACTCATTCCAATTTGTAATTTTCCCTAATTAAATGTATTAGTGACGGCTTAAAATAATAATAAAATAATTTTTTTCAGAAAATTTGAAATTTCACCAGTGGCTCAATAAACACCAAATACTAGCAATTACATAGCTAGAATATGTATATTTAATTTTTTATAATAAGATATTTGTATTTTGACTTTTTACAGAAAACCCCCTTATTTTACCGTTTTTTCGAAATTTCACCGAAACGATTTTCAAAACGTTACACTAGGCTGATGCAAAGAGACGACACTTGGAGTTCCAGCCAGGAGATCACGTATTCTTGAAGATATCTCCGAACCGCGGAGTGATCCGATTTGGAAGACGGGGTAGATCCGATTTGGAAGACGGGGTAAGCTATGTCCGAGATACATTAGACCGTTCGACATACTCGAATGAGTCGGTGAAGTGGCATACCGCTTAGCGCTTCCACCCTCATTGGAAGGAGTGCATAATGTGTTCTACATATCCCAACTCAGAAGGTATGTGAGTGACCCCAGCCATGTTCTCGATCATTCTGAGCTCACTATACAGCCCGACTTATCTTGTGAGCAACAGCCTGTGGAGATCCTGAACAGGAAAGTGAAGACACTTCGGAACAAGGAAGTTAACTTGGTCCAAGTGATATGGAGGAAAGACACTTCAGGAGAGTCCACTTGGGAAAGGGAAGATGAAATGCGTGCAAGATTTCCTCACCTCTTTGTAAACTAGTCCTCAAATAAAAGTTGTAAATTTCGAGAATGAAATTTTTGTAAGGTGGCTAGACTGTAATACTCCATTTTTAGTGTACATAAATTTGCTTTAAATATAAAGTATACTTGGAGTATTTAATGTTGCCGTTACCACTTTAAGTATTTATTTCACTCCATAATTACAAGAAGGAGCTTGTAGCTCATTGGCAATACCTTGCACTACTGAACTAAGCCACCAGAGTTCGAATCCCATGCCCCACATTATTTTTAAAATTTATTTGTTCTAAATTCTTTAGAAGCCCAATAGTCCACACAAGATAACTCCAGATTTTCCCACTACACTTGAAAAACTGGAACTGCCAGTGGCTACCCCCGGCGACCCCCCACCTTTCGAGACCCCGACTAGGGGTGACTCGGCCGAGTTGGCTAGCGGACCGGCCAACTCTGGCCGGCGCCGCCGGCCGGAATTGGCCGGTCGGCCGAGTCGTCAACATGAAAAATCTGGCTTTTGATCTTCCCCACTCCTCTGCATACTTCAATTTCTGATATCAATTCCAAAGACCTCATTAAACCTCATTTACTACATTTTTAATACATTTTTACATTTTTTTTTAATTAAAACCCTACATCTACCCTAACCTTAGCCTAACCCTATAAATACACCCCTACCCTTTACCCTCTCACCCCAAAATTCTGAGCCAACTCTCTAAAATTCTCAAGAAATCTTGTGTGCTTTGAAAAAGAGCACGAAGCGAAGCTACGGCGAAATTCCCGGCGAACTTCCGGCAATCGTTCTAGGAACTCTCGGTGACGAATCGATGCACCGGCGATTTCTCTTCTTCCATCTCACTCTCGTTATTGTCCAAAACCCGTAAGTCCCATTTTCTATCTCTCTTTTCTATTCAAAAAAATACGGATTTACAAAACCCGACGGAATCGGAACAAATCCAATTTCTGATTCGGTTTCTTATAAAACTTCACTTCTCGTTAATACAATTATACTTAAACTCTCTCATGTTGACTATTAAACACTAATCAACCAAATTGATCAAGTTTCATTTCATAAAATGATGGCTATTTCAATTCATCGTATTTTTCACTTAAATACCACATTGTTTCAATTCTACATTTAACTTCATTAAACTTGCTATACCTTTAAGTAGACCATGAGGTAATGACCTACCTCCTCACACATTCATATGCAACATAACACGATACTCTCGGGAACTTAGAATACGGGAAAACAAACATTTTCATTTAAATACCCTTTACTTAATAAAACCATTTCTAAAAGATTTAGTATTAATATATCTTTACAAATAAATAACCTTTGAGTTAATAATAAAAATATCTAGACTTAACCAATTAAGGACTGTCGCACTCATTAGGACAGAGGAAGGTTGTGGTCATTCCGTCGTTTATCTAAACCTGACTTTGTAGTGTCTAGGCTAGACAAGTGAGAAAGGTAACTTTAAAAGGCCTGTCTCACGGTGATTCGTGAGCGGATCCCTCCTTTCTTCACTTGTACTTACCTGGCCATAATTGGCGGTGAAGAGGTGATTTGAAGGATATCTCATAACTTGTCGCTTTGGACCAGTTAGGAGCAGTCTAGTTGACTTAGGAGACCCTAGAATATAGAATACGGGAAATCGACATCTTTACAAATAAATACCATTTACTTAATAAAACCGTTTTCTAAAAGATTTAGTATTTATACAAATCTTTGCAAAGCGCCGCTATAACCCATTTTGGGGAACCCGTTCGGGATAGTGCGGGTTATCGCACATCCTCGGGCTTAGCAGTGCGAGATTCAGACCTCCGCAAGGAGTATTCGGTCTCGAAAGATTTAAAATACGCCATCTTAAGAAAATGAGATTTTTAGAATATAAAATATATATTAAAATTATTTTTTGTATAAATATATGTATATTTATCATAATACCTATTTTGTTATGACATAAATATTCCACATTTTTCTAAAAATCACAAGAATCAATTTTACACTAAAATACCATGAATTCCATACAAAACCAATATTACAAATAAATACCACTTATTATGAAATTAGGATATTTCCACTAGAAATATCACAATATAAAATCTACATTTATTACCATTCTAAAGACGATTGATAAATACTTGGGGTGTATTTTGAAAAGTATATAAAAGTATTTTTACATAAAACCCCCTCAAGTTCTATAATTTACCATAAGGACCTTGGTAAATATAGGTTTAAGCGGGACCAATCTCTTGAGCCTCAGAGAGCCGGAAAAGTGGGTGCTTGCCTATCTAAGGTAGACAACTTAACAACGGTGTTATCAATACGGTAATCGTCTTTGAAAAAGACACGAAAGGTTACCGATAACATCAAAACAATCAGGACTTCAATTTACTTTTCTAATTGTCTGACTCAGAGTGAGTCTCATTATAATCTGACTTGAATATGATTCAAGTACAATCTATAATCTACAATCTACAATTTATAATATTACAATTCAACATGAATCCATAAATCTATTATTCCATATATTCAATCTATTAACTTGACTGAACCGAACCATGGATATACATCCATTTACATGATTCTCCAGTTACATCCATTTACTGATATCATGGTTTCGGTCAGTCATCCAATTATACAATCTATACAGTTACAATACAAAACAAACAATACAATCAAAACACTACGAAGTTTAAGGGGTAGATTAGTACGGAAGGTGTTAAAAGTGGCACGAGACGGTAAGATTAAGACACCTAACCTATATTCCGTTGCTGTTGTACCGTGGCTTAACGGTTCCTAGTACATTCCGTTTGCCCTGGTCTCTAGCATATAGAGACCCCTCTCGTATACACTGGCATCCTTCTGTATCAAGCTACAAACAACAGCGTTAACACAATATTATTACAATATAATACAACTGTAAAAGATACCTTTTTATTCTGTCTTTTCTATTTTCTCCCTTATCTTTGGGACTTACCGAGCGACCTGTTCGCTGACGACATTCTCTTTCTTTCTTCTTTGAATGTCGTCAGGTGATCTGGACACTTCAGAGATCGAGCCTACTGCTGAAGACTTGGATCAGTTCAGTGAAGACCCCGAGCTCTAGACATTGTACATTTTCCATTCAGTACTTTTCATTTCCTGTTATGCCATTGTTTAGGCATCGCTTTTATTTCAGTTGTATTTACTTTTCATGCATTGTATAAAAAGAATGTGAATAAATAAAGTTGCTGTTTTATTATATCTTGTCTCTTGTGTATTTATTTTTATATTGCTTAGATACGCTTAGCGTATTTACTTCAGAGTAAATACGTAGCGGCCTCGTCGCGTCCTCTGCTCGTATATTGGGAAGCGGGGCATGACACGTTGAGCGGGGTGTACTCCTAGAACTTCGGGGAGTAGGGTTTTGGCCGCTCAGGTCCCCTTTTCTCTTCCCTCGCCCTTTTCTTTTGGTCGGCTTGCTCTGCCCAGGGGAGATTTGCGTTCACCTCGGATTCGAGCAGGACCCCACGATCGGTCCAGGCTTTTACCTCGGCCATGGTCTTAGGTTACGCTAATGCAAAGGAGCATAACCACTCCTTGTGCCTAAGACCATACTTATGTGCTGTAATGACCGTCTCGTCCCGATGTTCTGGGACCTCGAGAAGGGCGTTGTAGAAGCAGGTGACATACCCTTTGAATGTCTCTTTGTCCCCGCTCTTGATCGTGAAGAGATGCTCTACTGTCCGTTTCTGCCGCTTGTTCCCGACGAAGTGGCCGAAGAATTGGGTGGCTAGCTCGTCGAAAGCTGAGATTGAGCATGGCGCGAGTCTTCGGAACCAGTCACGTCCGGAGCGGATAAGAGTGGTCGGGAAAGCCCGGCATTGGGCAGCGGCGGAGTTATCTTGGAAGCTCATTCCTGCGGTGAATGCATCCAAATGGTCCTTCGGGTCAGACATACCGTCGAAGAGATAGACCTTTGGGGGCTTGTTCCGGGAGGAGACATGGCCGGCGAGCAGCTCCTCTTTAAAGGGTTTGGTGAGCGAGTCGGCGGCATACTTAGCCCCGTCGCTCGAATGATGACCTTCCCGATGTATACCCTCGATCTTCTTTTCGACGGCGTCGAGTCGGCCGAGGTATCCCGACGATTCGGCACATTCTGATCTTTGGCCTCTGCCGTTGGAAACCTGTGTCTGGCCGCGGCCCCGATTCCTTTCGATAAAGTGCCTTAGGTCGCCTGGCGAGGTAGTTTTCAAGCCGCCGTAACGAGTCCCGTCCGCGCGACCCCGTCGAGAGAGGAGGTGTCGGTCATACCTGGGAGCAGGTGAGCTGACCGACATCTCCTCGGGAGGGATAGGAGCGCGTAGGGGCTCGGGGCGAGGCGCTCTTGTGACGGACCTCGGCGTTAAACTGTGGGGCGCCCAGCGGGTCGTAGAATATATTGGCTCGGGAGATCTGCGGCCGTGGGAGATAGCGAGGCGGTGGTCGGCAGTACAGACGCGGGCAGAGTCTTCTCTCCCTCTTTAGGGGTCCCGGTCCCGAGGTGGGGGAGCGGCGACCTGGGGAGCTTTCCCTGCTGTTTGGACACGGACGAGCGCATCCACAATGGATACAAGTCGATCTATCCTGGCGGCAAGGGCGTTGATGGAGTTTGGGGGAGGAGATACGTCCGTGCCTCCGTTGTGGGGGAGGCGGCGGCTGGTGCTAGGATCGTCGTGGTGATCGCTAGCCATTGGGTTGAGATCGGAAGATGAATTTTTGTTTTAGTGGAATCAAGTTGTTCCCACAGATGGCGCCAACTAACATGCGTCGGATCACGTCAAGATGTTACCTTCCGTAGATCTACTGTCGGCGACGGTGGACGGCTGGGATTGAGTAGGAGAGTAGCCTTCTGAAGCGTGTGGGTCTCAATGGGTTGTGGTTTTGAGGTTGAGCCGAGCTACCTGCAAGGAAGTCCCGGGGTGGTTGTACTACCGAGGACCCTCCGACGATCAAGTTAGTGGTGCAAGTCGAGCAGAGTAGCGGTTTAATCAGGAAAGAATTTCTTACTTGAGTCATCTGAAAGATGAGTTTATGTAGCGGTGGCAACAGGCAGGCAGGTGCAAGAATCACGCCGGCCGTTACGCCCCCGACGTCACGCCCGCGTGATAGGCGGGTTCTCCTATTAATGGCGAGACAGGCTCGTTAATGGAGGATCGTGATGGCGTGGGACGTGGCCGGCGGATATCTCACGCATGGAGAAATTCGCGGAGGCGAGGCGGAAGCACCTGCGAATGATGCCGTTGGTCAGTCGATGGGACCGAGGAAGATGAGCTCGGCGGGAGGCTCGACACCGAGTAGGAGGCCGAGCTATCTTGGTTCTGTGGTAGCCCGGAGGCGAGCTGGGAGGGTCGAGGAGGCCAATTATGCAGGGGGCTCGGAGGTGAGCCAGCGGCTGTTTGTAGGACGGGCATAGGAGTGGTCTGGTCGGCTACTGCAGGTCCTTTCTTGCAAGCTTCAGGACATGTCATCCGCCACGTGTCATGATCTGGGAGATCACCGATATCGAGCATCATCACTATCTTTTTCCTTCTAATCTTATGAGATTGTTGATTATTTGGAAAAGTTTAAAGCAATAGATGAGGTGTCCTTTTGATGAATTTGAAGAATTGATTATGGATATTGTAGAATTAAAAGGTTCATATAGCGAGAGATAGTGGAAGAGGCCATAAATTGCTTAGGATTGTTGGAATTGTTAAGAATAAAATCATAATGGAGAAATTGTTGAGTTCACGAGATCAAAAGAAAATAGAGATGGACTTGTTAAATTCATAAGACCAGAAGGAGGTTGGGATGAATTTTTTTTTAATTTGCGTTTATAGATTTAAAAGGAGGGGGGCCGAGAAAGAGTCAAGCTATTTCAGTTTTAGTTAAAAAATAATTGAAATGGTAAAATGGGTGTTTTTGGAGAATATCATAGTTTTTTGTAAGATACATGGAAATATGAAGTTTTTGGAGTGATATTTAGAATTGGGTAAGTTTTGGGGGTGATATATAAAAATAACCCTTAATTGAATTGTCAATATATTTTTGATTATTTAAATTTATTTTTATGTGTCGGTTCAAAACATTGATATTTCCAAAATTTACACACAAAACCGTGAAATTCCATATTTCACCCACTACAGCTTCTCTGTTTTCCAAAATTGCCTAAAATTGTATCTTTCGGTCTCCATTTGAGCGAAGTTAAGCTAAACTAACCTATGTCTTGAAACAAATAAGGGAGAATGAATATTAAGCTTATTTTTCTTCTTCTCCTCTCCTCTCTCCCTCTCTCCAACACCAAAGCATGGTGAGAAAGTGGAAATCTTACTAGCAACCCCGTTTTGGTTCACTGTTCTTCATCTACACGGAATCTTAGTGAAGCGGGAAAGCAAAGAGAAAGAACTTGATGATACTCGTAACTAGAGATTTCCTAGGTCACGGTACGTATCAGATGACGTGTCTGTTGGGGTCGAAAATTGCACCCCGGTTGACCAAGTCAAAATCAAGGTCAACCCCAAGCCAGGTGGGCCCAAACCCAGATTAAGTGGGCTCATGCCCGAGTCGAACCCGAACATGAAGCGGCTGGCCTCCCCCATGCCAAAACGAAATCATGTAATAAATAATTTTGATGATGTAATTTTTTATGCATAAATGTAAGGAAAATGGGCATAAAGCTAAATTTTTGTAAAGCACATGGCTTATGTGCAAAAAAAAATAGCACATGAGATATGAGATGGGCAAAATGTCATTTTGTAAAGCCCAAGGGGCTATGTGTAAATGTGTAAATCTATATAAGGCAACATGATGATGAGATAAAAAAAAACTTTTCGTTCCCCTAAAAAATCTAGGGTTTTTGTGCCTGCTTCTCCTTCCTCAAGCTTCTAAACATTCTTCCCTTTTTCAATTAAATCAAGAGTTTTACTCTTCCTTTTCCAAAATTAAATAGCTTTTGACCACAAAACCCACAAAGGGGAACTCATGTCTTTCATCAGATCTCAAAAGGGGAGATTTTTAAATCTCATCCCTTTTTCTCCAAGATCCGATCGACAGAGAGGAGGAAGAAGGAGGCTCATCTCCAAAGACCCCACTTTGGAGAAGATCCAAGGCTCAGGGGAGAAGAAAGGGGTCCCCTTGAGCATTTACAAAGATTTCTTGGAGTTTAACTCTATAAATCAAAGCTTCTACGAGTTTAACTCCATAAAAAAAAGTCTTTCTTTCTAGGAGTTTAACTCCATAAAAAAAGTCTTTCTTTTTAGGAGTTCAACTCCAAAAGTCAATCAGGAGTATAGCTCCATGTGCAGGGGCTAAGCCCCTTTTTCCTGCTGGTGTCCAGCGCCCGCGTGCCACGCACATGAGGCATGAGCGCCTGGCGCCCAGCGCCTGGCGCCCAGCGCCCGCGTGCCGCGCACGTGAGGCGGTGGCGTCCAGCATCCGCGTGCCGCGCACGTGAGGCTCTGGCCCCCACGTGTCCTTTGGACGCTTTTTTCCCTTTTTATATATACGTGTATATATATATATATACACACACACAAACACTCCACGAAACTGTCTCTGTTAGAAAAAAATTTCTAACGGGACGCTGCCCGCATCCCGCAAAGGGACTGCTAGCTCCCTTGACCCCCAGCCCGCTATCCGGGTAGTGGGACCCCCGTAAAAAAACTCTGCGGGCCCCCCGATATATCCAAAACCCCTTCAAAACACAACACCGCACATTGAGTTCTCATGACCTGTTTGACCTGTCAATCGGAGGTTCTCTCGCTCCAAAGGCGAGGGGTAATTAACGGCAGCTTAGTTCGCGGCTGCCGAAGATTCGGATCCCCACAATCAATAAACCACAGCCTAAGCTAGGCAGGGGGAATCTGTAATGCGCCCGACAAGCGCGCGCGTATTCCCATCTCAATGGGGTGACGAAAAACACCCTACAGATTCTGCCACGCCCGGTGGGACCTATCTTTCCTCCCATATTTCGGGTTAAACGTTCATGCGAACTCAATCACACATATACATTGATTGCCTATACTGAAATCATGCTTCTTTGTGCAGGTTAACAATTTCCAATTGCAATCTTCAGACGTAGCAAAAATGTCTCCAAGGACAAGCTCAGCTCTCGACACAGCTCCCGTCTCATACACGATGAAGATGGACGCCAGGACGGTCCTCCTGGCCAGTCTCGGGCGACAATGGGAGGAGTCGCTACTACCATTCGGCTCTATTATGTTCATGCCAGTTAGCGCCATCCCAGCTCCTCAAGCTCCAGCAACAGACAGACCGGCCTCGAAAGGCAGGAGACCAAATGTGGTGATCTCGAAGGCACTACCACCCAAACGCAAGTCGGTGTTTGAACGACTTTCTTTTGCTCTAGCTGGGGGCAAGGCCATCAACACCAACAAAGCAATAAGGCGTCTCGAGCAAGCTCCAGCGGTGCCCTTGACAACTGCTCGATCGGGTATCTTCTCTAAGCTCCCCATCAATCGACTCACGGTGGATTCCCAGAAAACGGATGCCCGCCAAACCCTCAAAATCAAGAAGCTAAAATAGAAAAGGCTCAGATACAGTGCCAACAAAAGGGCTAGGGCTCATGCTATGCTGAACATCATGAGGTTCCATGACAGGGTCACCCCGCCAAAAATAAATAGACGGCTGGATATGTGGTCCACAGTATCTACATGGTGGGCACGCGCGGCAAGAGCAAGGATGGGGCCACTACATCTCAAATCCAATCTGGTGTGAATTTGGCTGTCACTTCCCAAGACCAGCATCCACCAGAAGGTAATGAAAATCCTCCCAGTGAGGCTGATAAGCAGAGAGATCTCTCGGTTCATAAGGAGTCGAGCTCGGAAAGAGAAGAGGAGCCAATCTTCCGTCCCAAGAATGCAGAGCGGCAACTTCTCCAAGAGCTCTGAAAACAGCTCAGAAGCAAAGACAAAGAGATGGCTAAGCTTTACTCAAAAATTAACGACTTGACGAATGTCATGATGCAGCTCATGGCCCAAGTTGCCTCTCAGCTGCCCAATCAAGCGTAGGGTTCTGCTCATGAACCGGGAAACGGTGTCCCGAGGCAGCTGACGCCTATTCCCCCAAATCCAAAGGTAGGTGGACCGTACGAAAGCCAGCCGCATCCTATCTCGGGAAATGTCTTGACTACCGATGACAGCAACCCGCTAACTCAAGATCAAATCATGGATTTGGTTGCCAACAAAGTCAAAACATTGCTAGTTGAAGCCGGAAAGCAAAAAGATGTCAGCGGTAGTGGGAGACCATATCCTGCTCGGTACGATCTTGTGGAGTTTCCCACTGGCTATGTTGTCCCCAAATTTAAAAGGTTCGATGGGACGGGAAATGCGAACTGGCACATTGCCCAATTTAAAGCATCATGCGCAAATACTGGGGGCAATGATGGGCTTCTTCTCCGCCAGTTTGTCAATAGCTTGACGGATATTGCTTTCGATTGGTATGCAAGCATACCAGATGACTCGATCACGACGTTCTCTCAAATGGAATCCATGTTCAAGCAAAGGTTCATGAGTGTCAGCGATAAAATCACCATTGCCGACCTCGTAAGGACCGAGCTAAAGAACAACGAAAGCGGCATGGATTTTATAGTCCGATGGCGCAATCTCTCTGTCAAATGTGAACCACCATTGGAGTAAGACCAATCCGTCAGTCTTCTTATAGAAAATCTGAAGGACTGGATGAAACCTTTCCTGTGCACCGCAGGCCTTAAAACATTCCAAGAGCTGACCAAGAAGGTCAAAATATTGGAACGCTCAAAGCCCGAGTCCACTCAGGATCTTCAGTTCACAAACAGACCGAAACCTTGGAGGGACGACAACCGAAAATGCAAAAGTTCCAACAACACCGATTCTCTTATTAGGCAGAGAGCGGGCGGAGCGAAGGCTAACAAACCCCGAGAGCCAACTTTGGAGGAAAGGAGAAATAAGGTCTACTCTTTCAGAAGAGACAAGGTTCACAAAATATTCAAAGATGCTCTGAAGAATGGCTTGCGGCTACCAAAACCAAAAAGGCCAAGTGAAGCGAACAGGACTGATCATCCCAACTTTTGCCCATACCACAAAGTGCTGGGACACACTATTGAAGACTGTTGCATCTTCAAGGATTGGGTCGAGAAACAATACAAGGCAGTAAAAATATCATTGTCCCCTGGCGTGTTAACAAACAGTCAAGCTGCGACCGCCAATTTCATACAAACGGAGACCGAAGTCCTTTGGGAACTTGATTCTCTCTGGAATCTGTCTTTCTCTGCAAAGAGCAGACCAAGGCAACAAGCTAAAAGCCAAGCGAGCAACATTGCCGATGAAGAAGCAATAGACTGGTACACAACCCATACGGTCTACATAATAGAGCTCAGAGGAACAAGTCCTCCTACGCCTTATAGCCATGACAATGACGCGGTTGTTGCCATCCAACACCGGCTCGATCCAAATGATGAAGAGCTCGCTCAGGCCATTAAGCCAAAGGAACCCGTGGTTCATGCTGAATCAAGTTCAGGCGGTAAGGATGACCCCGTTGTCATACCCGGAACTATAGAACAAGCAATACCAATGGCATCAAAGGCAACTTTAGGACAGGGATGAGAAAATGGCCAAGGTCCATTCCAAAGTCGACGAGCTGGCAAATGTCGTAGCAGATCTCACGACCCAAGTCGTCCGATTGCAATTACAGCAAAATTAAATTTTGGTTCATAGGCCAGGAATTGATATTCGGAAACAACCAACTGATACCCCCTCCGGCCCAAACGCGGAACACCTTTGCGAAAAACGGCCGCGACCAGCCTCCAATCCCTCTTATACGTACACTGAACATGGTAAGCGGACAGTAGGCGAACCAAAGACTGATCGTCTTCAGGGTCCAGCATCAGTAAGGGCACCTACTTTAATTGAGAGAAAGAAGAAAGTATACTCCTTCAGGAGGGATGAAGTCCGCAAAATATTCGAGGACGCCTTGAACAACGGTTTGCAACTGCCTATTCCAAAGAGGCCACAAGAAATGAACATGACCGGCAATCACATATACTACCCATATCATAGAATGGTGAGTCATACCATTGAAGACTGCTATGTTTTCAAGATGGGATGGAGAACCAATACAAACTTGGGAAAGTCTCACAGTCGTCAGATGTACCGACAAGCCACAGAGCTACGGTCATTAACACAGCTCCGCTAAGATCAAAATTTGAGGAGCTGGGATAAGCAAACAACATACCACCAAGTCTTTAAACTGGGAATAAACGACCACCACGTCGTTAAACTGGGAACAATCGACCTTTAGGTCGTTAAACTGGGGATGTAAAAAAATGTGTAAATAAACAAATAAATAAATAAATAAAAGTAAAAGCCGAAATGATGGGGCGGCTCACAATAAAAATCAGCGAGTAAAATAAATAAGAAAATAAAGCCGAAATGATGGGGCAACCGCAAATAAATAGCCGAAATGATAGGGCAATCGTGACCTTCGCGACAAGAAAAGTTGAAATGATCGCGGTGGAAAAAAGAGAGAGAAAAACCTTCCAAATGGCGAATGATGAGTCGCTCCTGGTACCATATTCCAGTGCAGCGATGCAGACGCCAACCAAAATTTCAAATCTCTGAATGTCCCAATGGCGAAAGATGAGTCACTTCAGGTACCATATTCCAGTGCAACGATGCAGACGCCAACAAAATCCCAAAATTCTCCCAGCCCTACGGTTGGTCCCAAAGTTGACAACCGTATACAATCCACGGGCTCAAATAATTCTCATCATACCCATACCCCACCGCAATCACTAGTCACGCGGCCGGTCTCCGTCCTTAGAATTATGCTCCATTTGGGAAGACCCACTCATGTGTCCTCACGATACATGAGGAGAACAAACTTATGAGATCCTCTCGACTCGTAAGAAAACACCTTCGTGGGATCCTTACGACTCACAAAGAAAAACCACACTTGGGGGTCCCCACGACTCCTAAGGAGAAAGTACACCCATGAGATCCTTTCGACTCGTAGGAAGAATACTTTTATGGGACCCTTACGACTCGTAAAATTGAAAAGCCTTAGGTGATAGGGACTTAAACATGTCTCCTAAGCCATCGCTCCTCAACAGGTAAATGTAAATGATGAATTTCTCATGACACCTGTGCTTCAGTGTTAGCAACGCTGATGCCGACCCTAACCCCAAAATTCAAAACTTCCGACCCAATAGACCCCTAAGTCTTTAAACTGGGAACAGATGATCTCTAAGTCGTTAAACTGGGAACAGATGACCTCTAAGTCGTTAAACTGGGAACAGAAGACCCCTAAGTCGTTAAACTGGGAACAGATAACCTCTAAGTCGTTAAACTGGGAACAGATGACCCCTAAATCATTAAACTGGGAACGAGGGAAATCCCCTCGTGGCAAATAATGATTCGCTCCTGGTACCACATTCCAGTGTAGCGATACTGATTCCAAACCAAAACCAAAATCCCAAGTCCTCCCAGGGCAAATGATGAGTTGCTCCTGGCATTATTCCAGTGCAGCAATACTGATACTAAACAAATTCCAAATTCCTCTCAAATTCAAAAGTCCTACCGAACAAGGCAAAAACCAAACAAATCAAACCAACCAATTCCAATATCGACCTATGCGTCAAACAAAGAGACACTCCGTGCCGGAAAACGTCAAGCACACACTCCGTACCGGGGACATGTCAACCAGCACACACTCCGTGCTGGGGAAACGTCAAGCAGACACTCCGTACCGGGGACACGTCAACCAGCGACACTCCATGCCGGGAAAACGTCAAGCACACACTCCGTACCGGGGACACGTCAACCAGCACACACTCCGTGCCGGGAAAACGTCAAGTAGACACTCCGTGCCGGGGACACGTCAAATAGACACTCCGCCTCGGGGAAACGTCCAACAGTGACACTACATGCAGGGGACAAGTCAACCAGCGACACTCCGCGCCGGGGAAACGTCGACCAGCGACACTCCGTGCCAGGGGCACATCAAACAGACACTCCATGCAGGGGATAAGTCAACCAGCGACACTCCGCACTGGGGAAACGTCGACCAGTGACACTCCGTGCTGGGGGCACGTCAAACAGACACTCTACCTAGGGGAAACGTCCAACAGTGACACTCCATGCCGGGGACAAGTCAACCAGTGACACTCCGTACTGGGGATACGTCCACCAGCGACACTCCATGTACCACAGATGCTCCGTCTCGGAGGCGCGTCAAGAGTCGACCGTCCATGCCGTAAAAAGGGCAGTGCCAGCTTCCCATAAAGCGGGAACAAAATCACTCCATACCGAGGAAACGTCTACCACAGACACTCCGTCTCGGAGACGCGTCGACCGTCCATGTCGTAAAAAGGGCAGTGCAAGCTTCCCACAAAGCGGGAACCAAATCACTCCGTGCCGGGGAAACGTCCACTACGGACACTCCGTCTCGGAGACGCGTCAAGCGTCGACCGTCCATGTCGTAAAAAGGGCAGTGCCAGCTTCCCACAAAGCGGGAACCAAATCACTCCATGCCGGGGAAACGTCTACCACGGACACTCCGTCTCGGAGACGCGTCAAGCGTCGACCGTCCATGTCGTAAAAAGGGCAATGCAGGCTTCCCACAAAGTGGGAACCAAATCACTCCGGGCCAGGGAAACGTCTACCACGGACACTCCGCTTCGGAGACGCGTCAAGCGTTGACCGTGTTAGATATGTATGCCCTAGAGGCCATTATTGTATAGTACTAGTTTGTATAATACATTTTAGAAGCTTGGGATATATATATACGGTTTTACGACAGTCTTGCTCGATATAGTAGTTGCTACTTGGTTTGTTTCTATCTTTATATGTGTATATGTTTCTTTTAACATATCGCTGAAATATATTGATGATGCCCTTAGGATCTTTGCTTGACTACCGGCGTTGTGATGGCGATCACACTAGTAGGGGCTAGGTAGTCTATAAGCACATCCTTATTCTTGGTCCCTAGTCGTAGGATTATCGAGACAGGGCATCGATACTCCAGAGTAGACTGGTGCATACGCTTCTCTTCCCAGTATGGGAGATGGTCTGTCCCACAGCCATCGGTACATCATACTGGAGATAGTATGCGGGTGCTCGTTAGGTTACGAGTACGCTGGACAGGACTCGTCGGGAACTGTTGGTTGGTATTATACCTATCATCAGTTAACAGTTCCCAGGTGACATGAGTACAGCTTAGTCCGCTGACTTGACACTGTCACTTCGCCTTGAGTGTGTTCCCACTATTTTTTGATTACTACCCTACCACGGCTCTACTGAGTCGTGCAAACAGGTAGTAGTTGGGTGCAGTCCCGAAGCATTTGGAGGAAGTGACGGTTAGACAGGATTCGTCTCTCCCGGTATTGGGGGTTGATATCGCGCTGTGTCTAGGAGAGCCATTACACATAGTCGTCCCTGGCAAGGACAAGCGAGATTTGCTGGTAGTGTTACCAGTAGTTTCTCAGGGTGTTTTAGGCTACACTCCGACACGACTTGTACCGCTATTAGGGGACTGACTTTTGCCACCCCCTAGGCCCGCCATGCGATACTCTTAGACGAACAGACCGGACTGTACGGAGATTGTCACATACAGGCTCAGTAGGAGTTCGGATGGGTTCACCTCATCAGTTTTCTTATCGGCATCTACCTGGGGACCGTTACGTACAGCTAGTGCCGCTTGCAGTCTGTGATTAAACCCACTGCCAGCGTAGTGTCGAGTCTTTAGAGTCCCACACAGAGGGTTATTCGCCTTTGGGCAAAACAGAGTAGAGGTCCCATGGTTTTGCGACGGGGTTCGTTCACATCCGCGCACTTGTGCACGTTTGGTGTCCGGACAGTTATTACCAGTGGGCTTTGGTTTAAGCCAGATCCTAGTATATGTTTTGGGGTTAGTTTTATGTCATTGTATTCGTGTTCCTCGAATCACGGATGCGGGTGTGTATGCACAGTTGACTGAGGCAGAGGCAGCGAATTCTCATTAGGGTTATGGTACGGGTGTGTATGCACAGTTGACTGTTGTCTTTTTCCAAACCCTAATGAGAATAGGAAATATGATTAATAATATTAGTTAACAATTATTGTGCCATGGTTGAGATTGAATTCTTGACTTTTGTTGACTTGTTGACTTAGTTGACCGGTTGACCAAAGTGGACTTGTTGACCATCATCATTTGTTTTCAAAGATGCTTCTTATTCTTTGCAAAAGCATTTAATGAATGAAATGATAATGGTCATTCATCAACCCACCATCACAATATTGTTAATTATTATTATTATTATTATCAATTTTCTTAAATTATGAGAGCATGGTTGAAAAAAGGGGATCATTCTCACTTGCATCTTCTCTCTCATCCATTGCTCTCCTTCTTCCTCTGGCTCAAGGAAAAATCTCTCTCATGAGTTGAGAACCATTTTCCTTTGAGATAAAACACCAAGACTACTCTCTACTCTTTCTAGGGTTCTAGGTTTAGCAAACCAAGCACCTTAGTTACCTCTAGGTTGAGGTAGGAGCTCAAGTTCGAACCCTCGGGTGGATCTATCTTCGATAAAGAGGAGACGACGAGGAGGAGCCGTACAAACTATTACAAGGAGCAAGCAAGGAGGAGAACAACAAGAAGAGAAGGAGTTCAAGACTAGGTATAACCCCCTAACCGAGTAGGTAAAGCTCGTAGTTGTTGCTAGTGTGTTGTTTAGCAAAGATCCGGGTTTTCTAGTCCATGTTACTAAAACCCCCCAAAAAATTGTTTTTCACCGTTTCCGCAACCCCGAAAGAACCGGGAGAGGTAACGTAGACCTAACAGTGGTATTAGAGACTATCTAAACACACATTAGCATATTAGCAAAGTATCTAGAATTTCGATCGGACAAAAAACCGCAAAACACGCCGAAAAAACTAACTTTTTGCCGATTTTTAGATCTGTTCAAAAAATAATAAATCACATACTAAAAATCGTCTCAGGGTTTTTATAGAACACAGAAGAAATTTGGTCCAGTGAGTCGGTTAACGCGCCGCGGAACCGCGGCAAGAGCATGCTCTTTCCGCGGATCCGCGGCCGAGTTAACTCGGCCGTGGGTCAAACTTCTTGCAGTGTTCTTATATTGGTGTTTTGTGATTTTTAGGATGGTTTGTTTCTGTCCAGAATTTCCAGAGAACAAAATTTGTTTTTGGAGTGGTTACAAGTCCGTATTTTGATCGAATTTCTGTAAACTTTGGCTAATGGGTTATATCTGTAATGTGATATATGTATTGAACGTCTGCTAATCGCTATACGTCGATTAGTGGGGGTTATACATATCTGTGATCTGTAATGTTGATGGTTTGTGTATATGAATTCGTTGGATCGTCGCGGATGAATAGCCGGGGGGTTGTGAGATGAGAGTTTTTCTTTATCTTTCAATTCATGTAATATGTAAATTGATGTAATATTATTTGTATGGCCGCACATCCAGGATGAGGTTGTAGCCGCCATTGTATAATTTCTTTTTACTGTTTTTGCTTCTAGGATAGACCCAAGGAGGGGTGCACAAACTACCGGGTATCTCGAAGTGCCGAGTGGCCTACTCACGTTGCTGAGGGAGGTTGCTTCGCTTCGGGTACTTGGCGGGTAGTTTGCCGCACCCGTAGGGGTCTAGGGTGGGGTTTTGGCTATTCATCGCGATCGTGTAATCTGTCTTTCGTTGCAGGCTCGAACGAAATGCAGATTCCTAATATATCCAAAGTGTTCATCTGTGATCTGGAATGGCCATCATTGCATCTGACGAATGTGTATATATCTATATATGATATCTATTTAGGCGTTGCTTATGTTTTGCATCCGCGCTAGTCCAGCCCCCGCTCTGTCGTTAGTTAAGTAACCTAACGGGTGATGACAGGATCCCGTGGCGAATGCGGATGGCATAAGCGTACGTTATATTTTCGTTGTTTTCTGCAATGGTAGGATTAATTGATGGGACGCATTAAATTAATGCAAGAAAATAAACCTAAAAGACGTTGTTGGAACAATTTTCAAAAAGCTGTTATTGCAAGGACGTTCACTTTTGTTTTGCATAGAGGTATTCGGCTATGAATGCCCAGCACCTCAATCGACGAGGCAAGGGCCGAGATCCCTTCATCGGGAGTGACCCCTTGGACAAAAAGTTTGCGTCAGGGTAATAACTTCACTATAGTCGATTATTCTTACTTTGCAAAGAGTTATTCAGTTTGGAATATCCTGCACCTCATTCGACGAGGAAAGAGCCGAGATCCCTTCACAGGGAGTAACCTCTTTAGCAAAAGTTTTCGCCACTATATTTTCAAAAAGGTTATCAGGTTCCTTCAACGATATCAAGTTCATTACGTTAACGGGTTTTTCGCCAAAAACCCAGCCGTAGCCCTCCGTCATTTCTTACAAGTATTACTTAGTATTCATGCTGTGTATGTTGACCTCTGTCAAGGCATAGTGAATGGTAGCTAAGCAATACTCGTATGCTGCATAGATAAACGCGATTATTTAGGACAGTCGCACAGTCATTTTGACCTCTGTCAAGGACTTGTGCGAGTGGGTCTAAATCAATCCAGTATAATAACGAGTTGAACTTGACTTGCTACTTATGACATGTTGACCTCTGTCAAGGTCATGAAGTCGCTTGGGGCAAAAACCACATCGGGAGTTTCTAAAGAAACTGAAACTTGCAGATTTAGCATACCTTCTAGAGTGTGGTGACTAGAGTGGATTCCATCTAGGTCATCACACAATGATAGTTGGATCCCGATCCCACTGGTGAGTTGGATTACTCTCGGGAGACTATTTCACTTAACAATCAATGCTATAAACCAAGTAGGTGTCTAGAACGGTGTTAGCGGGGCTACGCCTTCAGGGAAAAGAGGTTATTTAATTAAGGAACTTCGCGAAAGCGTTGGAAAACCTCCCTCGAAGTACCAACACCAGCCTGGCTGAAAGGTTAAGAAAGTATTGTGACGTGCGATTAATCCTGACTAGTTCTTCTTTTAGGATTTGTAGAAGAATTTGAGGAAACAGTGGGAGCCATCCTGGTTAGATAAACTAATAAACCAATCTAATCTTGCAAGAGCGCACGCTGAGTGTTTCTTTTCTCTCTCTCCAGGTAGCAACCATTTCACGCCCTAATCAAGATAATAAAATGTATCGCTTGACCGATCCGAATTCTTATTTGGGGCTGGGGAACGTTGGTTCGGCTCTAACTTGTGACAACAGTCATAAGTTTGAGCAAGGGAAAGAGGATTGTATGGATTCCAAGGATACCCAGTTAAAGAAAAAGCATGGTTTTGCATCTACTTTAGGTGTTCTTGTAATTGAGAACTGCTTTACGGTCAGCCCTACCTCCTGGGTACTTGATACCGGATCAGGATCTCATATCTGTAATTTATTGCAGGGACTGAGAAAAAGTAGGAAAGTTGCACCTGGTGATATGTCGCTCAGAGTAGCAAACGGAGCACAAGTTAATACTGCAGCCGTCGGTGAATATCACCTTGTGTTGCCAAATGGCAATACTATGATTTTGAATGATTGCTGCTATGTACCTTCCATGGTTTGCAACATCATATCAGTTTCTTTACTCGATAAAGATGGATATAACTTTGTTCTTGATAGAAATATCATGAACATTTGCCTTCATAAGGTACTGGTTGCAGAAGGTACACCGTGTAATGGTATCTACATTCTAAATCAGAATACAGTTCTCAATGTACAAAACACACGCAAGAGGAAGAATTCAGATACGAATGAATCCTACTTGTGGCATTGTAGACTTGGTCATATCGGAGAGAAAAGACTAAGTAAGTTGCATAAAGATGGACTCTTGAATACGTTCGAGTTTTCATCTTATGAAACTTGTCAGTCTTGTCTCAAAGGGAAGATGACCAAATCTCCGTTCACCGGACATGGAGAAAGAGCAACAGAGCTCTTGGGACTCATACATAGTGATGTATGTGGTCTGATGTCTATACATGCAAGGGGTGGGTTCTCGTACTTCATCACATTCACTGACGATCTCTCTAGATTCGGATATGTGTATCTTATGAAACACAAATCTGAAGCTTTTGAGAAATTCAAGGAATTCAGAAACGAAGTAGAGAATCAGACTGGCAAAAGTATCAAGATCCTCCGATCAGATAGGGGAGGGGAGTACTTAAGCACGGAATTCCGAGATTACTTAAAAGAGAATGGTATTCTCTCTCAGCTTACTCCTCCTTATACACCACAGCACAACGGTGTATCGGAGAGAAGGAATCGTACCCTATTGGATATGGTTCGATCCATGATGAGTAATGCTGAGTTACCTCTTTCATTCCGGGGACTTGCGCTAGAAACAGCCGCATACTTACTGAATCAGGTTCCGTCTAAATCTGTGCCTAAGACTCCATATGAAATATGGAGTGGTAGAAAACCATGTCTTAAACGGGTTAAGATATGGGGTTGTCCAGTATATGTGAAAAAGCAGAATCCGTACAAACTTGAGGCACGGTCAGTTTTATGTAAGTTTGTAGGATATCCCTGGCATTCGAATGGATATCTGTTCTACCACACCGAGGAACAGAAGGTGTTTGTTGCTCAGCACGCCACTTTTTTGGAGTGGCAATTTCTTGCAAAAGAAATAAGTGGGAGCACGGTAGAACTGGATGAAACATCTGAACTACAAACTCAAACTGAGGATTTAGTAGAACCAGAAAATTCAATAGTCCCAGACGAACCTCAGCCACTCCGTAGATCTGGTAGGATTTCTCATCCGCCCGAGAGATACTACGGTTTTCTCTTAGACGGAGATCGAGAGGATTGCATCTTAGAAGAAGATGACCCTACCAGTTTCAGGCAGGCCATTGTCAGTAGAGACTCTGATAAGTGGCAGGAAGCAATGCAATCCGAAATGGAGTCCATGTACACCAATAAAGTGTGGACCTTGGATATTGCTCCACCTGGGGTAAAACCCGTTGGATGCAAATGGATCTACAAAAAGAAACTTGGTGTAGATGGGCAGGTGGAAACCTATAAGGCTAGACTCATTGCAAAAGGTTTTCGTCAAAGAGCTGGTGTGGACTATGACGAAACTTTTTCTCCGGTGGCTATGCTCAAATCCATTCAGATCCTACTTGCCATTGCTGCCTTCCATGACTATGAAATCTGGCAGATGGACGTTAAAACGGTTTTTCTAAACGGTTTTTCTAAACGGCTGTTTGGAAGAGTGCGTTTACATGGATCAGCCAGAAGGTTTCGTAGACAGTGGGAGCAGCGGGAAAGTGTGCAAGTTACTCAAATCCATTTATGGATTAAAGCAGGCATCGCGGAGCTGGAACATCTGTTTTGATGAGGCAATCAAGGAATTTGATTTCATCAAGAACGAAGATGAACCTTGTGTCTATAAGAAGATTGTAGGACGAACTGTCGTGTTCCTAGTCTTGTACGTGGACGACATTCTTTTGATAGGAAATGACATTCCTATGCTACAATCGGTCAAGCTATTTTTATCACAACGGTTCTCCATGAAGGACCTGGGTGATACTTCGTACATTCTGGGGATCAAGATCTATAGAGATAGATCCAAGAGACTACTGGGACTTTCGCAGTCCAGGTACATAGAGACCATACTAAAGAGATTTAGTATGGAGGATTCCAAGCGCGGTAACATACCCGCATTGCACGGAATTACCCTCTCCAAGAAGATGTCTCTTAAGACTGACGAGGAGAGGGTTCGCATGAGCACTATACCCTACGCTTCGGCGGTAGGATCTATAATGTATGCGATGCTATGTACAAGACCAGATGTAGCTTACGCACTGAGCGTGGTGAGCCGGTATCAGTCAGACCCAGGTGAGGACCACTGGACGACAGTGAAGAACATTCTCAAGTACCTGAGAAGGACTAAGGAGATGTTCCTGGTTTACGGTAATGGAGACCTCAGGGTCGAGTCCTTTACCGATTCAAGCTTCCAGAGTGACAAAGATGACAGCAAATCTGTCTCGGGTTTTGTGTTTACCCTCAACGGAGGGGCGGTGTGTTGGAGGAGTTCCAAACAGGATACCGTCGCAGACTCGACGATGGAGGCTGAATACATTGCTGCAAGCGATGCCGCAAAAGAGGCGGTCTGGATGAAGAAGTTCATTAGTGAACTTCAGGTGGTTCCGTCCATTGTTGACCCAATACCTTTGTATTGCGATAACAATGGGGCTATAGTTTTAGCAAAGGAACCAAGGTCCCATAAGAAATCCAGACATATCTTAAGACGGTATCACCTGATCAGGGAGATCATTGATCGCCAGGAGATCGAGGTACGGAGAGTGGGCACAAAAGAAAACACGGCGGATCCATTCACAAAGGCCCTCCCTCAAACATAGTTCGAGCGACTTTTTGAGCTATTGGGTATGCGGTACGCCAGCAGCTGGCCCTAGTGCAGACGTTGGGTATGCGGTACACCAATTACTGGTCTTTAGTGCAAGTGGGAGATTGTTAGATATGTATGCCCTAGAGGCCATTATTGTATAGTACTAGTTTGTATAATACATTTTGGAAGCTTGGGATATATATATACGGTTTTACGACAGTCTTGCTCGATATAGTAGTATGCTACTTGGTTTTTTTTCTATCTTAATATGTATATATGTTTCTTTTAACATATTGCTGAAACATATTGATGGAGCCCTTAGGATCTTTGCTTGACTGCCGGCGTTGTGATGGCGATCATACTAGTGGGGGCTGGGTAGTCTATAAGCACATCCTTATTCTTGGTCCCTAGTCGTAGGATTATCGAGACAGGGCATCGATACTCCAGAGTAGACTGGTGCATACGCTTCTCTTCCCAGTATGGAAGATGGTCTGTCCCACAGCCATCAGTACGTCGTACTGGAGATAGGTGATGATCATATCAAACACCCACAAGCTGTAAGCGGTCAGCTAAACGTAACAGCCACCTAGGTATTGAGCGATCAGAAGATCAACAAGTAAGCTATACATTCTCCTGTGAATCCAATCAGTAATACTACCGTACAGTCCGGTCTCTTCGTCTGATATGTCGCATATCTAGTTTAGGGGTGGAAAACGTCAGACCCCAGTAACCGATAAGTCGTGTCAATGTGAGGCTCATAATAGGTCGAGAAACTACTGATAACTCTTACCAGTAGCACTCCATATCAGCCCTGGCCAAGGACTTCCAGTTATAGCCAATCGAACACAGCACAACATCAACTCGCTATACCGGGAGAGACGAAACCCCTATTATCGCTCATTGCCTCCATGTGATTCGGGGCTGTACCAAAAAGCCACCATTTTGCATGCCCTCTTAGACGTGGTAAGGTGGAAATCAAAGCACAGTGGGAATCACACAAGACTCTATTACGATCTCGGGTCTACAGACTAACCTGTACCAGTGTCACCGGAGAACTGCTATCTGACGATAGGTATAATACCATCTAGGAGTTTTCGGCGAGTCCGTTCAGTGTACCCAGTCTCTACTGAGCACCCGTACACCATCTTTGATGTAAAACACCGATGGATATGGGATCATCTATCGCCCATCATATGGGTCAAGATGCGTATACGCTAGTCTACTCTGGTGTATCGATACCCTGTCTCGATACACCCTCGACTAGGAACAGTTATAGGATGTACTCGTTGACTACCCTGGCACCACTAGTATGATCTCATCATAGTCCCAGTAGTCGAGTACATATCCTAAGGGCTTTATCAACATGTGAGAGCAAGACAGTAAACTAATACAAGTCAACATGTTAAGACAAAGTGAAACTAAATAGCATAATATCATGTCAAGCAAGAAAGTCCGCTCTATATATATCCAAGCATCCACTATAATATACATTATATGTACAACAATGGCCTCTAGGGCATATATACAACTAGCAATCTCCCACTTGCACTAAGGCCAGCTGTTGTAGTATTTCATACCCAACATCCCGAAAAGTCTCTCAAATTGTATCCAGGGAATGGCCTTCGTGAGTGGATCCGCAGTGTTGTCCTCTCCTGACCTCGATCTCGCGACGATCAATAATCTCCCGGATCAGGTGATACTGCCTCAGAATATGTCTGGACTTCTGATGGGATCTGGGTTCCTTGGCCAAAGCCACAGCTCCATTGTTATCACAATACAAAGGTATTGGATGCTCAATGGACGGAACCACACCAAGTTCAGTGATGAACTTCTTTATCCAGACAGCCTCTTTGGCAGCATCGTTGGCAGCGATGTATTTAGCCTCCATCGTCGAGTCTGCCACGGTTTCTTGCTTGGAACTCTTCCAACAAACCGCCCCTCTATTTAGGGTGAAGAAAAATTCCGGTCCTTATCACTTTGGAAGCTTGAATCGGTAAAGGACTCCACTTGGAGTTCTCCGTTACCATACACCAAGAACATCTCTTTAGTCCTTCTCAAGTACTTGAGAATGTTCTTCACAGCTGTCCAGCGACTCTCTCCAGGATCTGCTTGATACCTACTCACTACGCTTAGTGAGTATGCTATATCGGGTCTGGTACATAGTATCGCGTACATGATAGAGCCTACTGCCGAAGCATAAGGTATCCCTTGCATGCGAGCTCTCTCCAAATCAGTCTTGGGAGACATCTCTTTGGAGAGAGTGAGTCCAGAGATCGTGGGTTGGTTCCCACGCTTGGATTCTTCCATACTAAGCCTCTTTAGTATGGTGTCAATGTACCTGGATTGGGACAATCCCAGTATCCGTTTAGATCTATCTCTATAGATCTTGATTCCCAAAATGCAGGAGGCATCACCTAGATCTTTCATTGAGAATCTATATGATAAGAAGAGCTTGACCGGGTGCAGCATAGGAACATCATTTCCTATCAAGAGTATGTCATCCACGTACAATACGAGGAAGACAACCTTACTCTCTGCAACCTTCTTGTATATACAAGGTTCATCTACGTTTTTGATGAAGTCAAACTCTTTGACTATGACATCAAAACAGATGTTCCAACTCGCGATGCCTGCTTTAACCCGTAAATGGATTTAAGTAGCTTGCACGCCTTTCTGCTGCTCCCACTATCTACGAAGCCCTCTGGCTGAGTCATGTATACGCACTCCTCTAAATCACCATTTAGAAAGGCGGTCTTAACATCCATTTGAAAGATTTCATAGTCATGGTATGCAGCAATGGCAAGTAAGATCTGGATGGACTTAAGAATAGCCACTGAAGAAAAGGTTTCGTCATAATCCATACCTGGTCGTTTACGAAAACCCTTTGCAACAAGTCTAGCTTTGTAAGTCTCAACTTTTCCATCTACACCAAGTTTCTTCTTAAAGATCCACTTGCTCCCAATGGGTTTTACCCCTTTAGGAACAACTTCCAAAGTCCATACTTTGTTGGTGTACATGGATTCCATCTCAGATCGCATTGTATCCAGCCACTTCATAGAGTCCCCACTCGTGATGGCCTGCTCGAAACTAGTCGGGTCATCATCTTCCATGATGCAATCCTCGCTCCCACCATCTACGAGAAAACCGTAGTATCTCTCAGGTGGATGAGAAACCCTACTCGATCGGCGGAGAGGCTGGGGTTCGTTGGGGAAGTACTGAATCATCTGGTTCCACTAAATTTTCAGTTGTACTTTGTGGTGCTGGAACTTCTTCCAGCCCTACCTCATTGCCACTAATTTCTTTTGCAAGAAATTCTTTTTCTAAAAAGATAGCATGTTGAGCAACAAACACCTTTTGCTCCTCATTGTGGTAGAAAAAGTATCCATAAGAGTTCTTTGGATATCCCACAGACTTGCAGAGAACTGATCATGCATCGAGTTTGTTTGGATTTTGCCTTTTGACATAGGCCGGACAACCCCATATCTTAACTCGTTTAAGATATGGTCTCTTCCCGCTCCATATCTCATATGGTGTGGTAGGTACAGATTTAGACGGAACTTGATTCAATAAGTATGCCGCTGTCTCAAGCGCATAACCCCAGAAGGAAATAGGTAACTCAGCGGTGCTCATCATAGAGCGCACCATATCTAATAGGGTGCGATTTCTCCGCTCCGATACACCGTTGTGCTGTGGTGTATAGGGAGGAGTAAGCTGAGAGAGAATCCCATTCTCTTTTAGATAGTCTAGGAACTCAGTGCTCAAGTATTCTCCTCCTCGATCAGATCGAAGGATCTTAATACTTTTTCCCGTTTGGTTTTCTACTTCGTGCTTATATTCCTTGAATTTCTCAAAAGTTTCAGACTTGTGTTTCATCAGGAACACATGTCCGTATCTTGAGAGATCGTCAGTGAATGTAATGAAATAGGAAGAACCGTTCCTGGCATGTGTAGACATGGGACCACATACATCACTATGTATCAGTCCTAAGAGTTTTGTAACTCTTTCTCCGTGTCCACTAAACGGAGTTTTGGTCATCTTGCCTTTGAGACATGACTGGCAAGTATCATAAGATGAAAATTCGAACGAGAATCTTCCGCCTTCGATTTTTCCACCCTAAAAGTTGATCTTCCGCCTTCGATTCGATAGCCAGCGACCATTACAACGAGGATCCTAACACAAGCCATCCCGTCCTCCGCAACGGAGGCAGGGACGGTTCCACTCCTCCTCCTAACATCGTCGAAGCCTTATCGGCGCGGATCGACAGGCTGACAACGACGGTGGACGCGCTCACTCATGTCCAAACTGCCAGCCATGCCCGGCAAACCGCTGCCCCTGCTCCTCAGAACGGCGGATTGCACGAGACAGCAGATGGATGCTTTCAGGTCCTCGGCCTCGCCCGTGCCAATCCTGACACCACAGAACACTGGTGTGCATTCAGGGTGTTTTTCGTCACCCCATTGAGAGGGGAATACGCGTCGCTTGTCAGGCATATACAGATCCCCCCTGCTTAGGGTAGGCCGGGGTTTATTGATTGTGGGGATCCAAATTTTCGGCTGTCGTGGACTAAGTTGCCGTTAATTACCCCTCGCCTTTGAAGCGAAAGAACCTCCGATTGACGGGTCAACTAATCATTCGAACTCAATGTGCAGTGTATGTGTGTTGTATTTTGAAGGGTATTGGGTATATCGAGGACCTCACAGAGTTTACGAGGGCCCCGCTATCCGGATAGCGGGCTGGGGGTCAAGGGGGCTAGCAGCCCCCTTGCGGGGTGCGGGACAGCACTCCGTTAGAAAATTTTTCTAACGGGGGACGTGTTTTGAGTGTGGAGCGCATGGGAAACGAGGGGTGAGTAGTGTCCTAAGAACGCGTGGGCGCCGGGCGCTTGCAGAAAGAAGGGGATTAGCCCCGGAATTAGGAGTTAAACTCTCGAGGAACTTTGGAAACTCCTAGAAAAGGGAAGGATTTTTATCTTTATAGAGTTAAACTCCTAAAATAATTTTATTTATGGAGTTAAACTCTAAAAGATTTTGAATGGAGTTAAACTCCTAAAAGTATTTTATTTATAGAGTTAAACTCCAAAAGTTTTTTGACAAATGGAGTTGAACTCTCAGAAATCTTTCGAGATGATCAAAGGGGACCCTTTTCTTCTCCCCTTTAGCCCTGGATCTTCTTTTGAGCCTTAGATCTTCCCGAATTGGGGGTTTTGGGAGATGGGTTTCCTTCCTTCTTTTCTCTGTTGGCTGAATCTTGGAGAAAAAGGGGTAAGACTTAAAAATCTCCCCTTTTGGGGATTTGATGGAAGATCTGAGCTCTCCTTTAGAGGTTTTACGGTGAAAAACTATTTCTTTTGGAAAAAGAAAAGTTAAACTCTTGATTTAATTCAAAAAAGGAAGAAGGTTTAGAACCTTGAGGAAGGAGAAGGAGACACAGAACCCTAATTTTTGAGAGAATGAAAAGTTCTTCTTGATTTTTTCATCATGTTTGTCTTTATAGGCTACACATGTTACATATAGCTCCTTGGGCTTTGCCAAATGGCACTTGTGCCCCCCATGCCTTATATGCTTATTTCTTTTCGCACATAAGCCATGAGGTTTACAAAATTTTGGCTTTTTGCCTATCTTTCATACATTTATTTCTAAAAAATTGTATTAAACTAATTTATTGCTTCATTCTTGGTATGGAGCTGGCCCCTTCCATGCTTGGTCCTGATTTGGGCTTAGGGGTTAATTAACTTTGACTTGGTCGATTGGGATGTAACTTTTGACCCCAACAGTGCCGGTTCCGGCAGTCGCAACCCCCATATGAGGAATGATTCTATGACTTGTTGGGCGCCGGACAATCCAACGTCGAGGTCTTAGGACCAACCGAATTGCCGTTTCAACGCTCGCCATGCTCCCTCGCCCTTCGAGACAATGTCGGTCAGAACACCTGATTTTAGGAACGACCGACGTCGCCATGATCATCGAGTCCGTGCCCTTAGCGCACATCGAGGGAGCCATGGAGGGTTCATCCCGAGGGTCTGAGTAACGTGATAGAGCGAAACTGAAGCCGCTCTATCGCCCATGCCCAAAGCAGAGACAACAGACACTCCGATTATGCAGAATCCTCGGAGTTGTTCCCCTCCGAAAGATGCAGCGGAGACGCGGCGGACGTCTTGCCTGAATTTTGGAGCAGATGCTAATTGGTGCTATCTGTCCACCTCTCCGAAGATGCCAAGTTGATTTATGGCACCATGTATCGAAGGTTTAAACGGATGCGGCCGATGTAGCAGACTTCGTCAGATTCCCCCTCGTTTGAGGGGTTTTTGATTGTGGGGATGCTCTTCCCAGCAGGCGCAAGCCCCTGCAGTTAATTACGCTACCGCATCGTGGTAACAACTTTCTCCTTCTCCAGATGGTCACTTCGTGTCGTGGGTGTTTGTTTTGTGTTTGGTTGCCCGTGGATTGTATACGGAGACTAAGTTATGCTGTCGCCCATAGGGCGTGGACTGGTCCAAATCCGTATCTTTCTTAGATTTGGGTTTGGGGGTTGGGTTTAAGGATACGTTAGCCTCATTTGGGACTAAGATCAACTTAAACGTTTGTTATGGATATGTTAGTCTAATTTTAGACTAAGATCAACTTAACAGGATCGTTTAGATCCGACAAGAGAGCAATCGGGCTCTGTTGTTTAGTTTAGTGACATTGCGGTCGATAATTAGTTTAAGGACATTACGGTCCACCGTTAGTTTAAAGACATCGCGGTCGAATGTTAGTTTAAAGACATCGCGGTCGAGGTTAAGGACATCATATTCCGTGGATTTAAGGACTCCATAGTCCAATTTTAGTTTAAAGACATCATTGTTGAGGTTAAGGACATCATAGTCCGTGGATTTAAGGACTCCACAGTCCGGTGTTAGTTTAAAGACATCACGGTTGAGGTTAAGGACATCATAGTCCGTGGATTTAAGGACTCCACAGTCCAATATTAGTTTAAAGACATCACGGTCGAGCTTAAGGACATCATAGTCCGTGGATTTAAGGACTCCACAGTCCAATGTTAGTTTTAAGACATCACGGTCGAGGTTAAGGACATCATAGTCCATGAGTTTAAGGACCCCACAGTCCGTTGTTAGTTTTAAGACATCACGGTCGAGATTAAGGACATCATAGTCCGTGGATTTAAGGACTCCACAGTCCGTTGTAATATGTGGTTGTGGGGACCCGTCACCTCTCTGACGATGTTGAAGGATTACAATGACAGATATCAGAGGAGTAAAGAGATGTACTCTCGAACCGACGTAAATTGGTTGAAAGAGCAGATGGGCTCAGTTCAATTTAAGTTGAGGACTTACGGCCAGAATTGGGTTAAGTCCAGCTAAAAATGTTTAACATTTTATTTTTATTCTGGCCATTAGGCCTTTATTTGGGCTCAGCCCTTTTAATAATGCTAGGCATTGGGCTCTGACATTTTTTGTCTTCATCAGAACAGATTATGTTCTGACAATGCGCCACGTGGCGCGCCAGACGCTTTACGCCAGTCAAAGAGCGCATTGCGCTTCTGTCAGGTAGCGCACACGAAGAGGACACGCGTCGTGCTTAGCGCTAAGTGCTAGTTTGTTAGCGCATTGCGCTTTTAATTTATGAGCGTATTGCGCTAGTCTGTTGGCGCACCAGTGAGTGACACATGGCACGCTTGGCGCTGAGCGCCAGCCCATGAGCGCAGTGCGCTGTTTTAGAAGCGCAAAGCGCAGATTGTGTCTCTGATTGACACGTGGCAGGTTTTGGCGCTGAGCCTCAGTCCAAGAAGCGCAAAAGCGCAATTCATGAGTGCAAGGCACTTTCTAATAGCGCAAAGCGCATTTGATCAGATTTAAGATCAAAGAACAAATTTATGTTCTTCTTAAAGGAGGCTTTGCCTCAAGATTCAAGAACAAAAGTTCTTGTTTTTATAAAAGGCTCTGCCTTTATAGATCAAAGATCTGTGAATGAAGTAAAATACTTCTTTTTGTCTTTTTATGATTAGATCTTTTTGATCTTTTCTTTTTAAAACAAAGACCTTGGTCTTTTTATAGATCTAAGATCTTTTTAGAAGATAGTTCTTCTTTTTACGAGATGGTTTCATCTCTAACATTCAAGAACATAGTTCTTTTTTTTTACCTTGAAGATGAAGAAAAATCTTCTTCTTTTTTTCTAAGAGCTTGCTCTTCTTTTGCAGAGGGTTTTCTCTCTCTTTTTCTGTGTATGTATGACTTGAAGTCTAGAGTCCTTTATATAGGACCAAATGATTTGTTAAATCAGTTTTAAGAGATCTTTCTCTGATTGATTTGGGAATATTTCCCACCGTTGGATCTTTGATCCTAAGGCTTCTGTTTTACAGAAGATAATCTTCTTGTTTTAATAAAATTGGAAAGATCTTTCCATAACAGAATTTTAGTTCTGATTAATTAATAATTTATTATTAGTAGATCTTTAGATCTGACGGTGGGGGAATTTTAATTCCAGCGCTGGTGCACTTTGCGCTAGCGCACCTACGTTCGACACGTGGCGTGCAACGCAGAGCGCAGCGCAACTGTGCTAGCGCAACCGCGCTAGCGCACCTGTGAGCGTTGCTTCAACTTTTAAATTTTCAATTTTGAAACAGAGTTTTACTCTGATTGGGGGTAAGGAAGCGTCGCTTCATTCCAAATCTTGGAATTTGAACAGAGCTTTGCTCTGATTGGGAGAAGCAGAAGCGTCGCTTCATTTTTAAAACAGAGCCTTGCTCTGATTGGGGGAAACAGGGGTACCAGCAGCGAATTGAAGTCCTCGAGAAAAAGATCAAGGACATGCGACTCGCCACCTGTTCACCATGCAGATCGGAAAAATACTCCACGAAACCCCTCACTGAGCAGTTGCTGAGGGAGCGAGTCTCTTCCCGGAATAAGCCGCCCAAAATTGCTATTTTCGACGGGAAGTCCGACCCAAAAGACCACCTAGACGCGTTCACCACGGGCATGAGCCATCAGGATAACTCGGACGCCGCTCAGTGCCGAGCATTCCCCACCACCCGCATCCGAGCAGGACGAGACTGGTTCCGCGGCCTAACTCCGCGCTCGATCTCCACTTTTGACGAGCTAGCTACTCAGTTCCTCGGCCATTTCGCCGGCAACCAATGACAAAAGAGATCGGTTGACCACAAGTTCACCATCAAGTGCGTAGGTAGGGAGTCTTTCAAAGACCATATCACCTGTTTCTACAATACCCTTCTGGAGGTACCCGAGCACCGGGATGAGACGGTCATAACCGTCCAGAGGTCTGGTCTTAGGCACAAAGAGTGGCTTCATTCTTTTGCATTGGCGCAATCTAGGATCTTGGTCGAGGTAAAAGTCTGGACCGAACGGGAAATCCAGCTTGAATCAGAGGCTAATGCTCATCTTTCCCGGGGAGACCGGACAAGCCAAAAGAAAAGGGACCAGAAAGTAGACAGGAAGAAGGCTGATCGGTCGAAACCTTACAGTCCGAGATTTCACGAGTACACGCCTCTCAATGTCTCACAGACCGAGCTACTAGAGGGGGCGAAGAGCGAAAGATCCTTCAAGCTACCACCGAGGACACGAAAGCCGGGCGAGCGATTCCGCGGCCTGTATTGTGCCTATCATCGAATACAAGGGCACCCGACCGAGGATTATAAACAGCTGTGCGATTACATTGAGGAGCCGATCCGCTCTGGTCACTTGGTAAATTACATGCGAGACAAACGTCAAGCAGATAGGGGAAAGCCGACCAACTTGAAGCCGGAGAGCTAACGATCGGACAGATCATAGTCGTCACCGAATGACCCGAGTCCGAGCAACAAGGGCACCCGCCATATCCGGCCATTCAATACAGGAGAGTTTAAACTGTATCAACGAATCTGTATTTTCTTTAATAAATAAAGATTTTTGCTTCCCTGCGATCTAAACTGCTTATTTTTGTTTCTGAGCTAAGACGCTCCACAAGGCCGCCGAGTAGCTTGCTGCCCGGCCCATCCAAAGTAGGTAGGTTCCTGCCCAACAATACCGTGGATCCTAAGCCCTCATCACGAGGCCGTCGGGCAGCTTCCTGCTCGGCCCATTCACCACGGGTAGCTTCCTGCCCAACAATACCATGACTCTAAAGCCTTCATCACGAGGCCGCCGAGCAGCTTCCTGCTCGGCCCATTCACCGTGGGTAGATTCCTGTCCAATAATGCCATGAATCTAAATCCCTCATCATGAGGCCTCCGGGTAGCTTCCTTCCCGGTCCATCCATAGCGGGTATCTTCTTGCCCAACAACGCCGTGGATCCAAAGCCCCCATCATGAGGCCGACGGGAAACTTCCTGCTCGGCCCATTCACCGCGGGTAGCTTTCTGCCTAACAATGCCGTGAATCTAAAGCTCTCATCACGAGACCACCGGGTAACTTCTTGTCCGGCCGGCTCATCCACAGCGGGTAGCTTCCTGCCCAACAATGCCGTGAATCTAAAGCCCTCATCACGTGATCGATGGGTAGCTTCTTGTCCGGCCGGCTCATCCACAGCGGGTAGCTTCCTGCCCAATAACGTCATGGATCCAAAGCCCTCATCATGAGGCCACCTGCCACGCCCAGCTTCCCAAAAGACGGAAGCAAGTACGTGACGAGGCCCGCGACGTATTTATTTTGAGAAGGCCATTTCCCAGAATAAATACGCTAAGCATAATTGAGCAATATAAAATGACAAGAAATTAACACGAGATTTAAACTTCAACAATTTTATTTACATTCAAACTTGATACATTTATAATACATGAGTTCAACTGAAAAGGAAATACAAGAAAAGAAATGCCTAAACAGATGGCATACATAAACTGAAAGAAAAGATGAGTTAAGCTAAGCTTGACTAGTGGTCTGGTCGAAATCCCTTGCAGTCGCTTCTATCTCTTCAGTCTTTAGACCACCTGATGAACATCCAAAAAGAAAGAGATGGGTGGATGCCCGTCGGTGAACTTTCGCTCGGTAAGTCCCCAAGAAAAGGTGTAGAGTATAAAAGTATAATGACAAGTTGGAAAATGGATATCATGAAGCGATGGACTAGGAGATATGGTGTTTAAACATGTTATTTAATATAAGCATGGCAATTCTATGTAACATGCAGTTCTATCGGTAAGGTATCATGAGTATGACAATATGTTTATAAGCATGGAAAGGTAACATGAGCATACCAAAATAGTATAGCATGGCCGTGTAGTATAGGTATAGCGAACATGGAGTGCATGTAAGTGTCCTAAAAGGTATCTGCATGGGTAAACTAATTTAACGTAACTTCAAGGGTGAATGTCAACCAATCTCAAGAGTGTTCTCGAACCCAACTGGCTGTCATCCAGGGGTAAGGACCACGGGCCCGAATCAAGTGTTAGTAACAAGACTTCAACCTAGTATTGAAATATTCCAAACTCAACAGGCTATAATTCAGGAGCAAGGAAATACGGGCTCTCATGATAGATTACTTGTGTTAGTAGACATGAATTCATGATCTAGGGGGACTTTTGAGATTTTGTTGGATTCGCATTTTAACTACCCCAACACCCCGTGTATTCTAAATTATAGTTAAAATTACCAGACTTACTCGAATCCATGAATACATCAAGTTGCAAGATTGATTTTATATCAAGATCAAGTATTCGTGTCAAGTGTTCATGTATTCATGTTAAGTTGTATTCATGGTTTGAGTCAAGTCAGTTCTAGAGTAGATATTGGGTTCACGTATTCATGTTAAGTTCAAGTGCCCAGTTCAGGTTCGAGTTCAAGTTCAAATTCACATCTGAGTCATGTTCGGGTTTGTATTCCGGTTATAGTTATTTCTTGTGAACGGATTTTACTGTTTAAATTCTTAAGTTCGGGAATAATCGGACAACCGCTGCATATTGACGGCATGATTTGTGTCTTTTTTCAAGACGATTGTCATAGATAACTCCGTTAATTTGCAGTGTTGTCTAACCTGAATAGGCAAACACACACTTTCTCTGGTTCCTTCGGGTCCAAGAGAAATAATACCGCTTAAACCTATATTAATTTAGGGTCCTTAAAGATTTATTCACGTTGTTTACATTGATTGCATTTCTCGAGGGGGTATTATGAAAAATATTTTAATATTGTAAAAAAATAAATCTCGAGGGTGATTTAGAATATTAAGAGTTTTATAAAAATGTATTTTAGTCTAGGTGGTATTTTAGTAATAAGAACCTAGCTTCTAAAAAGTTTATGGTGTTTTTTCTGAAAACTACTGTTTTTGGAAATTTGATGGTATTTTATTAAAATTTCAATCTTTCATTTTAAAATATAATTTTCATAATTTGTTTTTATTGAAAATACAAATCCATAATTTTACATAATCTTCCTAAGTTTTAATTTGTTTTGAAAAGTCGTATTTCATTAAACCGTATTTTTATTACCTTTCAAGACCGAATTCCCCGTGAGGAGTTATGTATCTCACTCTACTATCCCAAGAACGTGCGATAACTCGTACTATCCGTAAGTGGGTTCCCCTAAAATGATTGTAGAGGCGCAATTGCAAAGGTCTCAAAAATATCGATTAAAAATATTTATTTATAAAAGCAATGGTATTTTATTTTAAATCGTATTCTTTAACTTAAACATACATCTAAAACTTTATGCTATGAAATCATAGTGTATGTGATGGGATAGGTCGTTACCCCGTGAATTTTCTAGAGGTATAGTTCAAGATAAGGTTAAAAAAGGTATTAGCAAAGTTCATGGTATTTATTCGTTATTTGTAATCTACATATTATTTAACATAAAAAATATCATATTAAAATTGTGAGATATAGACAGAGCTGTAAATTCGTATTTTCTTGATATTATGGCATGGAAATTTATGATGAACATGTCGAATTACAATGAATATGTATTTTTGATTTAAACTTTGTTTATAATACCGTATTTTTTCGCGTCGATGTAAGAGGAGAAATAAAAAAGAAAAGTAGATGGAGGATTTAGCGTAGTTGCAAGTGATGCGGAGTGGCGACGTGGAATGAATAGAAAAGAGTATACAAGAGGAAAAAGAAGAGAGGATGAGAGGACTTATCGTTTCCGCTTGTACTCGTATGAGTGAGAAAAAGAAGAGAAGAAGCCTCGGTTGAGGAACCGAGACCTACGGTGTGTGGAGGCTTGAGTTTGGGTCCGATTACACGTACAAGAACGAACTCTAGATAGGTAACGTGCAGAGGAACGAATCTGAGCGACGGAGTTGGCTTGGACTTGTGCGCTTGACTTCCTTTGCTAGAGTGAGGCTTAAGAGATAGAATTTTGAGTGATATTTTCAGAATAATTTAGAAGAAGAATTAAGGAGAAAGACTGGATATTTATAGGGAAAATATAGGTGTAAAGGAAATTAAAAAGACAATAAAATGTATTAAAAGTGAGGGTAAAGGGGTAGATGAAGGGTACATGGTTCTCTAATTAATTGCAGGGAAATCAAATAGGAAAAAAGAGTAGTGGGGGGCTGAAGGGATGCACATGCAAATGATGAAGAATTTTGGAGCTAAGTGGGCCGCCGGTGGCTGTTTCTGGCGGTCCAAAAAGAGGCAATTGCCTCGGGGTTCGTGCAGTGCATTCATCTGGGTGTTTATGTTTTATTTATATTGTTTGATTTATTTGCAACCCTTCGTTTCTCCTTATAATGCACGTGCAACTCTTGAGCTTCCAAAAATTTAAAAAAATATTAAAAATAATTGGAACTGATGGGATTCGAACTTGCAAGCTAAAGAACAGCAGTGGAGAATCTTAACCAGTGAGCTACAAATTGTTTCTTGTATATAAGTTATCAATAATAATTTATAAGTCGAAACCAGAATAGAAGTACACTCTTTTATTAATATTGGATCGATAAAAGTGTACAGAAATTTTAGGGTCGTTGCACTGCTGGACAGCTTCCTGCTCGACCCATTCACCGCGGGTAGTTTCCTGCCCAACAATGCCATGAATCTAAAAGCCCTCATCACGTGTCACGCCTCACCCCCAATACAGAGAGTATTGTCCGCTCTGGCCGAAGCCACACGGTTTTGTCCTTTGAGGTGAACCGGACCCGACCAGAGGCCACTTCCCAGGAGGTCACCCATCCCAGAACTTCCCTGACTCGAGCACACTTAACTACAGAGTTCTTAAGCTCCTGTAGTGCCGGTTCACTTAAAAGGCGTCTCTGTATTGAAGAGTGGTATCATTCCATTTATAGTACAGATCTTCCCTCTTTCGGAATGTATTTCGAAGATTCCTCATTGTTCTACAGTGGGTCTCACGGATTCAAGAGGTGGCCCCCACGGATTCAAGAGGTGGCCCCCGCCCTCTAGGCATGACACTTGGCGTGGCACTTTGTTCCGTGAGCAAGAACCGGGTCCTAACATCATGAGACCGCCGGGTAGCTTCTTGTCCGGCCCATCCACAGCGGGTAGCTTCCTACCCAATAATGCCATGAATCCAAAGCCCTCATCATGAAGCCGCCGGGCAGCTTCCTGCTCGGCCCATCCACAGTGGGTAGCTTCTTGCCTAACAATGTCGTGTATCCAAAGCCCTCATCACGAGGCCGCCGGACGGCTTCCTGCTTGGTCCATTCACAGCGGGTAGATTCCTGCCCAATATAAGTCGTGAATCTTAAGCCTTCGCTATAAGGTCGGCGGACAACTTCCTGTCCGTCACAACCATTCACGGTGGGTGGATTCATGCCCGGTCTAACCCATGAATCCAAAGCTCTCATCACAAGGCCGCTGGGTGGATTCCTGCTTGACCCATTCACCGCGAATAGTTTTCTGCCCAACAATACCGTGAATCTAAAGCCCTCATCACGAGGCCGCCGGGTAGCTTCCTGTCGGCCCATCCACAATGGGTAGCTTCCTGCCCAATAATGCCGTGGATCCAAAGCCTTCATCACGAGGCCGCCGGGCAGATTCCTACTTGGCCTATCCACAGTGGGTAGTTTCTTGCCCAACAATGTCTTGGATCCAAAGCCCCCATCACGAGGCCGCCGGGCGGTTTTCTGCTTGGCCCATTCACAGCGGGTAGATTCCTGCCCAACATAAGTTGTGAATTCTAACTGTAACAACCCTAAATTTTCTATACAAAATTTTTCAAATATTTTTTTTCAAAAATCCACAAAGGGGTATTTTAGCCTGAGCACAAGATATAGGTAATTATTTTATTTTTAATTACAAGCTACAAGAATGTAATAAATCCATTTTTAGTGTACAAGAAATTACTTTAAATTTAATGTATACTTGGAGTATTTACTCTTGCTGCTATCATTTTAAGTAATTAAATAACTCCATAATTACAAGAAGGAGCTTGTAGCTCATTGGTAATACCTTGCACTGCTGAACCAAGCCACCAGAGTTCAAATCCCATACTCCACATTATTTTTAATATTGATTTTTTTAAAAACCTTTAGAATACCAAGAGTTTACACGCGCATATCTCACAAAAACCCTACTACACCCAAACATGTAACACTTGCAGAGGGTAGATGAACCTTCGGGGAAGATCCAGGTCACCGGACTCGGTCGGGAATCGGCCAACTCGGCCTTGACTCGGCCAACTCAGTGATCCGACCGAGTCACGGCCGAGTCACCCCAGATTCGGCCGATTCCGGCGAGGGTCACAACATGAAAGTTGTGTCTTTTGGTATTCCCTACGCACCTACAAAGTTTCAGCCTCATACCACTTCCAGAGCTCTTTAAAACCCCCAATTACTCCACTTTTAATACATTTTTATTACATTTTATCATATTTTTATTTTTAACTTTTCATCTACCCTAACCCTAGCCTAACCCTATAAATACCAACCCTATACACTACCCTCTCACCCCCAAAATCTTGAGCCACTCTCTCAAAAGTTTTTCAAGAAGTGTGTGCTTTGAAAACAAGTTCGCGGCGAAGCTCCGACGAGATTCTGACGGAATTCTGGCGACGTGCTTTGAAGCAACCGGCGACGAAACCACCCCTCGGTCTTTCTCACTAGTTCTCTTTACTCTTTAGAAGAGCTTAAAACCCGTAAGTCCCATCCCTCTCTCTCTTTTCTATTTCTTAAAATACGGAAATATGAAACCCGACGGAAATCGGAACAAACCGATTTCCGATTCGGTTTTTCTACAAAATTTCACTTGTCACCTAATCCACAATACCCTAACATATTCATGTTGACTATTAATCACCCATAAACAAATTTAAATAAAGTTTCTCACATGAAATGATAGCTTCTTTGCAAAACCGTATTCTTTTCATAAAAATACCATAGAGTTTATTTTTCTTGTTCTAATTAATTCCCTCACTCCTAAATAAGTTTATCTTGATCACTAAACTTGTAGAAATCAATTTGAATGAATTTTCACACATGAAATGATAACGTTTTCAAATACCGTATTCTTGCGCTTTAATACCTTCAAGTTTAATATATCTTGTTTAACCTCTAAACTTCACAATACCTTAAAATAAGTCACGAGGTAATGACCTACCTCTACACACACACAAATATAACCCTAATTGATATATGTCAAAATATAGAATACGAAATTACAGGACTTTTCACTAAAATACCATAATCTTTATTGAAAGTTTTAAGTTGTAAACATCTCTAAATAAAATCTTTTATAAAATGAAAGCACGATTGGTCATGGACATCGATCGTTTATCTAAACTGACTTTGTGGTGTCTAGGCTAGGCAAGTGAGCTTGGGTAACTTTAAAAGGCCCGTCTCACGATTCGTGAGTGGATCCCTCCCTCCTCACTTGTACTTACCTGGCCACAATTGGCGGTGAAGAGGCGATTTGAGACTTCTAATGACTTGTCGTTTAGACCCTTAGAAATAGGATAGTTGGCTTAGGAAACCCTAGAAACTAAAATACAGAAAACTATACTCTTTTGCAAATAAATACCTTATATTTATAAAACCGTTTTTCTAAATGAATGGTATTTATTAAACCTAAGTAAAGCGCCGCTACAACCCACCTTTGGGGAACCCGTTAGGGATAGTACGGTTCATCGTGCACCCGCGGGCTAGTAGTGCGAGATTCAGACCTCCGCAAGGAGCATTCGGTCTTGAAAGGTTTAAAATACGACATTTAAGGAAAATGAGATTTTGGAAAATAAAATATTTATTTAAAATTATTCTTGTATTAAAATACATTTAATTATAATTTAGACACCTATTTTATTATAATATAAAGTTTCCACTTTTTCTAAAATTACAAGTTTAAAAGTTACATTAAAATACCCTGAAATTCAAATAAATCAATTAATACTTTTATTAGGATATATTCACTAGAATAAAATAAATAAAATTCACACTTATTATAACTATAAAGACGATTAATAAATACTTGAGGTATTTTGAAAAATATACAATAATACTTTTTACATAAAACCCCCTCAAGTTTTATAATTTACAATAAGGACCGTAACCAATTATAGAACTTCAAATTCTCTTTCTTTTAGTCTGACTCGGGTTAGCGTCTGACTATTTCTGACTTGAATATGATTCAAGTCAATCCATATTCTTTATATTTCAACTCAAGATGAATACATGAATCCCAGAATCCAGTTAACAATCTACTTGACTGAACCGAACCATGGATATTCCTTTTACATGTTTCCCAGTATTCCATTTACATGACTCTACGGTTATAACCATTTCCTGATATCATGGTTTCGGTCAGTCAATCAAGTCAATCATGCAATCATTACAAGTTTTACAAGATAATAATACAAACAAGACATCGCGGGGTTTAAGGGGTAGATTGGTACGGAAGGTGTTAAAGGTGGCACGAGATGGTAAGATTAAGACACCTAACCTGAATCCAATTGCCGTTGTTCCGGGTTGTATAACGGAGCCTTGTACTTCCATTTGCCCTGATCTCTAGCATATAGAGATCCCTCTCGTATACACTGGCATCCTTCTGTACCAAACTACAACAACAGCGTTAGCACCATACTACTATAATATGACAATACAATACAACATTAAAAGCTACTCTCTCTCTCTCTTTTACTCTCTGTCTATTTCTCCATTATCTTTGGGACTTACCGAGCGACCTGTTCGCTGACGACATTCTATTTCCTTCTTCTTTGAATGTCGTCAGGTGCGTCGGACCAAGCTGAGATCGAGCCCACCAGTGAAGACTTGTAGCGGTTCCACGAAGACCTCGAGCTCTAGATATTGTATCTTGTTCTTTCCAGTATTTTTCATTTTCATGTTATGCCACTGTTCAGGCATCGCTTTTCATTTCAGTTGTATTTTCCTTTTCATGCATTGTACAAAGAATGTTATTAATAAAAGTTGCTGTTCTTTTATACTCTTGTCTCTTGTATATTTATATTGCTTAGTTACGCTTAGCGTATGTACTTCTGAGTATATACGTAGCGGGCCTCGTCGCGTCTCCTTCGCCGTATACTGGGAAGCGGGGCGTGACACTAACCCTTCGCCACGAGGCCGGCGGACAGCTTCCTGTTCGTTGCAACTATTGACGGTGGGTAGATTCCAGCTCGGCCTAACCCGTGAATTCTAAGCTCCCGCACGAGTAGATTCCTACCTGGTTAGGAGGCTGGCGGGCAGCTTCCTGCCCGTCGCAACCATTCACAACGGGTAGATTCTTACCCGGACTAACCCATGAATCCTTAGCCCTCGCCATGAGGCCGGCGGACAGGTACCTGCCCGATGATACGCCATGTGGACTCGGAGATCAAAGAGACACAACCACCAAACGCTACGAAGATTCCTCGGACCAAGCTGAACAGAGAAGACCGAGCAGACCACTCTAGATTCGACCCATAAATAGGCCGGAACGAGAGTGTGGGCTAATGATGATACTTGTAAGTAGAGATTCCTCATATCACGGCACATAGCAGATGACGTGTCCTCCACGTAAGCCCACTAGATTCCCAAGGGCTATGGAGCTGGAATATGTATGATGCAATGGGGGCATTCCTCGGTGTCTTGCCTCCGAGGTAGAACCCGACTTTTTGGGGACCTCCTCTGAGTACGTTCCCTCTTCACCTAACCACCGGCCATTGCTCGTCTCCGAGCAATCATAGAGTTGAGCTTCCTCAGCTTACTTGCTCATCTCCGAACTATCCTATAACTGAGATTCCTCAGCTCCCTTGCTCATTTCCGAGCTATCCTATAGTTGAGATTCCTCAGCGTCCCTGTTTGGCCGGGAGCACGGAGCACGAGCACCCCCGTAACGGCTCCGTGTATCTCGCCACGACGAGATCTCCGCCGCTCCACGTCCCGCGTCCCCCGCTAGCATATCTTTCTATTAATGAGCGTATCCCGCCATTAATATGCATATCCCACCATCAACGCGAACATGACGCATGGGTGAAAACGGACGGCGAGAATCTCGTATTGGCTCGCTTCAATGCGACCCCTATATAAACCCTCCTCCATACGATTCAGATAACTGGAATTAAATCCAATACGCCGCTACTCTGCCCATTTATTTCTCGGTACTTACTTGATCGTCGGAGGGTCCTATGATGGTTTCCCACCCCGGGATTTCCTTTGCAGGTAGTTCGGCGTCAACAACAACCATTAACCCATTGAGACCCACACCCAACCTTCACCACAAATCTCAAACGGTCGGCCCCGCTGGCCATAAGATCGACGAAGGACAACATCCGAGGAAGATTCCGGCCTCCATTAGAACTCAAGTTCGATTGTTTTTCTTCATCAGGATAAAAACTTTTCATTCTTCTTGCAGCCTAACGGTTGGCAGGTTTACAATAAAAAATGACGTTCTCTTAGCAAATTATCCCAAAAAAATATCTTTGGCAGCATCAACACCAAAGCTACATATGCATAAACGAAAACCCACACCGGAAGTGAACCAAAAGCCTGTTTTTATTTGTGATGAATCGAAAAAGTGCTCGACGTTAAAACACTTTGGAGCCAGTTCTGTATTCCTTAATAAATTTTAATGCCAAAAAGCCTTTGCTAGAGCGGTGATGTCATTCCCCTGCCTCGGGGGAGGTTTTAGATTCGAAACCCCCCAACTTACGGTCGCAAGGGGATTCTCAACCAATCATGTGGAAAAAGTTCCTATGGATTGTAGAGACTCAACCCCTCTATTCCCAAAGCCTAAAGGCTGTCGCCCGAAAAAAATATTATTTTTTATTATACATGCGTATAAATCCTTTTTGCTTGTCATCTTATATAACTAACTGATAAATATCATTGGCCCCATATTCGGGAATTGATGAGGCTCATAAACGAGTATTCTACAGATCACGATACGTGGCAGATGACGTGTCATCCGCCAAGCCTGCTAGACCCTGGACGCTACGGAGCTGGAACAAGTATGATGCATTGAAGACATTCTTCGGTACCTCGTCTCCGAGGTTGCATCCGACCTTTCGGGGACCTCTCCAGAGTGCCTTCCTTATTTCGCCTAAACAACCAACCGACGGCTCTCCTTCGAGCAATCATATAGCCGAGCTTTCTCGGCCACCGAGCTATCCACCCTGTTTTACCGAGAGCACGGAGCTCAAGCGCCCCCGCAACGACTCCGTATATTTCGCCACGACGAGATCTCCGCCGCTCCACGACCCGCATCTTGCGCTAGCGTATCTCGCTATTAATGAGTGGATCCAGCCATTAATAGGCGTGTCCCGCTATCAGCGCGAACGTGATGCAGAGGCGTAACGGACGGTGAGAATCTCGCGCTAGTCCACTTCGTGCGACCACTATATAAACCCCCTCCACCAGACGATCTAGGTAAGTCAAATCGATTCCAATACGCCGCCACGCTGCCCCTATACCTCGGTACTTACTTGATCGTCGGAGGGTCTTACAGTGGTTCCCACCTCGGGGCTTTCTTTGCAGGTAGCCCGATATCAGCGGCATCCAACAATCTATTGAGATCCACACGTTCAATTCTCATCCCCAATCACAACTGTTTAGAATCGTTTGCAGCAAAATCGACGGAGGACAACATCTGAAGAAGATTTCGACCTCTATCAGGAATCGAACTAGCGACCTCTTGCTTCAAAGAGAAAAGCTATACCAATTAAGCTAGACCCGGTTGGTACGCGAAGCGAAGATCATTCGCTTGGCGAATGAAGCAGGTCAACCTCTTTTTGGTTTCGGCCAAACACTTTTTCTCGCTGGTCGAGCAAGACCGCTTTCTAAGACGGCCGAGTAGAACGAGGTAAGAAAACGTGCTCGAATTACCCTTTCCGGACCTGACCTTTCTGCTTTGCTCTTTGGTCTCACTTCACTGCGGAATTCTCCGATCAAGGATTTTAGATCATATCGTCATTCTTTCAAGAGGACAGGACTCCAACTGATCGACGCCCCTGTCTTTCCACTTATTGGCAGAGTGCCCCCTGAAGAAGTCAGGCACGAACACAATGACGGTTTATGTATGCCATTAATACATTGATGATGCAAGCCGGTTCCTTTTATCTTTAGGATCACATGCAGTAAAAGTATATAGCTAAAGCATTTCTTACATATAATACTTGCAAAATAAAAAATTGCAAGAGAAGATACGATAAGAACACACAGCCACACGGCCCAAACCAAAATTTGGGCCTGCAGATATTACTCAAGCTAACAAGGATGATGTCCACGAACTAGTACAGAAGTGAAGGGCCGACCGCTTTGGAAAAGCAACGTGTTGGCTTTGTTTGACGGTAAAGGTGTTATAGCCTAGGTATCACATGACAATTTTTTCTTTAATTTTAAAATATTTTTTGGCATGGAAATTTTAGGGCGCACCAATTTCCGGTAGAAAAAATAAGCTCCAAATTCCCGCCCTTGCCATAACATTTTTTCGAGATCGAGGGCAAATATCCGATCACTAAAAAAACTAGGGTTTTCGAGCCCGCAAATCCCAAAGTCTTGATTCCCAAATCGATTCGATTTCATCTTCCAACGCTTTCGCTTCACTGCAAAACCCTAGATCTCTCGAAGGCGATCGTCAATGGCGGGGCAATCCGACCCCGATCTTTCACTATTCTCAGCCCCAGAGGTACCCAGTTCTCGATTCAAATCGAAGCAAACATTTCACGATTTTCACCTGTTAAAAATCGCTTTTTTTTAGGTGGAGTTTCTTGCAGAGGACGAGACGATAGAGATAGTCCCCAACATCAAAATGGAAGCTCTCAACATGATCTGTGTAATTCCATCTCATGCCATTTATTTACATTTGTAATGGTTTTAGCCGATTAAATACATTATGACGTTTATTGATTTGGGGATTTTGGGGCTTTATTAGGGCGATTTTGGTCCTTTTATGCCTCAAATAGCGACAAAGGTCTCCCTTTGGCTTGCCGCTGCTCTCAAGAAGCGTGGCAAATGCACGATTCGTACACCAGAATGGATGTCAGTTGGTAATATCTTTTTTTATAATAGTTATTAATAAGTGCATGTCACAGTGAGAAAATATGATAATTATAGCAGTATTTAGTTGCTCCTAGCATGTGATGTCACATAGTTTGTGCTTAATGCAAAGAGAAGATGAAGAGCATCTTTTGAATCTAGAAAACAATTCTTGCATAATGCAAAGACGACCTATAACGGGGAATGATAAAAGTTCTGCTACAGAAAATTGCATTTAACTTTAAGGCATAAATAAAGAGAAAGGAAAAAACGGAAACATTAGTATTATCAGGGAGTTGTTTAAGAAGCTAGGAGGGATTCACAGCAAAATAGTACGATGATAGGCAGCGAGAACTTGCAATTTTCGATAAGGAGTTGCACGTGTATCCATTTACTCTTTTGCAACGTTGATATCAAAAGAGAAGATGAAGAGCATCTATTTTTGAAGTCCTCTATCCTCTTATAGCTGTTTATTAGATATCATTTCGAAATTCATCTGAAAGGATGGTTTAACAATTGAAGAATATATATTAGAAAAGTTTGTTTGCAGTTGTTTATTAGATTATTTTTTACTTGAATATGAAGTCATAATGGTTTATTGGAGATATGTCAAAACACATCTAAATACGATGGTCTGAAAATAAAAAATATATTATGGAATTCAGTTTACACTTTACAGTATTAATTTTTGCTAGAGAATTTAGGACTTGACTAAGAGGTTATAGTTTATTATTAGATTTCAATATTTCATTTGCACGTTAATTACATTGGTTCAAAATGAAGAATACATTAGAGAAGATTTTGCAGTTGTTTACTGAGAAAAGAAGACTTGAAATAAGAAGCCGTGGCCGATTGTTGGGGATCATTCTACATGAGAACTTAAATCACCTAAATAATCGAACATTGATTAGTTGGACCGGCAATTCAAGTTAATCCGAGATGACATCAATGTTTAAAATCTCTATATTGGTATAGGACCATCAATTTGGAATCGGAACCAACCATCTCAACTGAATCGATTCTCCCAATTCAGAATATTCGATTATTTATCGTTCAACTAAACGAATGTCGAAAAACTAGTTTTTTAAAAAGTAACTAGTAAAATTAACTATAAACAATTTAACCAAGTTTTGAGGTTTCGTTCGAAACCACCGATACGTGATCGTTTCGTATAGGTTTCGGCGGAGACCGATACAAAACCAACCATACAATCGTGTTTCGGCTGAAACATGATATAACTATTTTTTGCTGTTTTTGCTATCACCAAGATCACTAGAGGCCTACATCGTTAGATCTGAGATGTTTTCGTGGTGAATAGTCGCTACTTGCACGCCAAAGACGGGTTGGTCTTGACTATTGAGAAAGCTATAAGAAAGTAACTGGTCAGGCTTATTTTTTTAGCTTTCAGACTGCTTAATTATTTTTTGTATATCAAGTGCAGAACAGAACCAAGATAGAGACCATAGCTTTCATTTTTGGTACATCTGGTCAGGTTTTTTTCATCCTAAAAAGGTTATAAAAGTCGACCCAAATTATATATTAATACTTATCTAAGTACACTTCTCAACGTATTGTGCATTAGGTTTTATCTCGGCTGGATTTTTTAACATTAAGATAATTGTCATGTGATATACAACCATAAATTTAATATATCTACATATATGTTTATATGTATTACCATCAAAACCGAAACCCGAACCGAGATAACCGAAACTAACCGAAATCCACCGAAAATAATAAAATTTTGAAAGACCAAAACCGAATCCGAAACCGAGTTTTCGAACCTTGAATTTAACTACTATTTCAGTATTTAACGATTTCTAGTGTGTTTCGTAATTATGTTGTAATTTGTAAAGATAACTATAAATGACATTTATTTAGTAATTATGATGTCAAAAAACCAATAACCCATTAATAAATCTAATAACCGATTAAAAATGCTTATAAATCATTAATAAACTCAACAACCTTTTAGTAAACTAAATACTAAAATCCAAATTATCAATTGGTGAATCCGGTACCAAGGATATAATCTCAGTAACGGAATTCGCTCATTTTTGGGATAGGAATTAGCCATCTCGGATTGTGTTCGGCCGAGATTTAAAACCATAGATAATATATATAAGGCTTCCTTCTACATGCTTCTTGATTTGAATTTACTATTCGGGTAAAAAAATTTGTTTACAAAGGAATTCATCGAACTGAATAGAATGAAGATGACAGGTGAGGGATTGTAGAACAACAACAACCACAACAAGCCTTTATCCCAAACTTTTGAGGTAGGCAATATGAATCCTCTTTTTCGAATATTTCCACTAACATTCTTTATTGAAAGTCAACATCCATATTTGCTTAAGTTCATCTAGCTCCCATCAGTCATCACACCATTGATTCTAATTATTTCTCTTCCTAATTAGTTAATTTTATCAGCGTTCGTTTTACACCTTGAAATCTTCTCAATCCTCTATCATTTTGTATTCCATGATAGCTACCTCCTACTTAGATTCTACAAAGACTTATTTTGGTTTAATTTTGTTTTTTCTTGTAAGTTGCTTGTTAAAAATTAGTGTCAATGAGGTTTTAACTACTTTTAAATGCTTGCACCACTCTTGAGTCCAATTTCGAAGTTATAATCGATACTGTTCAAATTCAGAATCAAAAACTCGAACCCGAAGCAGCTCGTAGCTCGAACCCGAAGCTGCTCGAAAAGCTTAGCTTTGAAGTCAAAATTAAAACTTAAAACCTAATTGCTTAATCCCTTGCTTCAAAGACAAAATCAAATCTTCTCCAAGCTCGAAGTCGAAGCCTCTAAGTCAAAACCCCAGCTTTCCGAATTTGAAGCCTCGAAGCCGAACTCGCAGTGTCGGAGTCGAAGTTGAAGCCTCCAGGTTGAAGTTCCCAACACCTAGTTCGAAGTCTTAGCTAGATAAAGAAAACAACATGAAAAGAATTGAGAATTTTTGGTTAATTTAGATGTTTTTATCATACCAAATGCAATACATACTCATTATATGACTTTATAAAGATATTAACATCAATAAAGAGGGTGTGATTATATAAGTACTAAAATCATACCCATAAATCTTCAAATGCACCCTAATTAAGGAGAAATAAAGTATTGTTACCCGAGTAATGGAGTGAGTATATCACCCCGCGTAATCGTTGAGAGGCAGGGAGCAGCAGAGAGTGCTCCGCACTTAAGTGGTCGCTTATTGAAACACTTTCAAGCCTATCAAGTTTTGGCTAGAAGATGGTTGAGGCCAATTCACTAAGGTTGTCGTGTCAAACGTTTGGAGGCTGGACACTAGAAGAGTTGAAAAAAACAATTAAGGAAGAATTAAGCAAATGATCTCCATTTCACTTTTTGCTTGGAGGGCAACTATCACTGTTTGTTTCTTTTGAAAGTACAATTTGAAGTTGACATATGCGGTTGTATTCTTTCCTCTCGTTGCTATTTATTGTTTTGTTATTTGAAGAATATCCAGCTTCAGCCTCCTTGTCGCAGCTCTTCATCCCTACCAACTGTCCCGTATATTGTATCTGTTATTTTATGTTTTTTTTTTATTTCTTGTTTCTTTCTCCTCATGTTTCCCTATTATCAGGATTAACATTCTATATTCTATATTCTATATTATCGTATATTAGGTAATTGTTTGTTTTGGCGGAGAGGTTGACACAAGTGTTGGAAGCAGAAAGAGAATCTCCTAGAGAATTTCAGCCCCTGCCGTTTCATTATGTTGAAATTTCAAGGCTTTTATTCGACTGGTATGCAACCTATTACTTAAAACTTTTTTACCGCACTTTATCACTTTTGATACTTTTGGATGCCAAAACTTATTTGGAATTGCTTTCAGTGCCCGTGATGACATATTGAACATATACATGGTGAGTCGGGGAATGATTATTCAACTTGTATCTTGAATTTATAATTCTTGAACCCACATCCTAAGCTTTGAATGATACAGGTGAGATCCCTGATTGAGGACATCAGGGATGTTAGGTTTCATAAGGTTGAAACTGGTTTGGAGACAATATCGGGCCGCACACATGCAGTGAAGGTATACTTTACAATTTACTTTCTTTTTCCCTCTTTGCTGTACATTTTGCTCCTTCCACCTAAGAAAATTGGTCTGGAATCTTTTTCTATATAGTTAATAGCAGGTGTGCTCTGCTACAGTCCCTTAAGAAGTCAGAACCACACATTTCTAAATTATGATTTAGGTTAATAAGTAGTAATGACTAAGACATGTTCAATGTTTATTGTTAATTTAACCAAGGAGACGATCCTTGATAAAGCAGAAGTGAAGAAATGGATTCATACAGCCGTTCTAAAAATTTGGTATAAAGGCTTGTTTTTGTTGTTGTACCAAGACAGGTTCAATCTGAAGCATCAAGAACTTAAATTCTTTACAGTAAATGATTTAAACTCTAGATTTTGCCTCATACTTTCCCAGAGATGGTCACAGTGGTGGTATTTCTACTGAAATAACCTGAAAGTTGAACCATTTTAAGTTTTTGACCATTGCCTTTTATATCACTATTCACTTTACATGAGCAAATATTATAAGGTTCTCTGCTTCCTCTTACCCAAGCAGTGAACTCCAGATGTGAGTAAATCATTAAATCAGCACGTCTCTTGTTAATAATGTTTACTTGTCTTAGGTTATTGTTACTGCTGTGATTTGTCATCGGTTGTTTTCCTACCTAAAGATCATACTAGCTAAAGTAATAATCGTACCCTCCAGCACCCTTTTTAAAAGTATCTTTCCATTCTCAGTTTTGCAGCATCTTCGGCTAATTTAGAAATCTAATAAAGTTATTCTTTAAGCACAGAAAGAGTGTATGCTCACAGAGCTTTTGCCAACTCAGCCTCGTGTTTTCTGTTATATTTTACAGCAAGATCTACAATATTGATAGTGCTCTAAATATTCTGGATCATCATCCTAACCTGCAAAATTTTGTTTCTAAAACATGGTCTATTTCCTCATTTTCTGTCTCATTCAGTTAAAAATATTTATAACTGAGCGCAGGCTTGTGTGTTCTATAGTTCATCCTGTTAAGACTTTTCACTGCATGCTGATAAAGCTGATTAAGGAAGACCATCACAAACTCCTTTATGAGCACAGTATCCTGAATATCTATAATTTATTTTTCAACTTCCTGTATTTTGATGCATCGAGCCATTTTCTATTTCTATCCTGACATCTATATTTTAGCTTTCTCCTTTGAGCAATTTTCTTATTACATTAGACTTTGATTTGGCACTCAATGAAGTTTGCCTTTATTTAGAGGAATGGCACATTGATCCTCAGTAAAAGTGGAAGCCCTAAAATATTGTTTGCGGTTGTGCATATTTCTGATTCTGCACCATAAATTATTTATTAATTTGCAATTCAGCAGCCAGTTACATACACAACCCTCATGCATCCTTTTATTAATTTTTTTCCTGCAGCTAAAAAATTTATCTGCAATGGAAGTGAATATAGTGCGGCCGTTCATGGTTAGAACCTTGCAAGCTTTCTATAAGCATGATAGCCCACAAGTGGTCCAACAGACAGAGCCTGTCGGGAATAGACGGCCACAAACTGTCGATCGGGGCCCACGAGTAAGTCTTCCAAATCTTTCCTCAAGTTGGTCCAATTTTCAACAATTTGCTTCAGAATTGAATTTCATCATTTATTTGTGTTAATTAAACAAACCCTTCCTGTCGTTAACCCCGTATAGCAGTCATATCCCCTTAAGTGATGCCTTAGCGCAAATATTGCCTCTGCTTGCTGATCAAAACCCTAAAGAACCCTCAAATTACTCTAAACAAATCTCAAAGTGTAATTCCATTTTAAAACTTTGTGTTGTTTAGATTTGAGTGTTTTTTTTGGGGTTTTGTTGATGATTTAAAGAAGGTACTTGCTCTAATATATCACTTGAGGGGCCATAAGTGCTATAAGGTTTTGTGCAGTTAACCCTGCTAGTTCTTACATGAACTTATCCCGCACAATCAATTAATTGAGCTCAATCATTTTTCAGTTTGCTGATTATGCGCTGGTCGTGTATTTTTGCTGACTGTTATTTCAGATGAATAATTCAGTTAATATTTAGCTAGAGATGATTATCTAAAACAAATTTTTTATGTTAGAAATAGTCACCTGAAAGCAACCAAATATTCTTTCATATTGCTTGGTAAAACTGTACTGAAGAGAAGAAACTGAACCATGCTGTCGTAAGCTTGCTGGTTTTGCATGTAGTATGTGATAAATATATTCCGTGCCATGAGGCCACATTTGAGATCCTGCGAGCGCAATATTTGTATGTATAACTGTTGTCAGAATCAATAGTTCGAGCCTTCTTTTGAGTTAGTTTTGTTCTGTATATATCTTTATATCCCTACTATTATCAGCCAAACTCAAGGGGTACCTGCGTCTTCACCTTTTTGCAAGGGGAAAAAATATATAAAATATAATAATTTCTCCTACTTTTCAAGTGATCTACATCCTCTCCCTCTCCCCCTCTTCTTGGTAATGCAAATTTGCATTCATTCTTACTCAACTCCCCAATATACAATTATACATAAGCGTGTATCACACATGCGAACATCTAGTTGGTCATAATAATATCAAATGTTAGCAATTATTTACTAATATTAGGATCTTATTGTAACATAATGAGTAGAGGTTACTAAAATGGAATTCTCATAATTTTCTGTGTTTATATTCTCTCTTTTCCAGCGAGATCTGCGCCCACGTTAATTGGTTTGGAGTTTTCGTGTTTCTCTGCAACTTCAAATTGCAAATTATAATCATGGATGCGGATCAGACAGGTATCGGTTGTATTCTTAATATCTTTTCTTGAAAGCACAATTCAATTTGTAGTGGTATACAGATATTCTTTTTGCTGTGTTAATGTGAGAAAGAATGTTGATGTTAGGTAGTAACAGATGGGCATAAAGGAAAATTCTTGGCTTTTAAGCAAACTATTAAATTCCCAGGTTTTGAAATATAATCTCCAAAATATATCTGTAACTAAGCTTATTATGAGATCATTGCCCATTGTATGCTGCTAGAAACCTCTGGCCTTCGAAACATTTTTGCCAGAATCCTTACATTTCCCTCGGCTCTTTATTTTGGAGAACCATTGGAGAACAATGACTCTTCTCACCCTTACTGTGAAGTAATTGTCTCCGACAAGTTTAGACTTTAGTGGATTCATGGCAATTTGGGCGCTTCTCGAGTAGTAAATGGATTAAGTCGATCCTTGAGTCCAATGTTTTTGAGACGTCTAGGCGGCAGTCTTAAACTTTGTGTCTAGAAAAACAACTGACTAGTTTATTTTGCATCATCTACATCTCAAATCCACATATATATAATGACACCATGTTGTCTTTCTGGAGATATCTTCAAATTACTAATGATTAAAGCATACATCTTCTAATTATTTTTTTCGGTTTCTTTTTTTTTTTAATTTAAGGAAAGGAGCAGGGCAAAATTGAATTAAGGAAGAAAGTTGCAGTACAAACGATGCCTAAACAGAAAACCACAATAATTACAGACCTAGTAAACAAAGCAAAATACTGGGAAAACAAAGAACCATCAACTATTCTCGATCCCAACTCCAAGAACCACCAAAGCTCTACATAAAATCCCATGATGAAGACTGGAGTGCCAAATACATCCTGTGGAGCTTTTATGTGTACCTGAAGCAGACAAAAAATACAACAGCTCGCAGACAAAAAATACAACAGCTCACTGCAATCCCATAAACCGTAAATTTTCGAACTGACAGGAGAAGCAACAACATTGATCCGGTGGAAACCATCAAGCGTGGGGGTGAGGGGACTTAAAAGCAAACTCTCTTGAAGTTGGGATGATAAAGATGAAGATGATGGGTGCCGATCGTCGTGAAAAATGGAGGTTGTATTTTCTCGACACCATAGTAAGAAATCCCTTTCTATGATCTCTTTTCTACATTATTCTCTCTCTCACGTGCGCGCATATATATATATAAGAAGGATGAGTTTCTTGAAATCATAACCCAGAAGGATAGAGATGGCTATAACAAAATTTACCGACATTCTGGACATTAGAGAACAAACTTTTCTCTATAAGCTTATGAAGATAAAAAACCTAAGAGACTTGCTAACCTCCTCATTTAACTTTTTTGGAAAAACTGAGCACAAAGAGGTATTATGAAAAGCAACTCGGTAACATTTTAATCACTCTGACCACACACCACAAATATTGGTAAAGCATCCATAACCACAGCTGTGGATAAAAAAGGCTCGAGCATGATCAAGAAGTGTATGATGGGGAACTCATATCATGCCTCAAGGAAGTTATAACAATATGCCGAAGATGTCGAAACACAAAAGACCCAACCTTTTCCTAGCATTATTAATACTGATGGTGTCAAAAGCAAACCAATATATTTCCAGCACCTTGAATTTTCATGTTTTCATGCTGATGGCTTCGAGCAAAATTTTAAAGACCCAATGTTTTTCCAGTATATTGAAAAACCACCTATAGAATCAGTCATAGTGCAGAGCTCTCATACAGGTAGTATACTAGTATATGTTCAATATGCCCCCCCCCCCCTCCTCCCCAAAAAAGGAAAAAATAAAACAAAAGAAAACAAGGTATCACAAACCCAAAAAAGACCAAAAGTGGAGGAAGCAGGCTCCAAGTATAAAGTATAAGACACAAGGTTTCATGGTAGGCATGTTTGGAAAGTTAGGATTAAAATTCTTAGGATTTAATTTGGGATTAGAATATTCCAGAATGCATTTACATTCCTTTTGGATTAAGATGCAGCTTTTTTTTTTTTAACTTGAATGGGTGTTTGGATAATTTGGTATTAGGGTATTCATTTTTAAATTTTTTTTTCCTCTAGCATTCTCATCAGCATTCTCATCATCAACCTCAGCAGAATGCCACTCAAGCTTTCTCATTATCCTAGGTGTCCTCTCCCTTGCCTCTGCAAGGGTAATCATAGATTCGACAGCCAAATGCCTTCGTCTCCTCTTCCAATCTGTCAGCCTCCGGCCATGCATTCTCTTCCAACCTATCAGCCTCTTCCATCCTCGTCCCCTCTTCCAACCCGTCAGCCTCTTCCAACCTCGCCTCCTCTTCCAACCTGTCAGCCTCTTTCAACTAGTGCCCAAGCAAAAGAAAAAAACTCTCGAGTAAACTATGAGCAAGATAGTACACATGCATAAAAGCAAAATGAAAGCAGACAAATTTTCCATTGGGCATCATATTACCACCAACACCTCGGTCATGCCCAGCTCCTTAAAGCTCTCGCTAATCTTATCATTCCTCTTTTTACTCGCATCCACACTGATCATCGTCGTAGTTGATGAAGACGACGACGGAGCCGTAGGAGGCGGCCTTCTTGTTTTGATCTTTATTTTTGGGGGTATGGGCGTGTCTTTGAGGTGTCGAGATTGGAGGAGAGTGGTGGAGGGGATCCATTGGAAGTTGCAGTCGTAGCGGCGGCGGCGGCGGGTTTGGTGGAACCCTGGGTGAGGTCTCAAGGGTCAAACAAAGGAGGGGAGAGAGAGAGAGAGAGAGGGAGGGAGGAGGGAGAGGTGGAGACTTGAGTGAAGAAGTTGGGAAAAAAATTGAGTCTGATTCAATTTTTTCTATTATGTGGATAGGATCAAAATAGGGGGTTTTCCCCTTGGATCAAAGATGAAAAAATCCATCCAAACAATCCTTTTGCATGATTCGGCCAATCCGGCGGAAAAATGACATCTGGATTTTTTTCCATGGGATATATACTATCCAAACAAGTCCTAGAGACAACCAGAATAGAGAAGCAAGTAACAAAGATAACCGCTCGAAAAACGGGTTCAAGAGAAGTAAACAAAAGATAACATCATCAGCCAAAGACTATAAAAAAAGATCACAGTTAAAGCATAGGCATGATAGTGAAAAATGGATCAAAATTGTTGCTCAAAAGAGAAGCAGAATCACCTTTAAAGAGGCCTTTAGTGGCGAGTAACTCATTTGCTAGCCATGATTCTCTTTTTAGGTTTCCTACCAGTGATACTCATCCAGGATAAGAAATAGTAAATAGCAGATTTCATAATCTGAGAAGAGTCGTCTTTCTGCTATTTCTAGCTCTCCACAAAAGCCGATAAATGGAAAACAATAGCAATTTCCAAGCATCATTACAATGATCACAAAAATTACCATCCTTCCAAGAAGTTATGGCATTAATAAAGGAGGAAGGAGTAGTAAAGATATTAAGACTAGAGAGCTTACAATTCCACTCTTGTTTGGCTAAACTGCAATAAAAAAGATGTGATTTGTAGATTCAATCAAGCAATCACCCACACAACAAGCAGCATTCCCAAACCATCCTTTATGAATCAAATTCTCCTTAGAAAGGATTTTATAATTTGTAAGGAGCCAGATAAAATTTTTGATTTTGAGAGGAGCCCAAGCTCTCCAAATAATGTTATAGTAAGGGTAAGTAAGGCCAGTGGAATTCAACTTGGTATAAGCAGTCTTCACAGTATACATCCCATTCTTATCATGCATCCAAGGAAACTCATCAGAGATATTAGGACTTATGCTCAAATTGATTAAACAAGATTGAAGTTTTGATAACTCACTTCTATTCACAGAGGATAAGGTCTTTTTGAGGGCAGGCTTCTAATACCAACTTCCATCTTTGAAATAACACTCAGATGATATATAAGCTTTTTGATTCCATGCCCGAGAAAATGGATCAGGAAAGTCATCTGCCGAAGTAAAATCATCGAGTCAGATATTTGTCCGGAACAAAATACTATTACCATTACTTCTTGGAATCACCTTGGTAAACTCATCACATATCTGTTTAGTTTCCTAATTTACCTCTCCATGTTGTCTCACATAGCTCACCTTCTAGATTTTCTGGAGATGGTTTGGACTCTTATACGTCTCTAATCATGAACCCTTAATTTGTGTAGAAAACCTATAAAAGATGCAAAGCAGGAAAACAACAAAAATGTCAATAAACATTTATCTATCTATTGCTTTAATACAAAATTGGGTTAGTCAAAAAATCTTTTGCAAGTCGAAGAACTATTTTTAAGATTTCCCCTTTTGCCCTTTCCTTTATCCATAATTATTTCCAAAATCCATTTCTCAAAATGGGAAAAAAACTTAATTATGGCTATTTTTAATAATTATTTGGTTACTATTTTATTTTATTAGCCTAAATAGCTTTTTCAAAATGGTTTTTCATAATTAAAAACAATAAAGGAAATATATTTTGTCCTTATTTTTCAATATTAATATTCGAAAAAAATTATGATTTAATTTTTAAAGAATATTTAGCTTTAGAATGACACCAATGATAAATTGTTAATTTATACGGTGTTTTCGCAATATTTGTTAAAGTTATTTCTTTTATCTTTTTTTGGTAATTGTTATTTCTTTTTCTTTTCCCCCCTTCTATTTATTCATATTTATTTCCATATCTTTTGCTGAACAAAAAAATGAATAAATAGTGGATAGTTGTTTGGAAGAGCTGGCCCATTAAATTTTTTTATCAATAATTATGATTAGTTATGTGCTAAAATATTTTTAGTTATTACAATTAGTTTATATGCAAATATGTTGTCAATAATTAATAATGAGTTGTTGCAATTACTCATATCTATAAAAAGATAAAAAGATGAATCATGTAAGAAAATTGGCTGAAAATTTATTATATGAATATTTACAAACATTTTTAATTGTTTTAGTTTAAATCAAATTAGATTATTTATAATACGAGTTTGACTAGAATCCTATCGGAAGGATTTGGAAAAAAATCTCTCACCCCTTTTCACCATAAGATTAATTTTGGGATTTGTGCATTCAATTATATTATTTTTGGTAATAAATGAAAGCTTTTATACATAATTGTTAGCACACATCCCAAAATTAATGTGACGGTGAAAAAGCGGGAAGAATTTGTTTTCAAAGAATTCTAGTCGAACTCTCTCTCTATATATAACATATATGGATGTAGCTTGGAATTTTCAAGAAAGAGTATTTGAATGCAAATTATGGTTCATATCATGTAATCATGGTTTGAAAGTGTAGTATAATATTTTAGGGCATGCAAAATGAAATTTAGTTGTCAAATTACTAATTGTTACATTTTAATTGTTCAAATTAAACTATTTGCAAACTAGATTTTTATAAATCATGTATATAGGTGTGATAAAATTCTAGTGAGAATTTCTATCAATTATTCATGGTTTTAATGGGTAGATTAACATGTTAATTGAATGCAAAACCTAATCTAGTTACTAGTTTGCTAGTTTCTACTTTAAAATTGTGCTAATTATGCTAATTTTGCTAACTAAGTTTTTAGGAATTGATTAAATAATTGGGATTAAAATCTAATTGGGGTTTCATGACATTATTAACATTTTAAATTGTACTTTAATACTTTAGTTCATGCAAAACTAAGCTTCGTTGTTGAATTGTGAATTTTGCTTTAAAAAGTGTTAAAATTTGATATATTTGCAAACTAGAATTTTGGATTTAATACAAATTAATGAGATTAAATTATGGTAATGGTTTATATGACTTAGTTATGATGATTAGTGAATATTATGGCCATTAGTTTTGTTAAAACATTAAGTTTCGAAATAAAACGGTAATTAAGTGCTTTCTAGGTTTTTGCGAAATAAAACGATTTGATTACTTTTAAGGTTTTGATGATTTAAACCCTATTTTATATTATAATTAGTGAGTTTTAGAACTACGATTTGTACGTTTGTGTTTTATCTCGATCAATCGGCGTTTGTACGCCGATGTCGAGGGTTATTTGGTTATTTTGCATGAGCGGGTCATAGGTTTTAACCTATGCGCGTTTCGTGCGCCGTTTTGGTTTTGTCCGCGGTTTCGATTTACGATATTATATATGTTTGCGTATTGGTACCTCTCAAGTGGACTTCGGACGATGAAGAAGAGAATGGCGGCATCGACTTCGGCAGATAAGGACCATGTGAGTAGATGTATATCTACGGGGGAAGTCGAGTGGATGGCGTATAGCACCCCCGCAAATGTAGAGTAAGGATATTACCTATTATTAGGAAGTCGGACGTGACCTTAGATTCTTGGCGAGTAGGTACTATTGAAGACTTTAGGTTGGATTAGACTGATTTAGATAGACTTAACCAGAGAATGATTGCTTTGGAGGGAATTCGTAGGTTTCATGTAGACACACACGCACACACACATACACTTGACCTGGTGGTGGTGGTGTGTGTGTGTGTGTAACATATACACGTGATATGAGGATGCTATATGATACCTGCGGATGAGTCGGTATGACTGGGCATGATGCCTTGAGATATTGGATATACGATCGAGTTATGATATGGGATGCATTCCGATATTAGCGGATCGTTGGGAAATGAGAAAATGTATATTTATGCATAAACGATAATAGGTGATGATGACATTGAAATGTACGAGGCCCTAGAATAGAACCCGGATTGTAATATGTGACTTATTCACGATATGATATATGACATGATTTTTAGTGGATCATTTGACGATATATATTTACATAGACAATGATATATGTTTGATGATATTGGGATATACGCGATTATAGTACAGTACCCTTGATTATGATATTGTTTGATGATGATACTATACGAACGATGATGTATATATGTGATAGTTGACCCGTAACCCGATTTTGGGAAGCCGTTCGATGGATTTTACCGTACGAGGTATAGATGTCATGATTGATCCACACTCGTGACTCGAGAAAGTCATACTATGTACGTGACGCTATTGAGGCTGGATCGCCGACTACTTGAGATATCGACTCAGACCTTAGTAGGATTCTTCTTACCTTTCGACTAGTGTCTTTAGTTAGTTCCTTAGTTGGTTAGGTAGATCTTAGTTTAGGCTCGAGTCATACTTATTTTCAAACTAATGAATCATGTTTTTTTTCAAACAACAAACTGTATGACTCGTAATTAGTATGTATTTTCTAGTTGTGCGTTTACTACCCATTCACCGTTATATTCATGTTCTGTTCATCGCATTGCATATTCATACATATGTTTCTTTAGCTAATATGAAACTCTGCCTGTTAGGACATCAGCACCATTACCGATGATGCGCATGTTCCACGTACACTTAATTGCCGGCTCACACACATCATCATCGGTAATTGCCATGTCACGTACACCTTAGAACATATTATTTTTTATTGATATAATCAGCTAAATGCTAGTCTAATATAATATTGTGTGATTACTTTCATGTGCTAGTTTAGACATTGCATTTATTACTTAAACACTTCATGCATTCATATTTTCATATTATCATGCAGTATTGTGGGGCTTATGCCGATACTCATTATTTACTTACTCATGATTTTGGAATTTTGGATTTCTATGAGATTTCTGGATTTTGGGGAAAACCGCAAGAATATATATGAAAACTTCTCTCTCTCCCCTTCTCATTTTAAAATACAAGTTGCGGTTTTCTCATGATGTATGTGTCGTCCACCATGAGATTTCATGTTTTCTGTTGGATTTCGAGACCCGATTCGAGGAGTGGTTGAACCGTCTCGGGTATATGGTGGGCTAGGTATGGTACCCCGGAGCAAGAAGCTCGAGTTGTAGATGATGAGCCTGGTAGGGAAAAACTACCTACCGGTGATGTCTGGCGCGGCGAATATCTGGAGTATACCGACAAATTGTCGTGAGATTTGATGATATGGGCCGATCCGGACTGACGGAGCCCGAGATATTGAGATTATGAGATATTGAGACCTTGAGATTTACATGTTTTGTGTCGATGCTTGACACGGATTTCCATGGATTTCATTGATGATGTTTCAGCTTACCACACAAATTTTTACTATGATAAAAGTTAAAGATTTCTTACAGATATATCCAGATTTTATGGTTGATTGTTTTACATTCATGGTGCATGCATACTCATACACATGACATGTTACTACTTGAGGCACTGACACGTGCACTGAGCATTTTACTTATGCATAGATTATTACCTTGCCACTACAAGACGACTAGTGTTATATTAAGTATATTATTATGACCTAGAAGATCGTCGTGCATGCGATTTCTACTCGCAGATGTCTTCTACTCACGAGTTGGCAACTCACCCCCGTTGTGCCAAATTTTCTTACAGGTTTCGATACAGGTTTCCTTGGCAGCTTGTTGGCACAACATTTCATTCAGGGTGATTGCTTTGGTAGCTTAGTTCATTGTATTGGGACCGCCGTTGTACTTTTATTATTTCAGTTGTATCTAGTAAGCTCCATCAACCAGACTTGTATTACTTGATAAATTTAGAAGACCAGTTGCTTACTCTTTCGACCTTAGAGTCGCGCTTGTACTATTATGGTTTTCTGGTGGTTTTGATGGTTTTTTTTGAGTTTTGTTCCTCGCCCTTCGGCGTTGTATATTATATTGCTTGCGTGGTTGTGACTAATTGGCGAAGAGCTAGCTCCCGCTTGGGGATGCCTTTTTATTGTTGCTTATGTATATATTCTTATTTGTACCCGTTTGGAGCCAGTTTTTACATAGGCGACTCTGCCGAAATTTTTGAGAAAATTTGATATTGCTTTTAAACATGTTTTTCTTTACTTCTTCTTTTAATGGTTTAGATTTCTGGGCTTCGGCTTGCTTAGATTACGTTACGCCTCTAGACGTTTCGTAATTTAAGTGCCGGTCACGTTCCGTACTTTCGGGTCGTGATAAACATGTCGGCCGGATTATCCGCTGTGCCAACCTTCTTCACTGTAATTTCTTCTTTCTCAACGATCTCCTGCATGAACCAATACCTTATGTCGATGTGCTTCGTCCTATCATGATGCATCTGATTTTTCGTCAAGTGAATAGCGCTTTGGCTATCACAGTAGACTATTATGGTATCCTTTGGAATACGAAGTTCTAAAAATAGCCCCTTCAACCAGATCGCCTCCTTAACGGCCGCAACAATGGCAATATATTCCGTCTCCGTCGTAGACAACGCTACCGTAGGCCGTAAAGAAGCACGTCAACTAATGACACATTCTCCCAAGGAGAACACATAACCGGTGATCAGTCTGTGTCTGTCAAGATCACCCACATAGTCGGAGTCGCTGATTCCCACCAAACTGTTGTCATTCCATCCAAACACCAACCTTACGTCAGACGTACCTCAAAAGTATCGTAATATCCATTTCACCGCCCGCCAATGGATTTTTCCAGGAGATGCCATATAGCGACTAATGACACTAACAGCGTGAGAAATGTCTGGTCATGTACAAACCATGGCATACATAACACTACCCACCACACTCGCATATGGAACATTCGATATATATTTAATCTCATCTTCTGTCTGCGGTGATGAACGAGCTGAAAGTTTAAAATGAGCTTCCAACGGAGTACCTACAAATTTAGCGTCTGCCTTACCGAAACGCTCTAAAACTTTCTCAATATATCGTTGTTGAGACAAATATAGCTTTCCTCCTTTGCGATCTCGCCTGATCTCCATACCAGGTATTTTCTTGGCCGCTCCCAAATCCTTGATCTCAAACTTTCCTTTCAAATGTTCCTTCAAAATCTTAATATCAACCATATATCTTACTGCTATCAACATATCATCAATATAGAAAAGCAAATATATGAAGTTTCTTCGAATATACACAACTGTTGCCTATACTTCTCGTAAACCCAACTTCTTTCATAAAGGAGTATTTCTTATACCACCGTCTAGGTGACTGCTTCAAACCGTAGAGAGATTTCTCTAGTAAACAAACGTGGTCTTCTTTACCTTCAACTTCAAAACCTTCGGGTTGTTGCATGTAAATTTTCTCCACCAAATCGCCGTACAAGAATGCGGTCTTCACATCGAGCTGCTCAAGTTTCAAATCTTGCATAGCTACTAAACCGAGCAAGATACGTATAGAAGCGTGTTTAACAACCGGAGAAAATACCTTAGTGAAGTCAACTCCCTACACCTGCGAATAGTCTTTAGCTACCAACCGCGTCTTGTACCTCGTTCAACCGCCCCTTGGTCACTTTCTTTCTTCTTGAAAACCCACCTACAACCAATAATCTTCTTTTCGAATCCGTCATAGATTTGGATGATGAAATCAACGCTAATCTGGAAGTCGTCAAACCCTGCAATGAATACAAGGACCCTTTCTTTAAACCCTTCATCACAACGAGAGTATAATTGGTTACCTTCAAAACTCCACCTTCAGCGGAAAATTTGTAACTCTTGTCGTAGAGTGCACCTAAAGAGATGTGGTTCTTCTTCAAGTAGGTACGTGCCTGACTTCTCCCAATATCCTTACAACACAATCGAACATCTTGATTTGTATTGTTCCTTTGCCAATAACTCTACATGGGCTATTATTGCCCATTAAAACCATTCCACCATCAACAGACTCGTATGTGGTGAACAAATCGCTATTGGGACATATGTGGTAAGAACAACTCGAATCTATGATCCACTCATCCTTGAATCACTGTGTGTTGTCAAGGACCATAAGAAGATTTCTTCTCCTTCCACTATACTCGCTTCAGCCAAAAACTTTTTCTTTGATTTGTCTTCCTGCTTTAGCTTGTTCTACAACTTAAAGCAATCGATCTTGAAATGCCCATTCTTCTTACAATAATTGCAGATCACATTCTTAGCCTTGGACTTTGACCGCGACTTCTTCCTATTTGCTTCCGGATCTCTCTTCTCCGCATGCCCTCGAACAAATAAGCCAGACGATGAATCATCCGCTTCGGTAGAAGTCAACTCCTTATCGATCTTCTCTTTTTTCATCAAATTCTTTTTGACATTCTTGATTGAGTTCGTATCTCGTTCATAAACCATGGTGTTACGGAAGTGCTTATAAGAGAGTGGCAACGAACACAACAAAAGAAGTCATCAATCTTACCCAGATCTATAACGATTGAATTAAACTCACCAACTTGAGATATTATTGGAGAGCCTTCTAACATGCGATACGAAGTGTGTAGAGACGTTACATCAAAAGGAGTCGATTCGTAAGAGATTTTCTCAAATATAACTTCTCCAATTTATTCGTGAGAGATTTTCTCAAATATAACTCCTTCAATATATCTCCTTCAACAGGAGTCGATTCCACAAATCAGCCGCCGTCTTCTCCACCAAAACTACTTGTAGAACTTCGTTTGTCAGACATAAATAGATAGCCGTGAGCACCTTTTCATCTATCTTCTCCCAAGCTTCCTCCGTCATAGTGGATGGTTTTTTGTCCTTTTCATAAATCGCCTTTTTCAAATTATTTTGAGTCAAAACGGCAACCATACAGACTTACCACAAACTAAAACTCATATTTCCATCAAATTTCTATATATCGAACTTCATGATTGTCGGATACATGAAGTGGGATCCAAATATCTTGAGTATTAATGAACCCTAAATTTTAAAATCATGATCTAAGAAAGTGGAGAAGATGATGTAGTTGTCGTTAACCATCGTTGATCTGGATCGCAAAACTAAAGATCCAATGATTCAACTAAAAATTCTACAACAACGCAACAATAGCTTTAATACCAATTTGTTGCGTATAAGGCAATCATAAAGCACAAACAATAGATAAAGAGAAGAAGAAACAAATTACAGGCAGAAATATAAGAACTTACACAAAAACAATAGATGAAGGCGAAACTTTATTAATAATCCAAATACGGAGGAGTGCAAATTGACGGAGAAAACACAAATCTCTCTCAAATCCTAGGTCTCTCATAAACACCAATGGGTTCTCACAAATTAACAAATTGCTATCATAAAAGGCTTCAAATCTAGGGTTGCTACAAACTTTCTGATTAATAACATACAAAAGATATTCCCGAAAAACTAATTTCCCAACTGATAAAATTACGCGTTCGGCCCGATGACAGACGTCTGTCCCTGTGGACAGACGTCTGTAAGAGAATATCCCGAAACTTCAACTTTCTGTCCAGAACAAGAGACGCTTGTCAAGGAATTCACCGAATCTCTAGAAACGACAGAATAATGGCAATCGTCTGTTCCAAACATCTGTCGTCTGATACGAGAGATAAACTTGAATCTTCGTTTCGTGATAACGCCGGATCTTAGGGAAATCTTCAGGGATGAATGTGAGGCACACATAACAACCTAATTTTCAAAATTTAGTCATGGTTGCAAAATTTCGTAAATAAACTTCAATAACACATTTAACTTCGTCATGGAAAATTACACTTCTTTTTCGTCATGTAAATTTTTTAATTTGCGACAACCATCTTACTGTAGTTATATTTGGAAATCGTTGCTTAATGTACTGTTCATTTTGCTTTCAAATATACAAATTCCATGCTCTTTTTTAATATCTAGCGGAAAATTATATGGAAGGCCATCATTTTCAAAATACCGTCACGGTTGAAGAATTTCGTAAACAAAATTCAATAATACACTTTGCTTTCTCATGGAAATTTTTAACTTGCGACAACCGTCTTACTGCTGCTATCGTGTGAAATCGTCGTTTAATGTACTATTCATTTTGTTTTCAGTACGGATGAAAACTTCGTTTCCCATGCGCTTGTGCTGAGGTTCTTTCTAGCAACATAATACAAAAGGGAGTTAGAAAATGGAATCAAAAAGCATGCTTTTTTCCACTACTTTCCAATTTTGCTATTTTATTTTACCAACTATTACTTGGCTCAGCCATGAGAATGAGGCTTTGGTGTTTTGGGATATATTGATTTTTTATGCATATTACTCTCTTTAAATTGTTGCTTTACATATACACCTATGCTAATATATGTAACCCTAAAGTTTTATCTATTATTTAATATTTATATTGAATACCAAATATACATGTTATTTACTATACATTTCTTTATCCTTAGGTATATTGCAGGCTAGAAAAAATTAGATTCAAATTATTTCATACAATATTGACATTAAATTCACATTACATTATAGTACGTAGAATGCGAATAAGTCTCAATTGTCTACATGCTAAAATTCAGCAAGTATTCCTTAAGTATTGATCTTTGGTAAAATGAGATTATTATTTAAAGATCGGTAATTTCATTTTTAGATCGCAATAATGCTTTGATCGACTAATAGTTCGTATGCATCATTATAAGCTCTTATCTTGTAAAGAATGGAAGAATAATATGAAGTGATGTCAAATAGAAATCCAAATATAGGAGATGTCTTCGGGCCTAGATACAATATTTAATTATTTTTTTGGCTTGAAAAGTCTTGAATACAAACCCGTTGATTGAATGATATTTGTTATGTCGTGCTAAGTTTTAAGTTACCGCAATCAAGACGGTGTCGCGTGTAGCTAGCCGTAATGAGTACGGATCGTCTGTATGGGAGAAGGTACGTTTTCGATTCTTATTTTCACGAGTTAAGTTAAAAGACGGAATTTGTTCGCTTCTATCATAAGTGTTTTGTATATGCAAAATAATGCTTGTTAGGGATAGAGTTAGGTTAGGAAAATCCGTATACTTTACTTTGTCCCTCGCTTGACTGTTGACGCTAGGGTAATCGGCAACAACGTAGATTATGGTGCTTAAGCACGATATTTGTGCGTGAAATCCGACCTATTGACCCTTATCCTTCCGTTTTTGTCTCTTGACCTTCGTCTCTGGCCAAACCAAATGCAACCGATCACGATTAGGAATCACCGCTATCGTGGTAGGATAGAGTGTCTAACGGAGCGCTTGCGTGAAGTTTGGACGAAGTTCAATTGACAAGGTATTAGATAAAGGAAAACATAAAGAGAAACCTAACTCAAACAATAACCCTTCTCATTCCCTAATAAGAATAAAACTTATCACAAACCATAAAAAAGAAACACAAGAGAGAAGAAAACATCAAAAGAAACATTACAAGATAAGTAAAGAACATCAAAGGAAAGTGCAAGTAAAAAGTAGAATATACTAGGAACCAAATGCAAAAATGAAAATCTTCATTAAAGTTTGTTTACCGCTGAAAACTGGACTGAGACGTTGAGACGTCTAGCCTGAATTTAAGGGCAGATACTATTTGGACATATCTATCCACCTCTCCAAAGAAACCAATTTAATTTATAGCACCGTATATTGGAGGTTTGGATAGATGCAACCGATGTGGCAGACTTTATCAGATTCCGCTTATTTGTGAGGGGTTTTTAATTGTTGGGACGCTCTTCCCTGCAGATGCAAACCCCTGCAGTTAATTATATTATCGCGTTGCGATAATAACTTTCTCCTGCTCCTGTAGGTTATTTCATGTCGTGTTATATTTGTTTATTTCGGTTGCCCGTGGATTGTATACGGAGATTAATTTATGTCGTCGTCCGTAGGGCGCGGATTAGTACAAATCCGTACATATATTTTCATTATTTGGGTCAAGCATTTTCTTGACGGGGTCTACGTTGGTAGCTTGGTTTGCCAACGGGAATGAACTTACGACGCATTTCTTACATTTGTGAGGTCCATCCGTTCACGGGAAACTTGGGTTTAATCTAAGTATCGTTAGCATATTTGAGACTAAGATCAACTTAGATGTTTTGGGTCAAGTATTTACTTGATAGGGTTCGCGTTGGTAGCTTGGTTTGCCAACGGGAATAAACTTAGGATACATTTCTCACATTTGTGAGCTCCATCCGTTCACGGGAAACTTGTGTTTGATCTAAGGACCGTTAGTCATATTTGAGACTAAGATCAACTTATGAACAAATGAGCATATGGGCTTAACCAATCATTGGATCATATATGAATAGCCCATGGATAGTATACGGTAGTCAGTATGGAGACAGTCCGCATGACAAAACATATTAGTTTGAGGACTTTTCGGTTTAATATTCCCATGTTTGGGATGAAGGAAGAGAAGTTGTTGGTTGTTGGGACCCGCCACCTCTTTAAAGACATTGAGGAATTACAACGCCATATATCAGAGGTGTGGAAAGATGTACTCTTGAACCAAATCCTGTATTTGAGGGAAAAGATCATGGTGGATCTAAGAATCATTAGTCTTGTATGAGACTAAGATTAACTTAGAAGATATGTGATGGAGATCGTTAATCGTATATGGGACTAAGATCGGTTTGGATATCATTGATGAAAGATCATTAGTCATATGTGGGACTAAGATCAAATTGGATATCATGAGCATATGGGCTCAGTTGATTTAAGAAGAAGGTTAAGCTTCATAGACTTAGCCAATTTGGGCTAAAGATTGTGTTTCTATACCATCCAACAGTGCTAAGCACTCAATCACGTAGCACTCACGTGAATATCACGTGAGGCTCTATATTTCTTGAGTGCTCACGTGCGTTTCACGTGAGGCGCTGAGTTCTTGGGCGCTCACGTGCGTTTCACGTGAGGCGCTACAATAGTGCTAAGCACTAATCCGTTTTGCTTTGGTGCTCACGTGCTATTACGTGAGGCGTTGTCTTCATGGGCCTTAGGCGCTCACATGACTTTCACGTGATGCGCTTTCTTCATGGTTTCTTTTGAGTACTCACATGTCTTTTACGTGAGCCGCTTTTTCCCTACAGATTTAATCTCTGCTTATCTTTTAAATTTCAGAGAAAATTAGCTTTTGTTAATGGTATTTTGACCATTAACGCTCACCAAGATCATTATTTTGAGAACATGGGATCAGGTTCTTGTTTTATGAGGGAACTAAGTTTCTAGAGTATAAACTCCATCTTCTTCATGTCCTTTCTTTCATTGTTCTCCCTTGAATTTTTGATTATCAAGAACAAGGTCTTCCCGATGAGAATTAAATTCTCAACTTATGAGAGATTTGTCTTGTGGATTTCAGATTCAGAGAAAGAACTACGTTTTTTTAAAGGGTTAAATCCTTAGATATGATATGATAGATAAATGAGATATTTTGATCTCTTCTTCTTCTTTTACCTAGGGTTTTGAGAAGGAAGACGATCTTTCTTCTTTATTGAGAATTAAATTCTCTGTTATTTTGTAGGAGTTTGTAGAGAACCTTCTGTGTTTTTTTTACAGAAGCTTATGAGGAGGGTCTCTTCTTTTTTCTCTGTGTTGTGATTTAATCTCTTTGCTCTTATTTATAGGAGAAGAGAAAAATCAATCTGTTTGAGAAAATCTCTTATTGAGAGATCATAATTGATTTCATAATCAATCAAAATGATCTTAAAGATCAACCGGTGAATTTTATTCACCATTAGATTTTTAATCCAAAGGCTCTCTGTTTAATAGAGAAGATTTCTTTTTTGTTTTAATAAGATTATGAAAATATTTTTCTAACATAGAAATTTTATTCTATCATATGAATACCTTGTTAGTTTAACAAGAATAGGAAAATATTTTCCTAATATATAATTTTATTTTATCATCTAAATATCTTGTTTGTTTAATAAGATTAGGAAGATATTTTCCAAACACAGAATTTTATTCTATCATATGAATATATTGTTAGTTTAACAAGATTAGAAAGATATTTTCTTAACACAGAATTTTATTCTATCATATGAATATCTTATTTGTTTAACAAGATTATGAAGATATTTTTCTAACCATAGAATTTATTTCTGTTTAACAGAGAAGATCTTTCTTATTTTAAAAAGATCAGGGAAATATTTCCCAAATAGAATTTAATTCTATCACATAGAATTTAATTCTATCAGATGAGAGCGTTTTAAATTGGAGCGCTCACGTGCTATCACGTAAGCGCTGCCATATACATATATAGCATCGGCGCTCACGTGCTTTGCATATAAGCGCCGCCAAAAGAACGCGGCAAGAGAACTCACGTGTTTAACACGTGGGGGCTATCATAAGATTTAATCATATCTGAAGCCGGTATTCACATGCTTTGCACGTAAATACTCACGTGAGTTACACATGAGTGCTCACGTGCTTTACACGTGGGCGCTGCTATATGATTTAATTTTATATGCAGCAGGTACTTACGTGCTTTGCACGTGAGGCGCTGCCCTCTATTTTTATAAAAGGAACAGCAAGTTTTGAGCCAAATTTTTTGGCGGGAACAAAGTTCAAATCCAAGATACATACTATAAGTTCAATAATCAAAACCTAAAATTGCAAGCTCAATGAAGAGGTTGCAATATCAGAAGAAGGCAAGGAACTCAAAGTTAACTAACCACTATGTATAAAGAACTAGAACAAAATTACAAAATGTAGAATGAAAATGGTATGAAGAAGTATCCCAAGCTTTCTCTCTAATTTGGTATTTATAGAGAATTCATCACAAAAAACAAACTATAAAAGTGAGGTGGTGTGACAATGAGGAATGACTAGAAAAAAAATGGAGCCAACTGGAGAAGTTTGGGTCGTAATTTGCGGCCATTTTGAATATAATTGTGTCCAGAAATTGGTTGGTGGGGCCCGTCTTCTTATGGTGATTGTAGGGTGTTTTTCGTTACCCCATTAAGATGGGAAATACGCGTCGCTTGTCAGGCGCATTATAAATTCCCTCTGCCTAGGGTAGGCCGGGGTTTATTGATTGTGGGGATCCGAATCTCCGGCAGCCGCGGACTAAGATACCGTTAATTACCCCTCGTCTTTGGAGCAAGGGAACCTCCGATTGACGGGTAAATCCAGTCATGCGAACTCAATGTGCAGTGTGTGCGTGTTGTGTTTTGGAGGGGACTTGGATGTATCGGGGGCTACGCAGAGTTTATGGGGGAGGTATTTTTAGTGTGGAGTGCATGGGAAAAGAGGGGCGAGAAGCGTCCTAAGGACGCGTGCTTGGCGCGTGGGCGCTGGGTGTCCGTGGACCACTTGCGAGGCGCGTGGGCGCTGGGATCCCGCGGGTCACGTGCCATGCGTGTGGGCGCCCTTGGGTCACGTGAGTGGCGTATGGACGCTGGGTGGCCTTGGGTCACGTGCCCTGTGCGTAGACATTAGGCGCCAACGGGGCACGTGCCCTGCACGCGACCGTTGGGCACCAGCGGGTCACGTGACCTGCACGTGACCACTGGACTCCAGCGGGTCACGTCCGCGGCACGCTAACGCAGCGGGTCACATGCGCGGCATGCGACTGCTGGAAACACCAGCAGAGAAAGGGGCTTAGACCCTGAGCTGGGAGTTGAACTCCCTAGGGGCTTTGGAGTTGAACTGCCAAACAGAAATTATGTATAAATTTGGAGTTAAACTCCCAAAAGATTTGGATTTGGAGTTAAACTCCTAAAGGCTTGGATTTGGAGTTAAACTCCTATAGGGTCTGGATATGGAGTTAAACTCTTTTGAGAATTTTGATCTTGGAGTTGAACTCCTCGAAGATCTTCGGAGGTGATCAAAGGGGACCCCTTTCTTCTCCCTTGAGCTCTGGATCTTCTTTTGAGCCTTGGATTTTTTCCAAAGTGGGATTTTTGGAGTTGGGTCTCCTTCCTCCTCCTCTCTGTTGGCTGGATCTTGGAGGAAAGAGAGTGAGACTTAAAAATCTCCCCTTTTGGGGATTTGATGGAAGATCCGAGCTCCCCTTCAAGGGTTTTATGGTGAAAAACTGTTTCTTTTTGGAAAAAAAAGAGTTAAACTCTTGATTTAATTCAAAAAAGGGAGGAAGGTTTAGAATCCTGAGGAAAGAAAAGGAGGCACAGAAACCCTAGCTTTTGAGGGGAATGAATTATTGTCTTTTATTTCATTATCATGTTGCCTTATATAGGCTTACAAATTTACACATAGTCCTTTGGGCTTTACAAAATGGAATTTTGCCCATCCCATGTCTCATGTGCTCATTTCTTTTGCACATGAGCCATGGGCTTTACAAAAATTTAGCTTTATGCCCATTTTCCTTACATTTATTCATAAAAATTATATTATTTATTTATTATATAATTTTCATTTTGGCATGGGACAGGCCAGCCGCTGCATGTTCGTGCTCGACTTGAACATGGGCCCATTTGACCTGAGCTTAAGCCCATTTGGGTTGGGGTTGACTTTGACTTGGTCGACCGTGGTGTAATTTTTGATCCCAACAAAGTGCTCCCATCAATAAATGCACACCGCGTATATGAGTTGTGTGCATGAAATTGATGGATCTTGAAATTGGACTTCGAGGCGGAACATCATTCTGGGGGCGGAGCATCATTCCGGGAGTATAATTCCGGGGATCGGAGTATAATTCCGGGGATCGGAGTATAATTCCGAGGATCGGAGTATAATTCTGGGATCGGAGCATCATTCCGAAGAGCGGAGCATGATTCAAGGGATCAGAGCATAATTCTGAAGAGCGGAGCATGATTCCATGGATCGGAGCGTAATTCTGGGGATCGGAGTATAATTCCGAGGATCGGAAAATAATTCTGATGAGCGGAGCATAATTCCGGGGATCAAAGCATAATTCCGAAGAGCGGAGCATGATTCCAAGGGGAGGATATATTCTGAGACGAAGCATAGTTTCAACGCAGGGTTCTGGGGCGAAGCATAATTTCGACACGGGACAGGTGTATCCTGGGACGAAGCTTAATTCCGGCGCAGAGATTGTTGGTTGACTTGTTTTCGAGGCAGAGCATAATTCCGACAGGGAAGGCAGATACTCCGAGGCGAAGCATGATTTCGACACATGGTATATTCTAAGACGAAGCATGATTTCGCCGCAGAGTTTGTTGGTTGACTTGATTCCGAGACAGAGCATAATTCCGACGGGGAGGTCATTGGTTGACTTGATTCCGAGTCGAAGTATAATTCCGACGGGGAGTTCATTAGTTGATTTGATTCCAAGTCAAAGCATAATTCCGACGGGGAGGTTATTGGTTGACTTGATTCCGATTCGAAGCATAATTCCGATGGGGAGGTCATTGGTTGACTTGATTCCGAGTCGAAGTATAATTCCGACGGGGAGGTCGTTGCTGCCCTTTTTGCGACTTGGACGGTCGGCGCTGCCATTTTAGCGACATGGATGGTGATACTGGATTTGACTTGCTCCGCTTCTTGCGGTGTCAGGGATTGGATTTGACTTGCTCCGCTTTTTGCGGTGTCAGAGTTGATGTGAACTTGCTCCGCTTTCTGCGGTGTCAGGATTTGATTTGACTTGCTCCGCTTTCTGCGGTGTCAGGGTTGAAGTTGACTTGCTCCGCTTTCTACGGTGTCGGGATTCGACTTATTTCCGAGGTGGAGCTTGATTTCGTCAGGAAGGTCGTTGGTTGTCTTGCTGATTTGATATGATTTAGGTTGACATCAACATCGCTATATTGGAATATGGTATCAGGAGCGAATCATCATTTGCCATGAGAGGATTTGGGGGCTTTGGTTTTGGTTTGGCATCAGCATTGCTACACTGGAATATGGTACCAGGAGCGAATCATCATTTGCCGTGAGGGGATTTACCTCGTTCCCAGTTTAACGACTCAGGGGTCATCTGTTCCCAGTTTAACGACTTGGAGCTCATCTGTTCCCAGTTTAAAGACTTAGGGGTCTATTGGATCGATTTGGAATTTCGAGGTTGGGGTCGGCATCAGCGTTGCTAACACTGAAGCACATGTGCCAGGAGCAATTCATCATTTGCCTTTGCCTGTTCGGGAGCGATGGCTTAGGAGACAGGTTTAGGTCCCTATCACCTAAGGCTTTTCAATTTTATGAGCCGTAAGGGTCCCATAAAAGCATTTTCTCCCTACGAGTTGAAAGGATCTCGTAGGTGTACTTTCTTCTTAAGAGTCGTGGGGACTCCCAAGTGTGTTTTTCCTTTTTGAATCGTAAGAATCCCATGAAGTCAACTTAGGGACTGTAAGTTTGTTCTCCTCATGTATCGTGAGGACACATAAGTGGATCTTTCCAAATGGAGCATAATTCTAAGAGCGGAGACCGGCCGCGTGATTGGTGATTGCTGTGGGGCATGGATGTGATGAGAATTATTTAAGCCTGTGAGTTGTATACGGTAGTCAACTTAGGGACCAACCGTAGAGCTGGGAGAATTTTGGGAAATTAAGTTTTGGTTGGTGTCGGTATCGCTGCACCGGAATATGGTACCAGGAGCGACTTATCATTCGCCATTTGGAGGTTTAGGGATTTGGAATTTGGTTGGCGTCTGCATTGCTGCACAGGAATATGGTACTAGGAGCGACTCATCATTATTCGCCGTTTAGGGATTTAGATTTTGGTTGGCGTCTATATCGCTGCACTGGAATATGGTACCAGGAGCGACTCATCATTCGCCGTTTGGGGATTTGGGATTTGGATTTTGGTTGGCGTCTGTATCGCTGTAGTGGAATATGGTACCAGGAGCGACTCATCATTCGCCGTTTGGGAATTTGGGGATTTGGGTTTTGGTAGGCGTCTGCATCGTTGCACTGGAATATGGTATCAGGAGCGACTCATCATTCGCCGTTTGGAGGTTTGGGATATTTATTTGTATACAAGTTTTTTTTTACCACGATTGCTCCACCATTTTAGCCTTTCTTATCACGAAGGTTGCGATTGCTCTATCATTTCGGCTATTTATTCGTGGTTGTTCCATCATTTCGGCTTTATTTTCATTTTTATTTTATTTGCTGATTTTTAGTGCGAGTTGCCCCATCATTTCGGCTTTTTTAAAATTTTTTTTAACACTCCCAGTTTAATGACTTAGGGGTCAAATGTTCCCAGTTTAACGATGTGGCGGTCAACTGTCCCTGGTTTAACGACGTGGTGTTCAAATGTCCCCAGTTTAACGACGTGGTGGTCAACTGTTGGAGCCAGGGCTCGATTTTGCAGGAACTATGGGCTCTTTTGGTTTAATTGCATAAGCGGGATCTTCATCATCTTGACCGAGCCGGTGTTGGATGGTAACAACCACATCATCTTCATGGCTATAAGGTGTAGGAGGACTTGTTCCTCTCTCCATCATGTAGACCGTATGGGTTGTGTACCCGTCTATTGCTTCTTCATTGGCAATGTTACTCGTTTGGCTCTTAGTTTGTTGCCTTGGTCCGCTCTTTTCAGAGAAAGGCAGATGTCTGAGAGAATCAGGTTCCCGATGGGTTTCGGTCTCCGTTTGTATGAAATTGGCGGTCACAGTTTGACTGTTTGTTAACACGTCTTTGGACAGTTCTATCTCTCCTGCCTTGTATTTTTTTTCGACCCAATATCTGAAGACAAAGCAGTCCTCAATGGTATGACCTATCACTCTATGATAGGGGCAATATTTGGGGTCGTCGGTCATATTCGCTTCTTGTGGTCTCTTTGATTCCGACAATTGTAGACTGTTTCTTAGGGTATCTTTGAATATTTTACGGACTTTGTCCCTTCTGAAAGAATAGACCTTATCCAGCTTCTCTTTCAAAGGCGATTCTCCTCCCCCTCTTAACAATGGCTTTCGAGGTTTGTTGACATTGGGCCCGCTTGTCCCTTTCCTATTTCGATCAGCCGAAGTGTTAAACGATTCAGCATCATCGAAATTTCCGCCTTTACGATTTTCTTCTTTTCGGTCCCTCTAGGATTTATTGCTATTTTGGAAATCCGATGAAGAATCCTGCTTTGAGCATTCCAATATTTGAACTTTCTTGGTCAGCTCTTAGAACGTCTTGAGACCTGCGGTGCATAGAAAAGGATTCATCCAGGTACCGAGATTTCCGATGAAGAGATTAACGGATTGGTCTTGTTCCAACTGTGGCTCATATTTGACGGAAAGATTGCATTATCGGGTTATAAAATTCGTGCTGCTTTCGTTGTTCTTTAGCTTGGTCCTTACGAGGTCGGCAATGGTGATCTTATCGCTGACACTCATGAACCTTTGCCGAAACAGAGATTTCATTTGGACAAAAGTAGTAACGAAGCCATCCGGTAAGTTTGCGTACCAGTCGAAAGCGATATCGGTCAAGCTATTAACGAACTGGCGGAGGAAAAGCGCATCATTGCCTCCAATATTCCCGCATGAGGCTTTAAAGTGGGCGATGTGTTGATTCGCATTTCTCATCCCATCGAATCTTCCGAATTTGGGGATGACATAGCCACTAGGAAACTCTACCAGATCATACTTAGAAGGATATGGTCTCTCGCTACTGCTGACATCCTTTTGCGTTTTGGCTTCAGCTACCAATATTTTGACTTTATTGGCGACCAAATCCATGATTTGATCTTGCGTTAGCGGGTTGCTATCATTGGTAGCCAAGACATTTCCCGAGATAGGATGCGACCGACTTTCATGTGGTCCGCCCATATTTGGATTTGAGAGAATATGCGATGTCTGCATTGGAACACCGTTTCTTGGTTCATAAGCAGAGCCTTGCGCTTGATTGAACGGTTGAGAGGCAACTTTGGCCGTGAGCTGTAAGACGACGTTTTTCAAGTCGTCGATCTTCGAGTAGAGCTTGGCCATCTTCTTGTCTTTATTTCTGAGCTACTTCTAGAGCTCTTAGAGAAGTTGCTGCTCTGCGGTCTTGGGACAGAAGATTGGCTCCTCTTCGCTTTCCGAGCCCGACTCCTCATGAACCGAGGGATCTCTCTACTTATCAGCCTCACTGGAAAGGTTTTCATTACCTTTTGGAGAAGGCTGGTCCTGAAAAGTGACAACCACATTCACACCAGATTGGATTTGAGATGTGATGGCCCCGTCCTTACTCTTGCTGCGCGTGTCCACCATGTAGACAATGTGGACCACATATCCAGCCATCTCTTTATCTTTGGCAGCTGATTTTTTGGACCATCGTCGTGGCCCTTCCTCTTCTGGAAAGGATATGCGACTGAAGACGATTGGTCTAACTGGGTCCTTAGGTGGCGCTGTCCGGAACACAGCTTTCTTGACTCTTGCGGTCATGGCATTCTTCTGAACCAATTTCAGCAGTTCAAAAGAGTTAGTAAGCTTCACAGCCGATTCAGCTGTTATTGCGGGATAACCCTGTTCTTAGAACCTCATGAAGTTCAGCCTAGCAGAAGCCCTAGCCCTTTTGTTGGCTCTGTATCTGAGCTTTTTTTTTCTTAGCTTCTCGATTTTTAGGGCTTGGCGGGCATCCGTCATTCATGAAGCCATCGTGAGTTGATTGACAGGGTGCTTAGAGAAGATACCCGATCGAGCAGTTGTCAGGGGCACCGCTGGAGCTTGCCCGAGACGCCTTATTGCTTTATTGGTGTTGATGGCCTTGCCCCCAGCTGGGGCCAAGAAAAGTCGTTCAAACACCGACTTGCGTTTGGGTAGTAGTGCTTTTGAGATCACCACATTCGGCTTCCTGCCTTTCAAGGCGGATCTGTCTGTTATCGGAGCTTGAGGAGCTGGGATAGCGTTAGCTGGCACGAATAGAATAGAGCCAAATGGTAGCATCGGCTCCTCCCACTGTCGTCCGAGACTGGCCGGGAGGATCGTCCTGACGTCCATCTTTATCGTGTAGGAGATGTGAGCTGTGTTGAGAGCTGAGCTTGTCCTTGGAGACATTTTGTTGTGTCCGAAAATTGCAATTAGAAAATGTTAACCAGCACAAAGAAGTGTGATTTCAGTATAGGCAATCGATATATATGTTAATTGAGTTCGCATGAATGTTTAACCCGAAATATGGAAAGAAAGATGGGTCCCACCGGGCGTGCCAGAATCTGTAGGGTGTTTTTCGTCACCCCATTGAGATGGGAAATACGCGTCGCTTGTCAAGCGCATTACAGATTCCCCGTGCCTAGGGTAGGCCGGGGTTTATTAATTGTGGGGATCCGAATCTCCAGCAATCGCGGACTAAGTTGCCGTTAATTACCCCTCGCCTTTGGAGTGAGGGAACCTCCGATTGACGGGTAAAACTGGTCATGCGAACTCAATGTGCAGTGTGCGCGTGTTGTGTTTTAGAGGGGACTTGGATGTATTGGGGGCCATACAGAGTTTACGGGGTCCCGCTACCTGGATAGCGGGCAGGGGGTCAAGGGGGCTAGTAGCCCCTTTACGGGGTGCGGGGCAGCGACCCGTTAGAAATTTTTTCTAACGGGGGAGGTATTTTTAGTGTGGAGTATATAGGAAAAGAGGGGCGAGGAGTGTCCTAAGGACGCGTGCGAGACGCGTAGGCGCTGGGCGCCCGCGGGTCACGTGCCCTGCGCGTAGGCGTCGGGCGCCCATGGGTCATATGAGTGGCGCATGGGCGCCCTTGGGTCACGTGTCCTGCATGCGATCGCTGGGCGCCAGCGGGTCACGTGCGCGGCACGCTACCGCTGGAAACACCGGCGGGTCACGTGCGCGGCACGCTACCGCTGGAAACACCAGCAGAGAAAAGGGCTTAGCCCCTGAGCTGGGAGTTGAACTCCCTAAGGGTTTTGGAGTTGAACTCCCAAAAAGGAATTAGGTATAAATTTAGAGTTAAGCACCCAAAAGATTGGGATTTGGAGTTAAACTCCTCGAAGGCTTGAATTTGGAGTTAAACTACTAAAGGGTCTGGATGTGGAGTTAAACTCTTTTAAAAATTTGGATCTTGGAGTTGAACTCCTCGAAGATCTTCGGAGGTGATCAAAGGGGACTCCTTTCTTCTCTCTTGAGCCCTGGATCTTCTCTTGAGCCTTGAATTTTTCCCAAAATGGAATTTTTGGATATGAGTCTCCTTCTTCCTCCTCTCTGTTAGCTGGATCTTGGAGGAAAGAGGGTGAGACTTAAAAATCTCCCCTTTTCGGGATTTGATAGAAAATTCGAGCACCCCTTCAAGGTTTTTATGGTGAAAAACTGTTTCTTTTTGGAAAAAGAAGAGTTAAACTCTTGATTTAATTCAAAAAGGGAAGAAAGGTTTAGAACCTTGAGGAAGGAGAAAGGGCACAAAAACCCTAGCTTTTGAGAGAAATGAATTATTGTCTTTTATTTCATTATCATGTTGCCTTATATAGGCTTATAAATTTACACATAGCCTCTTGGGCTTTACAAAATGGTATTTGGTCCATGCCATATCTCATGTGCTCATTTCTTTTGCACATGAGCCATGGTCTTTACAAAAATTTGACTTTATACCCATTTTCCTTATATCTATTCATAAAAATTACATTATTTATTTATTACAAAATTTTCATTTTAGCATGGGACAGACCAGCCGCTTCATGTTCGGGCTCGACTTGGGTATGGGCCCACTTGACCTGGGGTTGGGCCCACTTGGATTGGGGTTGACTTTGACTTTGACTTAGACTTAGTCAACCGGGGTGTAATTTTTGACCCTAACAGTGATCTCGTGACATGTCCATCATCTCACTGGCTTTGCTATTTCATTTAATTATCATCAGGGTGATATCCGAAGAATTTGGAGGGAAAATGTTAACTTTTGAATCCATCACATCAATTCTTTCCAAGTCACTCAGTACATGCCCACTTGCAACACCACTTGACCACTTGTGCACTTGAGTTCACACTTGACTCATGGCTGGTTCATGCACCACAATATTGTGTTCATACTTGTAAAAATCATTGTGACATGCTGGACGAATTTGTACAAAAAGTTATGCACACTTGTATTGTTGCAAATTTTTCTTGAATAATGATCGGTTTTCCGTTCTGGTTGCAGTATCGGTTTACAAATGTCGCATTCGTGCAATTTGAGTGTGTTTCCAGTGTGTTGTTACAAATATCTGTATCCTGTACTTATTGAGCAGACACGGGTTAACAGTACCGATATTCACAAAAATGATAACAAATGAGCGGTATTAAAATGCACTTTTTCGTGATGAATGAATAACCCCAAACTTATCTTTTGCCCGTCCCGAGGAAAAAAAAATTCTAACCTCACTTTCGCAGGAAACGCGATTGCACTGAGTCCGTGCAACAAGCCGTTAAAGCTCTAGGTGTCCCTAATAGGGGGAGTTTTGTCTCCTGAAGGTTTTAAGCGGATTACACTCACAAAATCCCGTCAAACAAGTTTCTTGAAATTACGGTCGATTATAATCCTAGGGTTCAGTATCCAAGTTAGAAATTCTATCACTCTAAGTTAGAAATATCGAAACTTTATTTTTCACACCTTACTTCTTATTTAACTTAAGATCCTGTATGTCTTTACATGTGTGTGCAAATAGTATCGTTACGTTTCAAAAACTTCGATTAGAGTCGTCATGCCACAAAATACGGATCAGATAAAACATCAAAAGGATCATAGGAGTTTGTAAAGAGTTAAGGTTTTCTTAAGTTTTGTTCTCCAGCTTGGTTTTAAATTCAGAATTTCTATCATCTCTAACAGAAAACAGAGTCTTATTCTTCACTCCACCTTTTACTTGTTTTCGTTCATACAAACCTTCGTGAAGTTGCATTAGTCTTTATCTAGTAAAACCTTCATATCTTCGTCAAAAATATTTTTATAAAAACTCATCTTAAACCAAGATTATTCTCACACAAAGAACCGTGAGGAATTTTAACTCGGAGAGAACACTTACTTGACTTTGTTTTTCTAGGTTTCTTAGTGAGTTTTGGGGCAATGCACCCAAACCAGTTGGTTTTAGGGTATTAGGTGTAGAAACACCCCGGCGGACTTAATTACCCAAGTCACTTAGACTCTAAAAAAGACTCATTTTAGCGTGCAAATCATAACAATTCAATGGGAACGGAGATATAGCCAGTTGTTCATTTATTTTTAAGATAAAAGAAGTGTTTATGTAGATAAGCTTGTAGGGTGTTTTTCGTCACCCCATTGAGATGGGAATTTGCGCGCGCTTGTCAGGCGTACTATAGATTCCCCCTGCCTAGGGTAGGCGGAGGTTTATTGATTGTGGGGATTCGAATCTCCGGCAGCCGCGGACTAAGCTGCCGTTAATTACCCCTCGCCTTTGGAGCGAGGGAACCTCCGATTAACGGGTTAAACTGGTCATGCGAACTCAATGTGCAGTGTACGTGTGTTTTGTTTTGGAGGGGGCTTGGGTATATCGGGAACCACGCAGAGTTTTTACGAGGGTCCTGCTATCCGGATAGCGGGCTAGGGGTCAAGGAGGCTAGTAGCCCCCTTGCGGGGTGCGGGGCAGCGCCCCGGCCCAATTTTTTTTGAGAGGGATAGTGTTGTAGAGTATGTGTGTGTGTGTGTGTGTATACATGTATATATAAAAAAAGAGGAAAGGGCATCCAAAGGATGCGTGGTAAAAGTGCCAGCGCTTTGGGTGCTAGCCCTTTGAGCGCAAGAGCACTAGCGCACCACGTGTCAGCGCGTGGGCGCTCAAGTGCTAGCGCTTTTGGGCGCTAGCGCTTTGAGTGTTAGGGCGCTAGCGCTTTGAGCGCTAGCGCCCCACGTGTTAGCACATGGGCTAGCGCTCTGAGCGCTAGCGCTTTGAGCGCTAGCGCACCACGTGTCAGCATGTGGGCGCTCGGGCGCTAGCGCTTTGGGCGCTAGCGCTCTGAGCGCAAGAGCGCTAGCGCTTTGAGCGCTAGCGCCCCACGTGTCAGCACGTGGGCGCTCGAGCGGCAAAAGGGACTTGGTCCCTGCAATGGGAGTTGTACTCCCAGAAAGGAGCACTTATTATTCTTTCTCTCTCTCTCTCTCTATATATATATATATATATATATATATATATATATATATATGAAGAGTTAAACTCCTAAGATGTTTTGAAGCTGATGAAGGGCTTCTCCCCTTGAGCCCTAGTTCTTCCTCAAAGTGGGGTTTCTGGAGATGGGTCTCTTTCTTCTTTTTGTCGTTTAGCCGGATCTTGAAGATCAAAAGATGTGAGATTTTAAAAATCTCTTCTTTTTGAGATCTGATGGTAGATCCAACTTCCCCTTTATGGGTTTTGCGGTGAAAAACTATTTAGTTTTGAAAAAGAAAGAGTAAAACTCTTAATTTAATTCAAAAGAAAGAAGAAGGTTTTAGAATCTTGAGGAAGGAGAAAGAGGCACAGGCCCTAATTTTTTGAGGAATGAAAAGTCTATCAGATATTTTCATCATCTTTGCCTTTATAGGCTATACACTTTACATATAGCCCCTTGGGCTTTACACAAATGGCATTTTGGCCATCCCATGGCTCATGTGCCATTTCTTTTTGCACATAAGCCATGGGCTTACAAAAAATTGGCTTTATGCCCATTTTGCATACATTCATGCACAAAAATTACATAAAAATTATTTGTTACATGATTTTTTATTTTGGTATGGCGGAAGGCCGGACGCTTCGTGTTCGGGCTCGACCTGGGCATTGACCCACTTGCTTGGGCTTTGGCCCACCTGGCTTGGGGTTGGCCTTGACTTTGACTTGGTCAACCGGGGTGCAAATTTTGACTTCAACAAAGTGCCCCCCATCAATAATTGCACACCACACATGTGAGTCGTGTGCATGAAATTGATGGATCTTCTCTCGCGTGGAGGCGACTTGCTTTGGTTCCCACTTTTTGGGATGCGCTGCCCTTTTTACGACATGGACGGTCGACACTTGACGTGTCTCTGAGATTGAGTGTCTGTGGTAGACGTTTCTCTGGCTCAGAGTGATTTGGTAGACGTGCCCCCAGCACGGAGTGTCGCTGGTCGACGTATCCCCGAGGCGGAGTGTCGGCTGGTTGACGTATCCCCGAGACGGAGTGTCTGTTGTCGATGTGCCCCCGGCACGGGGTGTCTGCTTGACGTTTCCCCGAGGCGGAGTATCGGCTGGTTGACGTATCCCCGAGACAGAGTGTCTGTTGTCGATGTGCCCCCAGCACGGAGTGTCTGCTTGACGTTTCCCCGAGGCGGAGTATCAGCTGGTTGACGTATCCCCGAGACGGAGTGTCTGTTGTCGATGTGCCCCCAGCACGGAGTGTCTGCTTGACGTTTCCCGGAGGCGGAGTATCGGCTGGTTGACGTGTCCCCGAGACGGAGTGTCTGCTGTCGATGTGCCCCCAGCACGGAGTGTCTGCTTGACGTTTTTCCGAGGCGGAGTATCGGCTGGTTGACGTGTCCCCGAGACGGAGTGTCTGTTGTCGATGTGCCCCCAGCACGGAGTATCTGCTTGACGTTTCCCCGAAGCGGAGTATCGGCTGGTTGACGTGTCCCCTAAACGGAGTGTCCGTTTGATGTTTCCCCGAGGCGGAGTATCGGCTGGTTGACGTGTCCCCGAGACGGATTGTCTGTTTGACGTTTCCCCGTTACGGAGTGTCGTTGTTGGACGTTTCCCTGATGCGGAGTGTCTGTGTTGGACGTTTTCCCGATGCAGAGTGTCGCTGGTTGACGTGTCCACGAGACGGAGTGTCTGCTTGACGTTTCCCCGTTACGGAGTGTCTGCTGGCTGACGTGTCCCCGGCACGGAGTGTCTGCTGGCGGACGTGTCCCCGGCACGGAGTGTCTGCGTTGGACGTTTCCCCGAGATGGAGTGTCGCTGTTGGACGTTTCCCCGAGATGGAGTGTCGCTGGTCGACGTTTCCCCAAGGCGGAGTGTCGGTTGGTTGACGTATCCCCGGTACGGAGTGTCTGCTTGACGTTTCCCCATTACGGAGTGTCGTTGTTGGACGTTTCCCTGATGCGGAGTGTCTGTGTTAGACGTTTCCCTGATGCAGAGTGTCGCTGGTTGACGTGTCCCCGAGACGGAGTGTCTGCTTGATGTTTCCCCGTTACGGAGTGTCTGCTGGCTGACATGTCCCCAACACGGAGTGTCTGCTGGCTGACGTGTCCCTGGCACGGAGTGTCTGCATTGGACGTTTCCCCGAGATGGAGTGTCACTGTTGGACGTTTCCCCGAGATGGAGTGTCGCTGGTCGACGTTTCCCCAAGGCGGAGTGTCGGTTGGTTGACGTATCCCCGGTACGGAGTGTCTGCTTGATGTTTCCCCGTTACGGAGTGTCGTTGTTTGACGCGAAGGTCGATGTTGGAATTGGTTGGTTTGATTTGTTTGATTTGAGTTGACACCAGCATCGCTATACTGGAATATGGTACCAGGAGCGAATCATCATCTGTCTTTGAGAGGATTTGGGAATTGGTTTTTTTTGTTTGGCATCTGCATTGCTGCACTGGAATAATGCCAGGAGCAACTCATCATTTGCCCCGAGAGGATTTGGAAATTGGTTTTTGTTTGGCATCTGCATTGCTGCACTGGAATAATACCAGGAGCAACTCATCATTTGCTCCGGAAGGATTTGGAAATTGATGGCTTAGGAGACAGGTTAGATCCCTATCACCTAAGGCTTTTCAATCTTATGGGCCGTGAGGGTCCCATAAAAGCATTTTCTCCCTACGGGTCGTAAGGATCCCGTAGGTGTATTTTCTCCTTAGGAGTCGTGGAGACTCCCAAGTGTGTTGCTCCTTTGTGAGTCGTAACGATCTCACGCGGAAATTTTCTCCTCACAAAGTCGAGAGGACTTTGCGAGTGCATTTCATCTCTTTTTCACGAGTTTGCGCCCTTTCGGGTTTTCACAAACTTGCCGCCAGTCCTGCTATTTTTACTCACGGAGCCCTTTCGGGTTTTCATCTGTGCCCATTTTACTTGTGGACATACCTTTTTTTTTGGCCGGTGGGATTTTGAATGCGATCTCACCGGTAGGACTTGGGAGAGATTGGGATTGTTTTACGCCCGTGGATTGTATACAGTTTTGCAGGATGTATGATCCAGACCGTAGGGCCGGAAAAATTTCGGGACTTTGTTGGCGTCTGCATCACTGCACTGGAACATGGTACCAGGAGCGAGTCATCATTCGCCGTTGGGGTATAAGATTTAGAATTTGGTTGGCGTTTGCATCGCTGCACTGGAATATGGTACCAGGAACGACTCATCATTCGCCATTGCCTATTGGGAAGCGATGGCTTAGGAGACAGGTTTAGATCCCTATCACCTAAGGTTTTTCAATTTTATGGGCCGTAAGGGTCCCATAAAAGCATTTTCTCCCTGCGAGTCGTAAGGATCTCGTAGGTGTACTTTCTCCTTAGGAGTCGTAGGGACTCCCAAGTGTGTTTTTTCTTCGTGAGTCGTAAGGGTCCCACGAAGGTTTGTTCTCCTCATGCATCGTGAGGACACATGAGTGGGTCTTCCCAATGGACCATAATTCCAAGGGCAGAGACCAGCCGCGTAACTGGTGGTTGCGGTGGGGTATGGGTATGACGAGAATTATTTGAGCCCGTGGATTGTATACGGTAGTCAATTTGGAGGACCACCCGTAGGGCTGGAAGAATTTTGGGAAATTGGATTTTGATTGGCGTCTGTATCGCTACACTGGAATATGGTACCAGGAGCGACTCATCATTCGCCACTTTTTTTTTATTTTTATTTTTACCGCGATTGCTCTATCATTTCAGCTTTTCTTATCGTGAAGGTCGCGATTGCCCTATCATTTCGGCTATTTATTCGCGGTTGCCCCATCATTTCGGCTTTTTATCATTATATATATTTTTTTATTTACACTTCCTTTTTTATTTACACATTTTTTTTTATTTACACACACATTTTTTTACATTCCCCGTTTAACGACTTAGAGGTCGATTGTTCCCAGTTTAACGACGTGGTGGTCATTTATTCCCAGTTTAAAGACTTGGTGGTCTGCTGTTACCAGTTTAACGATTTGGTGGTCATCTGTTTCCAGTTTAACGACGTGGTGGTCATCCGTTTCCAGTTTAAAAACTTAGAGGTCTACTGTTTCCAGTTTAACGACTTAGAGGTCATCTGTTTCCAGTTTAACGACGTAGAGGTCATCTATTTCCAGTTTAATGACGTGGTGGTCATCCGTTTCCAGTTTACCGACTTGGAGGTCATCCGTTTCCATTTTAACGACGTGGTGGTCATCCGTTTCCAGTTTAAAGACTTAGAGGTCATCCGTTTCCAGTTTAAAGACTTAAAGGTCATCTGTTTCCAGTTTAACGACGTAGAGGTCATCTGTTTCCAGTTTAACGACGTCGAGGTCATCTGTTTCCAGTTTAACGACGTGGAGGCCATCTGTTTCCATTTTAACGACGTGGTGGTCATCTGTTTCCAGTTTACCGACTTGGAGGTCATCTGTTTCCATTTTAACGACGTGGTGGTCATCTGGATCAGAAGCTTGGAGAAGATAACTGATTGAGCAGTTGTCAGGGGCACCGCTGGAGCTTGCCCGAACTGCCTTATCACTTTGTCGGTGTTGATGGCTTTGCCCCCAGCTAGGGCCGAGGAAAGTCGTTCAAATACCGACTTGCGTTTGAAGATGGCAACTGAAAATTGTTAACCCCTGCAAATAGAAACATGATTTCAGCATAGACAATCGATATGTACATTGATTGAGCTCGCATGAACGTTTAACCCGAAATATGGGAGGAGAGATTGGTCCCACCGGGCGTGCCAGAATCTGTAGGGTGTTTTTCGTCACCCCATTGAGATGGGAATACGCGCGCGCTTGTCAGGCGTACTACAGATTCCCCCTGCCTAGGGTAGGTGGGGGTTTATTGATTGTGGGGATCCGAATCTCCGGCAGCCGCGGACTAAGCTGCCGTTAATTACCCCTCGCCTTTGGAGCGAGGGAACCTCCGATTAACGGGTTAAACTGGTTATGCGAACTCAATATTCAGTGTACGTGTGTTTTGTTTTGGAGGGGGATTGGGTATATCGGGAGCCACACAGAGTTTTTACGGGGGTCCCGCTACCCGGATAGCGGGCTGGGGGTCAAGGGGGCTAGCAGCCCCCTTGCGGGGTGCAGGACAGCGTCCCGGCCCAAAATTTTTTTGAGAGGGATAGTGTTGTAGAGTATGTGTGTGTGTGTGTGTATACATGTATATATATAAAAAAAAGGAAAGGGCATCCAAAGGATGCGTGGGAAAAGCGCCAGCGCTTTGTGTGCTAGCGCTTTGAGCGCTAGCGCACCACGCGTCAGCACGTGGGCGCTCAAGCGCTAGCACCCCACGTGTCAGCACGTGGGCGCTCGGGCGCTAACGCTTTGGGCGCTAGCGCTTTGAGCGGTAGCGCACCACGTGTGTAACAACTTAAATTTTTGTATACATAAAATTGATTTAAATTTGAAGTATACTTGGGGTATTTAATGTTGCTGTTACCACTTTAAGTAATTATTTCACACAAATAATTATAAGAAAGAGCTTGTATCTCATTGGTAATATCTTGCACTGCTGAACCAAGCCACCAGAGTTCAAATCCCCTGCCCCACATTATTTTTAGATTATTTTTGTTTTAAATTCTTAGGAAGCCCAACAGTCCACACACCGTAACACCCAAAACTTGAACTGTACCTGAAAAGTTAAATGCACCAAAGGTTACACCAGGAGACACCCCATCCCCCGACCACCTGACTCGGCCAGACTCGGCCGAGTCGGCCGGCGGATCGGCCAACTCGGGCCAGCGCCGCCGGCCGGACTCGGCCGGACGGTCGAGTCCCCAACATGAAAGTTGGGGCTCTTCGTCTCTCCTAACCCCCTGTATACTCTAATTTATTGGATCGGTTCCCGAGATTTAATTATCTCCCATTTACTACAATTTTAATGATTTTCACATATTTTTTTCAATTTTTTTATTAAAAACCCTTCACCTATCCTACCCCTAGCCTACCTTATAAATACACCCCTACCCTCTCATCCTAAAATCCTAAGCTCACTCTCTCAAAAATTTTCCAAGAGTTGTGTACTTTGAAAACAAGCTCGCGGCGAAGCTCCGACGAAATTCCGGCGGAAATTCCGGCGACGTTTTTAGGAAATACCTGCGACGACGCAACGCATCGGCAATCCCTTTAGTTCCCCCTAACTCCATTGTATAATCGAAAACCCGTAAGTCCCTTTCTATCTCTCTCTTCGCTATTCAAGAAAATACGAAATTACAAACCCGACGGAATCGGAACAAATTTTAAAAGGCCCGTCTCACGATGATTCGTGAGCGGATTCCTCCTTTCCTCGCTTGTACTTACCTGGCCACAATTGGCGGTGAAGAGGCGATTTCAGACATCTAACGACTTGTCGTTTGGACCATTTAGAAATAGGCTAGTTGACTTAGGAGACCCTAGAATCTAAAATAAGGAAAATCGACATTTTTACAAATAAATACCTTTTACTTTATAAAATCGTTTTCTAAAGGATTTAGTATTTTACAATCTTTGCAAAGCGCCGCTACAACCCATTTTTGGGGAACCCGTTCGGGATGGTGCGGATTATCGCACATCCTCGGGCTTAGTAGTGAGATTCAGACCCCCGCAAGAAGCATTCGGTCTCGAAAGGTTTAAAATACGACATCTTAAGAAAATGAGATTTTTAGAATATAATAAATATATTAAAATTATTTTTGTATAAATATATGTATATTTATCATTTAAATATCTATTTTATTATGATATAAATATTCCACCTTTTTCTAAAAATCGCAAGAATAAATTTTACACTAAAATACCATGAACTTCAAATAAATCAATATTACAAATAAATACCTTATTTATAAAACTAGGATATTTTCACTAGAAATGTCACAGTATAAAATCCACTTTCATTACAACTCTAAAGACGAATAATGAATACTTGAGGTGTATTTTGAAAAGAATATAAAAGTATTTTTACATAAAACCCCCTCAAGTTTTATAAATTACCCTAAGGACCGTAGCAATTATAGGAGTTCGACTTACATTTCTAACTATCTGACTCGGGTTTGAGTCTGATTAATCTGACTTGAATATGATTCAAGTAAATCTACAATCTATAATATTCCAATTCAATATGAACATATGAATCCATGAATCCAGTTATCAATCTATACAACTTGACTGAACCGAACCATGGATATATTCCTTTTGCATGGTTCTCAGTTATTCCATTTACATGATTCTACAGTTACAACCGTTTACTGATATCATGGTTTCGGTCAGTCAATCAATCATACAACCAATACAATTTACAAGACAAACAATACAAACAAGATATCGCGGGGTTTAAGGGGTAGATTGGTACAGAAGGTGTTAAAGGTGGCACGAGGCGGTAAGATTAAGACACCTAACTTATATTCCGTTGCTGTTGTACCGTGGCTTAACGGTTCCTTGTACATTCCGTTTGCCCTGGTCTCTAGCATATAGAGACCCCTCTCATATACACTGGCATCCTTCTGTACCAAGCTACAAACAACAGCGTTAACACAACATTATAACAATAATATACAACTTTAAAAGATATCTTCTTATTCTATCTATTCTACTTTCCTCTTACCTTTGGGACTTACCGAGCGACCTGTTCGCTGACGACATTCTATTTCTTTCTTCTTTGAATGTCGTCAGGTAGTTTGGACCCGGCAGAGATCGAGCCATCTACAGAAGACTTGGAGCAGTTTGCTAAAGAATCAGAGCTCTAGTTCATTATACATTTTCTATTCAGTATTTTTCATTTCCTGTTATGCCATTGTTTATGCATCGTTTTATTTCAGTTGTATTCCCTTTTCATGTATTGTACAAAAGAATGTTAATAAATAAAAACTGCTGTTTTTATTATCTCTTGTCTCTTGTGTATTTATTTTATATTGCTTAGATACGCTTAGCGTATGTACTTCTGAGTATATACGTAGCGGGCCAGTCGCGTCCCCTTCGCCGTACACCGGGAAGCGGGGCATGACAACGTGTCAGCACGTGGGCGCTCGGGCGCTAGTGCAAGAGTGCTAGCGCTTTGAGCGCTAGCGCACCACGTGTCAGCACGCAGGCGTTCGGGCGCTAGCGCTTTGAGCGCTAGCGCACCACGTGTCAGCACGCGGGCGCTCGGGCGCTAGCGCTCTGGGCCCTAGAGCGCTAGTGCCCCACGTGTCAGCACGTGGGCGCTCGAGCGGCAAAAGGGACTTGGTCCCTGCAATGGGAGTTGTACTTCCAGAAAGGAGCACTTATTATTCTCTCTGTGTATGTGTGTGTGTGTGTGTAAGGAGTTAAACTCTTAGGATGTTTTGAAGCTGATGAAGGGCTTCTCCCTTTAAGCCCTAGTTCTTCCCCAAAGTGGGGTTTCTGGAGATGGGTCTCCTTCTCCTTCTTCTTCTTGTCGTTTGGCCGGATCTTGAAAATCAAGAGATGTGAGATTTTAAAAATCTCTTCTTTTTGAGATCTGATGGTAGATCCAACTTCCCCTTTGTGGGTTTTGCGGTGAAAAACTATTTAGTTTTGAAAAAGGAAGAGTAAAACTCTTGATTTAATTCAAAAGAAAGAAGAAGGTTTTAGAACCTTGAAGAAAGAGAAAGAGGCACAGGCCCTAATTTTTTGAGGAATGAAAAGTCTATCAGATATTTTCATCATCTTTGCCTTTATAGGCTATACACTTTACATATAGCCACTTGGGCTTTACACAAATGGCATTTTGGCCATCCTATGGCTTATGTGCTATTTTTTTTTGCACATAAGCCACGGGCTTACAAAAAATTGGCTTTATGCCCATTTTGCATACATTCATGCACAAAAATTACATAAAAATTATTTGTTACATGATTTTTTATTTTGGTATGGCGGAAGGCCGGACGGATCGTGTTCGGGCTCGACCTGGGCATTGGCCCACTTGCTTGAGCTTGGGCTCACCTGGCTTGGGGTTGGCCTTGACTTTGACCTGGTCAACCGGGATGCAAATTTTGACTTCAACAAAGCTGTGTAATCATTCCAACCAAGTTCCAGATGGGTTATTTTTCAGACTTAGCTTCCATTGAAGTTTCAATAATATTCTTTCATATCCACTTTGCTTTATAAACTATTCTTGATATTACATATTTCAAAACAAATATGTTTGATCCTAAACTTTATCAATTTAAAAGTTTTTAGACATATCAAACTTATCATCTAATTTCCAAATCTTACGACACGTGTAGTGTGATGCAAAGACGTATATTAGTTATGGTTGAACTCAAATGAGAGTTATCCTTCAGGTTTTCAATCTCCAAAAATAGGATCTAGTTTTTCCTAACTTATCAAACTAAGTCGTCGAAATTTCGAATCTAAGTTTTTCCACTAGCTAAATTGATGACAAAATTTTTATGTTTTTGGAAAATTTTCTGATTTTTATGGGTTTTTAAAATATGTATGCAAATGCAGAATATATGAATGGAAAGATAGAAAACTTACCGAGTACACCCCCAAACTTAAACTTGACAGTGCCCTTACTGTCATGCCATACAACAAGGGTCAAAATTGTTGAGGGGTGAAAATTTATCGGTTTTTTTACAAGAAAACAACAAACAAAATATATATACACAAAATTGCCCCTCCAAACTTAAGTGAAACAGTGGTTCCACTATTAAGTATTGAAGTTCAAAATTATGGGGAGGGAACATCATTAGTCTAAACAAGACCTTGTATAAACCAAAAGTTAATATCAACCATTCAAATATGTTATTGTGATGTCGCCAAGGTTGGTGAAAAAATGCGTAAAGAAAAGAGATGAAGAATACTCGAGACCGTGTATGGACGGAAATGGGATAGAGTCTCGGTAGATAAAAATTTGAAGATGAACGAAAGAGAGAAAGAAATGAAACACGAACTTGAGGTTGAAAATTGATTGAATAAATTTGTACAGTCTGTAATGATTTGAAACTACAATTGTTTAACTGCACTAATTTATCGATACTAGTAGAAATGGGATCAAACCTGTCAAGTTTCGCAAGAAAATATAGGCCAACCGAATTTGGTAAACTAGATGCAGGAAATGAAGGTATCAAGTTGTCTTGAAGTTTGGAAACGATGGAAAAAAATAGAGGGAAGCGACTGAGGAAAAGTATCGGTTAAACGTTCAGGAGGATATTCACAGTCAATGGAAGGGACATGATGAATCGGAAAATCTGGATTATCCAATAAAATGTGTTTATCCCCAAAAATATTCTTAAAATTCTCCTCAAAATTAAGTTCATCCATGCAATCGATCAAATCATTATCAATAATCGCAAGAAGCAAATGAGGTTTGGGAGAAATAGTTAATGGTTTGGGATGACGTCCACACGGATCTGAAGGAAAGTGTTGAATTGGTGAGAAAAACTCATCCAAAATTATGAGTTCATCATCAAAATTATTCCCAATATTTATATTCTCAATCAAGTCAAACTTAAAGTTCTCAAACACCTCAAAAATGACATGGTTTTCAATCGGTTGTTTTTCTAGAGTGGGGATGTAGAGATCAAAGGGAGTGACATCGATTTCACTTGAAGGAGACTCTTCACAATCGGGTAAATCAAACACAACGTAGTCACAGAAATATCAAACATGCTATCATTAATTGGTGAATCATTTGGTGTACTTGATAGACTTTTGGAACTGGAGCTGTGAAATTCAATTGGGAATGGGTAAGTTTGATTTTGAAGGGTGGGTTGCTCACTTTCACTACTCAAATTGTTAATTTGTTCTATCGCCACATCATACATGGTAAAATCTTGACCTAGTTGGGAATTAACCGATGGTTCGTTAGGTTGTATGAGTGCGACCATAGATGTATTCAATTCCTCTATCAGTCGGCACGAACCTACCCGAAATTCTTCCAATGTTTTTTTAAGACTCAGCATGGGTTGTGAAGGGGTTTCAATAAAAGATTTGAATTCATTTGGACACGTTAAATTCACAAATTGATGTTTAGAAGTAATGTCTAGTGAAGATGTGAAAGTAGAGTATGATTGATAAGAATTGAATGGTTGTGTAAAATGGATAGAATTAGGATCAACATATTGATAGGAAGATGATTGGAATTGTTGACCTAAAGAATTTGGAATGGTGAAAGAAGTGAAAGATCGATTATGAGATTGTTCAATGTGTTCAGCAGTAAACATGGGTTTAGGGGTCACCACATTATTCTCGGAAGGGGTATCAACATAAGGTGTGAAAATTTAAAACGGTTGATACGAAATGGATTGCGGTGTCCAATTGGTGTTTCTAGAAGTGTCTATCCGATCTTTCAAAGAAATTTTGAGTATGGATGGATCGCTTGAAATTCTACCAAATCTAGAACCATATGATGATATATCTGGTTGAGGGTACCAAAGTTCGGCAAGAGTAGGTTAAATGAAAAGTGGAAAGATGATGGGATGAAAAAAGGCAGTGTAGTTTTTTTTGTTAGTTATTAACAAAAGAATGAAATAAAATTATACACACAAAAAAGTAAAAACAAAAACAATCACGATACAATACCACACCTAATCAGTGTAGAATTCACCTAGGTCAACTAGACCTGCTCCAGAACTTGATTGTCGAAGTAAAACTGTGTCGAGAAACGGGTTTAAGATATACTGATCACAAGATCATGTAAGTGCAGAGATAAGAGAAGGTTTTCCAACACTCTCGCGAAGGTTCTTAATTAGAATAATCCTTTCTCTTTTGGCGGTTGCGCCGTGAACACTTTGCAAGACACCCCATGAACGATATAATATTAAGCGGTGTTCTAAACACGGTTAATTTCTCCTAATGAGCACGAAGTCTTTAAAGGCTAATTTCTTTTAAAATTTGTGTAGGTAAGATATGCTCAATTTCGTGATTTTTGGGCCATGGAAAAAGTGATGAAATCCTTTACTATCTGTTGGGGGTTCGCCTGCCCTTAAATTCGTATTAATGGATGCAATGCGTAAATCAATAAAAAGTTGTTCAAAATATCAAGCAATCGTTTTTTAAGTTTAAGCGCGGTGTTACAACAAATACGGGTTAGTTCTTTTTAGCATTTGGCGGCGAACTTGCAAAGAATTCTGCAAAGGTAGAATATTGGATGTGTCGGATTTGAGAAAGAAGATGATAGAAAATACGTACCGATAAGTTTTGGGTTAATAAACCCTCGTTGAACCCGAGTGCTTGAATGTTCGCTTGCGCGGGTCAAACTACCCGGATCTTTGGCACTATAGTTTTCTATCGCCTTGAACCTGAATTTGCACTTTCCTTCGCATGATCACAATTCGCAATTCCATAAAATCTACAAATATCGGAAAAAACGGATATTTAGTGGGAAAAATCGATATAAGCGGCCAAACTCCTATGCACACACAAAATAATAAAATTTAAACTATAAAAATGGGATAATAATAGAACAAGAGAGTATCATACAAAAAATTGGAGCATTCTGGGAAATTTGGGCCGCAAATTGCGGTTTTTTGGATTAAATTGATGGCCCAGTTTTTGAACTGTAGCTCCAACTTCTTATAGTATCCTCAGTGTTTTAATAGCATCCCATTTTTACACTTTAAATTTATCAATTACTCTAATAATGATAGCAGATGAAAATAATAGCGAACAAAACGTTAAAACGGTTAGATTTTTGTTTTGGTTTTAGAAAGTTTGTTAGTTTTATAAACAAGATATATAAAATTAACCCGAGATCACAAGACAACAAGCATTACTGTTTTCCCGGCAACGACGGCATTTGATTGAATCTGCGACCATTTTTTAAGTTGTCCCCATCTTCTCAGTGTAGTCTTTTATCTCCAATATCATCTCACTGTATTTGCCATTTCTTCATATGATCACCAAGGTGTAATCTGGAGGATTTTGGAGGGAAAGACCACAATCACATCATAAAATTTTCAAATTATCATAACCCCACATCCACTTGCAAGTCCACTTGCACTATTGGATTAAGTGTTCACATCAAGACATGGTTGCCCACTTGGTTCATGCATCGAAAAAATGAGTTCACATTCGACAACTTGCATTATATTGGACCATTATTGCTAAAAATGTTGTGCACTTAACTTGTTACAAAATTTTCTTGCATCTTGATCGGTTTTCCGTTCCGGTTTCAGTATCGGCTCATAAATGTCGTATCCGTGCATTTGAGTGTATTTCCAGTATTTTGTCACGAATACATATATCCTGTACTTATTGAGCAGACACGGGTTAATGGCACCGATATTCATAAAAATGATAACGAATGAACGGTATTAAAACGCAGTTTTTCGTGATGAACAATTGTGCAACACGGGTTCACAGCTAGTTTATTCAATAATTGTTCCTTCAGAACGGAAAAAATAAATAAATTAGACTTAACTGGAAAATAAGGCTTGGATTCATTACAAGCACATGACCATCTATCTATCTATCTATCTATCTATATCATTTATCTATATTATATCTCTATATCAAAGCATATTCTTCAGAATATCCTTTTTCTATTTTGTTTGTTTATGCAAAATTTAGTTTAAGCCCTTATTTCTTAACTAATCCCATTCTAATCTCATATTTATAAAAAAAATTTAGTTTAGGTCTCTAATAAAATTAGTTTAGGTCTCTATTTTACTATAAAATGTAAACTTATTTAATTCTAAGCTCATTTATATGTGAAAAAGTTAGTTTAGGTCTTTAACTTTCTATAAAATGTAAACTAATCCCATTCTATGCTCCAGCATAGAAATAATATTCACCAAAATTAGGTTAGACCTATAATTTAGGAAATATTCTCATTTCTATTTTGTTTGTATGTTCAAAAATTAGTTTAGGCCCTAACTTTCTATAAATGTAAACTAGTCTCATTATAAACTCATATATATATATATATATGAAAAAATTAGTTTAGGTCCCTAACTTTCTTTAAAATGTAGACTAATCACATTCTAAGCTCATTTGTATGCGCAAAAATTAGTTTAGATCTCTAACTTTTTATAAAATGTAAACTAATCCCATTGTAAGCTCCATCATAAAAATAATATTCACCAAAATTAGGTTAGGTGTGTAATTTTCTTCAAAATTTAAATTGACCCTATTTTAGGCCTATCGTGGTATATAAATAATATTAACGGGATAGAAAATAAATGTTCGGTCCTATAGTATTTTGGTAATACTCTAAGCATGTTGAGAAGTTAGTTCTATTTTTTCTTTTGTTCTGTTTTTTTCTCTTTCAATTTTTTCATTTTGTTGCTTTTAGCATGGCAACAAAATTGAAAATTATTTAATCTGTTCCTCCGCTCAATGCGTGGGCACGAAATCCAAAATTAAGAATAATCATATTAATTTCAAAATTTATTGTTGTATTATTTGTAACTTGTAATATCTCATATTTATGAACTTCATACGAAAAAATATATGAAAAAATTACGCGGGCAAGAAATCCAAAGTCAAGATCATATTATTTTCAAAGCTTATTGTTGTATTATTTGTAAGTTGTAATATCCTATATTTATGAATGTCACAACCCGAAATATTAGCTCGTGACCAGCACTTAAATCATGCAACGTCTAAAGGCGTAACGTAATTCAAGTAAGCTGAAACCCAGAAATATAAACCTTTTTAATGAAAATAAAAAATGTAAAGTTTTGAAATAAAGGTATAATGAAATCAAGTTTTCTTAAATGCATAGAAAAAGAACATGAATAATACAAGTGAAATTTACTAGTTTGAAAACATATTTCGTCTTTTGAAAATTTGGGCAGCACCTCCTTTGTATATTTTGATCCAAAACCACAATACATGATAATAATAATGGCATCCCCAAGCGGGAGCTAGCTCTTCGCCAAACTGTGGATCCACAACCACGCAAAGCATAAATATAAGTATACGACACCCAACGACGAAGTTCACCACAAGATAGAGAAATAAGCAAGACATCAAAACCACAAGTAGCGGAAAACCCCTCGCTCTAAGTCTCGCAACCACAAGTCTCAGTGTAACAACCGAGTTCAGTTATACCAATTTCTGTTGCCGTATGTGTTGTTTGTGGTGTTTATTTCATTTACCGTGTTTGGATGCGAATGGTAGTTTACTTTACATTCGACCCGCTTGCTTGAGCTTGTTGTTTCATAGTTATAGAATACCCTAGCATCGCGTATTTTTGCATATAACAATTTAAGTCACGTAGAATAATTTAAAAGTACATAACATAGCCTGCATGATACCCCTAACCCTGTGGTAGCGTCCGTGCATCTCGTTTTCATCCCGTTTAGTGAAACGGACATGTTTGGATGGCAACGCGCACGTACGCGCGTCCGTTCTTGGGGGTATACTTTTTCGTTACATAATCTTTCATTTTAAAGTTTAGAGCTTGCATAAAATTTTCGTATTTCAAATCCAAAATTTTGGATCCGACCCGGGGGCTTTTCTGAAATATTTTGTATCTCGCCAAAAATCATTTATTTAAAATTTTTAATATTAATCGAATGAATATTTTTTTCAATATTGTTGGTTACATGAAAATCTTTTTAAAATTTCTTCTTTTTTAAAAATATTTTCTTGGTCAATCAGATCTCCCCTCTTCTGCGCCGACCCCACCTCTATCTCTTAATCTCTCTCTTTTCCTCTCTCTTTTCCCAGCCAATCATTGCTCCTCTTTCTCTCAGGTGGGCCCCACGAGCTCTCTCTCTCAGCTCTTTCCCTTTCTCTTTCTCTCTCTTACTCCGCAGCTCTCTCTCTTTCTCTCTCCTCTCACACCCTCTCTCGCTCCTCTCGCGATTACTGTTGGTTCCTCGATTCCCATCACCCTCTCGCGGATCCCGTCACCTCCCTTCTGCATATCTTTTTCTTCCTCTCTTTTAAAAAAAAAAAACCGAGCGCTTCCTTAACCCACAACTCCTCATTGCCTTCCTCCAACCCTAACCCTAAACTCCATCACTCCATCACCTCCTCAACCTCACAGAGCCTCCTCTTCCTCCTCTTTGCCATCTCTTTCTTTTCCACTCCATTCCCGAGCCTCACCTGCATCCAAAGAAACCCCCGAGAACCCTTCACCACCACCACCTTATCACGTCGCCGACGTCCCTTCGCCGTCGCCTCCTCATTCTTCTCCTCTCTCCAAACTCCCCTACACCAACACCTATTCCAGAACACCCCTGCACAGAAACCCGAGCGCTCAAGAAAATCCTGCACACCCAAACCCTAGCCTCGCCGGGAAACCCTCACGCCGGCAACCCTCGTCGTCGTCGCCCCTTGCCGACTACCCTGGAATCCCAGAACACATAACCACAGTAAGATCTCTTCTATTCTTCTTTTTCTTTTCCATGCAGTTTGCATTTCATTCTTGAATATTCACTGTTCTTGGTTTGCCGGAATCCGACCGTGCCGGCGACGATCACGACGACCCAGCAAGCATCTCTGACCCGTGCGATCCCCTTGTGCGTTGTTTGGACTCATTCCGTGTACCGTGCGTGCGTCGCGACTTTTCCCGCCGACGCGTGACGTTCCGTATACCCGTATCGCGATCCGTCTAGGCAAGTAAAACTTGCTACATGCTATTATATTATCTTATACATATTTAATTTCATGTTTAAACCTGTAAATTAAACCTAAGGCTATTAGTTTCCATTTTACATTGCGATGTCCGGTTATATCATTTTAGATTTACAACTTGAACCCTATCATGTTACATTCTGTCTTCCTATACGTAGTACTCACATCCGTGTTTAAATCACATAATAATTATTTACATAGCCCATAGTACTCTTTTAGATAGTTTATAATGTTTCTAACACCCGTTTGCATCCATCTCGTCTAGTATACATATATTTGCATCAATAGATCACTTGAATGTATAACATTAAAATATTCACAATCCATATTTGATAAAGTGTAGTTTAATTAGTATTGGAACTTAAACTTTAACTTAAATCATGACTGTGCATCTATATACCTTAATCTGTACCTGATTGCATTTCACATTACAATGTTCCAGTTTATGGTTCTATTAGTACCCATGCTTGTTTTGTATACCCATGCTTATGTTAGTTTGATTATGAGCACCCATATGACATCTTGTGCACCCTGACACGACTTGTTACACCTACTACTTGACACGACATGGTACCGTGCACCTCTCGACATGCCTTGATACCTATATACTACCTGACTTGACCTGATGTACCATGGCTTTACCTGTTACCTGATCTTGTGACTAATGCCAACAAACCTGACCTGTTGTCCTTACGGACGTTTCCTGTTATCTATCCAGACAAACCTATACCTGCCTGATCCTGTGTTGCCATTAGCTCCAGATTATTTAATACCTGACTTGAGCACATATAACTTGGGGGTATGGGGAAATCAATGATGAAACCGGACTTGTAACTCGACAGTTATCTACCTTTTCTGATCAGTCTTACAGGCTAGGCCAGCCCCGGGGTGATGCTACTGACATCACTCGTAATTACCTACTACCCTTTTACTGCCTTGCGGCACGTCTCGGATTCAGCCCGAGAGTCATAGACCGTGATCCCGGGCACACACGGGATACTATTGAGTTACATCGATGATTCATCAAATTGGTTTCAAAGACTTGAGAGTAGTTAACCCAATAGATCAGTTTAGATTACTCACTATACATTACCCCACTGTCCTTACTTATATCACTGTTATGCCTGTTTTATTATTTAAACCCATACTTGCATGTCTTGCTACCCTGTTTATATATTATTGCTTGATGTTATGACGCGCTGACGTCTGGGTTTTGCATGGCCCAGATTCCTTACCTTTGCTGCAGTCCGAGTAGGAGTACTTCAGTCAGCAGGCTGAGCAGTGAGGACTCGTTAGTAGTTAGTTCTTTTATTTTCAGTATTTTCATTCCTGATGTGAGCCCGCATTATGGGACATATATTCCAGTTATTCTTGTATTGGATCTTTTGCTTCCGCATTATTTTATTCTTGACCCATTTAATTTTGGCTTATGGACATGTGTTAGATAGTTTATTATTGTTCTTGATATCTCTACAGCCATAATGTGACTGTGGAAGGATAATTCCTATCCACAGGTAGCATGGTTGGCTATGTCATGTGTCTACCTTAGCGTACTCTGGGAAGCGGGGCGTGACATGGTTCTTTTGGTATCAGAGCCATAGGTTATAGGTTAATCGGGTTTGATTCTTTTGTAGTTGGGTATTGGACCCAATACGCGAATTAGAATACTCGAGATTAGGAAACATGTCCTGCCACCTTACCGTTTTACCATTCTTGAATCTTATCCTCCTCCTGATTCTACTTTTACGATGTGTAAACCTCCTTTGCATATCGACTCGAAACCTGGTTTCCTTTTGGCTATCTCTAGAACTTAGGCGACTTGGGTGGAGTTATGTAATTGTAGCTATGATACCGCGGCATGGTTACAATGCGGTAGTCTATTTAAGTAACTTGGAGTTCTAGCCTTGATTCATATCCTTAATCTACATTTTGAATCTATTATCATGCTAATCCTTTTGGTGCTTTGATTTCAGGAACATGGCAGACAAGAATCTGAAGACGTACCAAAGACGTGTTGACGAAGCCGCTATACTTGGAGTAATACGTAGGATGTTGGAGAATCAAAAGCGACAGACCAAGCTGATCCAGCGGCAGGCTGAATCTTTTCAGGAAGGTTTGCGGACCGTTTAGTAGTCCGTGAACAATGTTGTTGCCAGACCGGGAGATCGTGTGGGTACCGTGGCGGATTTCAGGAGACTGAGTCCGTCTGTCTTTACTGGCTTAGAGGAGCCGTTGCCAGCGGAGCAGTGGCTGGTTGACACGGAAAATTTACTCATTGCGGCACAGATCCCAGAAGATAAGAGAGTGGATGTGGTACGCATCCAGTTGGTGGATTACGCTCGTGAGTGGTGGCTTGTGGAAGAGACCCGCTTGCCCAAGCCGATCAAGTGGGCGGATTTTTCGAAGAGTTTCCTGGAGAATTTCTTCCCGCGGACTGCACGGGAGGAAATGGAAGAAAAGTTCGTCAGTTTGAAGCAGAACGGCGCACCTGTAGATGTACATTCAGCTGAATGGACGCGGCTCAGTAGATTCGCTGGACCTTTGGTTGCCAACGATGCTGATAGGGCAAGGAGGTTCATGCGCAGTTTGGATGTGGATATCCAGAGGCAGCTAGTCTCCTTGGGTTTGACCACTTTTTCCCAAGTGCTTACAGCGGCTCGAGAGCAGCAGAGCCTATCTATGAAGACTGGGAGTACACAGCAGCCAGCAGTTACAGTAAGGAAGCCGGCATTTGCACCGAACCGAGCATATGGACGCAGAGGTATTCTAGTGGTCCGTCGTGGTGTAACACCGATGAAGAAGCATGCTGTTGTTGATCAGAGGAGGACCGTGATCTGTGACTACTGCCATTTACCTGGGCACGTGCAAAGAGAATGTCGAAGGAAACAGGGACTCTGTTTGGTTTATGGTTCGGCGGATCATACTATCAGTACTTGTCCGTCGAAACTTCGTACGAAGGATGATGTTCTGAAGCCTCCGCAGAAACCGTTTCAGGGACAGAAGCAGCTGACTCAAGGACCCAATCAAGCTCAAGCATTTACCCTGACGGCCGAGGAAGCCAAGGCTTCAGGAGAAGTTGTTTCAGGTATTCTACTTGTTCATGGTTTTCCTGCATTAGCGTTATTTGATTCTGGTGCATCCCATTGTTTTATGTCGTCCAAGTTTATAGCTACACACTCGATTACTTGCACGACCCTGTCTAGTTTTTGGGACATACACACTGGGAATGGGAAGATCATATCTAGTAGAGAATGTAAGGATTGTGCAGTTGTTGTTTGCGGACGGGAGCTGTTTGCAGATTTCTTGGTGATTGATACGGGCAGCTATGAAGTCGTCTTGGGAATGGATTTTCTCAGCACTTTCCATTCTCACATTGATTGTAGGGCAAAGAAAGTAATTTTCCAAATTCCCGGACATCCAGAGTTTATCTTCACTGGAGGAAGCAGTTCAGTCGGGCCAGTCGAGTTTAGGGCTAGGCCGACAGCTAATGTTCTTTCGTCGATGGAGGTTGCTCAAGTTGAAACGCCAGCTGTTGTTCGAGATTTCATGGACGTGTTTGAAGACATATCAGGTTTACCGCTGAAGCGAGACGTGGAGTTCGCGATTGATCTTGTTCCTGGTGCAGCTCCAGTTTCTAAAGCGTATTATCCAATGGCACTAGTGGAGTTGGAAGAAGTTAAGAAGCAGGTTACTGAATTACTTGAGAAGCATTGGATTCGAAGCAGTAACTCGCCTTGGGGAGCTCCAGTTCTTCTAGTCAAGAAGAAAGATGGCACAAGAAGGATGTGCATCGATTATTGAGAATTAAACCGGGTGACTATTAAGAACAAGTACCCGATCCCTCGCATCGGCGAATTATTTGAGCAGCTTAGTGGCGCGAGGGTATTCTCGAAGCTGGATTTGCGATCCGGATATCATCAAGTCCGAGTTAAAACAGAAGATATTTGCAATACGGCGTTCCAAACTCGGTATGGACATTACGAGTACTTAGTGATGCCCTTCGGAGTAACGAATGCACCGGCGATATTCATGGACTTGATGAACCAAATCTTTTCACCATTCTTAGACCAGTTTATTGTGGTGTTCATTGATGATATTCTGGTCTACTCGAAGAGTATTGAAGAGCATGCAGAACATTTGAAGATCGCACTGCAGACGCTGAGACAAGAAAAATTATATGCAAAGATGAGCAAGTGCGAGTTTTGGCTGGAAGAAGTAAAGTTTTTGGGGCATGTCGTGTCTGGCGATGGAATCGCCGTTGATCCCGAAAAGATTGCAGCAGTTCGAGATTGGCCGATTCCAAAGAATGTTGCGGAGATAAGAAGCTTTCTTGGACTCGCCGGGTACTACAGAAGGTTCGTGGAGAACTTTGCTCGTCTAATGGAGCCGTTGACCAAGCTTACGCGTAAGGAGGTACCATTTGTGTGGACGGATAAGTGTGTGTCAGCATTTGAGACGTTGAAACAGAGGTTGATAACCGCTCCTATTCTGACCGTGCCAGACAATTCCGGAGGATTGGTGATTCACAGCGACGCATCTGGGAAAGGATTGAGATGTGTTTTGATGCAGCATGGGAAGGTTATAGCGTACGCATCGAGACAGTTGAAGACCCATGAGAAGAATTACCCAACTCATGATTTAGAGCTTGCAGCTGTGATTTTCGCTTTGAAGATTTGGAGACACTACCTTTTGGGCGAAAGGGTCGAGGTTTTCACCGATCATAAAAGCTTGAAGTATGTATTCACGCAGAAGGAGCTTAATATGAGGCAACGTAGATGGTTGGAGCTGATGGCTGACTACGATCTTGATCTTAAGTACCATCCAGGGAAGGTTAATGTTGTGCCGGATGCGCTCAGTCGGTTACTAGTAATTCAGATGTTGACTACACAGAAGAAACTCATTGAAGACTTTTGAAGATTTGATTTGGAGGTTGTGCTACCGCATTCTTCGGGACAGTTGATGCAGCTGCAAGTATAGTCGTCGTTGATCGAGAATATTAAAGCAGCGCAATTGCAGGACCCAAGATTGCAGAAGTTTCAAGAACAGGTTGAAGCTGGACTTCGAGCAGACTTACTGATCCATGAAGATGGTTCGTTGTGATATGGTAGCCGTTTGTGTGTGCCGAAGGGAGATATTCGCGAAGAACTTATGAAGGAGGCGCACAGTTCAGCTTATTCCGTACATCCAGGAGGCACGAAGATGTACCGAGATATACGACAGCATTTCTGGTGGGAAGGCATGAAACGGGAGATTGCTCGCTTTGTAGCAAAGTGCTTGGTGTGTCAGCAAGTTAAGGCTAAACATCAAAGGGTTGCTGGTTTATTGCAACCACTTCCGATTCCTCAGTGGAAGTGGGAACATATAACCATGGATTTCGTGACAGCTCTACCGCGGAGTCCAAAAGGCAACAATGCAGTTTGGGTGATTGTTGACCGTTTGACCAAGGCAGCTCATTTCATTCCTTTCCGGGTTGGTCAATCAACAGAAACTTTGGCAGAATGGTACATGCAGGAGATTGTAAGATTGCATGGAGAACCGGTGAGTATCGTGTCCAACCGAGACACTCGTTTCTTATCACACTTTTGGAGGAGCTTACAGGAAAGTTTGGGGACTCGATTGAAGTTTAGCACAGCTTATCATCCTCAGACAGATGGCCAGTCGGAGAGAACGATCCAAACTCTTGAAGACATGTTAAGAGCTTGCATGTTGGACTTCAAGGGTTCATGGGAGGATCATCTACATTTAGTGGAGTTTTCTTACAACAACAGTTTCCAGGCGACTATACAGATGGCTCCATTCGAAGCTTTATATGGTCGCAAGTATCGTTCACCTGTTTGTTAGGACGATGTCGGTGAACGAAGATTGTTGGGACCAGATTTGGTTGTGCAGACAGTTGAGAAAGTTAACGCTATCCGGAATCATATGAAAGCAGCATAAGACCGACAGAAGAGTTGGGCAGATACGTCGAGAAGACCTCTAGAGTTCGCCGTGGGTGATTTGGTATTCTTGAAGATATCACCGACTAGAGGGGTGATTCGTTTCGGAAGTCGAGGAAAGCTCAGTCCTCGATTCGTCGGACCTTTTGAGATTTTGGAGCGTGTTGGTGAGGTAGCGTATCGATTGGCGTTACCGCAATCCTTGACGAATGTTCATGACGTGTTTCACGTATCTCAACTTCGTAAGTATGTTCGAGATGAAACACATTTGTTGGATCATTCGGATCTGAATGTACGAGAAGACTTGACTTTTTAGGAGCGACCGATTGCGATTGTGAATCGAAGGGAAAAGGTTCTTAAGAACAAAGTGATCCCTCTCGTACTTGTTTCTTGGGGTAATCGCTCACATGGAGAGTCAATTTGGGAGCGAGAAGATAAAATCCGGCAGAAGTTTCCGCATCTATTCTTGTAGTTTGATGGATTGCTATCCTTTCTTGTTCTTGGAATTTCGAGGACGAAATTCTTTTTGTAGTTGGGTATAATGTAACAACCGAGTTCAGTTATACCAATTTCTGTTGCCGTATGTGTTGTTTGTGGTGTTTATTTCATTTACTGTGTTTGGATGCGAATGGTAGTTTACTTTACATTCGACCCGCTTGCTTGAACTTGTTGTTTCATAGTTATAGAATACCCTAGCATCGCGTATTTTGCATATAACAATTTAAGTCACGTAGAATAATTTAAAAGTACATAACATAGCCTGCATGATACCCCTAATCCTGTGGTAGCGTCCGTGCATCTCGTTTTCGTCCCGTTTAGTGAAACGGACATGTTTGGATGGCTACGCGCACGTACGCGCTTCCGTTCTTAGGGTTATGCTTTTTCGTTACATAATCTTTCATTTTAAAGTTTGGAGCTTGCATAAAATTTTCGTATTTCAAATCCAAAATTTTGGACCCGACCCGGGCGCTTTTCTGAAATATTTTGTATCTCGCCAAAAATCATTTATTTAAATTTTTTAATATTAATTGAATGAATATTTTTTTCAATACTGTTGGTTACATGAAAATCTTTTTAAAATTTCTTCTTCCTTTAAAATATTTTCTTGGCCAATCAGATCTCCCCTCTTCTGCGCTGACCCTACCTCTATCTCTTGATCTCTCTCTTTTCCTCTCTCTTTTCCCAGCCAATCATTGCTCCTCTTTCTCTCAGGTGGGCCCCACGAGCTCTCTCTCAGCTCTTTCCCTTTCTCTTTCTCTCTCTTACTCCGCAGCTCTCTCTCTCTCCTCTTTTTCTTTCCACTCGCACCCTCTCTCGCTCCTCTCGCGATTACTGTTGGTTCCTCGATTCCCATCACCCCCTCACGGATCCCGTCACCTCCCTTCTGCATATCTTCTTCTTCCTCTCTTTTAAAAAAAAAACCGAGCGCTTCCTTAACCCACAACTCCTCATCGCCTTCCTCCAACCCTAACCCTAAACTCCATCACTCCATCACCTCCTCAACCTCACCGAGCCTCCTCTTCCTCCTCTTCGCCATCTCTTTCTTCTCCTCTCCATTCCTGAGCCTCACCTGCACCAAAAGAAACCCCCGAGAACCCTTCACCACCACCACCTTATCACGTCGCCGACGTCCCTTCGCCGTCGCCTCCTCATTCTTCTCCTCTCTCCAAACTCCCCTACACCAACACCTATTCCAGAACACCCCTGCACAGAAACCCGAGCGCTCAAGAAAATCCTGCACACCCAAACCCTAGCCTCGCCGGGAAACCCTCACGCCGGCAACCCTCGTCGTCGTCGCCCCTTGCCGACTCCCCTGGTATCCCAGAACACATAACCACAGTAAGATCTCTTCCATTCTTCTTTTTCTTTTCCATGCAGTTTGCATTTCATTCTTGAATATTCACTGTTCTTGGTTTGCCGGAATCCGACCGTGCCGGCGACGATCACGACGACCCAGCAAGCATCTCTGACCCCTGCGATCCCCTTGTGCGTTTTTTGGACTCATTCCGTGTACCGTGCGCGCGTCGCGACTTTTCCCGCCGACGCGTGACGTTCCGTATATCCGTATCGCGATCCGTCTAGGCAAGTAAAACTTGCTACATGCTATTATATTATCTTATACATATTTAATTTCATGTTTAAACCTGTAAATTAAACCTAAGGCTATTAGTTTCCATTTTACATTTCGATGTCCGGTTATATCATTTTAGATTTACAACTTGAACCCTATCATGTTGCATTCTGTCTTACTATACGTAGTACTCACATCCATGTTTAAATCACATAATAATTATTTACATAGCCCATAGTACCCTTTTAGATAGTTTATAATGTTTCTAACACCCGTTTGTATCCATCTCGTCTAGTATACATATATTTGCATCAATAGATCACTTGAATGTATAACATTTAAATATTCACAATCCATATTTGATAAAGTGTAGTTTAATTAGTATTGGAACTTAAACTTTAACTTAAATCATGACTGTGCATCTATATACCTTAATCTGTACCTGATTGCATTTCACATTACAATGTTCCAGTTTATGGTTCTATTAGTACCCATGCTTGTTTTGTATACCCATGCTTATGTTAGTTTGATTATGAGCACCCACATGACATCTTGTGCACCCTGACACGACTTGTTACACCTACTACTTGACACGACATGGTACCGTGCACCTCTCGACATGACTTGATACCTATATACTACCTGACTTGACCTGATGTACCATGGCTTTACCTGTTACCTGATCTTGTGACTAATGCCAACAAACCTGACCTGTTGTCCTTACGGACGTTTTCTGTTGTCTATCCAGACAAACCTGTACCTGCCTGATCCTGTGTTGGCATTAGCTCCAGATTATTTAATACCTGACTTGAGCACATATAACTTGGGAGTATGGGGAAATCAATGATGAAACCGGACTTGTAACTCGACAGTTATCTACCTTTTCTGATCAGTCTTACAGGCTAGGCCAGCCCCGGGGTGATGCTGCTGACATCACTCGTAATTACCTACTACCCTTTTACTGCCTTGCGGCACGTCTCGGATTCAGCCCGAGAGTCATAGACCGTGATCCCGGGCACGCACGGGATACTATTGAGTTACATCGATGATTCATCAAATTGGTTTCAAATACTTGAGAGTAGTTAACCCAATAGATCAGTTTAGATTACTCACTATACATTACCCCACTGTCCTTACTTATATCACTGTAATGCCTGTTTTATTATTTAAACTCATACTTGCATGTCTTGCTACCCTGTTTATATATTATTGCTTGATGTTATAACGCGCTGACGTCTGGGTTTTGCATGGCCCAGATTCCTTACCTTTGCTGCAGTCCGAGCATGAGTACTTCAGTCAGCAGGCTGAGCAGTGAGGACTCGTTAGTAGTTAGTTCTTTTATTTTTCAGTATTTTCATTCCTGATGTGAGCCCGCATTATGGGACATACATTCCAGTTATTCTTGTATTGGATCTTTTGCTTCCGCATTATTTTATTCTTGACCCATTTAATTTTGGCTTATGGACATGTGTTAGATAGTTTATTATTGTTCTTGATATCTCTACAGCCGTAATGTGACTGTGGAAGGATAATTCCTATCCACAGGTAGCATGGTTGGTTATGTCACGTACCTACCTTAGCGTACTCTAGGAAGCGGGGCGTGACACTAAGTCTCATTACTTATACAAATACTAGTTTGATTGATGGAGTTGACTAGATACAATATGAATAATAAATACAAGAGGGGTACGATCCAATATGTACCACCTACCAAAGCAATCACCCGAATGCAACTGTGTACCAACTATACCGCTACTGATTTATGCGGTCAACCTGCAAGAACTGTGGCACAATGGGTGTGTGTTGCCAACTCGTGAGTAGAGAAAACATCAACAAGTAGAAATCAAATAAAATAACGATTTTCTAGATCAACTACATCATAAGATAATACTATGATATCTAGGGTGACCGTATCTGCATATGTGCCAACAACATAAATAAACGCCTATCAGCATGTGGATATCATCCAACCAAATAATCAATGCCTGTAAGCATGTGGATTTTGTCTACGTGTCAACCGATGACACAACAACATCATGCATGTAAATATCATAAAAGTATATGTATGAAAGTATGAGGATATAAATCAATGTGTGTCCCTCGCGACACATCAAAATCATGGAACCTGAGTGTCCAGCATCGACACTCGAAACATCATAAAACCCGTGTCCAGCATCGACACGTAAATCCTCATATCTCGGGCTCCGTCAGTCCGGATCGGTTCTCGGGCTCCGGCAGTCCGGATCGGCCCATAACATCTCTCGACTCCAGTCGGTATCCTCCGGATATCTGCCGAGCCCAAGTACTATCACCGGTAGGTAGTAGTCCCTCTGCCAGGCTCATCGTCTACTGCACAACATCCCTTTCTTGTCCCGGGGTACCATACCGGGTCTACCATGAACCCGCAAACGGTTCGTCCACTCTTCGAATCGGGTTTCACATATCACACGTCTCAGCACCTAGAAAACGCATGGTGGACACGCTGAAATATCATATCAAGAGAAACCGGGTTTTTAAAACAATACTTATTTTCTTTGAAATACCCACGGTTCTCAAATCCAGAAATCTCATGAAAACAACATATCTCAATGCGTATAATCATAAAGCATGATGTATGCGACATATAACAGAACTGTAAGCATATCCGTATATCATGCAACATGGAGCAATGATGTGATAATATCAGTATATCATGCGACATATCCAAATGACGCGAACATAGCAAGTCTATCATGCAAGGAGTCATATCATGATGCAGCAATTCTACTGTGTAGTAACATGGCAGTTATCAATGATGAAGTGTGTGAGCCGGCAAAATCTGTGTAAGTGTAATATACGCATCATCGATAATGGTGTAAGTGTACTAGCACATGTATAAGCAATGCAATGAGAATAACATGAATGTAGCATAAGGTAAATCATCAGCTAAAAGCTATAAGGTATACGCATCTAACATGATCGAGTCGGTGAATCTATCAATCGGTATCCATCCTCACAACATCACGTACGGTATAATCCATCTGTAACATTTCAGAAAAAATAAAATATTATTTTTGGAAATTTTTATAATTAATTAATAAATATATTGAATATTTTAATGAGGCGGTATAATTAAATACCGATAAATTGGGAAAAATTTGGAAAATTATAGAAATTACTGAAATGAGGGGGTTTTATGTGATTTAAGCAAATTATAAGTTTTTATGATTAATGATATTCACTTTTAATGCTAATCGCGATTAAATTTCGTTAATCGTGCATTAAGCTAGTTTTCTGCACATTACATGCACCAAGTCATTTTCACACTTGTTACATTTTCCTACATGATATTTGTTTTGGGTGGTGTTATTTTGAATTTAAGATAAAAGAGAAGAGAAGAAAACAAAACAAAAGAAAAGAATATTTTAAGAGGGATGGGCATGAGAGAGAGAGGTGAGGGGTTAACTTTGACTTGGCCATTCTCTCTTCACTTCATCATCCTTATCATTTCTTCCTCCTTCACTCTCATGGCAGCACACTTCATCCCTTCTCCTCTTCAACCCTCATAATATCATCTAAAACAACCCAAAACCCCATCTCCATTTCACTAAAAATGTGCACAAGCTCATGGCAAACACTTTGGACCAAGCAAGATTTGATTTTGGACACTTGGGGCAACTCAAGAAATTTCTTGAGTTGCCAAATGAGGTAACTTCTGCACCATTAGATTAGTATTTCAATTTCTTAAGCATCCATACTTGTTTAGAATCGATATTATGTGGTTTTATGAACTTAGAAAATTCCTAGATGAGGTTTGAGGGAATGTTGAGTTGTGGTTGTGCTAATGAGCCTTATTGGTGATTACAAACCCCCTTAAAGTGTAAAACCTGGACCACTCCTGTAGCTTAACCCAAAATACGGAATTTAGAAACTTTCGTGTCGGTTTTGTGAATATATAGTAGGTGCGGGGAAATCTGGAGTGATCCGGGACCATTACTAGAAAAGCAAACAACTCTAATAGCCTAGATGGACCACCACGAGACCACCCTGCCAAAACGAGACCCCAATTCCCCTGAAGAACTAAGCTGGCTGGATTTTAGGGGGTAGGGCAGGCCACTTTGTAGAATTAGGTGCCCAGGTTGTTTTTGTAGGTCATTTACACCCTATACATCACCCCAGTATTGTTTGTGCACCTTGATTTGACCTGAACTAAATTCTGGAGCATATTTTCTTGGTTTCTGCCTTATGTTTTGAGATGGTTATGGATTTAAGTTTTGGTATTTGGTATTGTATTTGGTCACTTGACGTTTGTACGTCGATATCAGGTGTTTTTGGGCTCTTTTGTATGAGCAGACCATAGGTTTTGACCTATGTGAGATTCGCGTGTCATTTTGGTTTTGAATTGGATTTTAATGCGATATGATACGTTATTATATGTAGGTACCCTCATAAGGACTTCGAGGCGATAAGCAAGCGCGTGGCGATATCGGCATCGGCAAGTGAAGATCAAGGTGAGTAGATTTACATCTATGGGAGAAGTCGGGTGGATGGCGTATAGCACCCTTACAAACTTTGATAGAAACTGATTTATATATAGAACATGGTTAAGAGAGCCTATAATAGGAAACTATAGATAGAGTTAATTGATACTTAGAAACTATAGGATAGTTAGAAGAGATATGATAGGATTGATATGTGATGATGAGATTCGAGGATGATATTCGACAATATTGCCGTATTGGATACTATAGGATTAGATAGCCGACGTAGGTGTGTCATCCGAACCATACCTATTTTTTTTAAAATGAAGAATCATATGCATCTTTTAAACAAATACCTTAAGGGGCGTTACGGATTTTTAAATGATATCTTTTTCTTGTACACACCGTCGCCCCTACTTTCAAAACTACGATTCACCCCTTTGAAAACTGATTGTATGGTTCGGGTGTGTATGTTAGATTAGATACGTATGCTTAGAGTAGAGGTAGAATGAATTGGTAAAATTGACTTGATATGGGAGGAAAATGCGATGAAATGATAAGACGATATAATATGATGATTGATGATATGTTGGTATACGGATGTGAGTCGATTGAGATGATTGATACCTTCGCCGGTCCCCTGATATGAGATTGTTATGGATGTGACCTGGGACATAGGTATATAGATAATTATAATGTGTGAATCTTGATTGATATGCCGTACGAGACGTTGGGTCCGTACCCTCATTATCATAAAGGTTGATAGGATCCCTATTGGTTTTATGCCGCCGTACGATGATTTTTCGTACGTGATGAGTTTGACTTAATGATTGATCTATACCCTTGACTAGAGAATACCGTACGATGGATTATACTGTACGTGACGCTGTAAGGCTAGATGCCGATTGATAGATTCACCGACTCAGCCATATGATAGATACGTATACCTTACACCTTTTAGCTGATGATTTACCTTATGCTACATTCATGTTATTCTCATCGCATTGCATATACTTGTGCTAGTACACTTACATCATTATCAATGATGCGTATGTTACACGTACACAGATTTGCCGGCTCACACACTTCATCATCGATAATTGCCATGTCACTACACAGTAGGATTGCTGCATCATAATATGACTCTTTGCATAATTTACTTGCTATAGTTACATATGCACCTTTTACGATGTTGCATTTGACTTGGGAGAATTTGGGAACCGCAAGATATATTTTAAAACTGGATTCATTTAAAAAGGTGGCTTTCCCTCGACATGTGCATATTACTGTTCCATGCTGCATGATATACGGTTATGCTTACATTTTTGTTGTATGTCGCATACATCATGCTTTACGATTATACGCATTGAGATATTCTGTTTTCATGAGATTTCTGGATTTGAGAACCGTGGTCATCTTAAAAGAAAGTATGTATTGTTTAAAAAACCCGGTTTCTCTTGATATGATATTTCAGTGCGTCCACCATGCGTTTTCTCGGTTCTGAGACGTGTGATATGTGAAACCCGATTCGAGAAGTTGGATGATCTGTTTGCGGGTTCATGGTGGACCCGGTACGGTACCCGGGGCGAGAAGATCGTGGGGATGACGATGAGCCTGGAAGAGGGACTACTACCTACCTGTGATTGGTTGGGACTGGCGGTTATCCAGAGGATACCGACCGGGTCGAGAGATGGATATTGGGCCGACCCGTCTGGCGGAGCCCGTGGGCCGATCCCGCAGACAGAGCCCGAGGGCCGATCCGGACTGACGGAGCCCGAGAGATATGAGGATTTACGTGCCGATGTTGGGCACGGGTTTCATGATGTTTTCAAGTGTCGATACTGGGCACTCAAGTTCCATGATTTTGATGTGTTGCGAGAGACACACGTTTATTTATATCCTCATATTTTCATGCATATACTTTTATGATATTTACATGCATGATGATATTGTGTCATTGGTTGACACGTGGACGAGATCCGCATGCATACATGCATTGATTTTATGGTTTGACGAGATCCGCATGCATACAAACATTGATCATATGATTGGATGATATCCGCATACATATAGGTGTTGATTACATTGTTGGTACACATACAGATATGGTCACCCTAGATATCACAGTATTACCTTTATGATACAATTGACCTAAGAGTCGTTATTTATTCGATTTCTACCTATTGATATATTTCTATTCACGAGTTGGCAACTCACCCCCGTTGTGCCACCGTTCTTGCAGGCTGACCGCATGGATCCGTAGCGGCATTGCTGGCACATAGCTACATTTGGGTGATTTGCTTGGTAGGTGGGACATTTGTATCATACCCACTCTTGTTTTTACATTTCATATTTTATCTAGTCAACTCCATCAATCAAAACTAGTATTTGTATAAGTAATGAGACTTAGTGAGACTTGTGGTTGCGAGACTTAGAGCGAGGGGTATTCCGCTACTTGTGGTTTTGATGTCTTGCATATTTCTTTATCTTTTGTGGTGAACTTCGCCGTTGGGCGTCATATACTTGTTATATTACATGCGTGGTTGTGATCCGCCGTTTGGCGAAAAACTAGCGCCCGCTTTGAGATGCCTTTTATACCATCTCTATGTATTTGTGGTTTTGGATCAAAATATACAAAGGAGGTGCTGCCCAAATTTTTAAAAGACGATACATGTTTTCAAACTAATAAATTCCACTTGCATTTTTCATAATTCCTTTTCTACGCATTTAAGAAAACAGGATTTCATTATACCTTTATTTCAAAACTGCACCTCTTTTATTTTTCTTAAAAAGGTTTAGATTTCTGGGTTTCGGCTTACTTGAGTTACGTTACGCCTTTAGACGTCGCATGATTCAAGTGCCGGTCACGAGCTAATATTTTGGGTCGTGACGCCATCATACGGCATCCTCTAGTCAAGGGTATGGATCAATCATCAAGTCAAACTCATCACGTACGGAAAATCATCGTACGGCGGCATTAGCCAATAGGGATCCTATCAACCTTTACGACAATGAGGGTACGGACCTAACATCTCGTACAGCATATCAATCAAGATTCTCAACATATATAAATATATCTATATACCTATGTCTCAGGTCACATCCATAACAATCTCATACCAGGGGACCGGCAAGGTATCGATCATCTCAATCGACTCGCATCCGTATACCAACATATCATCAAATCATCATATCACATCGTATATTCTTTTAATCGCATTTATACCCCACATCAAGTCATTTCCATATATACATTCACACACGAACCATACGATCAGTTTTTAAATGATGCGAATCATAGTTTTGAAAGTAGGGGCTATGGTGTTATTAAGAAAAAGATATCATTTGGAAATCCGTAACGTCTCTCAAGGTATCTGTTTAAAAGATGCATACGATTCTTCAGTTTGGATAAAAGGTATGGTTCACGTGACACATTTACGTCAGTTATCTAGTCTTATAGTATCCAATACAACAATATCATCGAACATCATCCTCAAATCTCGTCATCACGCATTAAACGTATCATATCACTTCTAACTATCCTTTAGTTTATAATATGATTTCTCTAACTATATTTAACTCTATCTATAGTTTTCTATTAAAGGTTCCCTTAACCATATTCTATAAATAAATCGGTTTCTATCAAAGTTTGCGGGGGTGCTATACGCCATCCACCTGACTTCCCCCGTAAATATAGATCTACTCACCTGATCCTTACTTGCCGAAATCGATAACGCCACGCTCGTCCTTGTCATTCAAGTACACTCGAGGGTACCTATATATATACACACACAAGATATCGTAAACCGAAATCACGCACGAAAACCAAAACGGCATGCGAAACGCTTATAGGTTAGAACCTATAGCCCACGCCTGCAAAACCACCAAACAACTCCCCGTCGCTGACGTACAAACATCAGACGATGAAACACAATATCAAATACCAAATTCCAAATTAAAACGAAGTCGCAAAACAATGCAGCAACTCAAGAAAATAGTCCCAGATTTTACCCTAGGTGAAATTAGCCAATTTTGCATATGTGGAGGGTCTAATTTACAGGAGATAAAGCCTTGGAACAAACACGAACCAGTTTGGAAGTGTCTAGGTCGCAATTTGTGTCCCAAGTGAATAAATCCGCGGCCTGGACTGATGGGTTTGGGCTCGGGTCTTCAGGGTAGCTTCTAGGTTGCCTGTATGACTCACTGTGATCGCTAAATAATTTTCAAAGGCTCCGGGTGTTAGCAGATCTCCAATTCTTATCACAAATCCCATAATTTCCCGATATTGGGGTTTCTATGTTTGGGTTAAGGGGTTTTAGTCTTTGGGTTGGTCCATGAAACAATCCCTACAGGGGTTTAAGGTCACTATTAAGCCTCAATTTAACCTTTGGATTCAATTCAAACCCTAATGCTCAACTTAGAATTTTCAAAGTTCCCTAAACCTCATTTAACCCACTCTAAACTAACATAGATGCTAAAATGAATCAAATACAATACTAATGATGATGAAAGTATCTCATTTGGCAACTCAAGAAAATTCTTGAGTTGCCCCAAGTGCCCAAAATGCAAACTTTCTTGGTCCAAAGCGTTTGTGATGAGCTTGTGCATACTTTTTGTGAAGTGGAGATGAAGTTTTATTGTGGTTTTGGTGATGTTATGAGGAGGTAGAGGAGGAAGGAGGTGGAGGGCAGCCATAGTGAAGTGAGGAGGGAAAAATAAAGAGGAAAACAATGAAGGGGAAACCAATGACCAAATCAACACAATCCCTCACCCTCTCTTCTGTCTCATGCCCATCCCTCATTCTTTATTCCTTTTCTTTTCTTTTTCTTTTCTAATCTTTTCTCTTCTCATTTAAAAACCAAACCAAGTATGAAGAAATAAAGAAAAGATATGGTAGAAAAGTGTAACAATGTGAAAAATGAGTTGGTGCATGTCACATACACAAAACAAGCTTAATGCATAATTAGTGATATTTAATCGCGATTAGCGTTAAAATGGAATATAATTAATCATAAGAATTATAATTTGCTTAAATCATATAAAACACCCTCATTTCCGTAATTCCTATAATTTTCCAAATATTTTCCACTTTATCGGTATTTAATTATACCGCATATTAAAATATTCACAATATTTATTATTTAATTATAAAAATTCCCAAAAATAATGTTTTATTTTCCTGAAATGTTATAATGAACTTCATAAAAATATATGAAAAATTAACTTTCAAATCCTTGGGCATTTTTTCCTGCAGATTTTCAATATTTTTCTTGCTAAAATATACGAAAATCGTGAAATTTGTAAAAATCTTACTTTTTTCGGTTTTTCAATAATTTGATTGTTACAAAAAGCAAAATATTAAGAAACGTGAAAAACAAAATAAATTATATTTTTGAAAAGTTTACGATATTTAAGTGCAATATCAAGCAAAATGTAGGAAAAACGGATAAAATAAAAATATTGAGATTTTTAAAATTTTCGTGTTGCAAAATATTGGAATTTTTTTGAAATTTAGAAATTCGCTATTTTCGTGTGATATAGCGTGAAAAATATTAATAATATGAAGGAAGAAGAAAATTTTGATATTCTCGAAAATATCATGATTTTCGTGTGCTATACCAAGCAAAATATTAAAACACCGAATAAAAAAGGAAAATTTTGCGTTTTTAAAAATCACACAATTTTCGTGTAGTATGGTGCAAAATATTGTCAATTTGAAGAAAATAAATCATTTTCGGATTTTTGTAAATTTCGCGGTTATCATGTGTTATAAAATGCAAAATATTTAAAAGCCGAAGAAGGTAGAAAAATTTGAGATTTTTAAAAAGTTAATGTAACATGCATAATACCGAAAAAAGAAAGAAACATAAAATTTTGAGATTTTCATGTGTTATAATATAAAAAATATTGAATAACGATAAAAAATTAATTTGTTCTTAATATTTAATGATTTTTTTCTATTTATAGTAAATAAAATATTGAAAAATAGAAATTTTAAGATTGTTTTATTTCACCATTTTCATATACTATACAACGTGCAATATGTTGAAAATTTGAAGAAAATGAAAAAATTTGGGATTTTTGGACATTACGTGATTCTCGTATGCTATAACAATCAAAATAATGAAAAACCAGAATGTTTTATAAAGATTTTAACAAATTTCACGATTTTCGTATATTATACCAAGAAAAATATTTAAAACCTAAAAAGAATCCTCAACTATTTAAAGGTTTACATATATTTTTTGTGTGAAGTTAATAAATAAAAGATATTGTAACTTACAAATAATATAATAATAAATTTTACACTTAATATGATTATTCTTGATTTTGGAGTTAAAACCTGTGGAATGGCATTGCAAAATACAAATAAACTTGAATTATTGAACACCAAACTCTACATGACCACACCATTCAGTCTTTGAATTTTATAACTGATTTGCATGCCTTCAGTGTTTAAAAAAAGACTATTCCGTCTAATAGTCGGATTCGGAAAAAAAAAACGAACAGAAAATGCAATATTCAGTCAAACCGAATATTCGGCTGAACAAACCGAATATTCGGTTGAATTAGCCCATTGGACTCAAAACAAAAAAACACCCCATAACTAAAAACCAATTGTGAGATCCACAACTAAAAACGCAGTAGCTCAATTAGTATGAGCACTTTCTTTCTTGGGGAGAGAGCGGGGTTCGAATCCAGGAATCTCAAGAGGGAAAGTAGTTAGTGTCAAATTAACGCTTCAGGACAAATTCGTGGGTCACTTGGACGCGTGGGTGTGGTGTGGGTGTGGTGTGCAAAGGTTAAGGCTTACGGGCCAGTGCCAAAAAAAGTTAAAAAAAACAAATGAGACACACACTTATTATTTTACAAACACTATCTTCTTATTTCAATCTCCTTATCAGTTCGCACGTCTTACCATTAGTCCATGCATATATTACTTTCTATATCTTTATATATAATATTTATATGAAAATATTGATGGCCACATAATCCGAATAAACCGAAAATTCACCGAATAAAACAGATATTTTTTATTCGCCGGCTACAAACATTACTACAATAGGGGATTGCCCCTACGGATAATGAAATCCGTAGGGGCAGATTTATTTTGGTCCTACGGACTAATCCGTAGGGCCCGACGGTTGCCCCTACGGTTCCAGACATTTTAATTTAAAAATATTAAATCATAATTTGTTGTTTGCCCCTACGGAGCCGCAAACCAACGACCTACGGATTAATCCGTAGGGGCATCTAAATGGGAATTTAATTAAAAAGGCACAGAAATACCCTACGCTGATCATCTCTCTCTCGCGCGTGTTAACTCCCAAAATCCCCAAATCTCTCGTTCCCGCCGCGTCGTCGTTCTCTTCGCCGTTCTCGCCGTCGCCACCGCCCTCCATTTCGTCGTCGTCACCGCCCTCGTTCTTCCTCGTCGCCGATTGCGCGCGTTGTCGACCACCGATCGAGCGTCTCCGTCGTCTCCTCCACCGCCTACAGGTTAGTAAATCTTCAATTAAACATAATTTTGATGATTTTAGGGCTAGGGTTCAAGGTTTGGGTACCGATGAGGGTTAGGGTTAGGGTTAGGCATCGGTTGGGGTTAGCGTTAGGGTTAGGGTTGCGGTTGCGGTTGGGGCTGGGGTTGGGGTTGCGGTTGGGGTTGGGGTTCGGCTGGGGTTGCGGTTGGGGTTGGAGTTAGGGTTAGGGTTGGGGTTCAGCTGGGGCTGGGGCTGGGGCTAGGGTTAGGGTTAGGGTTGGGGTTCGGCTGTGGCTAGGGCTGGGGCTTGGGTTAGGGATAATGAAAATTTTGTATAGAAAATTACAAGGGTTTATAGGCCTATAATCGATGATGGAGCGACAGTTTGCCTTTTTGGGAATAAGACAAACGAGAGTAGAATTAACAGCCTTGGGCACCTCTTTATGTTTGAAAAAATATTTCCCAACTTTAGGAAAAAGCTTTGCATAATGCATATTGGCCCTGTACATATCAATCCCTTTGTAAGTCTATATAGAGCATCATTTCTCTGTGCCCCCACTTTGTTTGTGGGCGTGGGCCATGGATTGATGTATGACAGGAATATTGGCCATGGAGCGAGGAGCGAGATGCTATCGGAAAACTCTAACTAGAGCGAATGTCGATGTGTTGGCTGCTAACTTATTATTAGGTTGAAAAAAGGTGTGCCTATAGATGTGAGAGTGGAAGAGTCAAAATGGTGAGTGTGTAGTGCAAGTCTTGATTCAATAATTTTGCTTGGTTCTGCAATAAACTGAAGTGGATACTGGACTCTAACCTTAAACCTAAATATTTACCTAGGGGCAAGATTTCATGATATATGCAAATTACAATTTGAGAGGAAAATAAAAATATTACATGCACCCTCAAGATGGCCAGCATAAATGAAAACACGTGTGTGAAGATTATACAAACTTAATCATTCATATAGGCAGAATGCGCTGTTTCAAGTAAACTTACCCAAATTAACCTAATTAATCCTAACCAACACCCTAACCCTTTCAAATTATCAATAATTAACCAAAATTAACCCTAGCCTCTAATTAACCCAAATTAACCCTACGCTCCAACCCTAAACCTGATATGTCTGAAATCATATTAGAAATGATATGCCTGCAATCAAATTCTGCATTTATATTTTGTGAAGTAAAAGATTTTTCAAAATGAGAAGCTGTCATATGAACAATCTGTTTATGCTCCTCAAAACAAATGCCTTCTACATTTTGCAATTTTGTAATTCTGTTTTGACATCTTCTGACATTAACCCAACAATGAAAGAATTTGGTATTTTTATCACCATCTAAAATCTATTTTTTCCTTGATTTATGTCTCCAAAAAAATTGAGGAAGGTTGTGTTTGTTATATCAAAAACCTTTTTGTTGAACCCATGCAACAGGTGAAAGTTTAGAGTTGTTATAGATAGCTCTTACATGTTGTTTAATACATGTACCATTGTTAAGAGAGTGCAAGGTGGAGAACAATAATTTGTTTCAACGGCACGTTTTTCAAGTTAAAATCAATATATGATATTCGATGATAATATGAAACTTTCATATTCTCATCGATACTCATATATGAAACTCAAAGCGCCACTTAGTCCCCGTCTATCGGTTAACATACGTTCGATATTCGTCGTGACATAGAACTATACAAAAGTTGTTAAATATCGGACGGTATAGCTCGATACCAACAACTGTCGTATAGTCTATATGATGAGAAGATTCAATCGTATGATAACCGATAGATTTGTCCCGTGTGGACAAGTTAGGAATGTATAAAGCAAACACCTTCATTCACATGTGTTTTCATCCGTTTCGAGATATTTCGTCGGTACCTTTCCGCTGGTTCTCTATGTACAACAATAGATTAGATGTTCATTTCAATATTGTTTCACAGCTTTAAAATGATCATCTATTCTATTACAGTGTACTCGGAGAACAGCGGGGAGGTGCTGCCGAAATTACTCGAAACGGTTGAAAGCACAAGCGAATGGGTGCTCGCTCTATACATTCTTAATAGGATAGAAGCCTTACCCCCGACAACCGAAACACACACATACAATAAGAATACACAACAAACGCATCATTAGAGAGTGATTCAAGATGTTCAAGTTAAAACCAATATATGATATTTGATGATAATATGAAACTTTCATATTCTCATCGATACTCATATATGAAACTCAAAGCGCCATTTAGTCCCCGTCTATCGGTTAATATACGTTCGATATTCGTCGTGACATAGAACTATACGAAGGTTGTTAAATATCGGACGGTATAGCTCGATACTAACAACCGTCGTATAGTCTATGTGACTAGAAGATTCAATCGTATGATAACCGATAGATTTGTCCCGTGTGGACAAGTTAGGAATGTATAAAGCAAACACCTTCATTCACTTGTGTTTTCATCCATTTCGAAATATTTCGTCGGTACCTTTCCGCAGGTTCTCCGTGTACAAAGATAGATTAGATGTTCATTTCAACGTTGTTTCTCAGCTTTGAAATGATTATCTATTCTATTACAGTGTACTCGGAGAACAGCGGGGAGGTGCTGCAGAAATTTACTCGAAACGGTTGAAAGCACAAGCGAATGGGTGTTCGCTCTATATATTCTTAATGGGATAGAAGCCTTACCCCCGACAGCCGAAACATACACATACAATAAGAATACACAACAAACGCATTATTAGAGAGTGATTCAAGATGTTCAAGTTAAAACCAATATATGATATTCGATGATAATATGAAACTTTCATATTCTCATCGATACTCATATATGAAACTCAAAGCGCCACTTAGTTCCCGTCTATCGGTTAACATACGTTCGATGTTCGTCGTGACATAAAACTATACGAAGCTTGTTAAATATTGGACGGTATAGCTCGATACTAACAACCGTCATATAGTCTATGTGACGAGAAAATTCAATCGTATGATAACCGATAGATTTGTCCCATGTGGACAAGTTAGGAATGTATAAAACAAACACTTTCATTCACTTATGTTTTCATCCGTTTCGAGATATTTCGTTGGTACCTTACCGCTGGTTCTCCGTGTACAAAGATAGATTAGATGTTCATTTCAACGTTGTTTCACAGCTTTGAAATGATTATCTATTCTATTACAGTGTACTCGGAGAACAGCGGGAGGTGCTGCCGAAATTTACTTGAAACGGTTGAAAGCACAAGCGAATGGGTGTTCGCTCTATACATTCTTAATGGGATAGAAGCCTTGCCCCCGACGGCCGAAACACACACATACAACAAGAATACACAATAAACGCATCATTAGAGAGTGATTCAAGATGTTCAAGTTAAAACCAATATATGATACTCGATGATAATATGAAAGTTTCATATTCTTATCGATACTCATATATGAAACTCAAAGCGCCACTTAGTCCCCGTCTATCGGTTAACATACATTCGATATTCGTCGTGACATAGAACTATACGAAGGTTGTTAAATATCGGACGGTATAGCTCGATACTAACAACCGTCGAGACGACATTTGGGAGTTGGACTCTAGTTCCCGATATTGAACCCCTCCTTTCACTTGTGCATAAACTAACTGCCTTGTCTGACTCTACCTGTCTGACCTCTATTCGCCTCTTCTCGCCGATAGGAAAGGAGAGAAAAACAAAGCAATGCCAAGAGCGTAGTCTGTGATACATGAGTATTCTTAAATCTAATTTTGATTATCGATAATTTATTCTTTTCAACGACAAACGCACACACAAAGCATATACACGGATTTTCTCCTTTGTCAGTAACCATCCCGTTCTTAGATTTCTCAATATAGTCATCATAACCTACAATTTATATGTTATACAGTCTAACATGGCCCATGAGTACGTCAGAGTTAAGAACTGGATATATGTGGATTGGCAACAACGTATGCAACCTAAGTTTGTCACAGGAGTTGCTACTTTTATTGAATTTGCACGCGCACATAATAAGATCGTGATAGAGAAGATTCTCTGCCCGTGCGATAGATGTGGGAATAAGTACTGGCAGAAGGTAGAATTGGCATAACTTCATATCGTAAAATATGGTTTTACTAGACTTTATACAACTTGGAAATATCACGGGGAAGGAGAAGAACGCAGTAATGCGGTAGAAGAAGAAGGAGAACACGATAATGCGGCAGGAGAAGAAGGAGAAGACGGTAATGCGGCAGAAGAAGAAGACGGTAATTTCTTTCCATCAGAAGAAATGGAGGATATGGTAGAGGATACCCTAGGTGAATTTATTCGTACCGAAGATGACATTCCTTCTGGTCAAGGACCGCGTGCGGATAAATATGAAAATTTCATGAATGATGCTAGAAAACCAATTTATGAGAATGCAAAGTATTCCACCCTCTCATGGTTCGTCCAACTTTTCCAGATTAAGTGCCTAAATGGATGGAGCAACAATTCATTCACAATACTTCTTTCGTTCTTGAAAAATTCTATGCCCCCGGGAAATAACGTGCCCGACAGCTGGTACGGAGCCCAGAAGATGATGTCTGATTTGGGTCTGAAGTGTAAGAAGATTCAAGCATGTCCTAAAAATTGCGTGTTGTACCGGAAAGAGAATTCATATTTGAAAGAGTGTCCAACATGCGGAGAGGCCAGGTATAAGCCGAAAGATTCTGATAAGAAGCCTGATATACCTGTCAAGATAGCACGATACTTTCCCATAATACAGAGGCTGCAGAGGCTATTCAGGTGCAAGAAAACAGTCGAGGCAATGATTTGGCATCACCGTGCTCCTCCAAGTAAAGATGGAAAAATGAGTCATCCAAGAGATTCACCGGCATGGAAGGATTTCGATAGGAGGCACGCAATATTCAGTAGCGATCCTCCCAATGTCAGGCTCGGGCTGGCTAGTGATGGTTTCTGCCCATTCAACTATATGGCTGGATGTCACAGCACATGGCCCGTTGTAATGATAATTTATAATCTGTCGTCTTGGTTGGCTATGGACCAATCATACTTTATGATGCCTCTTCTTATCGACATACCAAACTCACCGGGAAACAATATCGACGTTTATCTCCGACCTCTGATCGAGAAGTTAAAATCTTTGTTCATTGATGGTGTAGAGACTTACGATGCAAACACAAATACAACCTTCTACTGCGTGCGGCTTTAATGTGGACAATTAATGACTTTCTTGCGTATGGAATGCTATCAGGTTGGTCCGTACATGGTCACAAAGCATGCCCTCATTGCCATCAACACACAACATCGAAATTCTTGAATTTTAGAAAGAAGGTTTGTTATTGCGGCCATCGACGTTTCCTGTCTCTAGACCACCCCTATAGGTTAGACGCTGTTCACTTTGATGGTCATCGGGAGCTTCTTGGACCTCCAGCCCCATTGTCCGGAGAGGACGTAACTGCTCAGTGGGATGGTTACAATAATGTGACCTTCGGGATGGATCTGACAAAACAGGTCAAACCACCATTTTGGAACAAGTTAAGCATTTTCTTCGAGCTTCCGTACTGGTCAACAAATTTAGTGTGTCATTGTCTGTACGTCATGCATATAGAGAAGGGAGTATCAGAGCACATACTCAACTTGCTTCTTTATAAAGACGGGAAATCGAAAGACAACCTGAATGCTCGGATGGATCTACAGGAGTGGGAAATAAGAAGTGAATTTTACCCTAGACCGGTAGCGGGTAAACCAGGCAAGTTTGTACCTCCCAATGCCACTTATCATATGTCACAACCGGAGAAGAAAAGATTCCTGCAGGTGTTGCATGATTTGAAAGTTCCCACAGGTTTCTCAGGATCATTCAGCAAGAAGATAAAAATTGTGAAAGGCAAGATCGATGGGCTGAAAAGTCATGATCATGGAGCACCTTCTCTCAGAATCATTCCTGCAGGTATTATCATGGAGCACCTTCTTCCATTAGCCCTCAGGACTTCTCTCCCCGAATCGGTTGGTCTAGTAATCAACGACCTTGTTTCCTGATTTAAAATCAGGAAAGCTTCTGGGAAAAGCTTCAGAAGAGGGTCACGTGCTTACACGTGACTAGCGGTCACGTGTTGGCACGTGACACCTAAAAACATCATCAAGGCAAGTTCAGTTTCCTGACTACGTTGAAGAAAAGGGGGCTTCAGAAAGAGTCACGTGCTCCCACGTGACCCGGGTCACGTGGCGACACGTGACATTTAAATGCAAGCGTCAAAAGGCACACCAGTTCCCTGATCAAGTCAAGGAAAAGGCTTCAGAAGAGGTCACGTGCTTCCACGTGACCAGGGTCACGTGTTGCCACGTGACGTTCAAGACAGCAGACTCGTTCTCCAGTTGAACCAAGGAAAGAGAGAGTTCAAACAAGGGTCACGTGCTCACACGTGACCAGGGGTCACGTGGCAGCACGTGGCGTTTAAGCAGCAATAAGAAGACAGAGCGCAAAAGAAAGGAAAAGGCTCATTCCAAAGGGGGTCACGTGCCCACACGTGACCATGAGTCACGTGGTCACACGTGACCGGCTTTCAAAGCCCATTGTGTTAACAGAATTAAATTCTGAAAGAAATTCAAATCTTTCCAAAGGAAAGCAACTATCTGGAACCAATCGAATTAAAGATTCAGAGGTGAAGAAATATAATCTATCTATGGGAAAATCTCGGGTTTGGAAAGATTTCCCCTTTTAAATCTAACCGAAATAATAAAGGGGAACCCCTGGATTTGAAATCCAATGGTGAATAAAATTCACCTAATAATCCAAAGGTCCAAAACAAATGATGGGTGCAAATCAAATCTCTTAATGAAGATTCGTCAAAAACTGATTGATTCGGCTGCTTCTCCTATAAATAGGAGCCAAGAGACATACAGAGAGATACATACGCAGAGAAGAAAAAAGAAAAGGAGGAGAGCTTTGATATTTTGAAAAGACTCGGATCTTCTGCAAAAAACCCTAGGTAAGAAAGGGAAGGCCTTTTGAAAGAAAGAGAATTTAATTCTTAACAGAGTTTAACTCTGATAATGTAAAAACAGAAGAGCATATTTCTTCTCTCTTTGATAGAGGATCTGCAAAGTGCACATCTCCCCTTAAGGTTGAGAATTTAATTCTCAATGGGTTGAGATCCTACCATGCAGATCCAAAACATAGAGAAGGAATGCAAGCACGAGAATTTAATTCTCACAGAACTATAGGAATTTAATTCCTTTAAAATAAAATTAGGGCTTGCCCCTGTATCATGGGAATTTAATTCCTTCAGAATAAAAAGAAACAGGGTTTAACCCTAATTAAGAACCTAGTTCTGTTGCAGCAGCGGGAATTTAATTCCCTTAATCATAATTTAACAGAGGATGGAAGTTTAAACTCCTTAAAAAAAGCTTTGTTAGGGTTTAACCCTATTTGGTTCTTCACATATATGAGGAATTTAATTCCTACAGAAAATTCAGAGTTAAACTCTATCCCAGAATATAAGTCTTCGAAAGGAAGTAGGAATTTAATTCCTCTGAAATTTACAGCTCGAGGAATTTAATTCCTGAAAAAAGATTAACAAAGCCTCTAAACAAAATACATAGAGGCAGGGTCACGTGTCATCACGTGACCCCCCAAGAGATCTACAGAAAGTCCCTTTGAGGCAGCACCCCACGTGATCCACGTGACCCTTGGCAGAAGCTCTAATACATAGGCATTTGAATGCCCATCACGTGATGGCACGTGATGCTCTGAAAGATGCGATAATCTCAGCAGAATAAATGAAGGGAGGGCGCTCTCACGTGCTGCCACGTGACCCCTCTTGTCTTAGTGTTTAACACTAAATTGAAACTCTCGAACCCAGTGTTAAAACACTGTTGGGCCTTAGTGTTCAACACTAATTAAAAAGCTTTATCTGCAGTGTTCAACACTGATCTGTTTTAGTGTTTAACACTAATTTGAAAAGCCTTGTTGCTGGTGTTTAACACCAATTATCTCTTAGTGTTAAACACTAACTTGTCAACCTCATTCCCAGTGTTCAACACTGATTGCTCTGTAGTGTTTAACACTAGGCTTCGGCCCAATTGACTAAATGGATGGAGGCAAAGCCTCTCCTGATTGGACTTAGCCCAAGATGGCCATAAGTCCTCAATTTGTGATTAACTGGGCCAATGGACTCATAACATAATTAATTCGTCTTGACCCCAAATTGGGCCAAGGACTATTTAATCCACTCCGGTTCTAGGGTACATCTCTTCACTCCTTTGATACTTGGCATTGTAATCCCTCAATGTCTTCAAAGAGGTGACGGGTCCCGACGACCACACATTGATACGGACTGCGGGGTCCTTAAACCCGTATTTAATGCAAATTCCTGGTTACGTGGAACGCGGATAATGTCACTCTTTGACTCCGTGGAAAACGTCCAGAGCGGAGCCTGGTCCTCGCAGAGCACGGCAGTGAACCCGCGTGAAGCATCCAGAGCACATAATGGACTGTGGGGTCCTTAAACCCATGGACTACGACGTCCTTAACCTTGACCGAGATGTCTTAAAACTAACAATGGACTGTGGGGTCCTTAAGCCCATGGACTACGACGTCCTTAACCTTGACCGAGATGTCTTAAAACTAACAATGGACCGCAATGTCCTTAAACTACCCATGGACCGCAATGTCTTTAAACTAGAACAATGGAGCCCCCAAATGCTCTTTTGTCGGATCTAAACGATCCCGTTTAAGTTGATCTTAGCCTCGAAGATGGCTAACGTATCCTTAAACCTTCAAACAGACTGGACTATGAATCCCCCCAATTGACTCTGGCTTGAGGGTACATCTCTGAACTCCTCTGACATCCGTCGTTGTAATCCTTCAACGTCGTCAGAGAGGTGATGGGTCCCGACGGCCATACATACGATGGACCACTATGTCCCTAAAACTGGAACAATGGAGCCCCCAAATGCTCTTTTGTCGGATCTAAACGATCCCGTTAAGTTGATCTTAGTCTCAAAGTGAGACTAACGTATCCTTAACAAACGTTTGAGTTGATCTTAGCCTCGAGTACGGCTGACGTATCCTCAAACCAAACCCCCAAACCCAAATCTAAGATAATACGGATTTGGACTAGTCCACGCCCTACGGGCGACGACATAACTCAGTCTCCGTAAACAATCCACGGGCAACAAAACAAACACCCACGACACGAAGTGACCATCTGGAGAAGGAGAAAGTTGTTACCGCAATGCGGTAGCGTAATTAACTGCAGGGGCTTGCGCCTGCAGGGAAGAGCGTCCCCACAATCAAAAACCCCTCAAACGAGGGGGGATCTGACGAAGTCTGCTACATCGGATGCATCCGTCTAAACCTTCGATACATGGTGCCATAAATCAACTTGGCATCTTCGGAGAGGTGGACGGATAGCACCAATTAGCATCTGCCCCGAGTCTCAGTGCCAAGACATCGCAGTCTTGTGCGCCGTCATTCGGAGGGGAACAGACCTATGTTGTTTTTTCAGAGAGTTGTGTGCTAAAACACTGGATGTTGTGACGCTGGATAAACTAGAAAATTCTATTGCGTTGATACTTTGCAAGTTTGAGCGTATTTTCCCACCGTCATTCTTCGATATCATAATACACCTGACGGTTCATCTTGCAACTGATGCTAAGTTAGCTGGACCGGTACAATATCGATGGATGTATCCCGTCGAGAGATACGTGGAATTTTTCGTTTCACGCAATTTTTAAAATTATTGTTGTCCTGTATGCCCGTATTTATTTATTCAACATATTTTCTTTAGGTAGCTCTACACTCTTAAAAAGTATATACGCAATAGAAATCAACCAGAGGGTTCTATCATGCAAGGTTATCTTCTTGATGAAGCAACCACATTTTGTTCCCGTTATCTGGACGAGAACATTGAGACAAGACTTAACCGGCCTCGAAGAATTCAAGACGGGCCATATAGTAAAGCCGATTATAAGAGGGTAGACACTATATTTATTAACAAGATATACCGGTTTATCTTGCTTAATTGCGCATGTCTTGAAAAAATTAGAGAGTAAGTTTTTTTGGATTAATTGTTATATTTGTGTTTGTGTGTGTATGAAATGATATAATATTAATGTCATAATTTATTGTCGAAAACAGAATTCATTTTAACGAGGTACGTGAGGGGCATCCTGGTTGGAATGATGAATGATTGGAAAAATATCATCAGGATAATTTTTGCGATTGGCTTGCAGATCATGTAAGTTATTCGAATAACATGTTATTGCTATCAGTTTTAATCTAAATTTATATCGTTATGTATTTGTCGTAAAATTTGTTTTGTTAGATCCACGATTCGAACTTGTCTGCATCATTTGAGAGTGATTCAAGATGTTTAGCTCAATTTCTTAGTTTAGAGGTTGCATATTATAAATGATTCGGTGTCCTTGGATACAAATTTGAAGTTAAGGATATAGAAACATCTAGAACCACTCAGAATAGTGGGATTGCGACGGTAGGATCGGACGGTGTGATTTATTATGGATACTTAAATTGTATACTCGGCATCCACTATCCCGGACGATCAGAACCCTTTTATATATTCCAGTGTACTTGGTACGATACGCGAACCGATACGGATAAGTGAAGAAGTAATCTTGGGACTTGGAAAGATGAATATGGATTGACCAGTGTGAACACACTTCGATTTTATAGTCAGGAAGATCCGTTTATCTTTCCGAACCAAGCGTTCCAAGTATACTACTCACAGTGTTTGAAGCATCCGGGATGGAGTGTCGTATGCCGTTGGAAACCCAGGCATGTCTACGATGTCCCAGAATTCAAGGACAGCGATGAGGATGAAGAAGAGAAAAGACTTAGAGTGCTCCGACCGTCTGTTTCGAAAGACGGGTTGTCTTCGGCTGATCATGAATGTTCCCCTCCGAAAGACGGCGCGACAGGGACGCCTTGCCTGAAATTCAGGGCAGATGCTAATTGGTGCTATCCGTCTACCTCTCCGAAGATGCCAAGTTGATTTATGGCGCCATGTCTCGAAGGTTTAAACGGATGCGTCCGATGTAGCAGACTTCATCAGATTCCCCCTCGCTTGAGGGGTTTTTGATTGTGGGGACGCTCTTCCCTGCAGGCGCAAGCCCCCGCAGTTAATTACGCTACCGCATTGCGGTAACAACTTTCTCCTTCTCCAGATGATCACTCCGTGTCGTGTGTGTTTATTTTGTGTTTGGTTGCCCGTGGATTGTATACGGAGACTGAGTTATGTCGTCGCCCGTAGGGCGTGGACTAGTCCAAATCCGTATCATCTTAGATTTAGGTTTGGGGGTTATGTTTAAGGATACGTTAGCCTCATTTGAGACTAAGATCGACTTAAACGTTTGTTAAGGATATGTTAGTCTAGTTTTAGACTAAGATCAACTTAACGGGATCGTTTAGATCCAACAAGAGAGCAATTAAGGAGGGAGGCCCTGTTGTTTAGTTTAGTGACATTGCGGTCAATAGGTAGTTTAAGGACATTGCGGTCCAATGTTAGTTTTAAGACGTTGCGGTCAAGGTTAAGGACATCATAGTCCGAGGATTTAAGGACTCCATAGTCCGGCGTTAGTTTTAAGACATCACGGTCAAGGTTAAGGACATCATAGTCCGTGGATTTAAGGACTCCACAGTCCGACATTAGTTTTAGGACATCACGGTCAAGGTTAAGGACATCATAATCCGTTGTTAGTTTTAAGACATCCCGGTCAAGGTTTAGGACATCATAGTCCGAGGATTTAAGGACTCCACAGTCCGGTATTAGTTTTAGGACATCCCGGTCAAGGTTAAGGACCTCATAGTCTATGAGTTTAAGGACCCCACAGTCCGTATCAATGTGTGGTCATCGGGACCCGTCACCTCTTTGAAGACGTTGAGGAATTACAACGTCAAGTATCAAAGGAGTGAAGAGATGTACCTTTGAACCAAGGTAGATTAAATAGTTTTTGGCCCAATTTGGAACCAAGACCAATTAATAATATTATAAGCCCATTAGCCTAGTTAAGTTTGAATTGAGGACTTATGGCCATCTTGGGCTAAGTCCAATCATGTTTAGAATATTGGCCCTCTGTCGGCTCATTGAAGAAGAGGCTTTGCCTCTAGAAACTTAGCCAATTGGGCTAAAGTTAGTGTTAAACACTAGAGACCAACCGCGTTGAACACTGGGAATAAGATTAACAAACTAGTGTTAAACACTAAAAGGTAATCAGTGTTAAACACTAGCAAAAGGGCTTTCAAATTAGTGTTAAACACTAAAGCAAATCAGTATTAAACACTGGCAACAGAGATCTCAAATTAGTGTTAATCAGTGTTAAACAATGGTAACAGAGATTTTAATTTAGTGTTAAACACTAAGAAAATCAGTGTTAAACACTGCTAACAGAGATTTAATTTAGTGTTAGACACTAAAAAAATCAGTGTTAAACACTGCAAATAGAGTTTTTCAATTAGTGTTAAACACTAAGGCAAAACAGTGTTAAACACTGGATACAGAGGTTTCAATTTAGTGTTAAACACTAAGGCAAGAGGGGTCACGTGGTAGCACGTGAGAGCGCCCTCCTTCTCTTTATTTTGTTTTGCCAAAAGTTTTGAATACTTTGGAGCATCACGTGCTGTCACGTGATGGGAATTTAAATGTTTGTCTGTTAGAGCTTCAGCCAAGGGGTCACGTGGGGCACGTGAGGCGTTGCCTCAAAGCTCTTTTCTGTGAATCTCTACAGGGGTCACGTAGTAACACGTGACTCTAGTTCTTTACATATTTTAAAGATCTGTTAATCTTTTAAGAATTAAATTCTTCGTAGGGTTAAACCCTAGCAATAAACTTTAGAGGAATTAAATTCCTATTTTCTTCTGAAGACTTATATTCTTGGATAGGGTTAAACCCTAATTTCTTTTCTGTAGGAAGTAAATTCCTCATGTATGTAAAGAATTAAATTCTGGCATAGGGTGAAACCCTAATTTCTTCTTCTTTAAGGGAATTAAATTCCTGTGATTTTGAGAGAATTAAGTTCTCAATTAGGGTTAAACTCTGGTTCTGTCCATTTTGAAGGAATTAAATTCCTATAATATAGGGTTAAACCCTAACTTTATCTCAAAGGAATTAAATTCCTATAATTCTGTGAGAATTAAATTCTCAAAACTTAGTTCCTCCTCTGTGTTTTAGATCTGCATGGCAGGATCTCAACCCAATGAGAATTAAATTCTCAATTCATGGGGAGATGTGCACTTTGCAGATTCTCAACCAGAGAAAGAACTAAGTTCTTTTATATAAGAGTTAAACTCTTTTGAGAATTAAATTCTCTTTTGAAACCTCTCTTTTCTTACCTAGGGTTTTTTCTTTTGCAGAGAATCAAATTCTTTCTTCTGAATTTTCAGGATTCCAAGGCTCTATATCTCTCTCTCTGTATATGTGTCTCTATATAACTCTCTCCTTTGACTCTTATTTATAGGAGAAGGAAAAGAATCAATCTGTTTTAGTGAATCTTTCATTGAAAGATTTGATTTGTTTATTGAGAGACTTGATTTATCTTCATCATTAATCTAGGCTTTTAGATTATTAGGTGAATTTTATTCACCATTGGATTTTAAATCCAAAGATATCTCTTTGTTATTTCGGTTAGATTTAGGGGGAAATCTTTCCATGTCCAAGATTTTTCCACAAATTGGTGATATTTAATCACCTTCAGATTCTTGATCCAACGGTTTCAGATAATTCTTCTCTATTTTGGAAAGATTTGAAAGATTTCTTCTCAGAATTTAATTCTGTTAAAGAATAAGGCTTTTAAAGCCGGTCACGTGTGGCCACGTGACCGTTGTTCACGTGTGAGCGCGCGACCCCTGTTCACGTGTGAGCGCGCGACCCCTGGTCACGTGTGAGCGTGACCTCCGGAATGGGCTTCTCTTCTTCTGCGTTCTGTTCTCTGGCCGCTGCTTAACCATCACGTGCCAACACGTGACCACTGGTCACGTGTGAGCACGTGATACCTCTTCTGAAGCTTTTTCCTGATTTTTAATCAGGGAACAATGAAGTTACGTGGGTTAGAAATGATATCGATGATGAAATCCAAGTAGATATGTCTAATGCGCCCACGAAACGAAAAAGGTTATCGGTAATGTTATATTATTATTTCACATTTTACGATCTATACATATATAGTCAATACTTGTACTGATTGTCTAATGCGTCCACGAACCGTTTATCTAGATTTGATGACGATGACGGGAGCAGCGAGGGGCGGCAGGAGCTCCAGCTGCGGCATCGGCAGAGGCAGAGGCAGAGGCAGAGCGGTTCTGCCGCCCGGAGAGTTGCGTAGGGAGCTTCAGAGGGCCGGTCTTGCACCTCGATCGGAGACCTCTTCGGATGTCTCCTTCCGTGTGGACTTTGCCACACCTCCGGGTATATTGCACGCATATTCATTTTGAATGTAATATTATAGATATACATGCCTGTTTATGTCAAAATTACTTATATTGTCAATGTTTGATTGTTTAGCTGTTGGTGATGCGTCCACATCAGGGACAGAGGCCACTCCCTCACCTCCAGGTATGTTTATATATCATATAGAGCATTTATATTGATTTAGAATGCTATATCATAAATATACATACATTCTTTTTGCTCTTACGTACTTACATCATGGACAAAGGCCACTCCCGCACCTCCAGGTATGTTTATATATCATATACCTGCGGGTATATTTATATATTCTATAGTGTATACATGTTGATTTTGAATGTTATATTATTGATATACGCATTCTTTTTGCAATTACTTATATAGCTGATACTTGATTGTCCAATTATAGGTGGTGCGTCCTCGTCTGGTGCAGAGGCCACTCCCGTCACTTCCATTCCCTCCGCTCAGTCTGCAGGTTTGTATGAATAAATATAAAATATTTATTCATTTTACATATCCTTTAAGAATAAACATGAACTCCATGTAATTTTATCGATATTTATTTTCTAGTTGGAGATGCATCCACGTCCGGGTCACCTGCTGTTCCTCACCGGAGGAACTATCATCCCGCTTGTGCTGCTGTCCGGGCCCAGGCTCGTGTTTTAGTCACCGGAGGTATATATCACACTTCAATTTTTGTTAAACCTTGATTTCTTAATACAACTTTGTCTTAATATTGATTGTCTTGATATTTCTTGCAGACGTAGGGCCTCCCCATCCCGAGAGGGGCACTCGAGGCCCGAATCAGTCCCACAGGCTGAGGCCCGACAGAGCTAGGGGGAGGCAGCATTCCCCCTCTTTTTTACCCCTGATTATCGCTATACCGGCGATCATGCCGAGAGGTTCGCCCGGTATATGGGGGATGAGAGCTGGCTCGTGAAGAACTATCCACTTCATGTTGAGTGGGGCGACCAGCACCGGCGCTCATTCGCTCTCTTCTGGGATCAGGCTCGGGTATTAATAAATATTTTAATTTGATTTATCCAATATATTTATTATTAACACTTGCAATCTAATAACAATGTTTTTTTTTTTTGTATTTTCAGTTGGATTACGATTTTCAGCCTGTACCCGACCCTGATCATCCTGGGAGGGTGCTCGATCTTCACGCTCTGTACAATGGCCTGATGAAGAACATGCAGATGAAGGTCCGATACAACAGGAATGAGCTAAAGACCGACTGCTATTCCCTGTGGATGGCGACCCCCGAGGCAGAGAGAGCGGCCCTCCTATCTACTCCGGCCTTTGCGAGAGTCGACATAGATACATGGCCTCTATTGTGCGAATATTTCGACTCTCATCGCAAACAGGTATGTATTTTAAATGTAATTCATTGTTTAGTATATAATTTATTTTTTTGTGTTGCTTAATTAGAAAACTAAATGTGAATGTGTTGTGCAGAAACAGGCCGATCAAAATAAAGAGAATAGGAAGTCGGCGAAGAGGGGTCGCCCCACTTATACAGGTGGCTCGAGAAATATTACTCGTGCCATGGAGTTATCGGTAAATTACAATAGACCGGCCTTTGTGATATAATGTAATATTAAGAGTTATTTTCTAATATATCTAATATTAAGAGTTATTTTCAAATATTGCAGAGAGCTTAGACCCTGGCGCAGGGTTGTACACCGAGCGTGCTGTCCGTATATCTTGCCGTCCACGGCACCTCGACAGATCCCGCCATGGGCGAGCTTTGATACCCCGACGCTGCTATCCAGGAGTATTGCGTAAGTGTTAATATTTATTCAACCACTATTTGAAATTTTTGTTTTGAAAGGTTCAAATTTAAATGATATGCTTATATTTTACTGGTTAATGTGGGTGTAGGAGCGGGTGGTTGAGCAGGCCGAAGCATCAGGGATCGATTTTACTGGACAGAACGATCCGATGCTGCTGACCCCAGTCCAGGACGCCGCACACGGAGGGCACCATGGAGGTTGGGAGAGAGACCGGGGACTCGGCCCTAGCAGGGCCCATATCAGGTTGGACTCTACTCCGGCGGTTACTTCCTCCGTCTCCAGTGAGCGACGTTTTCAGCAAGAACTGGAGAGCTTGAAGGCTACCGTTCAGGAGTTGAAGGAGATGTTGGTATGTATACTACTTAATAGTAAAATATTATGTCATATTATAGATAGCAACATATCTAATATTAGTACGTAGTCTGAGCTTATTTGGTTGTAGACTTAGCTTTGATTAATCATACATACATATCTAATTAAAATAAACCACGGTTTTCCAAACTAGATATCCAAACGAGGCCTAAGTCCCTAAGTATACATAGATTGGGGTTTCGAAATAACTTGATAACGATACGAATTCGACCAATACACAGTTCTTACTCGTTTATTACACACGTAGGTCCAGACACGACAGGGTACATCGGCCGAGCCTCCACATGCATCTCCTTCGGCTGCGGCTCTGCAAGCCACTACCTCGGCTGCGGTTCCGCAGACAACTCCTATAGCTCCACTGCCCGCTCAGACTCCCGCAGCTGTGGCTCTGCAAGCCACTACCTCGGCGGCGGTTGCGCAGACCACTCCTACAGCTCCACAGCCCACTCAGACTCCCGCACACTCCGCATTGCATGATTTATTGACTCAGGGTATATCCGAGGAGCAGGCGCGCCAGATTATGGCGTTTATCAGAGGTGGAGCTGGACCGAGCTAGGATAGCTTTTTGATTCTTATATTTTAAATATGTATTTATTTATATGATACATATTGTACTATATTTTGGACGATATTGATATTGGTGGTGTTTGCGTGTTTATATTGATATCATATTCTGCTTGTTGATTTCTTTTGTATATTATGCGTGAGATGTGATTATGAATACTGCGATATATATTCTGCGTGTTGATTAATTTTATATATAATGTATATATTATTGTGCACAGGGCGAGAAAAAAATAGGCAGCCCTTTTTTTAAAAAAAAACTGATAATATATACCTACGGATTAATCCGTAAAGACCGTCTTTGCCCCTACTGATTTATCTGTAGGGGCAAAATATCAGGATACCTGATATTTTGCCCCTATGATCTCAGTAATAGGGGTTATACTTGTCCCTACGGATATATCCGTAGGGGCAAACAAATACCCCTGCACAGGTATCCGTAGGGACAAAATATCAGGATACCTGATATTTTGTCTCTACACATCCGGACCTACGCACTTATTCGTAGGGGCGACTATTTGGCCGTACGGATAAATCCGTAGGGACACCTAATTTATTTTATAAACCGATAAATTAAATAATTTTTTTGTCCCTACAGCCTAATCCGTAGGGACAGCTAGACCTACACATTACGCCGTAGAGACAAGTTTTTGACCGTAAGGGCATGTACAAGGCTAAGACTTGCACCTACGGCGTTTGTACCTACAGGGTAATTTATTGCCCTTACGGATATATCCGTAGGGGCAGTTGTTTGCTCCTACGGATAAATCCGTAGGGGCAACCCCTATTTGTAGTAGTGAAATTAACGCCTTCGAGGCAAATTTGTGGGTCTCTTGGACGCGTGTGTGTGGTGTGCATAGGTTAGGGCTTACGGCCAGTGCCAAAAAGAATTAAAAACAAATGAGACACTTATTATTTTATAAACACTATCTCCTTATTTCAATATTTTTATAAGTTCGCACGCCTTACCATTAGGCCATGCGCATATTAGTTTCTATACCTTTATATATAATATTTATATAAAAATATTGATAGCCACATAATCCGAATAGACCGAATATTCACCGAGTAGACCGGATATTTTTTACTCGCCGGCCAACCGAACAAACTCTGAATCCGTTTTTTTCACAACATTGCATGCCTTCATAATAACTCAAGAGATCTTATGCTAGTAGATTATTTGCAGCCCAGGCCATTCTCATCAATCATCATCCACTATTTATCTTTGTTGTTATTGTTGTTTGTATTTACTTTTCTTTGATTTGGATGTCCCAATTGTCTATAATAACTATTTTTCTCTTGTCTAAATGCTAAGAGACACAGCCTTTGTGCTTAATAATTTTGCATGCCCAGTTCATAAAGCATAACATGCCTATTTCCTTTCTCAATTCATTGTTGTTTTCTTCTCCTAAATTACGTATTGATCACGCAAACTTATAGCTTTAAAGCATATATAACTCACACCCATTTGGTTTAAAGCTTTCATTATCAAGACGCCTATTATTTATTTGTTGTTTGTTAGCTGTCGCCAAACTTTTTTAATGCTTGTCGTTATGATGGGGTTGCTGAATTAGAAATGCCCCTTCAGTGTTGTTTTACATCAAAATTATGGCATATGAAAGTGATCGGATGCTCTAAATGGTTAGTTTGTGTTAGAATATAAAAATATTGGCACTCATCAAAACTATAAAAGTTTTGGTGTAATGGCAGAAACTAACAGTTTTTGATTTGGCAACAGTCGTGAATACTCACAACAGCCGAAAATCGTTCCAAATGTTCTACATTTTGCATTTGTACAAGTGCTCCAACTCTAAATCAATAGGGTAATTTTCTTGTTTTTAAGCAATTGCAGGTTATCTAGGGTTTACATGGTATCTTGCTATTGACCAAATGTTAAAGGGTTTTCTGCAATTTAGCATGATGGTATATAAATAAAGCAAAAGAAAATAAACGTAATGTCGTTGCACATTATCTAAATATGGGAAGTATTCCATCATAGAAGAAACTTTTGCTTGGATGGCAACATGTAGGATCCAAAACATAGGCAAATTAAAAATTTTGTGATTATCATATGCGCTGATCTTGCAAAATTAATGTGTTTTTTTGTTAGAAGAAAAGCATTGAATGATTTAAATAGTGATATTTCTTTTATATTTTCTATTTCCCTTTTGGGCACTTGAATTTGCCAAGTGAAGCCTAGCTATTTGTTTATGATTTACGAGCATCCATCAAATACTATTTCTTTCCAAAGTATATATCGAGTGCGTTTCTGAGAGATAATAAGTTTTAAAAGTAGGAAAACAACTTTGCTTTGTAATTCAATACCGTTTATCTATCTTAAAGTCATTGAAATTTGGTATAATTATGGTGCTGTTCAAGCAGAGACTTCAATTTTTCTTTCGAATATAATAAGAGCTAAATTGCATAAACACAGAATGGTTTTCTACTGGCTGGACAACAGTGAGATTGTGTAATTTATCATAGTAATGTAAATGAATACAAAAAAATATTTTAAAGAAGAAAATCGAAAAATAGGTTCTTGAAGTTTGTCAAATGCATGTACATGACTTGCTTTTAAGAAGTGGTCCATCTTGGTGAATTCACAGGCACCAAGAGATCTTAAAAAAGTTCACATGGTGTTGAACCTTTATTTTATCTTTTTCTTCTATTACAAAAACATATGCAATAGATCCATGTGCCCTTTTATAACATAATAACAGAATTATTGATACCCTATTCTTGCGCTGTGGTCCGAATAATATTCGTTACTTCAAGCAGGTTTTTCGGGTATTTATCGAAAGGAACAAATGAAGATGAAATTCGGCGGATTCGTGAATTTTTGAACGACCGATTAAATTACCTATTTAATTGCAGTTGGCGAACGATTCGAATTATTCGTGAATAATTCATGAATCGTTCGTAAAATCGGCGAATAATTCACAAAAACAGCGAATAATTCGCAATATAAAAACCCAGCGCCGCATATATTAATTTCTTCCTCGAAATCTTTCATGAACATTTCCTGAATATTTACCGAATCTTTCTTGAATACTTGCCGATTTTTTCCTAATAGTTTTATGAATCCGAATTTTCTACCTTGTCGAATTAATCCCGAATTGCATATTTGTGAGTATGGATAATAGGATTAATATTAATTTTTTTTTTTATAAAAAAAAGGTCAATTCATAAAGTCATTACCTACAAGGCCTCATGACAAAACACTAATTGAGATGATAAGCTTTCAACACTTCAACGTTCAACTCAAGCTTCTTGAATATTTCATAAGAAAAAGGCAGTCAATCTTATAAATTCTACAAAGTTCATTTATGATTGGTATCTTAAACAACGGTTTTATTCCGTAAATTAAATAATCAGATATCCATTCTTACTAGTAAAGAAGATCGATTCTATTGACTTCAAAAGTCTTTTTGTGCAAATGATCGAAATTAATGTTGTGTGGTTTTGACAACATACATTTGAGTTTAGCTCTTGTCTTAAAAATAGAACCAATGATCACACGGTGAAGGGGGGCATTTTATCTTATATATTTATTACCCCTTTTAAGAGTAGAATTAAGTGTTCTTTTAGGATTATAAATGCAATACGAGTAAACGACAAGCGAGGTTTATTTAATCATGATGAAATTTAATCAAATTATTTTAATAAAAGATAACAATTAGAGAAAAAATTCATTCATGAAACAACAGCTAGAGAACGTGAATGTTGGTCCATATAATAACTCCAAAGGAGCGTCCCTCTCATTTCTTTGGAGTTTAGCAATCCTTAATCCAGTATTATACGCTTAATTAATCCTCGATTAATTTAATAATAACCCAAGAAATAAATCAAATTAAAAATCTAATGCCGTCCCTTCGAGCTCGCCGCGTGAGTAGCGACACATGGTCACCCGCTGTCACACCCTCTTTTCATGGGCCCACGACAGGAGGGAATCTAACCAATTGCCGATGGACACGTGTCTCTGAACAGGTCTCCGCTGACGTGGACGATACGATTATCTGTACACGTATTTTCATACCAGAGACTTGATGTCCAAGTCGTTCCTTTTGAATGGATGTTATGGACTTACAAGAATATCCTTGGCATCATTTTTTTGGCAATTGCTCCTGAACTTTAACCTAAGCACACAACACGCTACACATCCACACACACCATACATAAGCATACAACACATACGCACTCAGTGAACTTACGGATTTGCTCCAAAAACATTAATTTGTGGTCACTTCCCCTCTTTGAGGTTCCTGGGATTCGAACCCCAATCACCTCAAAAGAGAGAAAGTGTCCATATCCTTAACATCTTAATATTGACATTGGTCTAATCAAATCTTTTGCAACATGATAACATATGATATGAATAAATGTGGCCGAGTTACTAAGTTAGTTGGATGGTGGTTCAACATGTACATGCATCCAAAAGCTCTGTCCGTATTGTCTTCTGAGTTTTCGTTCGAAAAATTAAACCGATCTATATTCATCTTAAACCTTTTTTTTTGGCCGACTAGCCTATTAAACAGTAATCTCCAAATGCTTTCGATTTTTGATTTTATGGACAATATTTATAGGTACAGTGAGATCGTACTCAACGAACCTTAAATGATTTTGCGTCCTTTGTTGATTGTATCTTCATTCATATCTGCTTACAAGCAATTTGATAGCAGGCTTGTTTTGAGGTGGAAAAATGATTTGGCATAGGATGCTTAATGACACTAGTATTTCTTTTTATTGATTGATCGTATTCCTACTACATCGACTCAGGAAACTTTAGGCCGGATATATGGTGTTTGTTTGACGCTTTTGGCTTTATCGCATGTAAAAAAAACCATGCAATTATCAGTGATGACCGTTTTCTTAGACTATACTAGAAGAAAAACAGTAAGACAATTATATTTATTATAGCAAACAAAAACCAAGAACATTTTTCACGGCTAAAAGCTACAGACAATTCACATGTCTTTTATTTTCCAGCAATCCAAACAACAATCAAAGCCGTTTCCACCCCTATTCACACCTTTCATTATTTTGTGAAAATAATGTAAGTATCCAATGAAAACAAAACAAATTTTTTTACCCTGCATAAGTTCATTTGAAAATTTTCCGACGTAAAATTCATTGAAGGGGTTTCTCGTCATTTTGTCAGTCCAAGAGCGACTATATAAGAGTCCTCGTTCTGATACCTCCGGCTCCTCATCTTCTTCAGTTCACAGCAATTTTTCGTTTCCTTTCAATTTTTACAAATGATTCCCTTAAAAATTAAGAAAATATTTTTTTGTTGATGTTCTTAGTTCGCAATTCTCTTTCAATTCTCCGCGAACAATAATCTTTTTGCCCTTTTCAATTCTTCACGAAGCTCAATCTTGCAAATTTCGCGAAGAATCCGATCAATTTAAGGTTTTATGATCCTAGCAGAAGCAAACGGGTTTCGGGTTCAGGATCCGGTAACGAACCTGGCGTACACCCGCGGCCGCCCGATAAAGCTCGGATCTTGGAGGCTTGACACGACCCGAAACGCGGGAGCTGATGTGGATTTCCGCAACTGCGCAGCAGCCGCCGGTGACTTTTGGGTTAAGCTCACCGGCGGTGAGGATATCAAGGGGCTGAGCTACGAGAGCGAGCATGATTTGGCTGTGATGGTGAGCGATTTCTTGGAGAATGGAAGCGGCGGCAATGAGGCCAAGTACAGCAGCGACAGCGATAATGGGTGCTCTGATCTTGCTCATCTGGCTGATAGAGTTTTGGTGAGTTTTCAATCATTTTTTTTGGGGTTTGGGGGGGGGGGGGTGAGGGGGGTTATGTTGATTAATTTGTCTCGATTAATGTCAATTCGAAATTAGTCATAGTGATGTCAATGCGAAATTAAAAATCAATAGTTTTAGCTGGAAGAGAAAGAACAAGTAGAATCCGCATTTGACATTTTTTTTGATAGAAGACATTTCTGATAGAAACTGGTTTATCCACCGAACATTATGCAATTCACAGATGGTTGATAAGAAAGAAAATCCAAATCTTAATTTTAGCAATATTCTTTATCTATTTGCTAAAAAAAAGGGATATCCTTTCTCTTTTGCCAAATCTTAGCGGACGGTGGATAGCCAGTTTCTATCAAAAAGCATCAAATGAGAATTCTACAGTGTCCTTATCCCAAGAGATGGAGATGGGATCATAAGAATTTTTCTCATGAGTACTATTGGTACCTTTTATTTGCAATTCAAATTTTAATTGGTTCAATGATGCATTCAAGACGCCATCATATAAACTATCTGCTGCTAAACTTAGCCTAGTGTGATCACCAACCCAGGTCCCAGGTTGCAATCTCAGATTTCCTCTCAAATGCTTATAATTTTGGATATTAAATTCTTATACCTTCTTTTGGCAATCTTCCTGATATTGGTAATGTGTGACATGTCAATTGCTGTCGAGTATATATGTGTTGTGTTTGAAATGAATTTGGATGAGCCAGGTTTAATTTGTTTGTTATTGTCGTAAAATAAGAATTATGCTCTCTAGGCTTCATGTAAAACGTGCATGTCAAAATGAAACAATATACATCACTCTTGCTTCAAAAACAGGCATGCAGCGTATGCTAAGATGCTTTTAGGAGTAGTGTGCCCGATGATAATGTGTGTTATGATAGAAGGATAATCTCCTATCAGTTTGTTTTGCCGTTGACAAAAATGTTACATTTTGGTGGCGCATGTATAAAATATACCGTAAATGGAATTAGTACTTTAGCACCTGAGTTTCTATATAAAAAGCTTTGGCTGCGACTTGTTTCCGGCAAAAGGGTGTTCGCCTTAACATAGGGAATTTCATTTAATGTCGATATTTTAATTTGAGTCCTTGGCCTTAAGAAATTTCAATGTTCAAGAGCTTTAACATATTTACGGCTTTCTCTTTTACCCCTAATCATATTATATGCTCCGGATAGTACCTCTAATGACTTGTGTCTTTCTTTTCTTCCCCCACATCAGTTTCTTAAACGTTATGGGGATCAATATGAGAACGATCTGTCAATGGTCGTTCGATCCCTTCTGCTTTCTCTCAACGATGATGAGCTCAATGGTTTCAAGGGAGATGGCCAATGCAATGCCAGTTGTATCCAGCAATTACTAGCGAAACACTTGAGGGTTTCTGGTTATGATGCTGCAGTGTGCACCTCGAAATGGGAAGGCTTCGACAAAGTCCCTGGAGGTTAGCTCATTTCCATTATAGTCTAAAACTAGACATTTGCATTCTTTTCCGGCTTGCGTGGTGCTTTATGCACCGTCGCATGATACCATTATCATTACAGTTCTTCCATGAGATGAATTAAAATAATAATGAAGTATATTTGAAAAGGGGCATAGGGTTTATATGTGCAAAACAAAGCTTGGTGAGGGCTTCTGTACAATAGGGTCTGCTTCTTTGATATGTCCCAATAGAAGTGCAAATAAATTTTGAAAAAGACTAATGCCTCTTCATAATTAATTTGTTATTGGCATATGAGAATGTCATTAGGCATATTGTCCCTTTTATATGATTTAGAGAGGTGTTATAATATAAATCTTTATCCTCTCATTGCAGCTTAAATTTTTTTTTTTGGCTAAAAGGTTAGGGACTTTAATTTTTTGTTCTTCCTGTTTGTAGATTTATAGAAGTCTAGCTGCGGTATACTCTCTAATTTGCCATCTTCTTGCCCTTTTGCAATAGGCGATCATGAATACATCGACGTGGTTGCTAATTCAAACATTGGAAGATCCGAGAGATTAATTGTCGATATTGACTTCCGAAGCCACTTCGAAATAGCACGAGCCGTCCAGTCATACGATAAAATCCTATATTCTCTTCCCGTAATCTATGTGGGCCCTATTTCCAGACTCAAACAATTCCTGCAAATTATGGTCGATGCAGCGAAATATTCTCTTCATCAGAACTCAATGCCTTTGCCGCCCTGGAGATCATTAGCTTATCTGCAAGCAAAGTGGCAATCGGAATATCGCAGAAATCTCAATTATATAGAGAAACAGAGTAATGAACCTAGCATTTCTTTAGTTCAGAAGCAATGCATTGGACGCTTGAGGAGTTTGAAATCGTCGTTGCAGTCTGAGATCGAAACAGACAGGTTATTGAAGCCAATAACTAACAAGAAGCGGAAACCTTCAGTTGTTTTGGGTGTCAAATGAGTGGAGCCCAAAGCTTGAGGGGGTTTTATATAATAGAAGAGTTATAGCAACATGCCATTTTTTTTGGAGGCACAAGTTCATTAGTTTTGTGTTTTAATTTTTGGGTTTTGTGGAGGAGCAGTCAGAACTCAAAAGGTATTAGAGATTTTTTGGCATCAAGAGAAACTTTTCAAGGCTTGTTTTTGTTTATTAGAGTAGGAAGAAGTTTTGCTGTGAGTGAGAGTTGGAAATATCTCTGTGATGTATTTTTTTTCAATTTTTGGTTATAAATATACATGAATTTGTAGCTTGAAACACAAAACTATTCTCAATTAAGAATTTTGATAAGGAGCATATTGGAAATTAGAAATTGGCCAGTTCTCAAAAGAATAGTTTAGGGGTTCCTGTAAATTAGCCAATCTAAAATTTAATGAACACTTGGAAATTCAAATTGGAAGAATCAAGGCCCATTATATGCAGAATAATCCGAATGGAAGAAACACCCTTTCTCTCTTTAACTTTCGGTTAAATTTTCATCAAAATTTTTTGTCAGCTTTTGACGAAAATACTCCCAACTTCCTTTTTAATGTTATTTTTGTACTTTTTTGTTTTATAGGGCATTTTGGTCAAGTCATGTAATTTTTGTATGGAAAATCTAACGGTGGTTAAATAAGGAGATAAGGAGACAAAGTGAAAGTTTTTAAACATGGAGAGTTTTCTATTTTTTGGCCAAACGATTGAGGAGGTTTCCGGCATTTATTTATAATGGAAAGAGTTTTATTTATTTATTTTTTTAGGGAGGGAGGGGGGAGCTGGCAGTGGCGGATCCTAGACCTTTTTTCAGATGGGGCAAAGTGTGTACCGTAAAAAGTTTAAATTTACAAATATACCTATGGTCAAAAATGATTTATTAGGAATTTTTTCATAGTAAAAATTTAATTTTATTAACATTTAGATGTCATTAATCGGAAAACAGTCTCCACTTTACTAACTTAAAACAGAATTATTAACAAAATGGATTTACAAAAGTTTTATGAAACAATTAATGAGACTTCAGGGGACTATAGGGAAAAAGTTCTATGAAACAATTAAGGAGACTTCAGGGGCTATAGAAAAAAATGGAGAAATGAAAAAGCCCAAGGGTCGAACCTTAAAACTTGCCTGTAGTCCCAAGGGCCTAACCATAATAACCAAGCATCAAAACTTCACGATGTTAACTCTAATGCTATATAATGACTAAATTGCCTATATACAGCAGACACCAAAATCCAGGTGAGACTGCCTAACCTCCACACTCCTGGGGACTAATAAAATATTCAAAAAATAATTTTAAAAATCCTTTAACTTAGATGTATGATGATGCATGTTGGTTTATGTTGGCAACATGTGAGAAATATTTGAAAAGATTCTTAAAATCTTTCAGTTAGAAAATAGATTTTAGAGATTTTAAGTTAAGATTATAAATATATCAACAACAACTTAATTTATTCTAATTCGGAATGAAATAGGAAAAAGGATCAGCCTTCAACAACATTATTTGTATATATTCATACCACTTAGGGTTTGAAATCTTTTTCTTCTCCTCCATGATGTCTCCTTAGATACATGAAAACCACCGACAACGCCGTGAAAAGATATCTTCCTATTGATATCATCTCTAAAATTCTCATTCATGTTCTGGTCGCATCTTTAAGTAGATTCAAGGTTATATCCAGCAATGGTATCTCTTAATAAATTAAGATGATATGTGCATCACGGATGGTATCCAATAGTGGTATAATACTAGATGGACAAGAGACATCACCGAGCGATCAATTTAGATATCTAGGTTCCATCATCCAAAATGATGGGAAGATCGATAGCGATATCAACCAGAGAATTCAGGTTATGCATATGTCACGACCCACCCCCAATACAGAGAGTATTGTCCGCTTTGACCGAAGTCGTACGGTTTTGTCCTTTGGGGCGAACCGGACTCGACCGGGGGCCACTTCCCAGAAGGTCACCTATCCCAGAACTTCCCTGGCTCAAGCACGCTTAACTACAGAGTTCTCAAACTCTTGTAGTGCAGGTTCACTTAAAAGGCGCCTCTATATTGAAGCGTGGTATCATTCCATTTATAGTACAGATCTGTCCTCTTTCGAAATGTATTTCGAAGATTCCCCATTGTTTTATGGTGGGTCCCCATGCTTATCTGGTATATATGGGTATACCGGATAATACATGGAGCATTACATTCTCCCCCACTTAGAACAATGGTTCGTCCTCGAACCACAGAGGTACTAATTGAGGAACCAGCTATGATACCATTCTGTCACGACCTACCCCCAATACAGAGAGTATTGTCCGCTCTGACCGAACTCACACGGTTTTGTCCTTCGGGACGAACCGGACTCGACCGGGGGCCACTTCCCAGGAGGTCACCCATCGCAGAACTTCCCTGGCTCGAGCACGCTTAACTACGGAGTTCTCAAGCTCCTGTAGTGCCGGTTCACTTAAAAGGCGCCTCTGTATTGAAGCGTGGTATCATTCCATTTATAGTACAGATCTGTCCTCTTTCGGAATGTATTCCGAAGATTCCCCATTGTTTTATGGTGGGTCCCCATGCTTATCTGGTATATATGGGTATACCGGATAATACATGGGGCATTACAGCATATAGCGCAGATGCACTGATGATGCTCGATATCGGTGATCTCCCAGATCGTGACACGTGGCTGATGACGTGTCCCGAAGCCCGCAAGGAAGGACCAAGGACAACACGTCGGAGGAACACCCGGGTCTGCGACCCATGGACGCGGCCGACCTTCTGGGCCGTCCACACCACTCCTATGCCCGCCTTGCAAACAACCGTTGGCTCGCCTCCAAGCCTCCTGCACACTTGGCCTCCTCGGTCCTCTCAACTCGCCTCCGGGCTACCACAGAACCAAAACAGCTCGGCCTCCCACTCGGTCCCGAGCTCCCGCCGAGCTCATCTTCCTCGGTCCCTTCGACCGACCAATGACATCATTCGCAGGTGCTTCCACCTCACCTCCGTGAATCTCGCCATGCGCGAGATCTCCGCTGCCCACGATCCCGCGTTCCACGCCATCACGATCCCCATTAACGAGCCTGTCTCGCCATTAATGGGAGATCACGCCCATCACGCGGGCGTGACGTCGGGGGCGTAACGGCCGGCGTGATTCTCGCACCTGCCTGCCTGCTGCCACCGCTATATAAACCTTTCCTTCAGACGGTTCAAGTAAGTCATTTTCCACGCACTAGGTCGTTACTCTGCTCGGATTTCCTGTCTAACTTGATCGTCGGAGGGTCCTCGGTGGTACAACCACCCCGGGACTTCCTTGCAGGTAGCTCGGCCTCAACAACCTCAAACCCATTCAGATCCACACACTTCAGGATCTATCCCCCAACTCAAATCTCGGCCGTCCATCATCGCCAACAGCAGATCAACGGAAGGTGATATCTTAACGCGATACGGCACGCGTCAGCTGGCGCCGTCTGTGGGAAACTTGATTCCACTAAGACAAAGTTCATCTTCCGATCTCAACCCGATAGCGAGCGGTCACCACGATGATCCAAGCACTAGCCGCCGCCTCCCCCACAACGAAGGCACGGACGAATCTCCTCCCCCGAACTCTATCAACGCCCTAGCCGCCCGAATAGATTGATTCGCGTTCGTCATAGATGCGCTCGTCCGTGTCCAAACGGAGGGGCAAGCTTCCCAGGTCGCCGCTCCCCCGTCCCGGGAATGGGACCCCTACAGAGGGAGAGAAGACTCTGCTCGCGTCGGCACAGCCGACCACCGCCTCGCTACCTCGCACGGCCGCAGATCTCCTGAGCCAATATATTCTGCGACCCGCTTGGCCCCTACAGTTCAACACTGAGGTCTGTCGCCCGAGTGCCTCGCCTCGAGCCCCAATACGCTTCTGTCCCTCTCGAGGAGATGTCGGTCAGCTCGCCTGCTCCCAGGCATGACCGACACCCCCTCCCTCGATGGGATAGCACGGACGGGACTCTTCACGGCAGCTCGAAGACTACCTCGCCGGGCGACCTAAAAAACCTCATTGAAAGGAACCGAGGCAACGGCCAAACGCAAGTCTCCAACGGCAGAGGTCAAAGACCAGAATGTGCTGAATTGTCGGGGTACCATGGCCGGCTCGACGCCCTCAAAAAGAAGATCGAGGGCATGCATCGAGAAGGTCGCCACTCGAGCGACAGGGCTAAATACGCTGCCGACTCGCTCACAAAGCCCTTCACCGAAGAGCTTCTCGCCGTCCATGTCTCCTCCCGGAACAAGCCCCCCAAGGTCTCGCTCTTCGACGGGAAGTCAGACCCGAAGGACCATCTACATGCGTTCACGGCCGGATGAGCTTCCAAGACAACTCTGACGCCGCCCAATGCCGAGCTTTCCCGGCCACTCTCATCCGCTCCGGACGAGACTGGTTTCGAGGACTCATGCCACGCTCGATCTCAACCTTCGACGAGCTGGCCACCCAATTCCTCGGCCATTTCATCGGGAACAGACGAAGAAATGGACCGTCGACCATCTATTCACGATCAAGAGCGAGGACAAAGAAACGTTCAAAGCGTTCGTCACCCGCTTCATAATGCCCTTCTAGAGGTCCCTGAACATCGGGACAAGACAGCCATCACAACCCTGAGGTCTGGTCTTAGGCACAAGGAGTGGTTACGCTCTTTTGCATTAGCGCAACCTAAAACCATGGCCGAGGTAAAGGCCTGGACCGAGTGCGAAATCCAGCTCGAGTCCGAGGTGAACGCAAATCTCCCCGGGCAGAGCAAACTGACCAGAAGAAAAGGGCGAGGGAAGAGAGAAAGAGACTTGAGCGGCCAAAGCCCTACTCCCCGAAGTTTCAGGAGTACACCCTGCTCAATGTCTCCCAGAAAGTACTGCTTGAGGAGGCCAAGGGCGAGGGGTTCTTCAAGCTCCCCCCGATCTCGTGCATGGCGGCAAAGCGTAATCGGGGCCCCTACTACGATTTTCACAGATCGCTAGGCCACTCCACGGAGAGTTGTAAGCAGCTCCGAGACTATATCGAGGAGCTCATCCGTTCGGGACACCTTGCAGTGTACTTGCGGGACAAGCGGCAAGCTGACCGCGAGCAGGAGCAGTGTCCCCCTCCCGGCGAGTTGACAATCGGCCAAATTATGGTCGTGTCAGCGGAGGGTACGTCGGATACCTACGAGGCTCAACACCCCGTGCCGGTCTCGGAGGCCAACAGACATCCGAGGGGCTCAAGCTGTGCAAATAAAAAGAACATCTACTAGCTTGTACTTCTTTTACTAAGTCAATGTAAACTTTCTCAGGATCTTTCTGTTATATAATAAGAAGAGATCAATAAAACATTGCAAAAATAAGAGTTTGTTTATTCAAAGGGTACTATAGGCTCCTCAGCCGTACACCGAAAAAGAAAAATTACAATAGCGGGAGAAGGGGGTACAGGAAACACTGCTTGTGGTACTCTGAGCATATTTCCGCCAGCCGAGCCCTCGCCGCTTCATCCCTTTGCCTCTGATGCTGCCCATGAATGTCGGCGTGATGCCTCAATCGATAGCACTCAAGGATGAGAGCCACCGAGCGATCCTGTCGACCCGCGGAGATCAGGCCGAAGCGTCGCAAGGACTTTAGCTTACCAATCGCCTCGTCCCTCAGCTGCTCGGACAAGGGGTTGTAGAGCCCCGGCGACGCCCTCCAGATGGAGTACATCAACAACTGGAGCAAGGGAAGCGCCGGGGAAGCAGTTGGCCAAAATGATCCTCAATGCGGCCAATCACTAGCTGCACCGTGTCCTCGGTGCAGTACTGGTCATAGAGGTACACGTCCTCGAAATTTACGATGTCGGGGATCGTGAAAGGGAAGTCCTCCATTCTTACGTTTTGGGTGTGAAGAAAGGAGTGATCAACGCTCCCTCCGCTTTATAGCCCGCTTCGCCCTAAAAAATCCAACAATCGCCCGTTTCACCCACAGCCGTGCCGCCACGCGGCAGACCTCGAGCTTTTCTCGGTGAAATCGGAATGACGCGACTCCAGTGCTTCACCTCCCCCACGCGTTCGATATACGTGTTGCCCGCGACTGTCCCTATTCCCCATACTTACACCGGGAAGGTCGGACAGAACCTCCCGAATCGACCGAGCAGCGTCACTGCTCGGACCGTCCTTAGCAGGCCTCTTACGGCCCTTCCAGCGGTAAGGATCGAAGCCCTCGCCGAGAGGCAACCGAGCGGCTTCACTGCTCGGACCATCCTTAGCAGGCCTCTTACGGCCCTTCCAGCTCTAAGGATCGAAGGCTTCACCAAGAGGCAGCCGAGCGGCCACCCTGCTCGGCTATCCCCGGCTGGTAGTTCACTGTCACACAGCACCAAGGATCGAAGCCCTCGCCAAGAGGCAACTGAGCGGCTTCACTGCTCGGTCAGTCCTTAGCGGGCCTCTTCTGGCCCTTCCGGCGCTAAGGATCGAAGTCCTCACCAAGAGGCAGCCGAGCGGCTACCCTGCTCGGCTATCCCTGGCTGGTAGTTCCCTACCTCATGACGCCAGGGATCAAAGACCTCACCAAGAGGCAGCCGAGCGGCTACCCTGCTCGGCTATCCCCGGCTGGTAGTTCACTACCACACAGCTCCAGGGATCGAAGCCCTCGACAAGAGGCAACCGAGCAGCTTCACTGCTCGGACCATCCTTAGCAGGCCTCTTACGGCCTGTTAATGATCGAAGCCCTCACCAAGAGGCAGCCGAGCGGCTTCCCTGCTCGGCTATCCCCGGCTGGTAGTTCACTGCCACACAGCGCCAAGGATCGAAGCCCTCGCCAAGAGGCAACCGAGCGGCATCACTGCTCGGTCCGTCCTTAGCGGGCCTCTTCTGGCCCTTCCAGCGCTAAGGATCGAAGCCCTCACCAAGAGGCAGCCGAGCGGCTATCCTGTTCGGCTATCCCTAGCTGGTAGTTCCCTACCCCACGACGCCAGGGATCAAAGCCCTCACCAAGAGGCAGCCGAGCGGCTACCCTGCTCGGCTATCCCCGGCTGGTAACTCCCTACCCCACGACGCCAGGGATCAAAAGCTCTCGCCAAGAGGCACCGGGTAGTAACCCTACTCGGCCCGTCCTTAAGGATCAAAACCCTCGCCAAGAGGCACCGGGCAGTAACCCTGCTCAGCCCGTCCTTAGTAGGCCTCTTACGGCCCTTCCCGCGCTAAGGATCAAAAGCCCTCATCAAGAGGCAACCGGGCCCGCCCTTAGTCAGTTATTCCTGGCTGGTAGTTTCCTACCCCCACAACGCCAGAGATCAAAGCCCTCTTCAAGAGGCATCGGGCAGTAACCCTGCTCGGCCCGTCCTTAAGGATCAAAGCCCTCGCCAAGAGGCACCGGACAGTAACCCTGCTCGGCCCATCCTTAGTAGGCCTCTTACGGCCCCTCCCGTGCTAAGGATCAAAAGCCCTTATCAAGAGGAAACTGGGCCCGCCCTTGCTCGGTTATCCCTGGCTGGTAGCTCCCTACCCCATAACGCCAGGGATCAAAGCCCTCGCCAAGAGGCACCGAGCAGCAACTCTGCCCGACCCCGTCTTTAAGGATTAAAGCCCTCGCCAAGAGGCACCTGGCAGCAACCCTGCTTGGCTCCGTCCTTAGTAGGTCTCTTACGGCCCCTCCCGCGCTAAGGATTAAAAGCCCTCGCCAAGAGGCAACCGGGCCCGCCCTTGCTCGGTTATCCCTGGCTGGTAGCTCCCTACCCCACAACGCCAGGGATCTAAGCCCTCACCATGAGGCACCGGACAGCTACCCTGCTCGGCCCGTCCTTAGTAGGCCTCTTACGACCCCTCCCATGCTAAGGATCAAAAGCCCTCGCCAAGAGGCAACCGGGCCCGCCCTTGCTCGGTTATCCCTGGCTGGTAGTTTCCTACCCCCCAACGCCAGGGATCGAAGCCCTCGCCAAGAGGCCACTGAGAAGATTCACTGCTCGGTCCATCCACCTCGTACGGCCCTTCCAGCGCTAAGGATCGAAGCCCTCACCAAGAGGCAACCGAGCAGCTACCATGCTTGGTTATGATGGATGTCGTTCACTACTACACGAAGCCAGATACCTAAGCCCTCGCCAAGAGGCAACCGAGCATCTACCATGCTCGGTCATCCGTAGCTGGTGTTACTAACCGCCAACGCCACGGCCTAAGCCCTCGCCATGAGGCTATCCACATCTAAGCGATCCCAACCTCGACTTCGGGGCCATGAAGATACCGACCCTTCACCGGTCTTTGCACATTTGGCAAATGAACAAATTCAACTCGACGTGCGATCGCCTGACGAAGAATCGACCCGATGTGAAGGCTGAACTGTGCAAATACAAGTGTTTACCGACAAAGGAAAATACGCGCGCAAATACCACTGCAAAAAGTTTTTATTCACAAATCCAAAATTCTTTATAAGGGTATTGTGGGCTCCCCAGCCTTACAAAATGCCCGGAGGCCTACAAAATTCCCGATGCAACAAAAGAAAAGAAACAAGAAGACGAGAGGCTTCAGGCCTCAGGTCCGGGCGCAACCCCGGGGAGCTCAACGTCCACTACGACTGGGGCTGTACCCATCACAGGAGCCTTGGCGTTGTCCTCGACGGGAGTCCCTTCCCCGGCAGTGCTCCCGGGGGCATCCCCCTACACGTCGTCCCCGCGAGGATATTCATTCCGGAGCTCTTGATCGGGGAACTCCGACATCCGAGCCTTAACGGCGTCGAGGGCCTTATGCCAGATGAGGATAGTGGCTGCGGCTAGGTCGGCGTAAAAATGGTCCGACTTTTTGTAGTTCTCCACCACCTTCGCCGCCCTGATCTCGGCCCGCTTCGTCCCCTCTACCGCCGCCTCTAGATCCTTCCGAAGGGCGTTCGCCAACTTCTTCAGGGTGCCGACGATCAGCTTGGAGTCCTGAAGCTTGGCCTCAGCGATCTGGGCGGCCTCGCGGTACCTGGCGACCTCCTGCTTCCAGTCCGCAACCTCCTGCTTCCCGGCCGCCACCTCGCCCTCTAGGACGGCAACCCTCGCCATCGCCGCCTCCAACTCCAACTTCGAGCTCTCCTCCACCGAGGAGAGCTCGCCTGCGGCTCGCATCGCCGGGGCAATTTCCCCGTCCTCCATCTGGACGACGAGGGCGACGTGCTGGAGGACCTGAAAAAATTAGAGGAGGATCAGAAAGAAAAGGGAGGCACCAAATCTCACGAATGGTAATACGCTGAGAGAAAAATCAAGTAAGGTGCGAGCACTAACCTGCACGGCCTCTTGGGCGATCGCCGTCATCTGCGCCCTTAGGGTCCCCCGAGGAACCTTGCCTCCGGCCAACCTCTCCATGTCTGCCAACAAGCAGTCAGCAACGGAGAGCCCCGAGGGCACCTCAAAGCGGAAGTTCCCCTCGTACACCAAGATCGGGGAGGCCGAGGTCCGCGAAACCGTCAGGGGAACCGCTTGAGAGACGACGTCGGGGAGCCAGTCTCCATCTCCGAAGCCTTGGCCTCCTGTTCCCGAACCTAATTTCGGCTCGGCGCCTGGCTGGGCTCTGGGGCTCGGCCCGCACTCGAACGCCAGGGTGGGGCGGCTGTCGGGAGAGCCGGGGCCGACGTCGGACGGGAAGAGCTGGCACCTCCAGCCTTCGATCCCTACTTCGGCTCGCGCATGGCTGCTCGAAGTTTGCTCGCGTCCATGGGTTCTGTACAAGACAAGGTACAGTGGAGTCAGCAACACGAGTAAAAGTAAAATAAACGCAAGTCTAACAGATCGCCTGCAAACTCCTAACTTACCCGCGAACTGGGCGGGGTTGAGCCCAGCCCAACTCAGGGCCTGCTCAGAAAGCAGCACGTCGGCTCGAAGAATGGGCTCCCACTCCGCCACTTTCAGCGCGTCGGGATCGCTCGGCTGGCCCTCTCGCCGACACCTATCCCTAGACCACTGGGTGAGCATGAGCCAGTCCTCACCCTTGGGCAGCCCAACAAAGAAAAACTTCTTCTTCCAATCGTAGATGGAAGAAGGCATGACGACAACCCCCAATCCGGGAGCACTTCCCCGTTGCTTCCTAAACGAGAGGTATACCCACCTTGGCTCGCCCGCGCGAGTGTCAGGGTGGCTTTTGTAAATGAGAGAAGAAGCAGAGGAAGAAGAAGAAGAATCTACAGGGGGCTCTCTAGACCCTACCCGATCTATTTCTACAAATTCTTCAGATGAAGACATCTAACATAATTAAGAGAATGGGTCCTCGGAAGGGGAAACGCAGAGATCCGACCTAAAAGGGGAGTGCCGAGCTAACGAGACCCAGGACGAGGAAAATTTGTAGATGTATGGGCCATGATAAGGGCCCTACCTCTGTTTATAACTGCCGGCGTACACATCCTACGGCGACAGTCATCTCCCGCCGAAACGGCTCAGTACATTCGACGGCCACGATCGCTCCACCTGTCGCACGCGCAATGGCCGTATCCCATCAGACGCCAGAAGTCTGCGGCCCGTTGCGTCAGCCAACCAGCGCCCGACACGTGGGATGTCGCTTCGGTGAACGTACGCACGATCCGGCACATCTTCTTTAATACGAGATCTGTCCCCTGATCCGCTGACATCACCAAGAAGATACGGTTGATTGTCCGGGAACACACGCTCACGATATCTACGACAAGGAGCTCACCTCGGGTGACCCGGTAGACCACCCTCGACCCGACTCGTGAACAGGTCGGGACGAGAGTGGGGGGATAATGATGATGCTCGATATCGGTAATCTCCCAGATGTGACACGTGGCTGATGACGTGTTCCAAAGCCTGCAAGGAAGGACCAAGGACAACACATCGGAGGAACACTCGGGTCTACGACCCATGGACGTGGCCGACCTTCTGGTCCGTCCACATCACTCCTATGCCCGCCTTGCAAACAACCGTTGGCTTGCCTCCGAGCCTCCTGCACACTTGGTATCCTCGGCCCTCTTAACTTGCCTCCAGGTTACCACAGAACCAAGACAACTCGGCCTCCCACTCGGTCCTGAGCCCCCGCCGAGCTCATCTTCCTCGGTCCCTTCGACCGACCAATGACATCATTCGTAGGTGCTTCCGCCTCGCCTCCGCGAATCTCGCCATGCGCGAGATCTTCGCTGCCCATGATCCCGCGTTCCACGCCATCTCGATCCCCATTAACGAGCCTGTCTCGCCATTAATGGGAGATCCCGCCCATCACGTGGGCGTGACGTCGGGGGCGTAACGGCCGACGTGATTCTCGCACCTGTCTGCCTGCTGCCACCGCTATATAAACCCCTCCTTCAGACGGTTCAAGTAAGTTATTTTCCACTCACTAGGCCGTTACTCTGCTCGGATTTCCTGTCTAACTTGATCGTCAGAGAGTCCTCGGTGGTACAACCACCCCGGGACTTCCTTGCAGGTAGCTCGGTCCCAACAACCTCAAACCCATTGAGATCCACACACTTCAGGAGCTATCCCCCAACTCAAATATCGACCGTCCATCATCGCCAACAGCAGATCAACGGAAGGTAACATCTTGACGCGATACGGCACGCGTCATGCGCATACTTCGTTGGATGTATGGTAATATTAGAAAAGATAAGATGCGAAATGAAGATATTCGTGTAAAAATTGTTGTAGCACCTGGCAGAAAAGGATGTGGGACAACCGCTTAAGATGGTTTGGTGATGTGCAACACAGACTTACAGAAGTATCGGTTCGACAATGGATATTATTGATCTAGGCTAAGTCAAAAAAACGAACGGGAGATCGAAAAAAACGTGGATGGAGGCGATATGAAAAGATATAGATTCCCTTAATGAAAATATATTGTTCGATAAAAGTGAGTGGAAGTGGAGGATTCATGTGCTCGACCCGGCGTGATTCTCATGTTGGTTCATGTACCTTACCCAATATCCTTAGGATAAAAGGCTCAGTTGTTGTTGTTGTATATGTTCATCACGGAATATCGATGTCGCACCAGATTTCCTTCATACTTCCTGATTCGTGCCAATTCTTCTACTACACATAGAAATTATCACGTATACAATATTGACCGTGATAGCTACCCACATATAAACTCTACGCCCTTGCCTAAATATTACGAAGAAAGGCTGCCATACTCTTTATCTAGTTTGGTTTGCTTTCTTGGCATTTCACATGGAAAAATTGCCGTCTTCAATCCTATTTCAGAAAAGTTTATGCCTTTGCCAAATTTTCCTGTACCTTATGAGCGGAAAATCTTATTCTAACCTCTTAGGCTTTGGATTTGATCCCCAAAGTAAAAAGTATAAAGTAGTGCAACTCGGGCATGATCGAAAAGAGAAGGGCTTGATAGGTTGCTATGTCTTGACCGCACGACTTTGCAAATCATATTGGAGGCCGATCAATTGGGTACCACTAGGAAAGAAAGTTTCGGACATGCAGTTTGTGCTGATGGAGTTCTCTACTGGGAGACCAGGCCGACTAGTCTTATCAGGAACGTTCAAATTCTTAAGTAAAAAGTATAAATGCGGTGTTTACTATGCGATTAATTGATGAATTAAAAAGTCTTGCGGTTTGAATTTGAATTTGAAAAGCCGCTAGCAGTGTTTAATGTGTGGTTCTTGCTGAATTAAAAAGTCTTCGAATGCAGCGTTTAATTGCTGAATTAAAGGTCTATTAACCGTGCAATTAAAAGGCTCATTTACTGTAGTCTCTGCCTATATTTACCCATATCAAACCAGAGCAAATAAAAACATACAGAAAATAGAAAGAACAAAAACATATATAGAAAAGGCTTTTGCTCTGCAAAAAGAGTTCTTGCTCTCTGAAAATTCCATCGGCCTTTCTCAATTTCGATAATGAAGGCTTCTTTGGTCTGGGTGATTGAAGTAGTGGTCGTAAAAGCTCTTGAAGGTGTGCGTCCATACAGAGCTTGGATTGTCTTATCCTGCGGAGAAAATCGCAGCACCCATCGCACCGGTATGTGAGACGATAACTTCTTCAAGCCGGTCCTCGTGAGAGGGCGATTCAATCGGTATCGATAAATCTTCTAACAATTTCTCTTGTTTTGTTTATTCCGTTCATGCGCTGTTTGCTTTCGCCGATTTTGGATATGGCTGTAAAATTCCCCATGATTAATATTATCTATTTTAAAATATTATACAACCTGTATTTTCTAACAATTTTGAAGAAGTTATCTACAAAGTCTATTAAGTGGTACTAATACTTTTACATCCAAGATGGATATGACCGGGATGACTGAAAAATTCTCGGGACAATATTTCAAGCATTGGCAACAACGAATGAAATTCTAGTTAACTACCAAGGGGCTGTTGACGCTAATTTTAACTGAATATTCTAAACTTGATGAAAGCACTACAAGAAAATTGTATTTATTCCGTCGGCATAAACCCGACAGAATAACTTTATTCCGTCGGACATTACCCGACGTAGAAAAGTATGACGTAATAAGGTTTATTACGTGAGGTCTTTAACATATTTCGTCAATTTTTTTCCATCGTCTTCATCTCGACATAAAAAGTTAAAAAACCTGCGAAGGTAAGTTATTTTTTTCCAGGTTAGAAGACCTTTTCCGTCGGGTATTTACCTTTTCCGTCGAGTAAGGCTCGAGGAAATAAATTGGCAACAGAGAAAAAAAAGTCCAAACTGCAATTGCTTCGTTGAAAAAATTCGATAAACAAAAATATATACCTGCTATACAATGCAATTCCAAATCCAATTCAAATTCATTTACATTTCACCAATTTGCGCAAATGATACATATTCAATTCAATATATCGCTATACAAGATATATATTCACCACAAACTCAATTCAATTTGTCATGCCCCGCTTCCCAGTATACGGGCAGAGGACGCGACGAGGCCGCTACGTATTTACTCTGAAGTAAACACACTGAGTGTATTTAAGCAAAATAAATAAAATGCACAAAGACAATAGATATAATTGAACAGCAACTTTATTTATTAACATTTTTTTTACAAAACATCTGAAAAGTAAATACATGGAATGGAAAACAATGCCTAAACAGTGGCATAACAGAAATAGAAAATACAGAATATAAATGTGTACAAGGAACTAGAGCTCTGGGTTGAAAGTCAGCTGATCCAAATCCTCGCTGGTGCGCTTGATCTCCTGAAGGTCCGATCCACCTGACAACATTCCAAAGAATAAAGAGAAGGAATGTCGTCAACGAACAATCGCTCGGTAAGTCCCCAAAGATGAGGGAGAAATAGAATAAACAGAGAGAGTGTAACTTTTAAAGTTGTATTATATTGTTAACGCTGTTGTTTGTAACTTGGTACAGAAGAGGCCAGTGTATACGAGAGGAGTCTTAGTAGACCCGAGATTAAGGTGAACGGAATACAAAGAACCGTTTATGCCACGATACAACAGCAATTAAATTCAGGTTTGGTGTCTTAATGGTTGCAGTCTCGTGCCACTTCTAACACCTTCCGTACCAATCTACCCCTTAAATCCCGCGATATCTTGATTGTATTGTTGGTATTGTATTGTAAATTGTATTGTCTTGTATTATAGATTGTATAGATGGATGACTTACCGAAACCATGATATCAGTAAATGGATGTAACTGGAGAATCATGTAGATGGATGTATAGCCATGGTTCGGTTCAGTCAAGTTGTATAAATTGATAGATTGAACACATTGAATATATGGATTCATATTGAATTGTTATATATACTTGAATCTTATTCAAGTCAGATTGATTATATGAGACTCAGCCTGAGTCAGACAATTAGAAAAGAAATTGAATCTTGAATTAGGTTTTGGTGTTATCGGTAACCGCTGCACATAGACGGCAGGATTTGTGTCTTTTTCAAAGACGATTACCGTGTTGATAACACCGTTTGTTAAGTTGTCTACTTTAAATAGGCAAGCACCCATATCTCCGGCTCCCTGAGGCTCAAGAGACTGGTCTCGCTTAAAACTATATTTACTAGGGTCCTTATTGTAATTTATAAAACTTGATGATGTTTTATATAAAAATAATTTTGTATAATTTTCAAAATACACCTCAAGTATTTAATTATCGTCTTTAGAGTTTTCATAAATGTAGATTTTATATATGCGGCATTTCTAGTGAGTAAAACCTAATTTCCTAATATATGGTATTCAATTGTAAAGTATTGAACTTGTATGGAATTGCATTGTATTTTTATGTAAAATGATTCTTTTTGATTTAGAAAAGTTGGAATATTTATATTATATCAAAAATAGATATTTTGATAATACATATATATATTTATAAAATAATTAAATTTATTATTTTTTTTCTATAAATCTCATTTTCTTAAGATATTTGTATTTTTAAATTTTTCGAGACCGTATGCTCCTTGCGGAGGTTTGCATCTCGCACTATTAAGCCCGAGAATGTATGATAATCCGCACTATCCCGAACAGGTTCCCCAAATGGGTTGTAGCGGCGCTTTGCAAAGATTTGTTTAAAATACATAATCTTGTAAAAAAAGGTTTTTATAAATTTGAGGTAGTTTTGTGTAAAAATCGTATGTTCCCAAAGATAATCGTGCTATATTACATATGAGTGTTGTGAGGAGGTAGGTCATTATCTCGTGAACTATCTAAAGGTATAGTAAGGGTAATGATGTTTTTATGTCGAAGCTAAATTATATGGTATTTTTCTGAAAAAATGCGATAAAAATTACAATATCCATTCTTTTGATATGGAACTTGTTCAATATTTTTGTTAATGATTAATAGTCATGTTGTTAGAGTTTGGTATTGTTGTTTTAAGAAAAAATGAAAATTTTAAAGGAAAACCGAATCGGAAGTCGGATTAACTACGCTTCCGTCGGCTTTTAGAATTACGAGTTTTCAGAATAGAAAAGAGAAGAGGGAGGAGGGATTTACTAGATTTTAGATTAGAGAAGAGGAAGAGAGAGTGGTAGGAGGTGTCGGTGCGTCGTTTCGACGCCGGGAGCTCCTAGGATTGTCGTCGGAAGTTCAACGGAGCTTCGCCATTTGCTAACTCCACTTGTACACAAAAGTTCTTAGGATTTTTCTTGAGAGTTTGGGCAGAGATTATGAAATGGAGTGGTATTTATAGGAAAAAATTAGGGTTAAGGTAGATGAAAGGGTGTGATAAAATTGTATTAAAATTTATATTAAAAAAAGGATTAATGGGTTTTTAAAAGGCTCTGTTACTGTGCAGTGGATTTAAACCATACAGGGATTATAAGAAGACAAAAGGACACAAAAGTCAAGAAGAGAAGAATCGGATCCGAGGTGAGCCGGCCGGCGGCGGCGGCCGATTCGGCCGATCCGCCGGCCGAGTCGGGCCCTCCCCCCGACGCCATGTGTTCATTGCCTCTTTGTTTACCTCGTAGACTCGTTTATTTTTAGTGTGACCTTCGGTTTTACGGGTTACACATGTGTAGACTCTTGGGTTTCTAAAAAGGTTAAAAGAAATCAATATAAAAAATAATGTGGCTGATGGAATTTGAACTCTGGTGCTTTGGTTCAGCAGTGCAAGGTCTTACCAATGAGCTACAAGCTCCTTCTTGATATTAAAAAGCAAAACAAATTTATAACTTGTGCTCAGGAAAAAGTACCCCTTTCTGTATTTTTGAAAAAAAATTGTACAGAAAGTTTAGGGTTGTTACATTCTACCCTCCTTATAAAAATTTCGTCCTCGAAATTTATAAAAGGAAAGTTTAACAGATTCAAGGAAAGTTTGGTGATAGGACTATTGGTAGTGTATGAAAAATATGTGAGAGAACGAAAGAATGCGAAGGTTTTGGTAAGATTGTAAAACAGGTGAGGGAATTTTGGGTTAGGACAGATTCAAAGTATATGAAATGATAAGATTCAAGATGTATGAATTGTAAAAAATATTTTTAGTTGCTGGTTCTTGTGTTATATTGCTTAGGTTGTCCAGCAGAGCTGAACTGCATGGTAGGGTTCTATACAGTTCTGACCTGCATGGGTCACCAACAAAACCTGTCACGCCGCACTTCCCAGTATACGGGCAGAGGACGCGACGAGGCCGCTATGTATTTACTCTGAAGTAAACACGCTGAGCGTATCTAAGCAATATAAATAAAATGCACAAGAGACAAAGACAATAGATATAATTGAACATCAACTTTATTTATTAACATTTTTTTTACAATACATCTGAAAAAGTAAATACATGGAATGGAAAACAATACCTAAACGGTGAAATAATAGAAATGGAAAATACATAAATAAATGTGTACAAGGAACTAGAGCTCTGGGTCGAAAGTCAGCTGATCCAAATCCTCTCTGGTGGGCTCGATCTCTTGAAGGTCTGATCCACCTGACAACATTCCAAAGAAGAAAGAGAAGGAATGTCATCAGCGAACAATCGCTCGGTAAATCCCGAGATTAACTTTTAAAGTTGTATTATATTTTTAACGCTGTTGTTTGTAGCTTGGTACAGAAGAGGCCAGTGTATATGAGAGGAGTCTCAGTAGACCCGAGATTAAGGTGAACGGAATACAAAGAACCGTTTATGCCACGGTACAACAACAATTGAATTTAGGTTAGGTGTCTTAATGGTTGCAGTCTCGTGCCACTTCTAACACCTTCCGTACCAATCTACCCCTTAAACCCCGCAATATCTTGATTGTATTGTTGGTATTGTATTGTAAATTGTATTGTCTTGTATTATAGATTGTATAGATGGATGACTTGCCGAAACCAGGATATCAATAAATGGATGTAACTGGAGAATCATGTAGATGGATGTATATCTATGGTTCGGTTCAGTCAAGTTATATAAATTGATAGATTGAACAGATTGAATATATGGATTCATATTGAATTGTTATATATACTTGAATCTCATTCAAGTCAGATTGATTATATCGAGACTCAGCCTGAGTCAGACAATTAGAAAAGAAATTGAATCTTGAATTAGGTTTTGGTGTTATCGGTAACCGCTGCACATGGACGACAGGATTTGTGTCAGATTGATTATATCGAGGTTTTGGTGTTATCGGTAACCGCTGCACATGAACGACATGATTTGTGTATTTTTCAAAGACGATTACCGTGTTGATAACACCATTTGTTAAGTTGTCTATCTTAAATAGGCAAGCATCCATATCTCCGGCTCTCTGAGGCTCAAGAGACTGGTCCCGCTTAAACCTATATTTGCTAGGATCCTTATTGTAATTTATAAAACTTGAGGGGTTTTATGTAAAAATAATTTTGTATAATTTTCAAAATACACCTCAAGTATTTAATTATCGTCTTTAGAGTTTTCATAGATGTAGATTTTATATATGTGACATTTCTAATGAGTAAAACCTAATTTCGTAATATATGGTATTTAATTGTAAAGTATTGAACTTGTATGGAATTGCATGGTATTTTTATGTAAAGTGATTCGTTTTGATTTAGAAAAGTTGGAATATTTATATTATATCAAAAATAGATATTTTGATAATATATATATATATTTATAAAATAATTAAATTTAATTTTTTCCCTAAAAATCTCATTTTCTTAAAATATTTGTATTTTAAAATCTTTCGAGATCGTATGCTCCTTGCGGAGGTCTGCACCTCGCACTACTAAGCCCGAGAATGTGCGATAATCCGCACCATCCCGAACTGGTTCCCCAAATGGGTTGTAACGGCGCTTTGCAAAGATTTGTTTAAAATACATAATTTTGTAGAAAAAGGTTTTTATAAGTTTGAGATAGTTTTGTGTAAAAATCGTATGTTCCCAAAGATCATCGTGCTATATTATATATGAGTGTTGTGAGGAGGTAGGTCATTATCTCGTGAACTATCTAAAGGTATAGTAAGGGTAATGACGTTTTTATGTCGAAGCTAAACTATATGGTATTTTTCTGAAAAAATGCGATAAAAATTACGATATACATTCTTTTGATATGGAACTTATTCAATATATTTTGTTAATGATTAATAGTCATGTTGTGAGAGTTTGGTATTGTTGTTTTAAGAAAAAATGGAACTTTTAAAGAAAAACCGAATCGGAAGTCGGATTAACTCCATTTCCGTTGGATTTTAGAATTACGAGTTTTCAAAATAGAAAAGAGAAGAGGGAGGAGGGACTTACTGGATTTTAGATTAGATAAGAGGAAGAGGGAGTGGTAGGAGATGCCGGTGAGTCGTTTCGTCGCCAGGAGCTCCTAAGGTCGTCGTCGGAAGTTCCCGGAGCTTCGCCATTTGCTACCTCCACTTGTACACAAAAGTTCTTGGGATTTTTCTTACGAGTTTGGGCAGAGATTGTGAGTGAGTAGGATGTGAAATGGAGTGGTATTTATAGGAAAAGATTAGGGTTAGGGTAGATGAAAGGGTGTGATAAAATTGTATTAAAATTTGTATTAAAAAAAGGATTAATGGGTTTTTAAAAGGCTCTATTACTGTCCAGTGGATTTAAACCATACAGGGGTTATAAGAAGACAAAAGGACACAAAAGTCAAGAAGAGAAGAATCGGATCCGAGGTGAGTCGGCCGGCAGCGAAGACCGATTCGGCCAATCCGCCTGCCGAGTTAGGCCGAGTCGCCCCCCCCCCCCCGACGCCACGTGTTCATTGCTTCTTGGTCTACCTCATGGACTCGTTTGTTTTCAGTGTGACCTTTGGTTTTACGGGTTACACACGTGTAGACTCTTGGGCTTCTAAAAAGATTAAAAGAAATCAATCTAAAAAATAATATGGCTGATGTGATTTGAACTCTGGTGCTTTGGTTCAGCAGTGCAAGGTCTTACCAATGAGCTACAAGCTCCTTCTTTCTATTAAAAAGCAAAACAAATTTATAACTTGTGCTCAGACAAAAGTACTCCTTTCAGTATTTTTGAAAAAAATTGGACAGAAAGTTTAGGGTTGTTACACAATTCAGGAAAAATTCAAATCAAATATCCACACAATCAATTCATTTCACAACAAATCAATTCAAATATATGCAAAAACATGGGCTTACATCCGGTACTTTTTTCCATTGGTAGGTTAAGCTCTGGATGAACGCAATTGTATACAACAGCGATCGACTTCATCCTCGTCCGACTCTGACAAAGCACACATCACATATTTAATTGTATGCTCAAAATTTCTGTAACTAATAACTATACAGCCGTAGCAGTTATCTTATCCAGCACAAGTAAAATTTAGTTTTGAAATAAGCCTGCATCAGTTAAACTTTGCAAAAGTATCTTTAGAGTCACCAATAATCATATAAATCAAATTAGATCATATAAATCAGATTATGATATCAATGATGTTAATAAAATATGGTCTGCATCAAGCAAACATTACCCTTCAAATACAAGTTTCTTAGTCGATTGTCCTATACTACAGGTAGACTTCATGTTCCTTCCGATGCTAGATAGGGAGCGAGACACAAGACACAAAACAAACTACCTAGTTGATCTCTTATTACAAATAAATAAGAAACCATCCCAGTATCTCTCCATCAATTCATTCCTTTTTCACATAAAAAAGATAGATAGAGGTGAGACACAATGCACATCACTCGCCGATGCTCGATGACATACTTTTACCTCAATTCCAATTTGGAAAAGTATTTCATCGAACGTCAAGAAGTGTTGTGCATTGTGTCTCACTCCCTATCCATCTTTTCGATATGTAAAATGAGAGGATACAAGGAGAGAGACTGAAATGATTGCTTGGTTTATTTGCAGCAGGAGATACTAGCTAGATGTGCATAATAAGCCGGGGGCATTGCAAATGAGGAAGTGATCGATAAATTAGCTCAATTTTACTAATTACACAAAATGCCCTAAACTATTGCTATTTATTCTCTTGTGTGTGTGCACACACACACACACACACACACACACACACACACATGCGCACACGCACGCACACACACACATACTCACATGCAAATGATTTATTTGTGGTAAGAGACTAGCTAGATGTGCATAATAAGCCGGGGCACTGCAAATGAGGAACAAATTGATAAATTAGCTTAATTTTTCTCGATTTTACTATAGTGTTATCCATACGTAAGTATTAATTAGTACACAATACTATCAATAATTATATAAAAAATGTATATAAAGTAAGAATTATCAAACTTACATCTGGTACTTTCTTCCCTCGGTGCCTCAAGAGAGAATGACGGCTATTGATTTGTATACCTTGGATATTACACACTGGAATATGAATCCAAACCCTAGTCTTTTTAACGTTAACTCATTTTTCACTTCGAAAAGAAGAATAGAGTATGAGGAGACGATGCACAACCACAAATCTAAGCATTTCTATAAATTAAGCGATCCAAGCATTCATAATCCAAGCCTTCACAATATAAAAATTTAAGGAATGATCCGGGAAAAGAATGCGTTATATGCCTTTTCAATCTGCTTGAACTCTAGAATTCGTTTTTTAAATGATCCCATCAATATGAAAATCTAAGGCGCGTGTTGATTTTTTAAATATGAGATCCTCGATGACAAGTATATTTCATGTTATCATCGAGTTTCATCCACTAAATATAAGATTTTCGTGTTGTTTTGATATTCAAGGTTCGATTTTTTGATTGTGAGATCCTCGATGACAACAAGTATATTTCATGTTATCATCAAATTTCATTCACTAAGTATAAGATTTTCGTGTTGTTTTGATGTTCAAGGTTCGATTTTTTTGATTGTAAGATCCTCGATGACAAGTATATTTCATGTTATTATCGAGTTTCATCCTTAACCCTAACCCTAACCCTAACCCAACCCTAATCTAACCCTAGCACTAACACTTAACACTTAAACATTGTTACTTTTCACTAAACTACTTGGAAAAATTAGCTAAATTACCCGTCCCCTAACACCTAACCCTAACACTCACCCTAACCCTAACCCTAACATAAGCACTTAACCCTAACCCCCAACCCAAATCGTCCCCGACCCATCAACAACAACAACAACAACATCAACATCGACAACAACAGCGACATCATCGACAACATCATAAAAAATTTAAAATTGAAAAAAAATTTAAAATTAAACCAAAATCAATCACCTCTAAGTCTCGACGGTGGTAGATCTTGATGGAGGAGCTCCGGTCATCGGTCGAGGAGGAAGATAACGACGACAGATCTCGACGGAGGAGCTCCGGTCTCCTGAGAGAGACATTGTGACAGAGAGAGAGGGGCTAACCGTCTTGGGGGAGCTCCAGTTGCCGATCGAGGAAGAGGAGGAGGACGGTGTCAGTTCCTGATAGAGAGGAAAAGAGAGACACTGTGAGAAAGAGAGTGGTACAGAGATAGAGAGGCTTACTGACTTAGAGGAGCTCCGGTCGCCGTTGCCGGTCGATGAGGAGGAGGAGGACGAGGAGCTCTGATCGCTTTAGGGTTTTTATTTTTTTGATTTAGGGAAAATGAGGGGAGAGTCTCGGTCTTGAGGTATTTTAAGTTTATTGTGTTATTTCGTCAGGTATTAGCCAACGAGATAACCCTATAAAAATATTAAACATACAGGCGACCACATTTGGTTTATTTGGTGTTTATTCCGCCGGCTTTTAGTTTTGTTTCGTCGGCTATCAACCGACGAAATAAACCTACCGACGGAATAGACCCTTTTTTCTTATAGTGAAAATTTCCTAATAGTGCAGAGAAGATTGCATAGTGGACAAAGAAGGATCAAATTGCTAAAGGATGCATATTGTTGGTTTTATCCAACGTGCTCTTCAACGTGTAATCTTCTTCGTCCACTAGTGCAAAGGCATTTTGGGAAGAGTTAGACAAGAAATACAATACCGAAGACCTTGGTCTTGAGAGGTATTCTTTAGCAAAATTCTTAAAATTTCAAATGGATGAAGAAAATTCGGTTACTGAACAAGCACATGAATTTTTGTTTATCCTACACGCTCTTAGAGAAGCTGATATGGAACTTTCTGAAAAATTTCAAGTAATGGCAATCATTGAAAAATCCCCTAGATCTTGGAAAGACTTTGCTATATCTCTCAAATATCGAAAGGAAAAAATATGATTTAATGGTTGCCATTGCCATTGCCATTGAGCATAGGAACCAAACTCATGTTGTGCTTGTTGAATACAAACCTAAAGCAAATATGATAACAGCTGGAAAAAATAATAAAACTAAGCCTAAACAAGATGACAAATTTAAGGCCAAGGCCAAAATCCAAAAGAAAACAAAAGCAAACAAACCATGTTGGACAAGTGGACAGATGAGTCATTACGCTAAAGCTTGTCCTTCAAAGAAAGCTAAGGCGAATTCAGGATCTGCGAGCCAAACTCAAGTCAACATGGTGACTGAGGTTGCAAGTTCTTATGAAGGGCATGTTTCTTTTAACCCTGAAGTTCTTTCAATTTATGAACCCCAAGAGTGGTTGGTAGATACTTAAACAAATGTGCACGTTTGTGCTGATAAATTGCTTTTCAAATCTTACCAGTTTGCAGATGGAAAATCAGTGATGATGTGAAACTCAACTGTAGCTAAAGTGTTAGGATATGGATGCGTGGAGCTGAAGTTCTCTTTGGGACAAGTTCTTTCTTTGCATCGTATGCATCATATTCCTACTGTTCGTTGCAACATCCTAAGTGGGTCCTGCTTAATTAGAGAGGGTTATGAGTTTTCTTTTAAATGTAATAAAGCTGTAATTTTATTGAATGGATCTTTCATAGCCAAGGGTTATATGTCTGATGGTTTGTTTAAGCTTAGAGTAGAGAATGTTGAAAACTTTGAGATGAATGAAATTTATGATTATCCTACTCTTTATGCAATTGAATCATCAGATCTATGGCATAGTCGTCTTGGTCATGTAAATTATGATTCTGTAAAACGAATGATGAACTTGAATCTAATTTCTAAACACACAATTGATAAGAGTAGAAGATGCAAAGTGTGTGTTACTGCCAAACAACCAAGGAAACCCTTCCATTCAGTGGAACGGGACTTGGGGTTGCTTGACTTAGTACACACAGACATCTGCGAATTCAATGGTGTATTGACCAAAGACCTGAAAAGATACTTCATTACTTTTATAGATGACAATACTAGACAACGTTATGTTTTCTTACTTAAAACCAAAGATGGGGCTGAAGAAAATTTTCTTAATTTTAAGAATGAACTGAAACTTAAACTAGTAAGAAACTTAAAAGGTTAAGATCTGATAAAGGAGGAAAATATACTTCAACCTTGTTTACATAACTTTGTCAATCATTTGGAATTGTACATGAGATAACAGCTCCCTATTCTCCACAGTCTAATGAGATTGCAGAACGGAAAAACAGAACCTTAATAGATATGGTAAACAGTCTACTTGAAAATTCTGGACTATCAAAATATATGTTGGGAGAGGCTTTGAATACGGCTTGCCATATTCTGAATAGAGTCCCTCAGATGTATGAAGAAAGTAGTCCATTTGAAATTTGGAAAGGTCGCAAGACTAGCTTGAAATATCTTAAAGTATGGGGGTGTCTTGCAAAAGTACATATCTCAGAACACAAGAGGAAAAAGTAGGTCCCAAGACCGTAGATGCCATCTTTCTAGGTTATGTGGAAAACAGCTATGCATTGAGATTTTTGATAATTAAGTTAGAAATCTCAGGCATAGATGTTAACACAATAGTTGAATTCCGTGATGCAACGTTCTTTGAAGATGTTTTTCCCATGAAAACTGGCATTTCTCAGATAACTTCAAATGAAGACCCTAACCCACACTCTAGTTCCATTCCAGATCATGTAGAAAGGATGATAAATATGGGGGAGGATCCAAGTTGTTCCAAGTCCAGATCTAAGGAGTTGAATGAACCTAGAAGAAGCAAAAGAATAAGGACCATCAAGGATTTTGGAAGCAATTTTAGCACCTACAATATTGAAGATGATTCTTGTCACGCCCCACTTCCAAAAATACGGAATACGAGGGGTAGACAAGGCCAGCCATGCTCCTACGGTCAAGGGAAAGTCCTGCCGTAGTCACACTTCGGCTTCTAGTTTTTCATGGTAAACAGTAAATGATGCACGGGTAATGAGAAAAGCAGTAACTGAATGAAACAGTGTAAAGAACTGACCTGAGGGGAAACAAATTGGTATAACTCTGGATAACAAATCGAGGTGTCTGTGATAAACGTCTGATCCTGGTCCAGGCTAAATCTTCTCCTCACACTGAGCATGCATACTCAGGTCGTCAGAGCGACACAATAGCAATATAATATATATAAAATCATGTAACAACTTTAACAGTGGTAATAGATATGTATAATAGTAAATCAATGACAACATGAATAAGGATGTACAGTAATAAATGCAGCGGAACAGTAAAAGTAGTAGATCGATATGCCACGTATGTCAACACAGTAAGTAAGATATAACAATGCCAGTATCCCTATCAGTCTCTAAGTCTCACTGTACAGGTCACTAAGCCTATCGTCAGTCCAAGTGTGAGAGTCAACCACTCGCGAGTGTCCTCCACCCAAGGGTAGAACCCAAGGGCAAGGGACCACGGGCCCAACATGTATATCACGGTGATAATCACATACCCTGTAAATCTCCATATATCTCCCTAAATATATAAGCCGGCATGGGACTCCCGAGATTCTGTTGAACTCACTTAAACTACCCCACACCCCGTGGTCTACATCAAACGCTAACCATAACCCTAAATATCAATCGGTCGGTGACAAGTCTGCGCGAGAACTGGAGGTAGGACCTCCATCAAGCACGTCCCGACTAATACCTAAGATAAATGGCAGTGTCTGGTGCCTTATCTGTGACACCCGTGCAAGAGCTTCCATAAGTGTCTCATACCACTTATAGTCACACGTACACGCATCCCACAGACGTCGACAATGTAATAGAATGATAAGGTTCACTGATTGTGTACAAGTACGTATCACTTTCACTTATTCTCTGATACACGAACACTGACGTACTTGCCACAATCATCACTAAAGCCTAACACTGGGTAAATGCACGTTATCACTAGGGTATCAATGCAGTGACATGTGTATGATATGATGCGTGCACAGTATATAAAGCATGTTTAGGATGCCCTGAATCGATAATCTACCACTTGCATAATTTATCACAAATCATACGGTTACAATTTAGTGAGACGATGAACAGGTAACAATTAGTATGTTCAGTTATCTATCCATCGAATTTAGTTTCATGCCAATCGGATTCCAGAGTCATTATTTATAGCCATTTCATTTTAAGCGTTCACGGCTGGAAATCTGGTTTCAGAATCAGAAATCCGTTTCGCAACCCATTTTAATCCCAATCGGGATCAGATTTTAGTGATGCTATAGTTGAATGAAATCTAGGGTTTTCAGTAAGGTTTTCAACGCAATAGACGGATCTTCAATCGAGTCTGTACATCAGGAGGTATACACTGTTTAATATTAACATGTCAATTCTAATTCTGTTGGGACTGTTTTGCGTCCCGATCTTTTAAATTACAGATAAAAATAGTAAATGATGACGAAACAGGGTGAAACCACCGGTATTATCTAGATAACAGATTCACCTATAATAAACAGCGGAGTTCCGCAATCTACGAGTTAAGGAGATCTTGTGGTACCCATTACGGAACAGCAAGCAACAACTGGAGTCGCTCTGGACTGCAGTCCAGAGTCGCACTCCGATCCAAATATCATCACAATTTAAGTACAGGAATATCAGGAAAAAAGTATAGAGTTAAGGTTCGTCGAGTTGGCTTCGATTTGAGCCCTCGAACGCACCATTCTATTATGTATATGATTTATGGTGAATTTAACGGTTTTCAGGTACAACAAAATTACAGTTTTACGAATAAACTTGGGGGTAGTCGTTTTAGTCGTTAACGGTCATATTTTCCAGCGAAATTTGCATCCCTACTAGGGCCAATGTAATTTATCCAGTTCCGTCAAATTTGATAATGATTTCCTATGGGAACAAGCATCGAACAGTTGTGTCGAATAATCTAACGGAAAAGTAAAGCATGAATTATATACGATGTCGATTTGTAATTAACAAAAGTAGCATGTAGCAAGTAGGGAACTTGCCTGGAGACGTTGGGGCACACGGCAGCGGCAAAGATACACGTGCGGCACGGCAGTGACACACGCGCGAGCGACAACGTCAAGATTTGGCCTCGGCTTGAACTGGGTGACACGGGCTCGGTATCTCAACTGCGGCAATCCAGGTGGCAACAACTAGGAGCTCCGACGGTGTGCAGGGGTGACATCGGCTTGGGGGTAGAGCTTTAGAGAGAGAGAGAGATTAGAGAGAGGGAAACAGAGAGAGATAGAGGGGGAGAGAGAGAGAGAGAGATTAGAGAGAGGGAAACAGAGAGAGATAGAGGGAGAGAGGGAGAGAAGGAGGAAACAGGGGGGAGGCTGAGAGTTTGGGAGAAGGGTGTAGAGACTTGGGTGTGTGTTGTCGATGGAGTGATGGTGATGCTGCTGACGACGAGGCGGTTACGGGGAGTCGACGATGAGCCGTGGGATTCCCCGATGAGAGGGCACTGGTGGCCGAGCTCGCGTGTGAGTGGGTTGTGTGTGCAGGGGAGTTGGGTAGGGTTGCTCGGTCGACGAAGTGGAGTGGTGAGGGGGTGCAGATGAGGGTGCTCGGGGAGGAGGTGGCCGGTGATCGGAGCTGCAGTGGGTTGCTGATGGCGGGTTCGAGGGAGGAGAAGGAAGGAAAGGAAGGAGGGAAGAGAGTGATTGAGAGTTTTGAGAGGAGAGGATAAGGGCGACGGGGTTTGAGAGGGGAGTGCGTGGGATAACGTTCGCGCGAGCGAGTGCGGAGGAGGTGGCGAGGGAGATGGATCGCGCACGGAAAAAGCGCAACGGGAAGAAGAAGGAGTGGGAAGAAAAGAGAGAGGGGGAGACGTGGGTGATTGAAGGAATTATGAGAGGAGAGTGACGCGCACCGTGGGGGTAACTGCTGTGACGTGGGCGAGAGCGCGGGCGTCGGCGGAGGAGGCGGAAGCGCGAGGGACAGGGAGCGGGAAATTTGGGGGTAGCCGTTGGGAAGAAGGAGAGGCGGGTCGGGTCGAGGAGCGGGTCGGGTTGGAGACGTGAGTGAGAGGAGAAGGAGTGGGCCGGGCCTAGAAAATAATTAGAAAAATATAAAGGAAATTGAAGAGAAGAGAGGGGTGGGCTGAGTGGATCAGTGGGCCGGGCCATGGCAGGGAAAAATGTATTTAAATGGGGAAAAGGAAACGGACCGGGCTCTTTAAAATAGTAATGGATTTTAATTTAATTAAAAGTGAATAGGGTTTGGGGTTTAAAGAAAAGGTTTTAAGAAATAAATAATTTTTATAAATAAAACACATAAAATTATAAATAAAAATAAATGGAATTCTAAAGTAACAAAATACGGACTTTGGTATAAAAGGGGCCGGGTGTTACATCATATCACCCTTACAAAAATTTCGTTCTCGAAATTTAAAATAAACGATAAATAATACAAACATAGACGAAAGCTATTATATTGAAACTAACACATAAAAATTTACTTGAAATAGGCAGATGAAGAAATTTGAAGGTTTATATATGTAAGAACACATACAAAAAAAAATATAGGTTTAATAAGTATATGACCAGAACAGCTATAAAGGCAACCTATGAGAATAGCAATAACAACAATAATGAACAATGATATTCAAGACATACTAGATAAAATCGAAACTCAATTATATGCACATGTAAGTATATCAAAAGTAGTACGTCAGAAATAAATAGTATAAGGCACAAACATTAATAATAGTAACCATAGGCACAACACTCGAAAGTAAAGTAACGACAATAAAATAGTGAAAATTAGTCGGTAGGTTAAAACATTTTAGAATAATGTATCGATCGAATAACTTAGAAACTCACATAGTGAAAATAAGAAATATGGAACAAAATATGCGCGGTGTAAGGTTGCGCTACTGAAAATAAAGATAATAGTAGTGTGCTTTGAAATACATAAAGCTAAGTAGTCAATAATACGCTCTCTTCGACAAATACAAGATAATGAAACCAAATTTCGAATAATAAAGTCCTTAAATATATATATAGGGTAATAGGAAAACACATAAAATGTATAGGGCTAGCTAGGGTAAGGATTACAAGAAAATGTGGATCATTCAAAGGTTGGAGTATGGCGGCTTTAGGCTGAAGATCAAGGAGATTGGGATCGGGTCTGTACAGGATGTAAGGATGAACAACAAATGACTTCAAGGGAAGAAGTATGGGGAGGATAACGGTTGGTACATCCTATGAATCAAAAATTTGAAGGGTCAGTCAACTTGGAGATTTTATTATCAACATCCCTAGCCAGAAGGATATCAAGCGAGGCATAGGCGAAGGATGGAGGGTGGACCCCAAAAGATCGGGTGTGGTACTAGTTAATCTTAGTGAGGGTTAAGACAAAGTAAGGAGTAAAGGTGGACAGATCTCAGTAGGAAAATAATTGTACATAAGAAATGATCAAGTAACAAGTGAACTAAGAAGATCGAGAAATTAGCGAACCCAGCAATTTATTTTATTCCGGAAGATTCTAAACAAAGCATTCTTAAAGACGAAAAGTGGCCCTAAACTATACACAGTTTCCTTTGGCCAGAAAAGACAACATTTAAAGGAAATCCCGTCAGTCGCGGTTGTGGGGATTCAGCAGGTTGCGGTAGGCTCGCGCACTCAGGTAGGGGCGTCCATTTCCATAGCGCCTCGCAGGTATCGCCATTGGGAGTCCTTCCACCGCAGGGTCTTGATCTTCTGGTACTTCTTCCTCGGATAGAGCTTCTTCATCGAGGTCCGATTCCATGTGATCCTCTCCTTCTGGGTTCTCTTCCATGGGGTCTTCCTCCATTGGATTTTCTTCTATCGGTTCTTCCTCGGGATCTTCTTCTATTGGGTTTTCTTCAGGGTCTTCTTCCTCTTCGTCGGAATCGCCTATCATTTCAAACTCTGGGGCGGCTACTCCTTCGTCCTCTGAATCGTTGTTTCCAAAATTGACCTGGGGGCCGTTGATCTCATCGTCAAAACTCATCAGTGTGTGGTCCAAGGAAACGCATGACTGTGCATCCTCATCTAGATGCGGCGCTGCTCCGGGGTGGGCCATGGCCTGAAAAGAATGAGTCATGATTAGATAGTGGGATACATCAAGGAAAAAGCTCAGGGTACGAAGTATAGGAAAATATGCGGTTGCAGGAACTGAAAAATCAGGATAGAAACGCTGTGATAACGAATAATATAAATAAGGAGAAAACAAGAGAATGATACATATATTATGATTCAAGTTTTATTGCATTCAATCAAAAGTTCAGCGGATACAAGATTTCAAACGGAAAGAAATATTCATAAAAAGAAGACAACATTATTACTGAAAGTAGATAACATGAAAAATTCTTTTTCGACTACTATAACGTTGCATTCTCATCGCGTGAGTTGAATCCTGCGTTAGATCCGCCTTATCGTCGAAGTTCGAACTACGCGATAATCATTCACTTGTCAGAAGTGTGGAGAGTGGACGAGTCTTCTCCTTGTAGTTCCTTCCTTTCCGGGCAATCGTTGATGAGATGTTTGTTGGACCCGCATATCAGACATTTCCCTTGGGCGCGGCGACAATCCCTCTGAAGATGTCCTGGCCTCTTACAATACCCACAACATGGGGTATTCTGCTGTTTCTGTCGCGGGGAAACAAATTGGCGCTTCATCTTCTTCTCTTTTCCTCGTCTAACAGGGATCCCTTTATGATTGGAGACTCCTGCTGGTGCCTAATTTATCTGTCTTCTCAGTCCTTCAGCCAACAAGTCGTTTGTTCGCTCCTGGGCTTCCTTTAGACCTTGCAGTACACTCAGAATCTCAATGGTCTGATTCTGGGGAGCGGATATAGATGAAGAGTCGTTGGAAGACATGATCCTGAGACAACAATTTTGAGTATGATATAAGTCACACGCCAAACGAATCAAAATATGATATGGATATGATAAAGATTCAAGAATATCAGAGGTGATGAATTTTATTATAAGTAGAGAGTCAACTGTTATGACTTTAAGTCACTTAAACAGAGTACGGTAGTGCAATTGCAACCACGTAACCTTGCCAAGTCACCCGAAACCCTAGCGAATGGATAGCTGAATAATCAACATGAACATGGATCAAGGATATCAAGTTTACAATCCTGACTGAGGGATGTCTTGGATTGTCAAGCTCTACACGGAAAACTGCAATCCCAATCGAAGCAAAACCGGGCTCTGATACCAACTAAACCATGTCACGCCCCGCTTCCCAAAATACAGAATACGAGGGGTAGACAAGGCCAGCCATACTCCTACGGTCAAGAGAAAGTCCTGCTGTAGTCACACTTCGGCTTCTAGTTTTTCATGGTAAATAGTAAATGATGCACAGGTAATGAGAAAAGCAGTAACTGAATGAAACAGTGTAAAGAACTGACCTGAGGGGAAACGAATTGGTATAACTCTGGATAACAAATCGAGGTGTCTGTGATAAACGTCTGATCCTGGTCCAGGCTAAATCTTCTCCTCACACTGAGCATGCATACTCAGGTCGTCAGAGCGACACAATAGCAATATAATATATATAAAATCATGTAACAACTTTAACAGTGGTAATAGATATGTATAATAGTAAATCAATGACAACATGAATAAGGATGTACAGTAATCAATGCAGCGGAACAGTAAAAGTAGTAGATCGATATGCCACGTATGTCAACACAGTAAGTAAGATATAACAATGCCAGTATCCCTATCAGTCTCTAAGTCTCACTGTACAGGTCACTAAGCCTATCGTCAGTCCAAGTGTGAGAGTCAACCACTCGCGAGTGTCCTCCACCCAAGGGTAGAACCCAAGGGCAAGGGACCACGGGCCCAACATGTATATCACGGTGATAATCACATACCCTGTAAATCTCCATATATCTCCCTAAATATATAAGCCGGCATGGGACTCCCGAGATTTTGTTGAACTCACACTTAAACTACCCCACACCCCGTGGTCTATATCAAACGCTAACCATAACCCTAAATACCAATCGGTCGGTGACAAGTCTGCGCGAGAACTGGAGGTAGGACCTCCATCAAGCATGTCCCGACTAATACCTAAGATAAATGGCAGAGTCTGGTGCCTTATCTGTGACACCCGTGCAAGAGCTTCCATAAGTGTCCCATACCACTTATAGTCACACGTACACGCATCCCACAGACGTCGACAATGTAATAGAATGATAAGGTTCACTGATTGTGTACAAGTACGTATCACTTTCACTTATTCTCTGATACACGAACACTGACGTACTTGCCACAACATCACTAAAGCCTAACACTGGGTAAATGCACGTTATCACTAGGGTATCAATGCAGTGACATGTGTATGATATGATGCGTGCACAGTATATAAAGCATGTTTAGGATGCCCTGAATCGATAATCTACCACTTGCATAATTTATCACAAATCATACTGTTACAATTTAGTGGGACGATGAACAGTTAACAATTAGGATGTTCGGTTATTTATCCATCGAATTTAGTTTCATGCCAATCGGATTCCAGAGTCATTATTTATAGCCATTTCATTTTAAGCGTTCACGGCTGGAAATCTGGTTTCAGAATCAGAAATCCGTTTCGCAACGCATTTTAATCCCAATTGGGATCATATTTTAGCGACGCTATAGTTGAATGAAATCTAGGGTTTTCAGTAAGGTTTTCAACGCAACAGACGGATCTTCAATCGAGTCTGTACGTCAGGAGGTATACACTGTTTAATATTAACATGTCAATTCTAATTCTGTTGGGACTGTTTTGCGTCCCGATCTTTTAAATTACAGATAAAAATAGTAAATGATGACGAAACAGGGTGAAACCACCGGTATTATCTAGATAACAGATTCACCTATAATAAACAGCAGAGTTCCGCAATCTACGAGTTAAGGAGATCTTGTGGTACCCATTACGGAACAGCAAGCAACAACTGGAGTCGCTCTGGACTGCAGTCCAGAGTCGCACTCCGATCCAAATATCATCACAATTTAAGTACAGGAATATCAGGAAACAAGTATAGGGTTAAGGTTCGTCGAGTCGTCTTCGATTTGAGCCTTCGAACGCACTATTCTAGTATGTATATGATTTATGGTGAATTTAACGGTTTTCAGGTATAACAAAATTACAGTTTTACGAATAAACTTGGGGGTAGTCGTTTTAGTCATTAACGGTCATATTTTCCAGCGAAATTTGCATCCCTACTAGGGCCAATGTAATTTATCCAGTTCTGTCAAATTTGATAATGATTTCCTATGAGAACAAGTATCGAACAGTTGTGTCGAATAATCTAACGGAAAAGTAAAGCATGAATTATATACGATGTCGATTTGTAATTAACAAAAGTAGCATGTAGCAAGTAGGGAACTTGCCTGGAGACGTTGGGGCACACGGTAGCGGCAACGACACACGTGCGGCACGGCAGTGACACACGCGCGAGCGACAACGTCAAGATTTGGCCTCGGCTTGAACTGGGTGACACGGGCTCGGTATCTCAACTGCGGCAATCCAGGTGGCAACAACTAGGAGCTCCGACGGTGTGCAGGGGTGACATCGGCTTGGGGGTAGAGCTTTAGAGAGAGAGAGAGATTAGAGAGAGGGAAACAGAGAGAGATAGAGGGGGGGAGAGAGAGAGAGAGATTAGAGAGAGGGAAACAGAGAGAGATAGAGGGAGAGAGGGAGAGAAGGAGGAAACAGGGGGGAGGCTGAGAGTTTGGGAGAAGGGTGTAGAGACTCAGGTGTGTGTTGTCGATGGAGTGATGGTGATGCTGCTAACGACGAGGCGGTTACGGGGAGTCGACGATGAGCCGTGGGATTCGCCGACGAGAGGGCGCTGGTGGCCGAGCTCGCGTGTGAGTGGGTTGTGTGTGCAGGGGAGTTGGGTAGGGTTGCTCGGTCGACGAAGTGGAGTGGTGAGGGGGTGCAGATGAGGGTGCTCGGGGAGGAGGTGGCCGGTGATCGGAGCTGCAGTGGGTTGTTGATGGCGGGTTCGAGGGAGGAGGAGGAAGGAAAGGAAGGAGGGAAGAGAGTGATTGAGAGTTTTGAGAGGAGAGGATGAGGGCGACGGGGTTTGAGAGGGGAGTGCGTGGGATAACGTTCGCGCGAGCGAGTGCGGAGGAGGCGGCGAGGGAGATGGATCGCGCACGGAAAAAGCGCAACGGGAAGAAGAAGGAGTGGGAAGAAAAGAGAGAGGGGGAGACATGGGTGATTGAAGGAATTATGAGAGGAGAGTGACGCGCGCCGTGGGGGTAACTGCTGTGACGTGGGCGAGAGCGCGGGCGTCGGCGGAGGAGGCGGAAGCGTGAGGGACAGGGAGCGAGAAATTTGGGGGTAGCCGTTGGGAAGAAGGAGAGGCGGGTCGGGTCGAGGAGCGGGTCGGGTTGGAGACATGAGTGAGAGGAGAAGGAGTGGGCCGGGCCGGGAAAATAATTAGAAAAATATAAAGGAAATTGAAGAGAAGAGAGGGGTGGGCTGAGTGGATCAGTGGGCCGGGCCATGGCAGGGAAAAATGTATTTAAATGGGGAAAAGGAAACGGACCGGGCTCTTTAAAATAGTAATGGATTTTAATTTAATTAAAAGTGAATAGGGTTTGGGGTTTAAAGAAAAGGTTTTAAGAAATAAATAATTTTTATAAATAAAACACATAAAATTATAAATAAAAATAAATGGAATTCTAAAGTAACAAAATACGGACTTTGGTATAAAAGGGGCCGGGTGTTACAATTCTATCTCCTACCAGACGGATATGCTTCAAAAGAAGCTAAGCATTGGAAGGATGTTGTCAAGAGTGAGGTGGATTCCATTGCCTCTAACGGGACATAGAAATTAGTAGATCTCCCTCCTAGGTGCACAATCATTGGATGCAAATGGATCTTCAAAAAGAAGTTGAAACTAGATAGAATTACTAACAGGTATAAGGCCAGATTATTTGCCGAGGGGTTTAAACAAGTCGAATGTATAGATTTCTTTGATACCTACTCACCAGTTGCCCGTACGACTACAATCAAAATGCTTATTGCATTGTCTTCCATATATGATTTCATAATCTATCAGATAGATATGAAAACTGCTTTTTTTCATGGTTCCCTTGAAGAAGAAATTTATATGGATCAGCCGGAGGGACTTGTAGCTACCGGTAATGAAAGGTAAGTATGTAAGCTAGTGAAATCTTTATACAGACTTAAACAAGCCTCTAAGAGGTGGCATGAGAAGTTTGATTCTGTCATTTCTTCTTTTGGATTTAGCACGATCGGGTCTGATAAATGTGTGTATAATAAGGTTAAGGGTGATGAATGTATTCTTTTATGCATATATGTGGATGATATTCTTCTGTTTGGTTCTAACCTTAGGATAATAAATGAGACAAAGTCATTCTTAAGTGGTAAGTTTGAAATGAAGGATATAAGTATTGCTGATGTGATTCTTGGACTCAAGCTGATGAGATCAGCTGAGGGTCTAGCTATTTCTCAATCTCATTATGTTGAGAGGATTATTGAGAACTTCGATTATAAAAATTGTAGAATCATCAAAACACCATACAAGCCTTCCGTTCTCGCTTCAAGAATGAAAATGGTAATCATGTATCCCAATTGAGATATTCATAAATTATTGGGAGCTTAATGTATCTTGCGAATTGCACTAGACCGGATATTTCATTCTCTATATCAAAACTAAGTAGATACACTAGTTATCCGAATAGTACTCATTGGGAGGCCTTGGATACTTAGATACCTAAAGGGAACTAGTTCCTTTAGGCTGCATTATAGGAGATTTCCCACTGTGCTTGAAGGGTACAGTGATGCAAGCTGGATAGACAAGAACTCGGAGAGTAATGGATGTACAGGGTATGCATTTACCCTAGGTGGCAATGCAGTCGCCTGGAGCTCTGTAAAACAGACTATTTTATCTCGGTCTACTTTTGAGGCCAAGTTGTGTGCGTTGGACACAACTGGATTAGAAGTTGAATGGCTTAAGGGACTTATGTCTGAGTTGCCTATGATCAACAAGCTTATTCTTGCTATCTCTTTACATTGTGACAATATGACCATAATTGCAAAGATTAAAAGTTCCAAATACAACCAAAAGACAAGGGGACACATCCAAGTCAGGATCAAAACTATTAGAGGATATGTGTCTGAAGGGGTGATGGCTGTTGATTTTATTCGATCCAAGGACAATACAGCAGATCCCTTGACTAAAAGACTTGAGTTATCTCTGCTCTTAAAATCCAGGTTGGGAATTGTTATGCCCCGCTTCCCGGTATACGGTGAAAGAGACGCGACGAGGCCGCTACATATTTACTCTGAACTAAACACGCTAAGCGTATCTAAGCAATATAAGTAAAATGTACAAGAGATAGTGACAATAGATATAATTGAACAGCAACTTTATTTATTAACATTCTTTTTACAATATATCTGAAAAGAAAATACATGGAATGGAAAGCAATGCCTAAACAATGGCATAACAGAAATGGAAAATACAGAATGTAAATGTGTACAAGTAACTAGAGCTCCGAGTCGAAGGCTAGCTGATCCAAGTCCTCGAAGGTGGGCTTGATCTTCTAAAGGTCCCAATCACCTGGCGGCATTCTAAAGAAAAGAAAGAGAATGTCGTCAGCGAACAAATCGCTCGGTAAGTCTCAAAAAGAGGGGAGAAGTAGAATAGTCAGAGAGAGAGAATAACTTTTATAATATTGTTTGTTATGTTAACATAGTTGTTTGTAGCTTGGTACAGAAGATACCAGTGTATACGAGAGGAGTCTCACTTTCCCTGGAGACTACGGTATCAGGAGTACAAGGCTCTGTCGATAATACCACGGAACAACGGCATGGATGTAATTACGTCTTAAGTGACCACCTCATGCCACCTTTAACATATTCCGTACCAGTCCATCCCTTATAAACCCCGCGATGTCTTATTTGTATTGTTTGTATTGTATTGTCTTGTAAATTGAATTGTATAGATGAGTGACATGCCGAAACCATGATATCAGTAAATGGATGTAACCGGAGAACCATGTAAATGGAGATATATCCATGGTTCGGTTCAGTCAATATAGATTGAATATATTGAATATATAGATTCATATTGAATTGTGTTATATACTTGAATCATATTCAAGTCATATTGATTATATTGAGACTCGGTCTGAGTCAGACAATTAGAAAAGAAATTGAATTCTGAATTAGGTTTTGGTGTTATCGGTAACTGCTACACATGGAAGACAGGATTTGTGTCTTTTTCAAAAATAATTACCGTGTTGATAACACCGTTTGTTAAGTTATCTACCTTAAATAGGCAAGCATCCATATCTCTGGCTCTCTGAGACTCAAGAGACTGGGCCCGCTTAAACCTATGTTTACTAGGGTCCTTATTGTAATTTAGTATAACTTGAAGGGGTTTTATGTAAAAATAATTTTGAATAATTTTCAAAATACACCTCAAGTGTTTTATTATCGTCTTTAGAGTTTTCATGGATGTATATTTTATCAATATGACATTTCTAGTGAATAAAACCTAATTTCATAATATATGGTATTTATTTGTAATATTAGAATTGTATGGTATTTTCTTATAAATGGAATGTTTTTTCTCTTGAATTTTGGAAATGTGGAATATTATAAATATTATAAATAGATATTTTGATATTAATTACATATATATTTATTTATTAAAAATATAAGTTTTATTTATAATAAAAATCACAGTTTCTAAAGAAAATTGTATTTTAAATATTTCGAGATCGTATGCTACTTGCGGAGGTCTGCATCTCACTCCACTAAGCCCGAGGATGTGCGATAATCCGCACCATCCAAAACGGGTTCTCCGAAATGGGTTGTAGAGGCGCAATTGCAAAAATTTATTAAAATACACATCTTGTAGAAAAAATGTTTTTATAAATCGGAGGTAGTTATGTGTAAAGTCGTATTTTTCCCAGATCTATGTTCCCAAATTCTATCGTGCTATGTTAAATATGAGTATTGTGAGGAGGTAGGTCATTAACTCGTGAGTTTTCTAAGGTAATACGGTTTAAAAAGTTCAAGTATGTCGAAATGAAATATGAAGGTATTTTAATGTAAAAGCGGAATAAAACTTACTACGATTATTATTTTGATGTCAAACTTGTTCTATTGCCTTTGTTAATATTTAGTGGTCATGACATAAGGGTTTGGTATTATTGTGTTTAAGAAAAATAGAACTTTTAAGGAAAACCGAACTGAAAGTCGGATTAACTCTGCTTCCGTCGGGTTTTAGTTTTGAATATTTTTAGAATAGAGAAAAGAAGAAGAATTAGGGATTTACGGGTTATTAGACTAGAAGAGAGAAGGAGGAAGAGGTAGGAGGTGCCGGTGCGTCGTTTCGTCGTCAGAAGCTCCTCGGATCGTCGTCGGAAGTTCGTCGGAGTTTCGCCCTTTGCTAACTCCACTTGCACACAAAAAGTCTTGGAAATTTTCTTGAGAGTTTTGGCAGGGATTTGTGAGTGAGGGGGGTGATTTAAGGGATGGAATTTATAGTAAAAATCTAGGGTTTAGGGTAGTGAAAGGGTGTGATAAAAATTGTATTTAAATTTGCATTAAAAATGATTAAAAGGGTATTTTAATTCTCTGGTTAATTGCAGAGAATTTAAACAGTGCAGGAGGAGTGGGGTAGTCCAAAGGGTGCAGGGGGTTCAAGGAAAAGTGGAATCGGACCGAGTTGACCCGGTGGCCCCGGCCGATTCAAGCGCTTCGCCGGCCCGAGTCGGGCGAGTCAGAGCTCGTCTCTTCACCACGTGTCTCTAACGATTAGTCTAGCCTCGTAGTCACGTTTGTTTATTGTGTAACTTACCCTATTACGTGTAGTGCACGTGTAGAATCTTGGGCTTCTAAAAGATTAAAAGAATTTAATTAAAAAAATGTGTGGTTGATGGGATTTGAACTCTGGTGCTTTGGTTTAGCAGTGCAAGGTCTTACCAATGAGCTACAAGCTCTTTCTAGCTGTTCAAAAGCAAATCAAATTTATAGCTTGTGCTCAGGCTCAAGTACCCCTTTCTGTATTTTTGAAAAAAATATGTACAGAAAGTTTAGGGTTGTTATATTCTACCCTTCTTATAAAAATTTCGTCCTTGAAATTTGTAAAAGGAAAGTGTAACGGATTCAAGAAAAGTTTAGTGATAGAACTTTTGGTAGTGTATGAAAAATATATGAGAGATCGAAAGAATGCGAGAGATTTGAAAAGAGTTGAGGAAATTACCAGGTTTACCTTGGTCTACGGCCTCTGCTTCTTTGGCCACTAAAAGGAAAGCATGACGCCATGATACATTCCTTCTAACTGGAGGCACATTTCTCTGTCCTTGGGGCATATTTCTCTGCCCTCGAGGCATGTTCCTCAGAGCCTGATGGAATTGGCGAGTAGGCTGTGCAGGTAGTGGAGCCGGGAGTGCAAGACGAGGTGCAGGAGTCTGGATAGCTGGTCGTTGCGAGTAGTTGGTGCGTGTGTGAGCTGGGATGCGTCTATAAAGACAGTTTCCAATTCCGTGATTGGATGCGTCATGTTCCCGCCAAAAATTTCTGCGCAAAGAGTCCAAGGTATCAAATGGCAGCGATATGCTTGAGGAAATGCGAACCAGTATCTTCCGGGCTGTTTTTTGACAAACTCCCGAATGAGAAACAGATAAATTCTGATGGTATCGAAAGTGGCTCGAAAAACCCTTCGATTTGATATATTATGGGCCTCGTAATTCATCCGGGATCAAAAGTTATGGGGAATTACGTGTCCACACGTGATGGACTTTTAAGAACCCGCTGGAGGAGTTAAAAAAAATATAATAAAAACTCAGAAAAGACCCCAATGGGGCATCACGTGCTCACACGTGACCATGGGTCACGTGCAGACACGTGATGGGCTCTTAAGGCCTCTAAAATAATGAATAGAATTAAATTCTAAAATCCATTCCCTGATTAAAAATCAGAAGATACCTCAATAAGGTATCACGTGCTCACACGTGACCAATGGTTACGTGTTGACACGTGATGGTTAAAACAACAACATAAACAAAGCGGCTGTTAAAGGAACCAATTTGGGGGTCACGTGCTTACACGTGACCAAGGGTCACGTGCCAGCACGTGACAGGCTTTGAAAGCCTTACAGTTTAATAGAATTAAAATTCTGAATTTCTCTAAAATCTTTCGAAATAGAATTAAATTCTAAAAGCTTCTAAATCTTTCCAAATGGAAAAGAATTATGGGGACCGTTGGATTAAAAATCCAAGGGTGATTAAAAATCACCAATTTATGGAAAAATCTTAAATAAGGAAAGATTCCCCCTAAATCTAAAATAGAATATCTTTTGGATTTAAAATCCACGGTGAATAAAATTCACTGAATGATCTAAAGGCCCAGAATTAATGATAAATATAAATCAAATCTCTCAACAATCAAATCAAATCTTTCAATGAGAGATTTGCTAAACAAATTGATTCTTTTCCTTCTCCTATAAATAGGAGTCAAGAGAAGAGAAGAGGAGGATTTACTTTTTGAGGGAGAGAAGAAACAGAGGGAGGAGCATTTAATTCTCTACAAAAGAAAAACCCTAGGTAAGAAAAGAGAGTCTTAAAAAGAGAATTTAATTCTCAAAAGAGTTTAACTCTTATATAAAGAAAAGAACTTAGTTATTTCTCTGGTGGAGGATCTGCAAAGTGCACATCTCCCCATGAATTGAGAATTTAATTCTCATTGGGTTGAGATCCTGCCATGCAGATCCAAAACATAGAAGAGGAATTAAGTTTTGAGAATTCAATGGTCACAAAATTATAGGAATTTAATTCCTTTGGGATAAAATTAGGGTTTTACCCTAAATAAGAATTTAATTCTTTCACAAAAGGAATTTAATTCCTCCAAAACAAAAATTAGGGTTTTACCCTAAATAAGAATTTAATTCTTAAAGATAAGGAGACTTAAAAGATCTCTGTGCATGAAAAGAATTAGGGTCACGTGCCCCACGTGACCCCTGAACAGATCCTCCAAAATGAGAAGAGGAAAGCTTTGAGGCAATACCTTACGTGCTCCCACGTGACCCTCATTATATATGGAACAAAAGCAAAGGCAGAAACAATTCTGGACGCTCTCACGTGTTACCACGTGACCCCTAATAAATGTTCTAATAAATCAGGGCATGATTATACATCACGTGCCCACACGTGATGGCTATGAAAATTAAAAAGTGTTTAACACTTGTTTGCAGAACAAAATAAAGTGGATCTGGCCCCACTTTTTGATGACATCACGTGCTCCCACGTGACTCCCAAAATGCAAAAAGAAAAAGCAAAGGAAATGAAAGCTTTGGGCGCTCTCACGTGTTATCACGTGACCCCTCAGCAAATGCTTTAACAATTGGCGCACAGATCCCCGTCACGTGCCAACACGTGATGCTCTAAAATAAAAATAAAAGTGTTTAACACTTGTTCGCAGATTTGAGGATAAACCAAAAGGAGATCTGGCTCCACGTTTAGGGCGCCCTCACGTGTCACCACGTGACCCCTAATGAGCATTCTAACAGACCAGAGCGGGGGCCTCCATCACGTGCCCACACGTGATGGCCAGAAAATTAAAAGTGTTAAACACCGATCCGCAGAATAAAATAAGGGAAATCAGGGCGCTCTCACGTGTCCGCACGTGACCCCTCCCTCCTTAGTGTTTAACACTAATTGGAAAACTCTATTTGCAGTGTTTAACACTGATTATCTTTTAGTGTTTAACACTAATTTGCTAATCTTATTCCCAGTGTTCAACACTGTTGGTCTGTAGTGTTTAACACTTGCTTTAGCCCAATTGGCTAAGTTTTTAGAGGCAAAGCCTCTTCTTCAATGGACCAACAGAGAGCCAATATTTCAAACATAGTTGGACTTAGCCCAAACTGGCCATAAGTCCTCAAATCATCTTGAACTGAGCACATCTGCTCTTTCAACCAACTCATTGGTTCAAGGGTACATCTCTGAACTCCTCTGATATTTGTCGTTGTAATCCTTCAACGTCTTCAGAGAGGTCACGGGTCCCGACAACCACACATCAACACGGACTGTGGGGTCCTTAAACTCATGGACTTATGCGTCCCTAAACCAAGATACGGACTGTGGGGTCCTTAAATCCGCGGACTTATGCGTCCTTAAACTAACGGACTAATGCGTCCTTAAACACACCCATATGGACTGTGGGGTCCTTAAACCCATGGACTTATGCGTCCTTAAACTACCAATGGACCACCATGTCCCTAAACTGGTGACGGACCACCATGTCCCTAAACTGGCAATGGACCACCATGTCTCTAAACTGGCGATGGACCACCATGTCCCTAAACTGGAACAATAGAGCCCCCAAATGCTCTTTTGTCGGATCTAAACGATCCCGTTAAGTCGATCTTAGTCCCAAACTGGACTAACGTGTCCTTAACAACTGTTTAAGTTGATCTTAGCCTCAAATATGGCTAACGTATCCTTAAACCTTCAAACAGACTTTAGTCCCAAATTGGACTATAAATCCCCCCAATCAACTTTGGTTCAAGGGTATATCTCTGAACTCCTCTGACACCTGTCGTTGTAATCCTTCAACGTCGTCAGAGAGGTGACGGGTCCTGACGACCATACATGCAATGGACCACTATGTCCCTAAACTGGAACAATAGAGCCCCCAAATGCTCTTTTGTCGGATCTAAACGATCCCGTTAAGTTGATCTTACTCTCAAATTGGACTAACGCATCCTTAACAACTGTTTAAGTTGATCTTAGCCTCAAATATGGCTGACGTATCCTTAAACCAAAACCCCAAACCCAAATCTAAGAAAATACGGATTTGGACTAATCCACGTCCTACGGGCGACGACATAAATCAGTCTCCGTATACAATCCACGGGCAACCACAAACAAAACAAACACCCACGACACGAAGTGACCAGCTGGAGAAGGAGAAAGTTGTTACCGCGATGCGGTAGCGTAATTAACTGCAGGGGCTTGCGCCTGCAGGGAAGAGCGCCCCCACAATCAAAAACCCCTCAAGCGAGGGGGAATCTGACGAAGTCTGCTACATCGGACGCATCCGTTTAAACCTTCGATACATGGTGCCATAAATCAACTTGGCATCTTCGGAGAGGTGGACGGATAGCACCTATTAGCATCTGCCCCGAATCTCAGGCAAGACAGCCCACGTCTTGGCCGCCGTTCGGAGGGGAACAGATTCTGGCACGCCCGGTGGGACCTTTTCCTCTTTCCACTCCACACTTCGTGTGTCGTTTTCGCGAACGAATCGCGGTTTACCGTGGTTGCATGTGGATTCGAGGTACTAAGATTTGGTGTCTTGCTCCGTGCAGAAAACAGAAGATCAATGGCTTCAAACTGCACTGCCTGCAACTGCAACTCTCGCTCGGTCCTTGCTGGAGGAGTGACTTATGGGCCCCAAGCGGCCGCCCTTTTCAAGATGCCAGTGGAGCAGGTAACTCAGGCCACCACTGGATTATTCTTCGGGACCATGCTCCCATTGATGAGCTTCAATGCCCTAATGACATCGCAAGAAGCTCCAAAGAAGCCGGTCTTTGATCGAATTACCACTGCAGCGACCCCTCTCAACGGGTCGCCCAACTTCAATACCTCAGTTTTCAACAGACTGGGCCAGGACGTCTACAAGCCCGCAATACCCGAAGCTGCCATCCCAAAGTGGATAGCTATCCCGGCTTAAGCGGACGAAATCATTAGAAAGGCTCCTCTTTCCAAGAAGTCAGTTTTTACAAAGCTGGCCATTCCGGTTGCTGCTCCAGGCGAGGTCCTCAAAGCTGCTTCCCCTGCTCAGAGGGGGCATGAAGAAGCTTATCCAACAACGGAGGTGATCTCATCCTCACGACATGCTCGACGTCGCCACTGGCGCCGAGTGAGGAAGGCTGGGGGCAACTCCCCCTCTGAGATAACTCCGCCAGCTCCAACGGTGTGGATCGATGCTGCTGTTCTAACCGGGAACAGCTTTGAATTGCTGAACACGGTGCGCAGAAACTCTCCTACCGCCGTACTAAAAAGATCCCCTCCTCCGGTGGGAAATGTTGCGAAAGCCAAGCCAGAACAGTCCACTCAGCGGCTGTCCTCTAAAATCTACAAGGTCTGGCGCCAAGTCCAAGACTCGGTGATTGATCGAAATTTCTCCCGCAAGCAGAAGAAGCTGAAGGTCTGGCAGGAAGAAAACCGTCCTGATAAGCCACAAAAGATGACGACTACTTGGGTGCTCATGACAACGGCCCCCTCAACGTCAACCACTCAGAAAAGAAGGAGGCCAGAGAAAGCCCCTGTGAACATGGCGAACCGTAAACGCGCTGAGCACAAACACCCTAAGTCTGGGGGCATGGTGGTGCACACTGTTTATATGGCTTCTGGAAAGGAGGAAAGCCGTGCTTCGACAATTCACCGACCGCTCACTCGATCCGTGACAAAAGCCCAGGAGCAACAACAGAAGCTTCAGGAAATGATGACTGCAATGGCCGCACTTACCGGGCCAAAAGAAAGTCCGGAGGTATCATCAGAGCAGTGTCATGAACAAGAAACTGACGCTGACTACCTATGCAGAGTCCTCGAAAAGAAGGACAAAGAAGCCGCAGAGCAAGCGGCTAATATAAAACAAATAGCGCTTCTCTTCCAAGATATGGTAGGGATGATGATCCAACGAGATCCTCCTACTGAAGATCCTCCGATTGTCCTTGAAGATGACAAAGGAAAGACATCGAATCCTCCACCGGCTCTGTCAGTAGCCAAGGAGGAAACCATTTCCAAGACCGCACTGAATGACTATATAGCTCAGCAAATACGAGCTCATCAGGCGAGTGAAGCGTCCAGCCAAGTCGTCAAAGCTGGGCGACCATACCCGGGCTGGTATGACCAAATCAGCTACCCGCCGGGATATACGATCCCTAAATTCCATGTGTACAAGGGGACAGGGAATCCGCATCAGCATGTCGCTCAATTCAGGACCTTATGCGGCAACACTGGAGGCGATGACAAATTGTTGCTTCGCCAATTCGTCGGCAGCTTAGCAGAAACGGCATTCGAATGGTACTCGGAGCTACCTAACGACTCCGTTAAAACATTTGCGGAGATGGAGCTACTGTTTACACAAAGATTTGCAAGCGCCAGCGAGCGCACCCCGATAACAGCACTAATAAACGCCAGGATAAGGCCAGGCGAAACGTGGGTTCAATACGCAACACGATGGCGGAATTTGTGGTCGAAATGCGAACAACGCATCGAAGAAGCACCTGCGGTAGGCATGTTCGTGGGCACTCTTGATCCACAAGCGACCATCTCGCAATTCATGATGTTCTTCAAGCCAACTACTTTCCAGGCCTTAATTGACAAGTTGTTCCAAATGGATCAGATGGATCATAGATCATCTTCTTCAAAGACGGATCCTCGGAATGAAAAGGGGAAAGGAAAAGCAACTTTCGTCGCCAATACTCAACAACAGTCGAGCAACTTGAAGCTGGTTGTCCGTCAAAACAATATGCGTCCATGCTCATCCCTTGAGGAGAGACTGGGACATCCTTACTCGTTTCCTCAGGATAAAACGAGAAGACTGTTCGAGCTGGCAGTGCGCAACAGACTCATCAATCTGCCGAGTCCAAAGCGCCCGTTGCAGCCAGGCGATGTCAACGATCCCAATTATTGTCCTTACCACCAAACGGTAAGTCACCCGATCGAGAATTGCTTCGTCTTTAAAGGATGGATCGAGGATCAGTATCTACAAGGCAAGTTTGCGCTGTCCGAGAAGTGGAAAATAAACCCACCGCAGCCACACACTCCGAAAAAGAAGAACACACTGGGGGCAACTTGTTCTTTTGTTAAAAAAGCTCCGTGGGAGGTCGCGCTGTCAGCCAAAACCAAAAGGATGCTGAATGATCTCCAGACATGCCCGGGGATCGGGTGGAAGAACTCGCTAGAACCCCAGATCGTCGAAGGGATGCTGAAGCCGCGCCCAACTCCAAAGATCGATGGTGAAGGCCCCAGCACTCACACCCAGCCGTCAAAATCTTCAAAGAAAAACAAGAAGAAATCCAAGAAGCCCGTGAAGCCTGGCGACAAGCACACGGATTTGCAGAAACAGATTGACGCGTTGGAAGAATATAATCAGAAGGCGCGGACCCCAGTCACACTCCAAGAATTTCTCAGCCACGTCCTTGAGGACGGAGATGATGACAATGGAGAGGACTCGTCGGATGAATCTGAAGATTATATGGCAAGCTGCCATGTGATCTCTCACTCGTCAATAAATGACGAAGAAGCTCCTTACACAGAGAAGCTGGGGGCAGATCCTGAACCAGAACTTCTGTGGCCGTCAGACGAGATGATCGATGCCTTCCTGAACGAAGCCCGTCTGAAAAGTAAAGCCGACCGGGAGCGTGAGATGGCCATATTTGAAAAGGCCAAACGCCGGCGATTGGACAAAAGGGTCGAAACACTCCCACCAGATCAAAGTACATCCGCCGCAAATGAAAGCAGGATCAAGACAAGGAAACGATTCGCCAAAGCCATATCAATGGGGATGAAGCCGCCCTCTTTCAGAGAAAATTCTCCTGATGGTATACATTTTGATGAAACGGACGTACACCCCAACTTCTGCTTATATCATCAGAGGATCGCACATCCTACTGAAGACTGCAACTCCTTTAAGTATTGGTGGCAAGGATATTTCGCTCATAGACAACACGTCAATCGAATAAAGCGGGAAGCTCGTAGACAGCGAAAAAATACGACAGATGAGCATAAAAGAGTTGCCGGCAATTGTCATAGGGACGAGCCCGGGGGATCACGAGTTCTCACCTTTGGAAGCGATTCTGACGAAGAAGCCGCCCTCAACCCTCTCTTCAAGGAATTCATTTCTAAAACAAAAGAATTGGAGAGTTGCGAGAACGTTCAGCCGTACAATCTCATGCTACCCGGAAAGAATCTCGGACCCGCAAACGACGGAGCAAACGAAATGAGAAAGGAAAAGGAAAAAACGGCCTTTGTTGCCAACACTCAACAACAGCCGAGTAACCCGGGACCATTTTGTCGTCAAAACAACAAGCCGCGATACCTCAATGAGAAGTTGAAACGTCCTTACTCGTTTCCCAAAGATAAAACGAAGAGATTGTTCGAGCTAGCAGTGCGCAGCGGGCTCATCACTCTGCCGGATCCAAAATGTCCATTGCAACCAGGTGACGCTAACAATCCTAACTATTGTCCCTACCACAGAGTAATGGGTCACCCACTCGAAAATTTCTACGTCTTCAAAAATTGGGTTGAAGACCAATACCAACAGGGCAAGTTCGCGCTGCCCGAAAAGTGGAAAGTAAACCCGCCACAACGACATGCTCCGAAAAAGGTGGATATGTCGGGGGCATCATGCTCATTCATAGGGAAAGCCCCATAGACCGAAAAGTCAGTAAACTAGAGATGCGTCTCAAATACGGCGACGGCGGACCGAAACGTCCTTAAACTAACGGCGGACCGCAATGTCCTAAAACTTGCAAATGACCGAAACGTCGTTAAACTACTCCCAACCCGCAGCATCTTCAGGCTGACGTGCCAAAAAAAAAAGGTACGTCCACAAGCAAAATGGGCACGGATGAAAACCCGAAAGGGCTCCGTGAGTAAGAACAGCAGGGCTACCGGCGAGTGTTCGTGAAAACCCGAAAGGGCGCGACCTCGTTTAAAAAAAAAGGAGGAATAAAAAAAACGGTATGCCTACAAGCAAAATGGGCACGGATGAAAACCCGAAAGGGCTCTGTGAGTAAAAACCGCAGGGCTACCGGCGAGTGTTTGTGAAAACCCGAAAGGGCGCAACCTCGTTAAAAGACACTTACATGATCCTCTCGACCTTGTAAGGAGAAATCACCTGCGTGAGATCCTTACGACTCACAAGGGAGCAACACACTTAGGGATCCTCACGATTCCTAAGGAGAAAATACACTTGTGAGATCCTCACGACTCGTAAGAAGAACTCTCTTATGGGACCCTCACGGCTCATAAGATTTGAAAGTCTTAAGTTACAGAAACCTTAACCTGTTCTTAAGCAACCCCCACAACCTCCGATATGGCCCTACAAGCGGCTCAATGCTGACCCTTGTATACAATCCACGGGCGCGAATAAATATTTCCCTAACCAAGTCCCACCCGTGACTAGGGATATGCTTGTACAGCAAACAACACTTGTAAGTCCTCTCGACTTATAAGGAGAAAACCCTTCTGTAAGATCCTTACGACTTACAGGAGAACATACACTTAGGAATCCTCACGATCCCTAAGGAGAAAACACACCTACGAGATCCTTACGACTTGTAGGGAGAAATACCTTTGTGAGACCCTTACGACTCATGAAGTCAAAAGCCTTAGTTGACAGCATCCTAACCCTGTTCGCTAAGCCACCTTTGTTCGATATCGACAGAGGCAAATGATGATTCGCTCCTGGCAATATCCCAGTTGCAGCGATGCTGATGCCTAAACCGGTATCAAATTCCAAGTCCTTTCACGGCAAATGATGATTCGCTCCTGGTAATGTCCCAGTTGTAGCGATGCTGATGCCTAAACCGGTATCAAATTCCAAGTCCGTTCATGGCAAATGATGATTCGCTCCTGGAAATATTCCAGTCGCAGCGATGCTGATGCCAAGATTGGTATCAGATCCCAAATCCCCTACTCGCGAAAAAAAAAATCAGCGAGCCAAAAAAAATGCATACGAAATAGCCGAAATGATGGGGTAACTTGCAAACAGAATCAGCAAGTAAAAATGTATGCATACAAAATAGCCGAAATGATTGGGCAACTCGCAATAAAAAAACAGCGAGTAAAAATAAAATAAATAGCCGAAATGATTGGGCAACTCGCAATAAAAAACAGCGGGTAAAAATAAAATAAATAGCCGAAATGATTGGGCACCGCGAAAAATAGCCGAAATGATTGGGCAATCGCGACCTTCGCGATATAAAAGCTGAAATGATAGAGCATCGCGGAAAGAATAAAAAAAATGATGAAAGAATGAAACTTTTTGCCCTACAGATGAGATCACATCGATCCCTGTATACAATCCAGGGGCACAAACAAAGAGAGAACCTTACCTTCCCAACAGGCTCCACCAGAAAGCGAAGCCAAATCTCGACGGTTCATAGATAACCTAGAGACAATCTCGACATCTGTCGCAATATTGCAGACACAATGCCAACAAATGAAGTAAAGGAAAATCCCTAGCTTTAGGGTCTCGACATCAACATCGACAACTTAGAGATCACCAACTGTGTTTCTCCTCACTCCAACTAGATGTAGACATGACGTCAACAACCGACCTCAGAATCGCAACGAAACGGAACCATGTCAAAGTTCCTAGTCCCAAATCTCAACGGCCACATCTGCAGCCTGGAGACCAACAACGGTGTGCCTCCTCATTCCAGCAGCACAAAGATGTTACACCATCAAGCTGAGCGATGGCAAAATCCCAACTCCGCCTTAGCATTCGTCTCGTTACAGCAGACGCAATGTTAACAACGGCGTTCCTTTGCAGTCCAGCAGAATATACATGCAAAGTTAATAAAAGACCCCATGGTCAGCAAAGCGGAGTGATGGCAAAATTCCAGCTCCACCTCAGCACTCGTCTCGTCACAGCGGACACATCATCAAGCAAAGCGGAACAGCAGCAACTCCCAGTTCCATGACTCGACGATGTACTCCCACAGAGAGTCAAATCCCAACCCCGTGAAATGCGGATATAATCAACAAAATTCCTGGTCACGTGGAACGCGGATAACGTCACTCTTTGACCCCGTGGAAAACGTCCAGAGCGGATCCTGGTCCTCGCAGAGCACGGCAGTGAACCCGTGTGAAGCATCCAGAGCGGAGCCTAGCCCTCGCCTAACGCGGCAGTGAACCCGTGTGAAGCATCTAGTGCAAAATTCCTGGTCACGTGGAACGCGGATAACGTCACTCTTTGACACCATGGAAAACGTCCAGAGCGGATCCTGGTCCTCACAGAACACGGCAGTGAACCCGTGTGAAGCATCCAGAGCGGAGCCTAGTCCTCGCCTAACGCGGCAGTGAACCCGTGTGAAGCATCGAGTGCAAAATTCCTGGTCACGTGGAACGTGGATAACGTCACTCTTTGACCCCGTGGAAAACGTCCAGAGCGGATCCTGGTCCTCGCAGAGCACGGCAGTGAACCCGTGTGAATTATCCAGAGCGGAGCCTAGTCCTCGCCTAACGCGGCAGTGAACCCGTGTGAAGCATCTAGAGAAAAATTCCTGGTTACGTGGAACGCGGATAACGTCACTCTTTGACCCCGTGGAAAACGTCCAGAGCGGATTCTGGTCCTCGCAGAGCACGGCAGTGAACCCGTGCGAAGCATCCAGAGCGGAGCCTAGTCCTCGCCTAACACGGCAGTGAACCCGTGTGAAGCATCTAGAGCAAAATTCCTGGTCACATGGAACGCGGATAACGTCACTCTTCGACCCCGTGGGAAACGTCCAGAGCGGATCCTGGTCCTCACACCAACATGGAGTGATCACCACCGCGACATTCGTCTCGATACAACAGACGCGATACCAGCAAACGAAGTGAAGGCCAAATTCCTAGCTTCAGGGTCTTGACGGCAAGTCATATAAAACCTGAAAGACAATCGGAGATCATCCCACACCAGCGCGGAGTGGTCACCACCTCGACGTTCGTCTCGATACAGCAGACGAAATGTCACCCCAGCGTTCTTCCCCCAGCAGGATTCGGAAGCGACAAAGAAAACGAAGCGAAGGCCAAATTCCTAGCTTCAACGTCTTGATGGTAAGTCATATAAAACCGGAAAGACAAACAGAGATCATCCCACATGGAGTGGTCACCACCACGACATTCGTCTCGATACAGCAGACAAAATGTCACTACAGCGTCCTTCCTCCAACAGGATCCGGACACACCAAAGAAAACGAAGCGAAGGCCAAATTCTTAGCTCTAGGGTCTTAACGGTAAGTCATATAAAACCGGAAAGACAATCAGAGATCATCTCATACCAACATGGAGTGATCACCACCTCGATGTTCGTCTCGACACAGCAGACGCAACATCACCGAAAGGAGTCACGGCAAAATCCCTGGTTCTAGAGCTCGACGGTTCACCAGCAACCTAGAGACAACCATGACATTCGTCTCGATACAGAGGACGCAATGCCAGCAAACGAAGCGAAGGCCAAATTCCTAGCTTCAACGTCTTAACGGAAAGTCATATAAAGCCTGAAAGACCATCAGAGATCATCCCACACCAGCGTGGAGTGGTCACCACCTCAACGTTCGTCTCGATACAGCAGACAAGATGTCACGACAGCGTTCTTCCTCCAACAGGATTCACACATGACAAAGTAAACGAAGCGAAGGCCAAATTCCTAGCTTCAACGTCTTAACGGCAAGTCATATAAAGCCTGAAAGACAATCGGAGATCATCTCGAACCAATGCGGAGTAGTCACCACCTCGACGTTCATCTCGATACAGTAGACGCAACATCACCAAAAGGAGCAACGGCAAAATCCCTAGTTCCAAACCTCGACGGTTCACTAGCAACCTAGAGACAACCGCGGCATTCGTCTCGATACAGAGGACGCAATGCCAGCAAAACGAAGCAAAGGCCAAATTCCTAGCTTCAGGGTCTTAACGGCAAGTCATATAAAGCCTGAAAGACTATCGGAGATCATCCCACACCAGCGCGGAGTGGTTATGACTCATCGGGGCTCTCCAAAATGAGCCTAACCTCAAGTAAAAAGCGGCATGGCAAATTCCTAGCGCTTGCTCCTCCGACGGTCAAACTGCCAAGGAGGATTGCTTGAAGACGTCTTGTCCAGCCTCCGAAGGGATCAGAGACACGGCAGTCGCAGGGCTACTCGAACAGCATGATTGCCTATCGAGGAATATATCAGCTCATGCGACGGTACGACGGCCAAAACCCAAAGTACCACAGACCCTAACGGACTTCTGTCGTAAAGAGCAGAGCTTAACTGTGACGTTAGGATATTCTTGCGAGATCTGCTCGATTCGTTTCGACTCGTGAGGAAATTGATGTCTTTGCGAGAACTTCTCGATTCGTCTCGACTCGTGAGATAAAGCCTTAGGCAATAGGGATTAAAAAACCTGTTTCCTAAGCACCGGGACCCTGCAAGTCGGCCCAAAACGGTCTCTTGCATACTATCCACGGGTCACACTCTCCAAAGTCGAATCTCGACTAGGAGGGAAACAACCACTTACGAGTCCTCTCGACTTATAAGCGGGAAAATTCTCTTGTGAGATCCTTACGACTTTCAAGAGAAAACACACTTAGGAGTCCTCACGACCCCTAAAGAGAAAATACACCTGCGGGATCCTTTCGACTCGTAGAGAGAAAAGTCTTTATGAGACCCTCATGGCTCATAAAGTTGAAAAGTCTTAGGTGGCAGATCCTAACCCTGTCTCCTAAGCCATCACCGCCCTGCAAAGAAGTCAAGATGGACCATCTATGAGCCACACTTGCCAAAGTTACATGCCACTGAGATGGAGAACTTACTCATGAGCATATAAACTACTCCACGCCAGAGTAAGACATAAAGAAATAGAAGGGTGCGGTTCATGGAGTTGAGAGTTTGGAACCATATCTCTTAAGAGTCGAGATTTGAGTCAATGATAAATGACGACGCCTGTGTCCGCTCGTTATCTTCTCAGATCAAGATTCTGAAAGTTATATGCCAACCCAAAACTGGTCACATGCTATGCATTACTCTGCACTACTTCACCCACGTACATACTTACGTGGGCAAAGTAGTGGGGGGCATTTGTTCCCGCCAAAAATTTCTGCGCAAAGAGTCCAAGGTATCAAATGGCAGCGATATGCTTGAGGAAATGCGAACCAGTATCCTCCTGGCTGTTTATTGATAAACTCCCGAATGAGAAATAGATAAATTTTGATGGTATCGAAAGTGGCTCGAAAAACCCTTCGATTTGATATATTATGGGCCTCGTAATTCATCCGGGATCAAAAGTTATGGGGAATTACGTGTCCACACGTGATGGACTTTTAAGAACCCGCTGGAGGAGTTAAAAAAATATAATAAAAACTCAGAAAAGACCCCAATGGGGCATCACGTGCTCACACGTGACCATGGGTCACGTGCAGACACGTGATGGGCTCTTAAGGCCTCTAAAATAATGAATAGAATTAAATTCTAAAATCCATTCCCTGATTAAAAATCAGAAGATACCTCAATAAGGTATCACGTGCTCACACGTGACCAATGGTCACGTGTTGACACGTGATGGTTAAAACAACAACATAAATAAAGCGGCTGTTAAAGGAACCGATTTGGGGGTCACGTGCTCACACGTGACCAAGGGTCACGTGCCAGCACGTGACAGGCTTTGAAAGCCTTACAGTTTAATAGAATTAAAATTCTGAATTTCTCTAAAATCTTTCGAAATAGAATTAAATTCTAAAAGCTTCTAAATCTTTCCAAATGGAAAAGAATTATGGGGACCGTTGGATTAAAGATCCAAGGGTGATTAAAAATCACCAATTTATGGAAAAATCTTAAATAAGGAAAGATTCCCTCTAAATCTAACCGAGATAACAAATAGAACATCTTTTGGATTTAAAATCCACGGTGAATAAAATTCACTGAATGATCTAAAGGCTCAGAATTAATGATAAATATAAATCAAATCTCTCAACAATTAAATCAAATCTTTCAATGAGAGATTTGCTACAAATTGATTCTTCTCTTTCTCCTATAAATAGGAGTCAAGAGAAGAGAAGAGGAGCATCTACTTTTTGAGGGAGAGAAGAAACAGACGGAGGAGAATTTAATTCTCTGCAAAAGAAAAACCCTAGGTAAGAAAAGAGAGGCTTAAAAAGAGAATTTAATTCTCAAAAGAGTTTAACTCTTATATAAAGAAAAGAACTTAGTTCTTTCTCTAGTGGAGGATCTGCAAAGTGCACATCTCCCCATGAATTGAGAATTTAATTCTCATTGGGTTGAGATCCTGCCATGCAGATCCAAAACATAGAAGAGGAATTAAGTTTTGAGAATTCAATGGTCACAAAATTATAGGAATTTAATTCCTTTGGGATAAAATTAGGGTTTTACCCTAAATAAGAATTTAATTCTTTCACAAAAGGAATTTAATTCCTCCAAAACAAAAATTAGGGTTTTACCCTAAATAAGAATTTAATTCTTAAAGATAAGAAGACTTAAAAGATCTCTGTGCATGAAAAGAATTAGGGTCACGTGCTCCACGTGACCCCTGAACAGATCCTCCAAAATGAGAAGAGGAAAGCTTTGAGGCAATACCTTACGTGCTCCCACGTGACCCTCATTATATATGGAACAAAAGCAAAGGCAGAAACAATTCTGGGCGCTCTCACGTATTACCACGTGACCCCTAATAAATGTTCTAATAAATCAGGGCATGATTATACATCACGTGCCCACACGTGATGGCTATGAAAATTAAAAAGTGTTTAACACTTGTTTGCAGAACAAAATAAAGTGGATCTGGCCCCACTTTTTGATGCCATCACGTGCTCCCACGTGACTCCCAAAATGCAGAAAGAAAAAGCAAAGGAAATGAAAGCTTTGGGCGCTCTCACGTGTTATCACGTGACCCCTCAGCAAATGCTTTAACAATTGGCGCACAGATCCCCGTCACGTGCCAACACGTGATGCTCTAAAATAAAAATAAAAGTGTTTAACACTTGTTCGCAGATTTGAGGATAAACCAAAAGGAGATCTGGCTCCACGTTTAGGGCGCCCTCACGTGTCACCACGTGACCCCTAATGAGCATTCTAACAGACCAGAGCGGGGGCCTCCATCACGTGCCCACACGTGATGGCCAGAAAATTAAAAGTGTTAAACACCGATCTGCAGAATAAAATAAGGGAAATCAGGGCGCTCTCACGTGTCCGCACGTGACCCCTCCCTCCTTAGTGTTTAACACTAATTGGAAAACTCTATTTGCAGTGTTTAACACTGATTATCTTTTAGTGTTTAACACTAATTTGCTAATCTTATTCCCAGTGTTCAACACTGTTGGTCTGTAGTGTTTAACACTTGCTTTAGCCCAATTGGCTAAGTTTTTAGAGGCAAAGCCTCTTCTTCAATGGACCAACAGAGAGCCAATATTTCAAACATAGTTGGACTTAGCCCAAACTGGCCATAAGTCCTCAAATTATCTTGAACTGAGCACATCTGCTCTTTCAACCAACTCATTGGTTCAAGGGTACATCTCTGAACTCCTCTGATATTTGTCGTTGTAATCCTTCAACGTCTTCAGAGAGGTGACGGGTCCCGACAACCACACATCAACACGGACTGTGGGGTCCTTAAACTCATGGACTTATGCGTCCCTAAACCAAGATACGGACTGTGGGGTCCTTTAACCCGCGGACTTATGCGTCCTTAAACTAACGGACTAATGCGTCCTTAAACACACCCATATGGACTGTGGGGTCCTTAAACCCATGGACTTATGCGTCCTTAAACTACCAATGGACCACCATGTCCCTAAACTGGTGACGGACCACCATGTCCCTAAACTGGTGATGGACCACCATGTCCCTAAACTGGAACAATAGAGCCCCTAAATGCTCTTTTGTCGGATCTAAACGATCCCGTTAAGTCGATCTTAGTCTCAAACTGGACTAACGTGTCCTTAACAACTGTTTAAGTTGATCTTAGCCTTAAATATGGCTAATGTATCCTTAAACCTTCAAACATACTTTAGTCCCAAATTGGACTATAAATCCCCCCAATCAACTTTGGTTCAAGGGTACATCTCTGAACTCCTCTGACACCTGTCGTTGTAATCCTTCAACGTCGTCAGAGAGGTGACGGGTCCTGACGACCATACATGCAATGGACCACTATGTCCCTAAACTGGAACAATAGAGCCCCCAAATGCTCTTTTGTCGGATCTAAACGATCCCGTTAAGTTGATCTTACTCTCAAATTGGACTAACGCATCCTTAACAACTGTTTAAGTTGATCTTAGCCTCAAATATGGCTGACGTATCCTTAAACCAAAACCCCAAACCCAAATCTAAGAAAATACGGATTTGGAATAATCCACGTCCTACGGGCGACGACATAAATCAGTCTCCGTATACAATCCACGGGCAACCACAAACAAAACAAACACCCACGACACGAAGTGACCAGCTGGAGAAGGAGAAAGTTGTTACCGCGATGCGGTAGCGTAATTAACTGCAGGGGCTTGCGCCTGCAGGGAAGAGCGTCCCCACAATAAAAAACCCCTCAAGCGAGGGGGAATCTGACGAAGTCTGCTATATCGGACGCTTCCGTTTAAACCTTCGATACATGGTGCCATAAATCAACTTGGCATCTTCAGAGAGGTGGACGGATAGCACCTATTAGCATCTGCCCCGAATCTCAGGCAAGACAGCCCACGTCTTGGCCGCCGTTCGGAGGGGAACACGTCACAAACTAGACACAGACCTTTGGCGCGCCTACAGTCCTTCACCTAATGTCAATTCCTCTTACAATAGAAGCAAAAATCGGGACTTGGCTGGTTATTGGGTTCTTCCAGTCTCCTGGGTTCAACAGTTGGTCTTGAAGATGCTCATCCTGCCATCTGAGTGGCAGGACGCTTCACTCCGGCAGATTGAAGTCTGCCCTTCCTCTTCACCACCGCCTCATATCGTTGGTCAGCTTTCAAAGCCAAATCATGGGTTGGAAAATCCCATGTAGCTAATGCAGTTTGGATTTCCGGGTCCAACCCTTGCTGAAATCTTCTAGTTCTGATCTCAGCAGTCGGTATGAGATGGACCGCAAACCTGTTACTGTCTTGTGTTTAGCTGTGTAAAATTGAACATTGAGACATATCTTAGCTACTAAGCATGGTAAACTCAGCATCATACTCATCTACAGATTTGGTCCACATTGAACTTTGTTGCAGATGAATGAACTGCTGTTCCATATCAAAGCGGGCAGTCTCAAAGAAGTATTTTGCATCGAACATGTCACGGAAAGTCTTCCATTCGATAGGTTGGTCAAGACGGCTTTCTTCCGCCTTCCACCAAACCCGTACATTGTCAGTGAGCTGCAGCTTTGCAACTCGTACCCAAGCGACCTCTGGCACTTGTGCTGCTGCCAGCTCATCTTCAATGCTCTGAGCCCATTCCTCAGCTTCTAGAGGGCTTTCTTTTCCCAAAAGGTTCTTGGGATGCAGTGCCCGGAATTGCTTCACTCCGAGTGCTTCCGCTTCTGGACGGTTCAAGAGAATAGCAGTCTGCTGCTGTTGTCCTTCCAAGAGGCTGCGGATTGCCTCAAGCAGAACCGTCTGCTCGTTGATTGGAGCAGTGACGGCAGGTGTGAGTGGTAGTGGTAGGGAGTGTTGTTGACATTCGTGCTGGTATTGTTTGGGGATTCCATAACCTTGAAAGAAAATTTGGGTTAGGATAGAGTCAAAGCATATGAAATGATAAGATTCAAGAAGTATGAATTGTAAAGAATGTTTTTAGTTGCTGGTTCTTGTGTTATATTGCTTAGGTTGTTCATACAGAACTGAACTGCGTGGTAGGGTTTCATACAGCTCTGACCTGCATGGGCCACCAACAAAACCTGTCACGCTCCGCTTCCGGGTATATGTTGAAGGGGATGCGACGAGACCGCTACGTATTTACTTTGAAGTAAACACGCTAAGCGTATCTAAGAAATATAAGTAAAATGCACAAGAGACAGTGACAATAGATATAATTGAACAACAACTTTATTTATTAACATTCTTTTTACAATACATCTGAAAAGTAAATACATGGAATGGAAAGCAATGCCTAAACAGTGGCATAACAGAAATGGAAAATACAGAATGTAAATGTGTACAAGTAACAAGAGCTCCGGGTCGAAGGCTAGCTGATCCAAGTCCTCGAAGGTGGGCTCGATCTCCTGAAAGTCCTAATCACCTGACGATATTCTAAAGAAAAGAAAAAGAATGTCGTCAGCGAACAAATCGCTCGGTAAATCCCAAAGAGGAGGGAGAAGTAGAATAGACAGAGAGAGAGTATAACTATTATAATGTTGTTTGTTACGTTAACGTAGTTGTTTGTAGCTTGGTACAGAAAATGCCAGTGTATACGAGAGGAGTCTCGCTTTCCCCGGAGATTAAGGTATCAGGATACAAGGCTCTGTCGATAATACCATATAACAACGGCATGGATGTAATTACGTTTTAAGTGACCACCTCGTGCCACCTTTAACATGTTCCGTACCAGTCTACCCCTTATAAACCCCGCGATATCTTGTTTGTATTGTTTATATTGTATTGTCTTGTAAATTGAATTGTATAGATGGGTGACTTGCCGAAACCATGATATCAGTAAATGGATATAACCGGAGAATCATGTAGATGGAGGTATATCCATGGTTCAGTTCAGTCAATATAGATTGAATATATTGAATATATGGATTCATATTGGATTGTGTTATATACTTGAATCATATTCAAATCAGATTGATTATATTGAGACTCAGTCTGAGTCAGACAATTAGAAAAGAAATTGAATCCTGAATTAGGTTTTGGTGTTATCGGTAACTGCTGCACATGGACGGCAGGATTTGTGTCTTTTTCAAAGACAATTACCGTATTGATAACACCGTTTGTTAAGTTGTCCATCTTAAATAGGCAAGCACCCATATCTTCGGCTCTCTGAGGCTCAAGAGACTGGTCCCGCTTAAACCTATGTTTACTAGGGTCCTTATTGTAATTTAGTATAACTTGAGGGGGTTTTATATAAAAATAATTTTGTATAATTTTCAAAATACACCTCAAGTATTTTATTATCGCCTTTAGAGTTTTCATGAATGTATATTTTATCAATGTGACATTTCTAGTGAATAAAACCTAATTTCATAATATATGGTATTTATTTGTAATATTGGAATTGTATGGTATTTTCTTGTAAATGGAATGTTTTTTCTCTTGAATTTTGAAAATATGGAATATTATAAATATTATAAATAAATATTTTGATATTAATTACATATATATTTATTTATTAAAAATATAAGTTTTATTTATAATAAAAATTACATTTTTTAAAAAAAATTGTATTTTAAATCTTTCGAGATCGTATGCTCCTTGCGGAGGTTTGCATCTCACTCCAGTAAGTCCCAGGATGTGCGATAATCCGCACCATCCCGAACGGGTTCCCCGAAATGGGTTGTAGAGGCGCAATTGCAAAGATTTGTTAAAATACACATCTTGTAGAAAAAAGGTTTTTATAAGTCGGAGTTAGTTGTGTGTAAAGTTGTATTTTCCCAGATCTATGTTTCCAAATTCAATTGTGCTATGTTACATATAAGTATTGTGAGGAAGTATATCATTATCTCGTGGCTTTTCTAAGGTAATACGGTTTAAAAAGTTCAAGCATGTCGAAATGAAATATGAAGGTATTTTAATGGAAAAGCGGAATAAAACTTTCTACGATTATTATTTTGATGTCAAACTTGTTCCATTGCCTTTGTTTATATTTAATAGTCATGACATAAGAGTTTGGTATTATTGTGTTTAAGAAAAATAGAACTTTTTAAGGAAAACCGAATCGGAAGTCGGATTAACTCCACTTCCGTCGGGTTTTAGTTTTGAATATTTTTAGAATAGAAAAAAGAAGAAGAATTAGGGACTTACAGGTTATTGGACTAGAAGAGAGAAGGAGAAAGATGTAGGAGGTGCCGGTGTGTCATTTCGTCGTCGGAATCTCCTCGGATCGTCGTCGGAAGTTCGTCGGAGTTTCGTCCTTTGCTAACTCCACTTGCACACAAAAAGTCTTGAGAATTTTCTTCAGAGTTTGGGCAGGGATTTGTGAGTGAGGGGGGTGATTTGAGGAATTGTTTTTATAGGAAAAAATTAGGGTTTAGGGTAGTGAAAGGGTGTGATAAAAATTGTATTTAAATTTGCATTAAAAGAGATTAAAATGGGGTATTTTAATTCTCTGGTTAATTGCAGAGAATTTAAACAGTGCAGGGGGAGTGGGGTAGTCCAAAGGGTGCAAGGGGTTCAAGAAAAAGTGCAATCGGACCGAGTTGACCCGGCGGCGCCGGCCGATTCAAGCGCTTCGCCGGCCCGAGTCGGGGCTCGTCTCTTCGTCACGTGTCCCTGACGATTGGTCTAACCTCATGGTCACGTTTGTTTATTCTGTAACTTACCCTATTACGTATAGTGCACGTGTAGACTCTTGGGGTTCTAAAAGATTAAAAGAATTTAATTAAAAAATGTGTGGTTGATGGGATTTGAACTCTGGTGCTTTGGTTCAGCAGTGCAAGGTCTTACCAATGAGCTACAAGCTCTTTTTTGTTGTTCAAAAGCAAATCAAATTTATAACTTGTGCTCAGACTCGAGTATCTCTTTTCTGTATTTTTGAAAAAAAAAATGTATAGAAAGTTTAGGGTTGTTACAGGAATGGGGCTGAAACCCATCTCAAATTCATCGACAGTGGCAATCCATCCTATATGAGTGGAGATCCCATAAATTAGGTTCAATGTGGTAATAACAAACTGTTAGGTAGATTGAACACCTATGATAGAGTGATACTTTAATGTATCTGAGTCTATTTTCTGGTAAACCTGGAAGGTGTCGTTTACTGCTAGTTAAGTAAGAGTATTTGATTCTGAATGGGATCAAGTCTTTAAGACGAGATGCGAGTAATGCATCTCTAGAGATGCCCAACTATATGAATGTTATTGTTGGACTGCAATTAGAAGAATAGAGTTATTCTTTGAAAACATTCATGAATCAGGATTGTGATACATAGCCGTAAAAGCGTCAAAACCTATAGATCATTGTTGTAACTCGTACCAAGCTGTTACCGATGGACACCATCACAACAAAGGAAAAAGTTCAAGACTTCGTTTCACTTCGTTCCTTTGTTGGCAAAAGTAGGATAACTAAAGTAATGATTCAAATCGGAAAATGCCTTTACTAAAAACTTGGTACACCTGAGATAGTTTTTCAGCTATGAAATTGTTGGGAATTGTTGGAATTTAATGGGATATTTAGGTTGTTTTCCATGAACGGAAATCTAATTTGTTTGAATTTCATAAATAAAAGAGAGAGAGAAAAGGGACTTTAAGAAAGGCTCTTTTATAATAGAGCTTTTAGCCCCACATCAACCATACATCAGCCATAGAGTAGAAAAGGGAAGAGTTTAAATTGCATAAGATATTATGTATTTTGTAAAAGAATAACAAAGGTGCTATTGGAAAACCGCGTGCGCGCTAGCCTCACCCTACCGGGCCCAGGCAAATTGTCTGGGGTCTGGAGTATTATCTTTGGAACTCGAGACAATTAACTCTGACCTTTCAACTCTAATAACGTTAAGTTCTGATTTGAATTCAAATTGCAAATAACTGCGGTGTTTAGTGTGCCATTAATTGCAAATAAATGCGGTGTTTACTGTGCGATTAATTGCTGAATTAAAAAGCCCTGCGGTTTGAATTTGAATTTGAAAATCCTCTAGCAGTGTTTAATGTGTGGTTAATTGCTTAACTAAAAAGTCTCTAAATGTGGCGTTTAATTGCTGAATTTAAAGGCTGTGCAATTAAAAGGCCCATTTACTGTAGTCTGCCTATAGTTAGCCATATCAAACCAGAGAAAATAAAGACATACAGAAAATAAAAAAATAAAAATATATATAGAATAGGTTTTTCTCTCTGAAAATTCCATCTGTTTTTCTCAATCTCGACGGTAAAGACTTCTTTGGTCTGGGTGATTGAAGCAGTGGCCGGAGAAGCACTTGAAGATGTGCGTCCATATAGAGCTTGGACTGTCTTATCCTGCGGAGAAAATCGCTGCACCCATCGCACCGATATGTGGGACGATAACTTCTTCAAGGCCAGTCCTCATGAGAGGATGATTCAATCGGTATCGACAAGTCTTTTAACAATTTCTCTTGTTTTGTTTATTCCATTCATGCGCCGTTTGCTTTTGCTGATTTTGGATATGGATGTAAAATACCCCATGATTAATATTATCGGTTTTAAAATATTATACAATCTGTTTTTTTCTAGAAGAAAGTAGTCTTTGATTGGTGGGTCATTCTCCCAGTCAATCAGCCACTCCTTTTATATCACCATGTTAGTGAGAGGCTGATAGGAGGCAAGGGCAGGTACAAAGAGAATTTTTATTTTCTTTTACAATCGATATCTAGACTGATAGTTAATTAGGAACATCGCTTGGGTATTTATATGTAACTATGATATTCGTTAATCATGCTGTTTCGTTGGGTATTTGCTCTAATAAATGTCGTTAGTTCAAAGCTCTTTCGGTTGTTTGCAAATTAACCCTTGTATCTACTTCATAATACATTTCATTTTAGTATATTTTTCTTTGTTTTTACTTGCTGCATTTTCCATAATTTTTCCTACACTTTAAGTTGAACTGATTTAAATTGCAAAAATTCTACCCAAATTTAGCTATTCAAGCATGTTCCTCACCATTCAGAACTATTCTCCTGCCAACCCTCTGTCATATGAGGGACTCTATATTTTTTCCAAGTTGACATTTTTGCCTTAGGTAGTCTGTTTATGATGATAATTGATTGTGGGGCTACTATCCCAATAAGAGAGTACAGATGAGATATTACAGGTGACGGGCTAAAGAGGAACGGTAACCTGTAAAATGAAAGGTGAGGGCGGGCAAGACAGCAGAAGCTGCTTCTAAACAGTCAACATCCAGAGAGAGGGAGAGAGAGGGAAAGAGAGAGAGAGAGAGGTGCTTCATCTTGATCTTCATGTCCCTCCGCCCCCCTCCCTCCCTCCCTCCGCCCCCCCCCCATTAATTCTTGCAGAATATGCATTCCTAGTGCATGCTTTGAGGGAGAGTGTGATTAGAAAGCAACCGATGCCAATTAATTTTCATTCCAAGCACAATTATGAGCTTAAATATTCAGCTAAGAAGAACATAGATTGAGAATAGAGTTCCTGAGGGAAATATTGTGGTCCAATAAGTTGTTGAAGTATTTCAGATTTATTTATCTTTAACAGTGTCTTGTCACTATCCCCATGCCAATAGTAAGAGTATCCCCCGGCACTCTTCATATGTTCATCTTCATTAAAGGAGTATCTATTGCAGCAACCCTAAGATGTTGACGGTAAAGGGGATACAAGAAATAAGTACTGCTTAATGCTTTTTATTTTAACCAATTGCAAAAACCGTCTTATCCTGTTTAATATATCGAGGTAAATAGTTATTAGATGTGCTAAAATACAGAAACTATGCAGAATGCTTCTAACCAAAATTAATCAGCCTTATAAAGGCATAAGGTAGGATGAGAGAAAAGTAAATCCTCAATAAATAAAAAAAGAAGTAATTTAAATAAAATAACAAGGGCAGCACCTCATGAAGACTGCTTTATCACTGTACCCATCTCCTCGTCCAACAAATGACGCGCGCACCATGCTTATAGGCTGTGATAAAGAAAAATGCTACTATCAGGCTGAGAAATGACTGATATCAGAAGAAACCACAAAGGAAGAAAAATATGCTATTATAAAAGTATCCATAATAAGTTAAAACTATATCAATATGTAAAGTAGAACTTTAAAAAGGATTTAGATATATAACATTTGGTTTCTGTAACAAGAGAACTTGAACTGAAAACTCTGATTGGCTTAAGCAAGCATACTTACATAATTATGTTTCTGAACAATTAGAAGTTGACAGAGTCGTTCCAACCCATTGCAAATGAAGTACCTAAAAGATAGGATGTTCATTAAATAACCAAATGAACATGCGGAAGAGAAGATGAAAATGGCAACTATATTCATAACAAAATTGGTGGAAAACAAGACAAATGTGAGATGCTTAAAATATGATGCAGACAACTCTAAAGCTCAAATATCTGCTAAGTGGCAATTAAAGAGGACCTGCTAACAAGAATTTTGATCAATATATCATGATTCTCCATTGGCAAAACAAATAAAAAACTCATCATTTACAACTTAACTTTGCAATTATCTAATTACAGCACCTCGACTCTTAGTTATACTAGAATTTGGCGTGAGCACCAAGGGGTGGCAACATGGCTGATTCCATATGAACGGATCAAATTCTGCCCCAAAGTACAAGCACTTAAGAACTTCTAGTTTGAGGTTTTTTGACCCTTACAGGAATCGAATTAGTGACGTCGAATTAAAGGGAAGGGTTTTATGTTATAGCTATGCTCCTTTGGTAGGTTTGTATCATGATATGCAAGGAATGGAGATACAAATCCATTAAGTGCTTTCTCGGCCAATTTCATGCCATTAAGATAAACATTAACACAGAATTATTGGGAAGAAGTCTTGCAGGGATATTCTTCTGTCGCGTGTTGTAAAGGACAAAAACATCCAGATAGATTAAAAGTCTGCGAAGCCATGCTAAACATCTTATAGGAAGATCTTCAACATGTCAAAAACGACATCAAGGTTGCAATGATCCTAAACCTAAACAATTATATCTCACATTCCATGAACATAGCCTATTGAAGGGAGGCCCACCAACTATAGCAGTCTGTGGAAATCCCTCTATTCGCACTTCTACCACTCAAAAAAAGGTTCCACATGTGTGAGCACAGGAAATCAATACACTCAAATAATTCATAGTATGTCCCTTGAACTAATTGGAAAAGGAAATCTTCAACCTCACTCGCCTTAAAGTCCATGATGCTTCGGGATATAAGTAGGAAAGCTTGGAATGAAACATCACATGAACCCAAGGCCTCTTCTATCAAAGAGATCTTCAACCTAGGACAAGGGAGCTTACATTGTCAACATAAAGTACTAAATTCTTGTGTAGATCCCTAACCCATTTTGAAAATTGTTTTCTTTTATCAAACTAATATGATGCTTTCTAGTTAAGTGTGGGTAAATCTTCACAATGTTGCATGGGTGTCTAATGCCCATCACAATTAAAGGCACGATTGCGCAGTTTAATTTCTCGAGTGATCAGTAATAACATGTGTGGACTACCTCATGTATGCTTACTTATAAAACAGTTAAACAATGTCTATATTTGAATGTCATGCTTTTTGTTAAGTTGGTGACTTGAAACATCTTTTAACTATGAAATAGCTAACCATCTAGTGGCTATTGTAAATGACTACTACCAACCTATTTGTTTTGTTGAATACTTTATGCGTTTATCTAGCAGCCCATGTTTAAGAGACAAAGCATTTATTACTTGTTGAAAGAGGGTTTGGTTTTACCTGCACAAGTTTGACAAAGAATGCATGAGTTTTTGTCTACTTAAAGAAGAAGACTTGCACTGATTCGTTGAGGTGAACAAATGAAGTGTGAGAGTTTCATTTCCTCCAGAGAACTTTGTGTTAAAGGAAATGCAGAGGGTTAGAAGTGTTTTGTATTGAGAGTCTTTATCTCTCCACTTCTTTTGTTGAGTGCTCTCTTTGTTTGAGTGTTTCCTTTGTTGAGTGTTTCTCTTTGTAGTGAGGTTGGATGGGGTTGAAAGTATTGTAACTCTTTTGTATTCTTCTCTTCGAGATAATGGAATTATGCTTCTGCTGTCTTCGTCCATGGACGTAAGTCGAGTTGCCCGAACCACGTTAAATCGTGTGCGTTGTCCATTTCATCTACCTACTTCAGTTGTTTATTCCGCGTGCTTTATTTTATTAACCGTCTGTTTGTGTTGGGACCCATTCATCATAACAAACTGGTATCAGAGCTTTGATGTCAATTCGTTCCGGGTTTCTAGATGGCTTCGACAAGTTGCAAAATAGAGGTGTTTGACGGCAAAAATAGTTTCAGTTTGTGGCGTGCGAAGATACGGGCACTTTTGGTGCAACAAGGATTGTTCTAAGTCTTGTCCGGAAAGGACAAGTTTCCCGTCCCCATTTCAGAAGATGAGAAAGAGCTTGAGTTGAAAGCACATAATGCTATCCAGCTTAATTTGACCAATGAGGTTCTGCGGGAAGTTGCAAATGAAGATACGGTCGCTGGTTTGTGGCTCAAATTGAAGAGGTTGTATATGTCGAAATCTCTCATAAGCAAGCTCTATTTGAAGCAATGCCTCTTTACTCTTCACATGAGAGAAGGTACGTCCATTAAAGATCACTTAAATGAATTAAGTCAAATTCTTATGGATTTAAAAAATATGGACATTAAAATTGATGAAGAAGATCAAGTCCTTATTTTGTTATGTTCACTGCCAAGTTCTTTTGAAAACTTTGCCAACAGCATGCTCTATGGTAGAGACACACTTTCTTTAGAACATATTAAATCAGCCTTGTACTCGAAAGAGTTGAGACAGAAGGTGTCGATTGGTGGAAGTGAAAATGCGGTCAAGAGTTTATTTGTTGGTGGTCACTTGAAAAAGGGTGGTTCTGCTAAGGACAGGTCTGCTAGATCGAAGTCAAGTTCAACAAAAAATCTTGATTGCCGGTACTGTCATAAATATAGGGATATGATGTCTGACTGTCCTAAGCTCAAAACTAAAGAGGATGCCGTGAAGAAATCTCAAAATGAGAATTCTTCGGTTGTTGCTGCATAAGAATCTTCTACATTAGAAGTTCTGTCTGTTGTTACCGTCAGTGATGCTTGCTCGAAAAAAGAGTGGGTTCTTGATTCAGGCTACTCCTACTATATGTATCCTAAGCTCCTAACAGAGATTGGTTTGTCTTTCCAATCCGTTGATGGTGAGAATGTCTTTATGGGGAATAACCAACTATGTAAGATGTTTGGAATTGGTTCGATCAAGATTCGGATGTTTGACAGTAATATTCAGACGTTATATAACGTTCACTATGTGCCAGAGTTAAAAAGTCTCGTTTCCTTGGGCACACTTGATTCCAGCGGCTGACTTTCAACTGAAGGTGGAGTTTGAGAGTTACTAAGGGCTCTCTTGTTCTGATGAAGGCAAAGATGGTAAATGCCCTCTATGTCCTTCGAGGTAGCACAGTGACGGGTGTTGCAAATGTTTCATCATCAGTCGATTTAGTTTCAGACGTGACTCGTCCGTGACATATGCGGTTAGGGCATATGAGTATTTGTCCCTCTCGGGTTTCATCAAAAGGTGGAGCTGGTTATCTTTTGATATTAGTCGATGATTTTTAAAAGGTTTTGGTGTATCCTTTTTTAAAGCGCAAGAACACAACCTGTTATTTGAAGATTTGGTAGCCCGATAAGGCGATTGATTTTAGAACTCTGAAAAAAGTATGGTGTGGTAATCCTGCTAATTATTTACATTTGAAATATTTGTTTGTCCTACTAATTTTCATTTTGATGATTGTAAACTTGAGATTGGGACCAAAAAGTGTATTTTCTTGATTATGCTACTGGGGTGAAGGGTTACATATTTTGCTATCATGTTTGTAAATCACCTAAGTTTATTACTAGTAGGGATTACTTTTGTGAAATTATCATGCTTTACCTGAGAAAGGAGTTTGTTGTACCTACAGCTACGGGAGAGGAAATCAACAAGTAGGTGGAGTTAGCACATACAACTCCAGAGCGGGTGCACGAGCGCACTCACGTTGAACCGGTTGATATCGCGCAAGGTCCAATTCAAGCTAATTATACAACTTCAGAGCAACGGTACAATATAGCCGCCGGGAAAGAGAGAAGTCAGTTCAGACCACCTCAGAAGTATAGCAGTATACTTCTGACTGATTTTGTTGCCGATGCTTTGATCGTGACCGAATGAATTGCGATTCTGGAGCCTTCTATGTATAAGGAGGCTATTTGCAATGGTACGGTTACTTGGCGGACTGCAGCTATAACCATAGAGAATGAATCTCTATATAAGAGCCAGACATTCGAGCTGATTAAATCAATCATCGATGAGTCATATATTTTGATTTGCGGTAAATCTGACAGATGTGATGATGAAGAACTGACCTTCGCGCAAATTTGAGTGTGACCTTGAATTTTTGGGCGGTCCCAGCGGCGAAAGTTGAGCCCATTAGGGGTTTGTATGGAGAAGACAACAAAGGATTCCGAGAAGATTCAATGATGTCCAAGTCAAGGTGAAGATTTATTAAGTTGACGACTTGAAACACCCTTTAGCTATGAAATAGCTAACCATATAGTGGCTATTGGAAATAACTACTACCAACCCATTTGTTTTATTGAATGCTTTATACATTCATCTAGAAGCTCATATCCAAAGGACAAACATTTATTGCTTGTTGAAAAAGAGTTTGTTTTTAGCTGCACAAGTTTGACAAAAAAATGAATGAGCTTTTGTCTATTTAAAGAGAGAGACCCGCACAGATTTGTTGAGGTGAAAAATGAAGTGTGAGAGCTTCATTTCCCCATAGAACTTTGTGTTAAAGGAAATACAGAGAGTTAGAAGAGTTTTGTATTGAGAGTCTTTATCTCTCCTCTTCTTTTTGTTTTGAGTGCTCTCATTGTATGAGTGTTCTCTTTGTAGCAAGATTGGGTGAGGTTGAGAGTGTTGTAACTCTTTTGTATTCTCCTCTTCGAGATAATGGAATCTTATTGCTGCTGTTTTTGCCCGTCGATGTAGGTCGAGTTGGCTGAACCATGTTAAATCATGTGTATTGTCCATTTCGTCTGCTAGCTATTTCTGTTGTTTGTTCCGCATGCTCTATTTTGTTAACCGTCTGTTTGTGTTGGGAGCTGTTCGTCGTAACACTTTCTTTCTAGAGTTATGCATCCGTAATAGGTAGACAATATTGTCCTTAATCCTCAATTTGGTGTGGCACGATAGTATTTTGTGTGCTCCATCTCATAGCTACCACAAACAGAATTTCTGATACCTTAGGCCAAATTTAGTAATATGCAACGCCTCAAACTATGCAAATACTAAAAGTTCTTTTCTTAAGGTAACCCGTCTTTTCAACCAAATATGTGGAGCAATTTCCAATGGACACAGGGGTCCACCACCCTTCCCAAATGCTTAGGGCCATTGAGAAGAGGTAACCCATATTTTACTTTAAAATACATCGTGCTTGTGTATGAAGAGTGTGAGCATGAGATAATACCTCATTGTACAGGGTCAACAACCAAATATCTAGGTATATCAGTTTGAAAGCAAAATGTTCTTATCTAAACCTTGCATAGAGGCTTTATAGGCTTATAGCATCTTACTGAATTAATTTGATGACAGGCATATCAAAATGAAATTATTAATACCAAATAATATCAATGTTTGGAGATTTCCAATGATGTCAAACTGTAACATTCTGCCTCTGGAGAGAGGCTTGACATAAACCAAGCTTCTCCCAAAAGAAAACAAACATATGAATTGTAAATAAAAGCACAAGTCTATTAACATATTAAAAAATGGCTAAATTGCACAAATATACCGATCAACTTTCACATTTTTTGCGATTGATACCATGAACTTTAATAATTAGAGATAAGTACCATAAACTATTTTTTTGACATAACTATCATACGACGTTAACTTTTGTGTCTTAATGGACCATCATACCCCTCAAAATTTTAGGTGTTGACTGAGAACAAAAGGGTAAAATGGAGAAAGCAAGTCAAATATTGATGACGTGGCAGTCAAATATAACGTTTGCAGACGGAAGAAAAGTTAATGGTATTTAATTGAAATCGGGGGTGATAGTTCATGGTATTTGTTTGTAATTAAACTAGTTCATGGCATCAATCGCAAAAACGTGAAAGTTGATGGGGTGCATTTGTGCAATTTAACCTTAAAAAATATCCAAAATACTTTATCATCTGTACCATCCCGCCCATTTCAGTAGCCTCTTCCTTGTGAGAAATAAGTGTTGGGGGGTCGAAACCTCTTAAGTGAGAGCGTTTTGACTGCAGAAATACGGAAAGTGAAATCATCAGAATATGTACTGGTAAATAGTACATGATAGGAAGAGCATCAACTAATAGAACTGGCATTATGATTATTACTTATCTAAAGAATCATGCTTCCAAAACCTATAAAATGTTCATATGGCATTGTAAAGTGTGTAGACCTCTATATACTATCTTATAATGGGTACTTAGCAAGGCTGATAGAGATTCGTGTTTTTGCACAACAGCAGCTATATATACTAACGCCATCAAGCCTCAAACCAACAAGACAGGGTAGGACTAATTTGTTTAAACATTTCTTTAAACATTTCTTTCCATTAAAGGGGACAACTCTCTCTCCGCTAGCTAGGCCAAAACGTGAAGCTCATTAAGTATGGATGAAGTAAATTTAATGCTTACAAAGCTACACACCCTCGATCTCTTGCCCATCCCCTTCTGAACATACTTCATGAGGTATGTTTCCTTTGGGTTTAAAATTAATTGTAGAATCGTAAGTACATAATCTTAGGGTAGCTCCTTGTAAAGATATTGACTGACAGAAGGTTTAAATGAAAATTTTCTTTTAGATTTTTTGTTCAGATCATTAGAAAACCTGTAAGCTTATGATACTGTATATCCTTGCATTAAATCTAAAGAAGTTTAGTAAGCTAATCGAACAAAAAATCTAAATGATTTTCTTTTAGATTTAATGCAAAAAGTTTACTCTAATGATATCTCCTTGTTCATATCAGCTTACGATTTTAATTTTAACAAATTCTTTTAGAATTTTTGTTCAGATCATTAGAGTGGGATCAATTTATATCCTTGCATTAAATCTGAAGTCTTAATTTTCTTTGACCTTACAGGAATCTGATGTGGCAGCTGGCATAAGTGAAGATGATAGTATGAGCCAATCAGGGCTAGAGAATAACCACATTTGGCTAGCATTTTTGCCGGGCAGGCATGTTTGACACATTCTGCCTCATTTTGAGATCCACTGATTGTTCTTTCATTACAAAACAGAAGCTTGTGGGCAAGATAATTTTAAATAACTTGGATATAGATTTTTGCCGTGTTTTCTTCTCTTTGTTATTTTAATTCTGATAATGGAAATGTCTTTTTCTATGAATAGAAGAGGTAGAAGTTCGGTTGCGCTGTAGGAAGAGTTGGTCCTGATTGGATCACTAAGAAAACTGTATCAAATGCGGATTGCTTAGACTGTTAATTAAAATTTGCATCTTGCGGAATGACAATTGGTGCCGCACTAAGTAGAAACAAGGACTTAAAATATTTCTTTGTTAGTCAATGATTTAAGGTGATTATAAATTACTAGTTAATTACCACTTCGAGAAAAAATAGTACTCATAAGCGAAGATAGCAGCTTTCATCTCTATCTATTGTTGAGAACTCTGCAATCTGTGTGTGGGGCGCACGCTGATGATGCTCAATATTGAGAACTCCCCATATCACGACACATGGGAGGTGACGTGTCCCAAGGCTTATGAGAAAGGAGTAAGAACGGTACGTTGAAGGCGTGCCCCGGGCCTTCCTTCCGAGGATGTTCCCGACCCTCGGTGGCCTTCCAGACCACTCCTATGCTCGTCTTACAAATAACCATTGGGTCGCCTCCGAGCCCTCCTGCACTCTGAGCTTTCTCAGCCATCCCAGCTCACTCCCGAGCTATCACAGAACCAAGCCGGCTCGGCCTCCCGCTCGTCTCCGAGCCTCCCGCCGAGCTCAACTTCCTCGGTCTCATCGACCGACCTCGAGCGCAGATCATCAGTGTCCCGGACATGGCCCCTCGAATCTCGCCATACGCGAGATATCCGCCGCCCCATGATCCCGCGTCCCACGCCATCGCGTTCCCCCGTTAACAGGCGTATCTTGCCATTAATGGAGAATCCCGCCATTCGCGCAGGTGCGGCTCCAAGGGCGTAACGACCGACGTAAATCTCGCGCCCGTTAGCCCATGGTTGCCACTGTATAAACACCCTCTCAGACGACTCAGGTAGGGCAATTATTATCCAATAGGCCGCTACTCTGCCCAAATACCTCGACTAACTTGATCGTCGGAAGGTCCACGGTGGTACAACCACCCCGGGACTTCCTTACAAATAGCTCGGCTTCATTCCAAATCAACCCCACTGAGATCCATACGCTTCAAGAGGCAACCCTCAAATCTAATCTCAGCCATCCATCAACGCTCGCTATAGATCAACGGAAGAAAACATCTGAAGGAGATCCAGACCTCCATCAGTTGGCGCCGTCTGTGGGAAACTCGAAAATTCCGCTCAACGAAAGTTGATCTTCCGATCTCGAACTCATGGCGATTGATCACCGCGACGATCCAAGCACTGGCCGCCGTCCTCCCCACAACGGAGGCGCGGATGGATCCCCTCCTCCCCTGAACGCCATTCACGCACTGTCTGTGCGAATAGATAAGCTCACGTCCGTCGTGGATGCGCTTGTCCGTGTCCAAACGGCGGGACAAGCTCCCTAAGTCGCCGCTCCCCCACCTCGGGAGAGACACATAGGGAAAGAAGACACTGCCTGCGCCGGCACATCCGAGCACCGCCTCACTATCTCCGGCGGCCATAGATCCCCTTTGGCGACCAATTCAATGACCCGGTGGGCACTTCACAGCTTGACGCCGAGGTCTTATGAAAGAGAGCCCTACCCTGAGGCCCATCACGCTCCTGTCCCTCCTGAGGAAGTGTCGGTCAGCTCGCCTGCTCCCAGGCATGGCCGGCGCTCTCTCCCTCGACAAGTTCGCGCGGACGGGACTCATCACTGTAGCCCGAGGCCGACCTCGCCAGGGGACCTGAGGAACCTCATTGAACGGAACCAGAACCGCGGCCAGGCGCTGGTCGCCAGCAGCAGGGGCCATAAATCCGAGTATGCCGGATCCTCGTGATACCACGACCGACTCGATGCCCTCGAAAAGAAGATCGAGGGTATAAATCGGGAGAGTCGTCCTTCAAGCGATGGGGCTAGATATGCCGTCGACTTGCTTACGAGGCCCTTCACTGAAGAGCTGCTCGCTGTCCATGTCTCTTCCAGGAACAAGCCTCCAAAGGTATCACTCTTCGACGGAAAGTCTGACCCGAAAGACCACTTGGACGCATTCACGGCAGGGATGAGCTTCCAGGACAACTTCGACGCCATACAATGTTGTGCATTCCCCGCCACTCTCATCCTCTCTGGACGAGACTGGTTCCGAGGACTCACGCCATGCTCCATCTCTACCTTTGATGAGCTGGCCACCCAATTCCTCGGTCATTTCGTCGGGAACGGCGGCAGAAGCGGACCGTCGACCACCTCTTCACCATAAAGAGCGGGGACAGGGAATCTTTCAAAGGATGCGTCACCCGCTTCTACAACACTCTTCTTGAGGTCCCAGACCACCGGGACGAGACGATCATCGCGGCCCTTATGTCGGGTCTTAGGCACAAGGAGTGGCTCCGCTCCTTTGCATTAGCGCAATCTAAGACCATGGCCGAGATAAAAGCCTGGACCGAACGAGAAATCCAGCTCGAGTCCGAGGTGAACGCGAACCTACCCCGGATAGACCAAGCCGATCAAAAGAAGAGAGCCAGAGAAGAGGAAAAGAAGATTGACCGGCCAAAGTCGTACTCCCCGAAGTTCCAGGAGTATACCCCACTCAACATCTTCCAGACAGAGCTGTTGGAGGAGGCGAAGGGAGAGAGATTCTTCAAACTCCCCCCGGTCAACAATAGGCGGACAAATGGACACAAGGCCCCTATTGCGCTTTCTACAGGTCGCAGGGACACCGCACCAAAAAATGCAAACAAGTCCGAGATTACATTGATGAGTTAATTCGCTCAGGGCACCTGGCAAAATACTTGCGGGAAAAGCGACAAGCAGACCGAAAGCAAGAGCAGCGTTCCCCTCCCGGCGAGTTGACGATCGGCCAAATCATGGTCGTATCAGCGGGGGGTGCGCCTGGAGCCGGTGAGATCCAACGCCTCCTGCCGGTCGAAGGGACAAGCAGCCAGCCCATGAAGAGGACCAAAGCACCCGAGCCCATCACCTTTACCGATGAGGATCTCCACGGAATATCCTTGTCCCATAACGACCCCCTGGTGATTACAACGCGGGTCTACCGCTACGAGGTTCAAAGGATACTGGTCGACTCGGGAAGCTCAGCAGACATCCTCTTCTACGACTGCTTCCTACGTATGGGGCTTAGCCCGTCGGACATGAGGCCGACCGCCCGCATCCTATCGGGGTTTACTAACCACCCCATCCCGACGGAAGGAGTGGTCACCCTCCCACTTAGCTTCGGGGAGGCAGGCTGTACACGTACCATCCCTGTAGAGTTCATCGTCGCTAGAATTCCATCGACCTACAATATCCTCTTAGGACGCTCGTCGCTAAACTCCCTCCGGGCCCAGATATCAACCTACCACCTCGTGATCAAGTTTCCACTCGACCAAGGCGGAATAGGCCGGGCGTACGGGAACCAGCAAACCGCAAAAGTATTCTTCACAGCGACATCTATGCCCGAGGAGCGAGGCGATGACCTTGAAGGCACGGAGGATTTCAGGGGGTCCTTGGATACTCGGGACGAGCAAAAAGATATCTGAGGAGCCCCGGTGGAGCCGCTAACGGAGGTTCCCCTCGTCGAAGGGGACAATGAACGAACCGTCCAAATCAGGTCGCTCTTAACAAGGGCCCGACGCGACGACCTTGTCCGCTTCCTCAGGAGGAACTCGGACGTGTTCGCTTGGACGTCCGCCGACATGCCTGGGATCGACCCCAAAGTAATCTCATATAAGCTCGGGGTCGACCCGGCGGTCCATCAGGTAGAAGAAACGAAGCTTCGCCCTGATCAAATAAAAGGCGATCGAGGACGAAATTGACAGGTTGCTCGCAGCTAACTTCATTCGAAACGTGGCCTACACGGAATGGCTGGCGAATGTGGTAATGGTTAAAAAAGGCGAACGGGAAGTGGCGCATGTGCGTCGACTTCACCGATCTTAACAAGGACTGCCCGAAAGGCAACTATCCCCTCCCTCGGATAGACCGGCTCATCGATAGCTCGGCAGGCCACGAGTTGCTCAGCTTTATGGATGCTTTCTCCGGCTACAACCAGATCCGTATGAACCCGGCGGACGAAGAACTCACTGCATTCACACCGGACCGGGGGTATACTGCTATAACGTGATGCCCTTCGGTCTCAAAAACGCCGGGGCTACGTACCAACGCTTATCAATAGCAAACCATCCGCTACTACAACGCACGAGTCAAGCATTGATCAGGGCAAGTTACACAAGTTTTCTCCGAAGTGGAACGGGCCTTTCCTCGTCTCCGAAGTCTTGTCTGGCGGGACCTATCGCCTACAAGACGCTGCGGGTCGCAAATTTCCACGGCCTTATAACGCCGAGAAGCTCAAATTTTACCTTTGAAAAGTATATCCATGGATGCATGTTTCTTCTTTGACAAAGCTATGTAAATTTTTTCTAAGTTTCTTAATAATAAGAAGGAACTTCCCCTATGTGTTTCCCTCCTCCTTGGCTCAAAGCTCATGTATTTCGTTTCGCAAAAATACTCAAATGTACCCAGAAGACAAAAAGGAAACAATAGAACATCGCAAAAAGGAGAACTTTATTTATCAAAAGGTATTGTGGGCTCCTCGGCCTTACATGAAAATTGAAATTACAAAAGAGGGGGAACGGGGTCAAGGAAGCACTACTGGTGATACTCTATGGAGATCTCCGCCAGACAAGCCCTTGCCTCTTTAGCCCGCTCCCGTTGATGCTGCCCACAAACTCAGGATGCCACGGAAACGCCGGGCCCTCCATCTGCCGAGCCCTGGCTCGCGATCTGTCTCTTTTGGAAGCACTCCAAAATAAGGGCCAAAGACCGGTCGTGCCTGCTCTTCGAGATGAGGCTGAGCACGTAGATCGTACGTGTCTTGTCAAGCGCCTCGTCCAGCAACTCTTCGGAGAGGGGGTTGTACAACCCCGGGGATCTCCTCCAGATTGCGTACATCAGCAATTGGAGGAAGGACGACCGGCGAGGAAGGAGACGGCCGATGTGGTCCTCGATGCGCTGGACCACTCCCCGGTACCTCTCCTCGGAAATGGACTGGTCGTATAGATAGATGTCATAGGGAGCAATGATCTTTTCGATCGCATAGATACGCCCGGCCATCTCGAAAAAGCAATGCTGAAAAGTTGGCATCTCCTTTTCTATTTATAGCCCGCACAGAATCCCCAAGAGCCTAAATTTGCGTGCGCATGGGCACGAATCCTGGGATTCGCTCAATTCTTCAAGTACTGTATTGCCACGTGGCGGGTACCCCGTACTTCTCGGCGAATCAAAGTCGGAACGACGCGGATTTTGGAATGCCTCGCCTCACCTACGCGTTTCTTCCGCATGCCGCCCGTGACGGTCACTCTTCTAAGCATTCACACATCTAGGAAGGCCGGGCAAAACTGAGTAGCTTCCCTGCTCGGCTCATCCTTTGCTGATAGTTTACTACCCACCGACGCTAAGGATCGAAGCCCTCGTCAATAGGCAGCCGATCAGCTCCCCTGCTCGGTCCATCTTTAGTGGGTAACCCCTTACCCGTCTATGCTAAGGATCGAAGCCCTCGTCAAGAGGTAGCCGAGCAGCTTCCCTGCTCGGTCCGTCCTTAGTGGGTAACTCCTTACCCGTCTACACTAAGGATCGAAGCCCTCGTCAAGAGGCAACCGAGCAGCTTTCTTGCTTAATCCATCCTTGGCTGGTAGTTTACTACCCAGCGTCGCCAAGGATCGAAGCCCTCGTCAAGGGGCAACTGAGCAGCTTCCCTGCTCGGTCCATTCTTGGCTGGTAGTTTACTACCCGTCGACGCCAAGGATCGAAGCCCTCGTCAAGAGGCAACCGAGCAGCTCCCCTGCTCGGTCCATCCTTAGTGGGTAACTTATTACCCACCCGTGCTAAGGATTTAAACCCTTCCAAGAGGTCACCGAGCAGCTTCCCTGCTCGGTCTATCCTCAGTGGGTAACTCCCTACCCATGTATACTGAGGATCGGAAGCCCCAACCTCATCTATGCCGACCTATCTTCAGAGAGATGGTCGCCAGTCCAACTCGATGAAATGGGCGAGTCTACGCCTTTCTACTCGGAGGTACCAACCGGCATACCTTCAACGTGCGATCGCCACCTCAACTCCGGGGCCGTAACGATGCCGACTTTATACCGGCCATTGTAGACTTTGACAAATAATTGGGTTTAACTCAACACGCGATCGCCAACTAAAGGATCGGTCCCTGAACTAGAGCTCATCAGGCGAGCAAAATGTAGACGTTATCGTGAAATGGAAACATTGCAGCGAAATGGAAACATTGCCACAAAAAATTCTAGAAAAGGGCTTTATTTACAACTCGGGAACCTTTACAAAGGTATTGTGGGCTCCCCAGCCTTACAAAATCACCCGAAGGCTTACAAAATTCTAAGAGAAAAACAAAAATATACAAAAAAGAGGATAGGGAGACTCAGGACTCAGGGCCGGGAAGGACCTCGACGTGCTCCGCGGCCACCTCGAGGGCCGGGGTGGCGGCTTGAGGGTCGACGCCCACCGCAGGAGCTTCGGCACTGGGAGCCGGGGTGACCACCTTCTCCCTAATGCCCCCAACAGGGGCCTTCCCCCCGGCGATGCTCCCGGTGGCATCCCCTGCACCTCACCCTCGAGGGGGTACGTGAGCCGGAGCTTATCGTTGGGAAACTCTAACATCAGTGCCTTGACGGCGTTGAGGGCATCATGCCAGACGAGGGCCGAGCCTTCAGCGAGGTCGGCATAGAATTGATCCAACGTCTTGTAGCTCTCCACCTCCTTCGCAACTCGGAGGTCAGCGCGCCTCATCCCTTCCTTCAACGCCTCATTCTCCCTCTAGAAGGTGTCACGCGTCTTTTTCAGAGTGGCGGCGAGCATCCTGCCATCCTCCAACTTAGCCTCAATGACCCTGTTGTACTCCATCAAAACTCGGATGGACTCCCAGCAGTTGGCGTTCACCGTCTCCTCGGTAGCCACCCGGTTTTCGAGGGCGGCGATCCTCTCCCTCTCCTGACGCAGCTCCCGGCTCAGGCTCTCCTCCCGTAAGGAAGACTCGCTCGCTAGCTACAGCGCCGGGGCTATTTCCTCGTGCTCTATGTTGGCGACGAGGGAGCAGTGCTGGAGGACCTGAGGAAAACAAAAGGAGGGGTTAAAAAGGATACGATCCTGCAAACAAAAAGGCTTAATGAAAACCCAAACGGGAGGCGGACACTAACCTTCACAGCCTCCTGAGCTATGGCCGCGATTTGGGTCTTGAGGGTACCCAGGAGATTCTGGCCCCAGTCGACCGCTCCATCTCAGAGATCAAGCTATTGGCGATAGAAAGCCCCAAGGGCACCTCGTAGCGAAGATCCCCCTCCTGCACGAAGATCGAGGAAGGCGGGGCTCGGGACACTGTCCTCTTGCGCCGCTTGAGGGGGGCCACAGTAGGGTCGGCTTCATCCGCCACATCCACAACCTGGGGTTCCTGCTCCTGAGCGTATTTGAGGCTCTCCCCGTGGCTGGTCTCCTGAGCCCGGGGAGTAGTGGAACGCCTAGCTGAAGCAGCCGCCGACGGGGCTGGGCTCGCAGCGGGGCATGACGGGCCGGTGCCTCCGGCCTTCCTTCCTTTCTTCTCGGCCATGGTAGCCCGGAATTTAGATCGGTCCATCGGTTCTGCAAAGAAGCGAAAATACAAAGGGGGTTAGTAATGCCAGAAAGAATGGAAGAATGCACAAGTCTAAACAGGTCGTCTAAGCTCCTAACTTACCCGCAAACTGAGCAGGGCTGAGCCCGGCCCAACTGAGGGCCTGCTCGGACAGTAACACATCGGCCTGATGGACGGGCTCCCACGCCGACACCACCATCGCATGGGGATCGGACGACCGCCTCACCCGCGGGAAGTTGGCCCCATGCCACTGGACAGGCATAGGACAATCCTCACCCTCGGGTGGCCCGACAAACAAGAACTTCTCCTTCCATTCATGAATGGAAGAAGGTACTGCTACGACCCCCGACCCAGCCGCCCCTCCTCTGTGTTTTCTAAAAGAAACGTATAACCAGCTAGGCTCATCCCTACGAGTACCGGGGTGATTTTTGTAGTAGAGGGAAGAAAGAAGAAGGTTCAGGCTGAAAGGGAACTCTTGCAGTCTCAACCGGACCAGGAACCCAAGGAGAATCCTCCACGAGTTTGGCACTAGCTGGCCCGGGGCTAATTGAAAGCAACGCAGCGCCGCACACACCTCGGGGGAGAAGGGCAGACGCATTCCGGCCCAAAATAGTTCCAAGTATAAGGCAATCTCCTTACCCCATACCTGGTCCGCCCTCTCTCCCTCCCCGGCCAAGCGAAGTGAGTAGCCGGGGGGAATGTAGCGCGTCATGGACACTCCTGACATGCGCTTTGGGGAACGTCCCCGCCGCGCGACCCCGGGTGGCAGGACTAACCCTAGCTCGCTGGGGGGATTCCGACTCGGACGAGGATGAGGATGAAGCGGAGGAAGAAGCGGCAGAAGACTCCCTAGACTCTACCTCTACTACCTCAACAGACTCCCCAGAGGAAGACATCTAACCTGAGTAAAGGAAGGAGACATCCGAGGGAGGAACGCAAGAAATCTGACCTAAAGGGAAGAGCGCCGAGCTAACACACACAACGATGAGGAAATTATAGCGAAGCGTGGACCCTGGAGGGTCCCGCCTCTATTTATAGCATTCGGCAAAGCGCATCCAATGACGCTGATCGGTTCCCGCCAAAACAGACACTTCACGTCCGATGGCCACCAACTTTCCACGTGTCTCAAGAGCATTGGACGCATCCCTTCAAGTGCCAAGGACACCGGCGGCCCATCACGTCAGCCAACCAGCACCGTACGCGTGGCCTGATGCCTCAACGAACGTACGATCGAGTCGGCGCTCCCCTTTTAATGCACGATCTCTTCTCTGATCTGCCGACGTCACCAAAAAATACGACTAACTGCCCGGGAATCCACGCCGACGACGTCTTCGAATAAGAATTTAGCCCGGGTGACCGATCAGACCGCTCTCGACCCTGACCCATAAATAGGTCGGGACGAGAGTGAGGGGCTAATGATGATGCTCAATACTGAGAACTCCCCAGATCACGACACGTGGTAGATGACGTATTCTAAGGCTTACGAAAAAGGAGTAAGAATGGTACATTGAAGGCGTGCCCCAGACCTTCCTCCCGAGGATGTTCCCGACCATCGGTGGCCTTCCAGACCACTCCTATGCTCGTCTTGCAAATAACCATTGGCTCGCCTCCGAGCCTTCCTGCACGCTGAGCTTCCTCAGCTCTCCCCCGAGCTACCACAGAACCAAGCCTGCTCGACCTCTCGCTCACCTCCGAGCCTCCCTCCGAGCTCAGCTTCCTCGGTCTCATTGACCGACCCCAAGCGCAGATCATCAGCGTCCCGAACATGGCCCCATGAATCTCGCCATATGCGAGATATCCGCCACCCCATGATCCCGCGTCCCACACCATTGTGTTTCCCTGTTAACGGGCGTATCTCGCCATTAATGGAGGATCCCGCCATTCGCGCAGGCGCGGCTCCAAGGGCGTAACGGCCGGCGTAAATCTCGCGCCCGCCAGCCTATGGCTGTCACTATATAAACCCCCTCTCAGACGACTCAGGTAGAGCAATTATTATCCAATAGGCCGCTACTCTGCTCAAATATCTCGACAAACTTGATCGTCGGAGGGTCCACGGTGGTACAACCACCCCGGGACTTCCTTGCAGGTTGCTTGGCTTCATTCCAAATCAAGCCCACCGAGATCCACACGCTTCAAGAGGCAACCCTCAAACCTAATCTCAACCATCCATCAACGCTTGGTACAGATCAACGGAAGACGGCATCTGAAGGAGATCTAGACCTCCATCACACACTATACGCTAGTTTGACACCCTTTTCCAACATATGATAATTTAAGTGCAATGCATCAATTTCGTGGTATAAATCTTTAAAAGACAGGACCTTAACTTGTTATGGATATTATAGATTATTTTTGTTTCTATGCATAATCCTTGAAGCCAAAAGCGCATGTGCCTTCCACTTTTAAAAGCAAGAAGAAGAAAGCCAAAATACCGGTGAATCGAAAAAGAGCAAAAAGATCAAGTCGGCAATTCTGCAGTACTTATATTCTTTGGAGGAGTACGAACAGGGGGCAATCTCCCTGATCACCTTGGAGGACTATATGTGACACCTGTTCGAAGATGAAGACTCCAACTTCGAGTCAGATGGTGAGGCATTGCCGGTGGAAACCCACGATGTTATAAACGTATGGTCCGACCAAGAGCCTACAGGGCAGCCTTCCCAGGAAAATGCTCCACCCTCGCTTTCAAGGGATGAGGTGGATGATATGATTGCAAGCGCGTTGAGAGTCAAACATAGAGAAATCATGGCCCTCAAGAGCGAGATGCGACAAAGAACGGCATTGCTGAACATGCGTATTCACGCGCTGAAAAATAACCTGCTGAACATGGCCGACAAATGGAGGCTATACAGCATAACCAAGAGCAGGTTTATGATTTGGCCGAAATACTTGAAGAGTGGACAATGGCTCTTATTGCCCGAATGAAAGATGATAAAGCCATAGCTTGGGACCTTTGGTAGGAGTATGTAGGTGGAAAATCGACACTTTCAGCAGAGCTGAAACTTGAGGAGCCAATCTTTAGAAGAGAGACTTCTCTTAGAATTTTTACGTCGACGTTGAGGCACCGAGGGTAAGGGTGGGAGCATTGACCCAAATAAAAGCCCATTCATTTCTTGATGAGCCGGAATGCAGAGAATTGAAGTTGCGAGTGGCCCATACTTGACTCCACCGGATGTGACAGAGCTTGAATTGCAGTGAGTGCGGTTAGAAGTCATTGATCTCTACATAGAGACAAAATGCCAGTTTCAGTATCCTACCACCCAAGTGCAACTATAAACATATATACCACGATTTTATTCGCGAAAAATACGACACACGAAGTGTGGAGTGGAAAGAGTAAAAGGTCCTATCGGGCGTACCAAAATCTGTTTACCACCGGAAGCCGGGCCGAGGCACAGGGAGCGCGTCTAGCCTGAATATGGGGGCAGATGCTATATGGAATATATCCATCCACTTCTACCAAGTTGATATGGCACCGTATATGTAACACCCGGCCCCTTTTTATACCAAAGATCGTATTTTGTTACTAGAATTCTCTTTATTCTTAATTAGGAATTATTTATTTTATTTATGAATTAATTATTACATTTTATTTTCAAACCCCATTTGAACCCTAATCCTAATTACTTTTGTCCCAAATTATTTCCAAGCAGCCCAACCCCATTTTCAATTTCTCCCAGTTATTTGATTTAAACCCAAATCTATTTTTCCTTCTATTTATAAACCCCGGCCCGTTTCCATATTTTCTTAATTGAATTCCTTCTCTTTTTCCCTGGCCCAGAGTCTCCAAGCCCGGCCCGCTCATTTTTCCCTCAGCCCACTTGCGAAATTCTAAAGGAATTCTTCAATTACTTTGAGCCAGCAGCCTTTTCCTTTTATTTATTTTTTTCTCGGCCTAATATCATGGCCCAGCCATCAGTAAATAGGAAAGGAATTCATTATTATTTAGTGATTTTCTCACTAAGCCCACCTTAGCCAGCCCACCATCTTATTTCCCCAAATATTTTTCCCTTCATCATTGTTGCAGCCCATCTCCCTTTTTCTCCAATTTCTTTCTTTATTTCTCATCAGCCCGGCCCATTTTTCTTTGTTTTATTATTCGATATTTAATTTTTCACCGGCCCATTTTATTATCAGCCCACCACGTTTTTTTTCTTAGGGAAATAAATTCTTTTTCCTCGCAGGCCCGGCCTGCCTCAGCTTCGCACCCGACCCGCACCACTTCACCCGACCCGACTCCCACTACTGTGCATCTTCTTTTCTCCCCAACGGCTACTTCCTCCTCAATTCCCGCGCACGTTTACCTCGCGACCACGCCGCCGCGTTCCTCGCCTCCACCAACGCCGCGCTTGCGTGCGTTACGCTCGCGACGTGCGACCCCGTCTCCTTTTTCCCCCACTCTCCCATCTCCTTCTTTTCCTTTCTTCTCTCCCGACGACTCACCTCTCTATAACCCACGTCCAGACCTCCGACGAGTCACCGAACACCGAGCCGATCGCCCACTTCCCCTCACTCCCTCGCACCTCGTGCCCGAGACCCTTCTCCACCCCCGCACCCACCTCCTCTGTCGCAGCTGCGCCTTCACCTGCTCTAGCCACCGACGTTCATCACCCTCGTCTTCGACCAGCGCCTCCTCGTTTCCATTCCCTCACCCGACCGTCTCTCTCAACCTCCCTGCATACCTCCCTCTTGATCCCGATCTCCCTCTCTCTCTCAGTGCACATCTCTCCCTTTCTCATCCTCACTGACTCCCTCTCTTCCTGCATCTCTCCCACTCTGTCTCGTTCTCTCTCTCTCAATCCCTCTACCTCTCATCCCTCTGCTCCTCTCTCTCACTCTCTATCTCTCTCTGTCTCTAACCCCTCTCATTCTGCCCCTCTCTCATCTCTTTCTCTCCCCTGTTTCTCTCATCTCTCTGTTCTCCTCACTCTCTTTCTCTCACCCTCTCTCTCCCAGCTTTCCCTCTCTCTCTGTAACTCTCTCTCTCTCCCCCCCTCTGTCTCTCTAACACTCTCTCTCTGCTTACCTTTCTCTCTCTCTCTGTCCTTCTCTCTCTCACTCTATTTCTCTCTCTATCTAACTCTCTCCCCTCTCTCTCTCCCTATATCACTTTCCCTCTCTTGAACCCACATCCCGAACACCTCACTGGAACCCGCCAGCAACCACCTCGTTCCCACGAGCCGAGTCGTGATCACCGCGAAACATTCGAGCCTCGGCTGTTCATCGAGCACTTCCCGTACGTCGTCGATCCTTGCCGTCTCGGTCGTCGCTGCTGCTTCCGTACAGCCCTAGACGTCCCCAGGCAAGTTCTTACTTGCTTTCATGCTATTCTGTATATATATTACAAATCAGAATCGTAGATATATTCCATGTTTGCTGATGCTATATATTGTTACAAAACTGTTCGATGCTTGGTCCCATAGAAAATCATTATCGTATTTGACGGAACTGGACATATTATATTGGCACTTGTAGAGATGGTTAACGTGTGCAAATTTCATTAGAAAATACGACTGTTAACAGTTAAAATGACTACCCCCAAGTTTGATCGTAAAACTGAAATTCTGTTGCACCTGAAAATAGTTAAATTCATCATAAATCATATACTTATTAGATTGGTGCGTTCGAGGGTTCAAATTGAAGCTAACTCGACGAACTTTAATCCTATACCAGTTTCCAGACAATCCTGTAGTTAAACTGTGATGATATTCGGATCGGAGTGCGACTCTGGACTGCAGTCCAGAGCGACTCCAGTTATTGGTTGCTGTTCCATAATGTGTACCACAAGACTTGCTTAACACTTAGGTTGCGGAACTCCGCTGTATATTGTAGATGAATCCGTTAGCTAGACAACACAATTAATTTCATACTGTTTCGTTACCATTTGCTATTTATTCTGTATTTTAAAAGATCGGGACGCATAGCAGTTCCAGCAGAATCAGAACTGACACATTATTGTTAAATAGAGTATAACTCCTGACATACAGACGCGATCGAAGATCCGTCTGCTACCTTGAAAACCTTACTGAAAAACCTAGAATTCATCCAACTGTAGCGTCGCTAAATTATGATCCCAACTGGGGTTAAAATGCATTGCGAAATGGATTCCTAATTCTGAAATTGGATTTACAGCCGCGTGCGCTTAAAATGAAACAGTTATAACTAATGATCCTGAAACCCGTTTGACCTGAAACAAAATTCTAAGGATAGATAACTGAACATATTAAATACTACCTGTTTATCATTTCGCTAAATTATATACATATGTTTCATGATAAATCGTGCAAGTGAAAGAATGTTGTTTTATAACATCCTCATCATGTTTATATACTTGTTCACGCATCACATCATACCCATATCATTGTAGTGATAACCTAGTGATATCGTGCATTCACCCAGTGTTAGATTTTAGTGATGATTGTGGCAAGTACGTCAGTGTTCGTGTATCCGTGATGAAGTGAAAGTGATACGTACTTGTGCACAATCAGTGTCCCTTTATTCTATTGCATTGTCGACGTCTGTGGGATGCGTGTACGTGTGACTATAAGTGGTATGGGACACTTATGGAAGCGCTTGCACGGATGTCACAGATAAGGCATCCGGCACTGCCATTTATCTTAGGTATTAGTCGGGACGTGCTTGATGGAGGTCCTGCCTCCAGTTCTCGCGCAGACTTGTCACGGATCGATTAGTATTTAGGGTTATGGTTAGCGTTTGATGTAGACCTCGGGGTGTGGGGTAGTTCAAGTGTGAATTCAACAGAATCTCGGGAGTCCCATGCCGGCTTATATATTTAGGGAGTTATATGGAGATTTACAGGGTATGTGCTATAGACACCGTGATACATTCGTTACATGTTGGGCCCGTGGTCCCTTGCCCTTGGGTTCTACCCTTGGGTGGAGGACACTCGCGAGTGGTTGACTCTCACACTTGGACTGACGATAGGCTTATTGACCTGTGCAGTGAGACTTAGAGACTGATAGGGTTACTGTCATTTACATTCCTTAGATACTGTGTTGACATACATGACATATCGTATACTGCTTTACTGCTCCGCTGCATTTATCTCTGCTCATTTATATTCATGCTGTTATAGATTTACTGTTGTTCATATCCTTCACCACTGTTAGAACTGTTACTTGATTATATACATTATATTGCTATTGTGTCGCTCTGACGACCTGAGTATGCATGCTCAGTGTGAGGAGAAGATTTAGCTTGGACCAGATCTAGACGTGCATCACAGACTTCTTGACTTGCCTTCCCGATTTACATTCTTTTGTTCCACTTCAGGTCAGTCTTTATATTGTTTCCTTCAGTTACTGCATTTCTCTTTACCTGTGCATCGTTTACTGTTTACCATGATAAACTAAAAGCCGAAGTGTGACTACGGCAGGACATTTCCTTGACCGTAGGAGCATGGCTGGCCTTGTCTACCCCTCGTATTCCGTATTTTGGGAAGCGGGGCGTGACATGGTTTAGTTGGTATCAGAGCCAGGCTTTGCATCGATTGGGATTGCAGTTTTCCGTGTATAGTCTGGCAATCTATGACATCCCTCAGTCTAGATTGTAAACTTGATATCCTTGATCCATATTCACATTGTGTGTTCAGCTATCCTTTCACTATGGTTTTGGGTGACTTGACAAGGGTACGTGGTGACCATTGCACTACCGTACTCTATTCAAGTGACTTAAAGTGATACAGTTGATTCCCCACTTGTGATGATATTCACCATCTCCGATATCCTTGAATCCTTGTTCTATTCATATCATATTTTGATTCATTTAGCGTGTGACTTATATCATTCTCAAATTTGTTGTCCCAGGATCATGTCTTCCAACTACTCTTCGTCTATATCCGTTCCCCAGAATCAGACCGTCGAGATTCTGAGTGCACTGAGAGGTCTAAGGGAAGCCCAAGAGCGAACAAACGACTTGTTGGCTGAAGGACTGAGAAGACAGGTGAGTCAGGCACCAGCGGGAGTTTCCTATCATAAAGGAATCCCTATTGGACGAAGAAAGGAGAAGAAGATGAAGCGTCAACAGAAGCATCAGAAGAACCTTTGCTGTGGATATTGTAAGAGGTCAGGACATCTTCAGAAGGATTGTCGCCGTGCCCAAGGGAAATGTCTGATATGCGGTTCCGACAAACATCTCATCAACGGTTGTCCAGAAAGGAAAGAACTACAAGGAGGAAACTCGTCCACACTCCCCACTCCTACCAAGTGAGGATCATCGCGTAGTCTGAACTTCGACCATAAGGCGGATCTAACTCAGAATTCAACTAGCGTGACGATGATGCAACGTTCTGGCAATCGAAGAAGAATTTTATGATTTTCCAATTTCAATAATAATGTTGCCATCTTTTATGAACATTTCCTTCCATTTGAACATTTGTATCCGTCGAACTTTTAGTTGAATGAAATGAAATTTGAATCATAATATATGTATATATCATTCTCATGCTTTCTCTATATAAAATCCTATTCATTATCACAGTATTTCATTTTGATCTTTCAGTTCCTGCAACCGCATATTTTCCTATATTTCGTACCCTGAGCTTTCCTTGATATATTCCACTGTTTAATCATGATTTCTCTTTTCAGGCCATGGCTCACCCTGGAGCAGCGCCGCATCTAAACGAGGACGCACAATCATGTGTTTCCTTAGATCACACACTGACGAGTTCCGATGATGAGGTCAATGATCCCCAGGTCAACTTTGGGAACAACGATTCAGAGGACGAAGAAGCAGCCGCCCCAGAGGTTAACGTGATAGCTGATTCTGACGAAGAAGAAGGAGATCCTGAAGAGAACCCTATAGAGGAAGACCCGATAGAAGAAGATCCCGATGAGGACCCGATAGAAGAAAATCCAGTTGAGGAAAATCCCGTGGAAGAAAATCCAGAAGAAGAGAATCACTTGGAATCGGACCTCGATGAAGAAGCTCCATCCGAGGAAGAAGAACCAGAAGATCGAGACCCTGCTGAGGAAGAACTTCTAATGGCGATGCCCGCGAGGCGATATGGAAATGGACGCCCCTACCTGAATGCGCGAGCCTACCGCAACCTACTGAACCTCCACAACCACGGCTAACGGAAATTTTGATGTTGTTCTTCTGGCCAAATAAACTGTGTATAGTTTAAGGCCACTTTCCGTCTTTGAGAGTACCTTATTTCAGATTTTCTTGAATGAAATAAATCTTCTAGATTCGTAAACTTTTGATTATTGGTTCGTTTAATAATTGTTTATTGCCCGCATCCATTTATCTTTCTGCTGAGATTCCTGACTGTCCACCCTACTCATTGTATAGTTTTCACCCCGTTTCGATTAGGAAGTACCGCACCCTGATCCTTGGAATGAGCCACCCTTCATCCCTCGTCTGTGCCCCGTTGAGAATCCTTCCGAGAGGAGAATAGTTTCTGTGAAACTTCCGAATTCATTAATTCTTCAAATTTGATTCGAGTGTTGTACCAACTGTTATTTCCCCCATACTTTTCCTTTTGTATCCTTTGTTGCTCACTCTTACTTCTTGTGCTGATCCGATCCTAATCTCCTTGATCTTCAGCCTAAAACCGCCACATTCCGACCTTTGAGTGAACCACACTTCCTTGAAACCCTTACCCTAGCTAATTTACATTTTTGTGTTCTTCCTGTTACCCTAACTATATAAAGGGACAGTGTTATTCAAAAACTTAGTTTTCATTATCTTGGTGCGTGTTGTTGATTACTCCGTTTTATGTATTTTAAGTACACTATTAATATTCTCTTTTTCAGTAGCGCAACCTTGCACCGCGCATATTTTTGTTCCATGTTCCTTATTTTCACGATACGAGTTTTCTAAGTTATTTTAAAACTATCTGACCGATATATCGTCCTAAAATGTTTTAACCTACCGACTAATTTTCAATACTTTATTGTCGTTACTTAATTTTCAAGAATTGTGTCTATGCTTACTATTATAAATAGTTGAACCTTACGATTATTTCTCTGCTTATTTTTGATAAACATAGAAGTGCATATATTTGAGTCTCGACTTTTATCGAGCACACTTTGATTGTTATTCGTTATTGTACCCTATATTCTCGTATATTTGTACTTGCCCTTATAGTTTACATGCATTAAACCTTGTAAGCCTATTTTTGTATATGGTTTTTTATATATATGTATGTACCTTCAAAACTTTATCTACCCGTTTTAAATAAATCAGCACATATTAGTCTTCGATATGACAATCCTTCGTTTATTATTTATAGCTAGTTGTTTCTTTTAAATTTCGAGGACGAAATTTTTGTAAGGGTGGTATGATGTAACACCCGGCCCCTTTTTATACCAAAGATCGTATTTTGTTACTAGAATTCTCTTTATTCTTAATTAGGAATTATTTATTTTATTTATGAATTAATTATTACATTTTATTTTCAAACCCCATTTGAACCCTAATCCTAATTACTTTTGTCCCAAATTATTTCCAAGCAGCCCAACCCCATTTTCAATTTCTCCCAGTTATTTGATTTAAACCCAAATCTATTTTTCCTTCTATTTATAAACCCCGGCCCGTTTCCATATTTTCTTAATTGAATTCCTTCTCTTTTTCCCTGGCCCAAAGTCTCCAAGCCCGGCCCGCTCATTTTTCCCTCAGCCCACTTGCGAAATTCTAAAGGAATTCTTCAATTACTTTGAGCCAGCAGCCTTTTCCTTTTATTTATTTTTTTCTCGGCCTAATATCATGGCCCAGCCATCAGTAAATAGGAAAGGAATTCATTATTATTTAGTGATTTTCTCACTAAGCCCACCTTAGCCAGCCCACCATCTTATTTCCCCAAATATTTTTCCCTTCATCATTGTTGCAGCCCATCTCCCTTTTTCTCCAATTTCTTTCTTTATTTCTCATCAGCCCGGCCCATTTTTCTTTGTTTTATTATTCGATATTTAATTTTTCACCGGCCCATTTTATTATCAGCCCACCACGTTTTTTTTCTTAGGGAAATAAATTCTTTTTCCTCGCAGGCCCGGCCTGCCTCAGCTTCGCACCCGACCCGCACCACTTCACCCGACCCGACTCCCACTACTGTGCATCTTCTTTTCTCCCCAACGGCTACTTCCTCCTCAATTCCCGCGCACGTTTACCTCGCGACCACGCCGCCGCGTTCCTCGCCTCCACCAACGCCGCGCTTGCGTGCGTTACGCTCGCGACGTGCGACCCCGTCTCCTTTTTCCCCCACTCTCCCATCTCCTTCTTTTCCTTTCTTCTCTCCCGACGACTCACCTCTCTATAACCCACGTCCAGACCTCCGACGAGTCACCGAACACCGAGCCGATCGCCCACTTCCCCTCACTCCCTCGCACCTCGTGCCCGAGACCCTTCTCCACCCCCGCACCCACCTCCTCTGTCGCAGCTGCGCCTTCACCTGCTCTAGCCACCGACGTTCATCACCCTCGTCTTCGACCAGCGCCTCCTCGTTTCCATTCCCTCACCCGACCGTCTCTCTCAACCTCCCTGCATACCTCCCTCTTGATCCCGATCTCCCTCTCTCTCTCAGTGCACATCTCTCCCTTTCTCATCCTCACTGACTCCCTCTCTTCCTGCATCTCTCCCACTCTGTCTCGTTCTCTCTCTCTCAATCCCTCTACCTCTCATCCCTCTGCTCCTCTCTCTCACTCTCTATCTCTCTCTGTCTCTAACCCCTCTCATTCTGCCCCTCTCTCATCTCTTTCTCTCCCCTGTTTCTCTCATCTCTCTGTTCTCCTCACTCTCTTTCTCTCACCCTCTCTCTCCCAGCTTTCCCTCTCTCTCTGTAACTCTCTCTCTCTCCCCCTCTGTCTCTCTAACACTCTCTCTCTGCTTACCTTTCTCTCTCTCTCTGTCCTTCTCTCTCTCACTCTATTTCTCTCTCTATCTAACTCTCTCCCCTCTCTCTCTCCCTATATCACTTTCCCTCTCTTGAACCCACATCCCGAACACCTCACTGGAACCCGCCAGCAACCACCTCGTTCCCACGAGCCGAGTCGTGATCACCGCGAAACATTCGAGCCTCGGCTGTTCATCGAGCACTTCCCGTACGTCGTCGATCCTTGCCGTCTCGGTCGTCGCTGCTGCTTCCGTACAGCCCTAGACGTCCCCAGGCAAGTTCTTACTTGCTTTCATGCTATTCTGTATATATATTACAAATCAGAATCGTAGATATATTCCATGTTTGCTGATGCTATATATTGTTACAAAACTGTTCGATGCTTGGTCCCATAGAAAATCATTATCGTATTTGACGGAACTGGACATATTATATTGGCACTTGTAGAGATGGTTAACGTGTGCAAATTTCATTAGAAAATACGACTGTTAACAGTTAAAATGACTACCCCCAAGTTTGATCGTAAAACTGAAATTCTGTTGCACCTGAAAATAGTTAAATTCATCATAAATCATATACTTATTAGATTGGTGCGTTCGAGGGCTCAAATTGAAGCTAACTCGACGAACTTTAATCCTATACCAGTTTCCAGACAATCCTGTAGTTAAACTGTGATGATATTCGGATCGGAGTGCGACTCTGGACTGCAGTCCAGAGCGACTCCAGTTATTGGTTGCTGTTCCATAATGTGTACCACAAGACTTGCTTAACACTTAGGTTGCGTAACTCCGCTGTATATTGTAGATGAATCCGTTAGCTAGACAACACAATTAATTTCATACTGTTTCGTTACCATTTGCTATTTATTCTGTATTTTAAAAGATCGGGACGCATAGCAGTTCCAGCAGAATCAGAACTGACACATTATTGTTAAATAGAGTATAACTCCTGACATACAGACGCGATCGAAGATCCGTCTGCTACCTTGAAAACCTTACTGAAAAACCTAGAATTCATCCAACTGTAGCGTCGCTAAATTATGATCCCAACTGGGGTTAAAATGCATTGCGAAATGGATTCCTAATTCTGAAATTGGATTTCCAGCCGCGTGCGCTTAAAATGAAACAGTTATAACTAATGATCCTGAAACCCGTTTGACCTGAAACAAAATTCTAAGGATAGATAACTGAACATATTAAATACTACCTGTTTATCATTTCGCTAAATTATATACATATGTTTCATGATAAATCGTGCAAGTGAAAGAATGTTGTTTTATAACATCCTCATCATGTTTATATACTTGTTCACGCATCACATCATACCCATATCATTGTAGTGATAACCTAGTGATATCGTGCATTCACCCAGTGTTAGATTTTAGTGATGATTGTGGCAAGTACGTCAGTGTTCGTGTATCCGTGATGAAGTGAAAGTGATACGTACTTGTGCACAATCAGTGTCCCTTTATTCTATTGCATTGTCGACGTCTGTGGGATGCGTGTACGTGTGACTATAAGTGGTATGGGACACTTATGGAAGCGCTTGCACGGATGTCATAGATAAGGCATCCGGCACTGCCATTTATCTTAGGTATTAGTCGGGACGTGCTTGATGGAGGTCCTGCCTCCAGTTCTCGCGCAGACTTGTCACGGATCGATTAGTATTTAGGGTTATGGTTAGCGTTTGATGTAGACCTCGGGGTGTGGGGTAGTTCAAGTGTGAATTCAACAGAATCTCGGGAGTCCCATGCCGGCTTATATATTTAGGGAGTTATATGGAGATTTACAGGGTATGTGCTATAGACACCGTGATACATTCGTTACATGTTGGGCCCGTGGTCCCTTGCCCTTGGGTTCTACCCTTGGGTGGAGGACACTCGCGAGTGGTTGACTCTCACACTTGGACTGACGATAGGCTTATTGACCTGTGCAGTGAGACTTAGAGACTGATAGGGTTACTGTCATTTACATTCCTTAGATACTGTGTTGACATACATGACATATCGTATACTGCTTTACTGCTCCGCTGCATTTATCTCTGCTCATTTATATTCATGCTGTTATAGATTTACTGTTGTTCATATCCTTCACCACTGTTAGAACTGTTACTTGATTATATACATTATATTGCTATTGTGTCGCTCTGACGACCTGAGTATGCATGCTCAGTGTGAGGAGAAGATTTAGCTTGGACCAGATCTAGACGTGCATCACAGACTTCTTGACTTGCCTTCCCGATTTACATTCTTTTGTTCCACTTCAGGTCAGTCTTTATATTGTTTCCTTCAGTTACTGCATTTCTCTTTACCTGTGCATCGTTTACTGTTTACCATGATAAACTAAAAGCCGAAGTGTGACTACGGCAGGACATTTCCTTGACCGTACGAGCATGGCTGGCCTTGTCTATCCCTCGTATTCCGTATTTTGGGAAGCGGGGCGTGACAGTATATCAGAGATTTGGATGGATGCAGCCAATGTAGCCGACTTTTCAGATTCCCCCTCACGGATGAGGATTTTTTTATTGTGCGGACGCCTTTTCCTGCAGGCACAAGCTCCTGCAGTTAACTACATTATCGCCAAGCGATGACAACTTTTTCTACTGCAGAAATTTTCATGCGTCGTGTTATAGTTTGTTTATTTTGGGTTGCTCTTAGATTGTATATGAAGACTAATATATATCGTCACCCATAGGGGGTGGATTAGTCTAAATTTGTATATATTATATTTGGGTTTGAATCTAGATAGTATTTCTCATATGAATGAGTTCAAGGACATTTGTTTTGATCTAAGGATCGTTAGTCCTGTTTTAGACTAAGATCAACTTAGAAGTTTTGGCTAAACATTGTTAGTCGTATATGAGACTAAGATCAACTTAAGTAATATAGATTAAGGATCGTTAGTCGTATATGGTACTAAGATCAACTTAAAAATATGATTAAGGAACATTAATCTTGCTTTAGATTAAGATCAACTTAAATAAAACTGTATGTTTGATCATAGGATCACATATGAAAAGCATAGGCGTCTACACTTAGTTTATTTTAATTAAGTAGTCAAACAAAAACTTGTTGTTCAAGTGCGTATATGCACATATGCTTTATATATGATGCGCACTTGTATACAGCTAGGGGTTGCACACATGCATATCACGTGTTTGCGCACATGCTCATCAGGTCAGATTTCCATCTGCATATATATGTGTGCGCGCGCACGCACGCATGTATTCAAAAGACAATATTTTTCACTTGCGCGCACGTGTATGTCACGTGAAGCGCGCATCTTCAGGGACATTATCTTCCCCATGCGTACACATGTATATCACGTGATGTGTATGTCATCATAATTGGTATTCCACACTTGCGTATGCGTATATATGCATGTTCTTCTGATCAATATTCTCCATTTGCGCACATGTGTTCAGCACGTGATGCGCATGTCATCCATCGCATGTCTTCATAGACAATGTTCTGAATTTTTGTAACGCCTGCAACATAATTGCATCCCTTTGAATTTTTTCTTATTTTCCCTGATAATCTTGTCTCGACGTAACACGAAACTACAAACTCTTGATCTTCCTTTGATTTTTATTGATTGTTTCTTAAATCTTATCACCTTGACTCTGATGGTAGGATTTTGGTGATTTAAATGGAGTTATGTGATTGTAAGTATGAACTACAGTATAATTACATTGTAGCACTCTACTTGAGTGACTTAGAATTCTACCTTATATTCTCTTTCCTCTTAATTTAGTTTTACCGTATATTATCGAACCATGTCTTCTTTGTTAATTTATATCCCTTCTCTGATTTTTATTCGATTATCATTTTTATCTTTGTACCATTCTTAACAATCCAATTCTTATTTACGTTTCTTTTATTTGATTGCATGCTCACAGCTTTCTTGAAAACTACTCATGCATCCTTTCGTTCTTTCAAACATTTTTTTCTGGCACTTTCAGTACCATATCAGTAGTTCTTTTCACCACTACTGTAATCAAATTTTTCTTGAATCCGTTACAACTTCCTTCTATAAATTTCGAGGACGAAATTTTTATAAAGAGGGTAGAATGTAACGACTCTGAATTTTTTGTACAAAATTTTTCTTCTTAAAATACAGAAACGAGTTTGCAAGTATGAGCACAATTTAAAAGTTATTCTTGTTTAAGAACATCAAGAAAACACTTGTAGCTCATTGGTAAAGCCTTACACTGTTGTGATATAACCCCTGTGTTCGAATCCCATCAGCCACATATTATTTTTCCTAATTTTTCTGTTAAACTTTTTAGAAGCCCAAAAGTTTACACGTGCACTACACGTAGAAATGAAAAGTCTGAGAAAAACAAACATGTGTAAAATAATATTTATACTAAGATGGACACGTAACAAGCATCTGACGGCTCCATTCAACAATTTGGCCGGCGAGATGGGCCTTACGGCCGGTGGCGATGGGCATCCGTAGGGGAAAAATCCCCATACTCTGCTAACTTGACTCTTAGCCTACCCCCATCACTCCTGCACTATTTGTTTTCTCTGCAATTTAATAGAGTATTCAATTTCCTAATTAATCCAATTTTAAATGCATTTTAATTCATTCTTTCAATTCCAAAACCCTAATTTCACAGTATAAATACAACCCTCTACCCTAACCCCTCCTCATTCTGAAATCTCTAGCCAAAATTATCAAATTTTTTAAAGTACAAGTGGAGTAGAATTGGAGTTAGCCCAAGGTCAAATTCCGGCGAGAAAACGAAGCAATTCCGGCGACGCCACGGCGACTACACAATCATCTTCTACCTTATCTTCACCCTTCTGGCTAGTAAGTCCCACCCCCTTCTTCTCTTTTTACATAAAATTCTTTTTTTATAAAACATATCGGAAGTGGAGTTAACACCGATATCTTCTTTAAAAACCTTATAAATCACTTTTCTTACATTTTGTTCATGTATATTCCTACACCATACTTATTAATTATGAAAAATCAATAATTAAAAACAATCTTCACCTTAAAACTTCATGTTATATAACTTTAACCTAGATTTTACATGAAAATACCATGAACTTCATATATTCATCTTATAGTTCTTTTGATAACTATTACCTCTAGAAAACTTTACGGGATAATGACATACCCCTCACATACACACATATTGACATAGCACGATATTCTTGAAAACCTATTTTTGTGGCGATTACAACTTTTCATCAAACTACCATAAACTATAAAAACCCGGTTTTCTTTAGAATTGTATTTCAAACTCTTTGCGATTATGACTCTACAATCCATTTTGTGGAACCCGCTATTGGATGGTGCGGATTATCGCACATTCTCGGGACTAGTAGAGTGAGATGCAGATCTTCTTACAGAGCATTCGGTCTCGAAAGTATTTTAATACGATTTTTAAGAAAAACGTAATTTTCTACTTTAATAATAAAATTATTTTTTATAAATATATAAATATTATTAAAACCACATATTTTCAAGATATAATAAAATTCCATGTTTTCTAAAAAGATAACAGAATGGCAAGTTTCACCAAAATACCATCAAGTATCAATATAAGGCAAGTCTTACACTAAAATACCTTGAATTATTCAAGCTAAGTTAATATTCACTAAAATATCTCAAATCTTAAAAGTTGCATCCATGAAACCCTAAATACGATAAATAAATACTCGAGATTTATTTTGAAAGTATATAAAATATTTTCATAAAACCCCCTCGAGTTATATAAATTACATTTAAGAACTTTAGTAAATATAGGTTTAAGCGGGATCAATTCTCTTGAGCCTCAGCGAGCCGGAGAAAGTGAATGCTTGCCTATTTAAGGTAAAAAACTTAACGGGGTTATCAATGGTGATTGTCTTGTAAAAAGACACAAATCTTGCCGTCCATGTGCAGCGGTTACCGATAACTCCCGAACTTAATTCAGGATCCAGATCTGTTTAAAGTGTCTGACTCAAGTCTGAGTCTAAATTAATCCGAGTCTAACTCAATCAGAATCCAACCAGAATCCAATCCAAACATGAATCCAATGCAAACATCACTTGAGTTGACCGAACCATGGCTATGACTTGATTTGACTACATGACTACTTGATACAATCCTGAAAGCGTTTACAAGAACAACTTATATCCATGGTCTTGGCAAGTCTGATAACTACAATCTATACAATATATATTATGGGGTTTTAACGGAGTAGATTGGTACGGAATGTATTAAAAGTGGCACGATGATGGACACTAAAAGACGTAGATTAACATCCATTACTGTTGTCCCGTGGGTTTTGACGAGGCCTTGTACTTTCCGTTTCCCATAATCTACGGGATAGTTGGACTCCTTTCGTATACACTGATACATTATGTACCAAACTACAAACTGTTGGCTACAGTGCCCTCAAAGCAATTATCGTAGTCGTAGGCGGGTAATTATGATGATCGAGGGAGGACCTATACCGGTAGAACAGTCTTACTCGAGATGATAGTATACTACCTTGTTTATCTTTATCATCACTATTACATGTTGATAGAGCCCATAGGATTCTTGCTTGACTACCAACATTATGATGGCGATCATATATGTGGGAGCTGGGGGTCTATAAGCAAATCCGTAAATGTCCATAGTCGTGGGAGTTTCGAGACTGGGCATCGATACTCTAGTGTAGACTAGTGCATACTAATCGAGACCCCGACGAGGGGCGGTGACCAGGTCTCACAAGCCATTGGTGTTAGTTTGTTCACCTAAGATAGTATACAGGTGCCCATTGGGTTATGAGTACACTGGACGGACTCGCCGGAAACCTGCTAGTTGGTATTATACCTATTGTCAGATAGCAGTTCCTAGGTGATATGTGTATAGGTTAGTCTGTTGACTCGAGTTCATCATTTGTCTCATGTGAGTTCCCACTGTGCTTTGATTACTACCCTACCACGGCTCAAAGAGGTCCTGCAAACAGGTTTTAGTTGGGTACAGTCCCGAGCCACATGGAAGCAGTGAGCGGATCGTTGGGGATTCGCCTCTCCCTGTATTGGAGGTTGATGTCGCGTTGTGCACGGGTGGCCATCACCAGAAATTCTCGTCCGGGGTAGACGAGAATTACCGATCCAGGATCGATAGTTTCTCAGGTGGTGACGGGTTTCATACCGACACTAATTATCGCGTTATTAGGGGTCTGACTTTATCCACCCCCCTAAACTCGATATGCGATACTCTTAGACGAACAGACCGAACTGTACGGATATTGTCACTGTCAGGCTCAGTAGAGGTTTGGATGAGTTTGCTCGCCGGCCTTCCTTTCACTCAATACCTGGGTAGCCGTTACATACAGCTAGTGCCACTGACGTGCTTGTGGTTAAACCCGCTGTCATCGTATTGACGAGTCTTTAGAGTCCCACATAGAGGGTTTTCACAGTTCAGGCGATATGGTGTAGATGACGTATGTTGGTACATACAGATGTCGGATTAAATATGTGTATAGGCTACACAGACTTTAATCGGACGGTTGATAATACTAGTGGCTTAGGATTAAGCCGGATTATTAAATCAGGTTTTGATTTAATAATTTATATATGTATTTATATATGTATTCTAGTATTATTGTTCACTATTCATTTTCTCTCTTGGCTATTCGTATTTTTGTACGAATACGCATATGTGTATTTCGATACGTGTACCGGGTTGTATTCCGTATTTATATGGGATAGCTTCTAGAAGATGGCCACCTCATTAATTGATTTTTCTTTTTGGAAAATCATTTTGGGAAATGAGGTGGAGGGGGTGAGGTGGTATGAACATTGTTTAGCATATAGAGAGGTATGGCATGGACTTGTTTATTGGAAAAATGAAAAGAGATATTTTTATTGGATGATTGAGAGAGAGGAGCAGCCACCATATTCTAGAGTTTCCTTGCTCATTTCTTTTCTTCACTTGATTGATCACTTGCTTCATTGCTCACTTTCATTCTTATTCTCACTTGGAAAAAACACTTAGCCATTTTCTTTAGTTGCTCATGCCACATGTTTCCTCACCTCCTCTTGATCTTTTATGGTTGCTCATGGAGCATTTATGATGAGAGAAAAATTATAGTGACACATTCCTACACCTCCACTCTCCATTGCTAGCAATCTTGGAGCGTCGGTTGCCTTGCTTGGCAAGGCTGAAGCTTGAGCCGTTTCCCTCAGGTGGATTATCGTAGATGGAGGAAGACCGGCAACCAAACTCAATCCGCAACCACTAGAAGCTTGGGATGATAGTTGAAGACCCGAAGGACTTAGTTCATTCGGTATAACCATTTAACTCCTCTTTATATGTTTGCTAGTATAGGGTTTAGGGTAAATCCGGGCATCGGGTGATGGTAGCGCCAGTTTTGAAAAAAAATTGTTCCGCATTTGACCACGGTTTGATGGCCGGGGTGCTGCCATAACCCAACATGGTATCAGAGCCAACCCGTAAACCCTTTACTAGCAGTTTTAGACAATGTTAAAGTATCGAAACCGAAACAACTCTGAAACAACATCCCGATGTATTACAGTTTCTGTTGATTTTTCAGAGTCTTCAAAAAAATTTTTAAGCAATTGCAAAAGGCTGTTTATGAGACAACCAGAACACCCTACAAAAACGAGCCCCATCCGCCGGATTTTACCCGGCGAGAATTGCTAAGAAATGGGTGTCGTCGGTTTTTTAGGGGAGTTTGGACTTGAATTTTGTAGGGTTGTCTAGTCTCTGGAATATTAGTTCAGTGGTATTGTTTGTTTTGCCCATTTTGGATATAGTGTTATCTTTTGTTCAGGGGCAATTTGGGGTGTTTCAAAATCGATATTTTGAACACTGTTTAAATGTTTTCAGTATATGCATTACTATCTGCGACCGTTAATGTTATTAGAGCGGTACAACTTGTCTAACTGCTATATGTTCTTTTAGACGGGTTTTGCGAATGTGGCATTCACGTTGATGTTGTGTGTTGTGCTGTGATTGTGGTTGGATCGTCGTGGTGGATAGCTTGGGTGCAATGATAGTACAATTTAGTTTAATTTGTACATTTGATATTGTAGGGCGAGTATCCGACATGTGGACTGCCGTCACTGCCAGTTTGTATATTATTTGTTTGGGGCATGACCGGGTTGAGGTCGATGTCACCCTTGTACATATTATTTTCTTTTCTGTACTAGGATTACCCAGCGGTGGAGTGCACGAATAGCCGGGTTATAGAGGGCAACGGGTCCGCATCTCATGGCGTTGAGATGGAGGGGACCTTACTCTAGAATTGGCGGGCTATTCGCCGACTCGTAAGGGGTATAAGTTGACCCACGGAGGGGTGCTCAAGTTACCAGATTCCGTAAAGTGCTGGGTGACCCATTTACGTTGGTGATTGGGGTTGCCTCACTTCTGGTTTTGGCGGGTAACTTGCCGCGCTCATAGGGGTCTAGGTTTTCGTTGCACAGGCTATCCACACGACCCGGGGAACGTCGGGTTTACATTTGCGGTTCAAAGGAAACCCGGGGCTCCTAGATTATCTGTTATTCTGTGATGTTTCTGTGATGTTGCTTATATCATGCCCGGGACGATTGTTATATATATTTATATATATACTAGTAGATGTTGTATATATTTTGCACCCGCGCTAGTCCAACCCCCGCTCCGTCGTTAGTTAAGTAACCTGACGGGTGATGATAGGGCCAGTGGCGAATGCGGATGGCATATACGTACATCATGTTTTCGTTCTTTTCTGGTGTGATATGTTTAATTGATGGGAATGCGTTGATTCTTATCAATGCAAGGATAAAACAAACCTATATGATATTGTTGGAACCAAGTTTTTAAAAAAAACTGACATTACAGACGTTCTCTTTTGCTTTGTACAGTAGTATTCGATTGGGAATATCCTGCACCTCATTCGACGAGACAAGAGCCGAGATCCCTTCATCGGGAGTGACCCCTTGGGCAGAAGTTTGCGTCAACGTAATAACTTTACTATAGTCGATTCTTTTGCTTTGCATCGTGGTATTCAGTTGGGAATATCCTGCACCTTATTCGATGAGGAAAGAGCCGAGATCCCTTCACCGGGAGTGACCTCTTTAGCAAAAGTCTGCACCACTATATATTTGTAAAACCACTTGGATTCTTTCAGCGATATCAAGTTCATTACGTTAAAGGTTTTTCGCCAAAAACCAGCCGTAGCCCTCCGTCATTTCTTTCGAGTAGTACCTAGTATTCGTGTTGCGTTTGTTGGCCTTTGTCAAGGCATAGTGTACGGTAGCTGGATATTGCTTGTCTGTTGCATAGTGTTGTGATTATTTAGGACAGTCGTATAACCTTGTTGGCCTTTATCAAAGGTTAGTACGGGTGGGTCTAGATTAATCTTGGATATTGACGGTTTGAACTTGACTTGTGGTTTATGATTTATTGGCCTTTGTCAAGATCATGAACCACTTGGGGTAAAAACACACATCGGGAGTTTCAAACATACAGGAAACTTGCCAGGCATGCGCATACCTTCTGGAGTGTGGTGACTTGAGTGGCTTCCATCAAGTTATCATGCGATGATTATTGGATCCCGATTCCCACTGATGAGTAGGATTACTCCTCGGGTGATTTTAGATGATCCCGACTAATTCTCCTTTTGGGTTTGGAGGAGAATTTGAGGAAACAGTGGGAGCCATCCTGATTAGATAAAGTGATTAACCATTCTGATCTAGGTTAGAGTGCATGCTGAGTATTTCTTTTCTCTCTCTCTTTGGCAGCGGCCATGGCCCGGCCCTAAACTAAAACTCATGAACCAAGTTAACCGAACCTTCTTAAAACACTTTGGCTTTTGGAATGTCACGGTGTCGCATATATCATTGCCACCTCTCTATCACCTTTGCGTTTCTCCAGAACACCCCGTATCACTACGAAGATCCGCACTTATTGGATAATCCATCGTATAGTTACATACGAACTCGAAGGAACTTGTTCCAGATTCGAGAATGGATTCTGGTTCTGGAGAGATTGAATAGGATTATTCGGTTGTCTTTTCCCTTTATCTTCTCTCAGGTTGTGAGGGCTCCTAGGATTAGGAGAGGGTACATCTATTGAGCTTATTGGATAGTCTTCCTCCAGACCATAGGCAGGTTCCAAAAGGTGGGGAAGGAAGAAAACCAATTAGCATAAAGGTGGTGTACAGAAGGTAATAAGTAAAGACATATAAAAGGATTAGAAAATTGCGACTGTTATCATTCACGACAAAACCGTGTATATCCCTGCCACTCCCACATCCACTTTGGATTTCTCCAGAACACTTTGTATCACTACGAACATCCATAATGCTTGGACATGCCATCGTATAGTTACATACGAACTCGAAGGAATTCGTTCCAGATTTGACGATGGTTTCCGGCTCAGGAGAAATAGAATAGGATTATTCAGATGTCTTTTCCCATTACCTTCTCTCAGGTTGCGAAGGCTCCTGGCATAAGGAGTGTAAATCTATTACGCTTATTTGACAGTTTTCTTCCAAACCTTAGGCTAGTGCCGAAGGGTAGTGAAGGAAGAAAACCAATTAGCCTAAAGAAGATGTACAGAAAGTAATAAGTAAATACATAATAAAGGGATTGCAGTTAGGGCAGATAAGTATATGGTTACTATCATGAATCAGGATAGTGGAAAAGGCGTTACTAGGAATACCAGTTAACCCCTTTGAAACATTTTCATATTTCAGTTTCACTGTGTGATGTTAATTGAAAACTGTTTTCCCAATTGGAATCTAACTCCAGGGTATGTATTTACCAGATCAGTTTCTCACATCTGTATGTTATTACAGATGGTGAGTGAGAGTAAGATATTGGGAATTAGGTGATTATATCCTCATTATATCGGAATTCGTTGTAATTGGTGATATTTGAGGAAATTGTCTAGGTTTTTGCCGAATGACAAATATTTGGTTTTGAATATCCGTAGTTATGCACCAGTTTCAAACTGATATACCTGTACGTTTATTTTATAAAGTGAGATATAATTTTTTGAAATTATGTCTGTGACATTTACCTATATCAGTTGATGGTTAGGTAAGGTGCATTCAACAGCGGTGTAATTCTTCTTAATCATAGTACAGTTTTCAACCTACGACGCACAAAGTTTGAGTTATTAAACTCAGTGGACTTATACAAAGTATTGTATGTTGTCCGGTGTCTATTAGGATAAAGAGGCTAGTACTCATACTATATTCTGTTTACTCATGACTTCTCCAGTTCTAGACAAGTATTTCATTGAAATGCAAGGTCTAGATATTGAGAAGTTATAGGTATAAGAATAAAGTAGAGAACCATTTGTTGGAAGTATCAGGATTCTTTGAGATAGTCGAAAATGTAGATACTTGTGTTTGGTATTCCGTTGATAGTAATGGTTTTTGAGAACTTACTTCTCTTTCAGGTTACTCATATATAGATGCACTCCTTGATGAGTAATGCTGATGTGCCTCATTTCATTTGGTTCATATGCACTGGAGACAGCTGCGTGATTTTGAATCTGGTTCCAATTAAATTAGTGCTTTTGTTTCTATATTGGATATATATAGATCAATTTATATCTTAACGATGTTAAGGTATAGGGAGTTGTCCGGCTGATGCTTAAAACCAGAATCCGGATAAACTCGAGGCACGTTTCAGTAATGGCAGTTTGTGGATTATCCCGGGCTTTGACGAGGGTTAACTTTCTACCATCAGGAAGATCAATAGTGATATTGTTCTTGACTCGCCACAGTTTTAGTAAAATTGATTTTTTCAGAAAACAGAATTGGGAGTATGGTAGAACTGGAAGTGATTCCAAAACCACAAACGACCACTGAAGATTTAATAGAACCTGAGGATTCAATTGGTTTTGACGATCCATTAGCTACTCCGCAGATTTTGTGGGTAACCTCAGGCACCCGAGAGGTACTTCGGTCTTCTCAGAGACGGTGACAGGGAGGTTCTTGTTTACCCAGACTTGCCATTGCTGCTGTTCTAGACTATAAGACCCGGCATGAGGATGAGTATAGCGTCGTTCTAAACTAGTTTTAGAAGTGCACGTATATATGACCCTGCCAGAGGGTTGTTGTAGTCAGTGGGAGCAGCAGAAGCATAGTGGGCAAGTAGCTTATGTCTATTTATAGACTAAAGCAGGTATAGCGGAAATAGATCATCTATTTTTGATGTGACAGTCATAGGCTTTGACTTCACCAGAATAGGAGATGGATCTGGTAAGAAGGTAGTAGGGTGTGATGTCCTGGTATTTAGGATGACATGCATTTTATAAGAAGTGAAATTCTGATACTACGATCAGTTATACTGTGGTTGTCACAAAGTTTTTTCTCCATATAGGATATGGATATAATATCAAATTTTCTGGTTACTAGATCTATGGTTTTAGATTTAGATTTGGGAAGTGTCTCAATTTGGGTACTTGACACTATTCTAAAGTGTTTTAGAATGGAAGACTCCTGATATGGTGGTGTACCTGCAGGTGGTGGAGTCACGCTCTCTAAAGGTGTCTTACAGACTAAAGGGGGGAGAGATCTGCATGATTAGCATATCACTTGTTTAGGCAATTGAGTTAATCATGAAATGTTAAGTACCACACCAGATATTTCTTTTGCCCTAACTGCAATAAGCATATATTAATCCAATCCTGGAGAAACATTGGGAAGCAGTTATGAACATAAGTGGATGTTCTTGGGATATGGTAATGGCAGCCTCCTTCAGGAGACGGTTATCATTTCAGGCTTCCAAGGTAACCCAGATGACAGAGTGGCTGTCTGAGTTATGGTTTTTCCCTCTTCTGAGGGACAGTATGTTGGACAGGTGGTCCAAGCGGATACTGAGGAAGGCATGGCGCAGGATACCGATTAAATTCAGTGGATGATACAGTCTAACAAGTTTGCTGGATTTGGAGTTCATTTGTGAACCGGGTCCCATCAGATATCCAGACAAATTCTAAGACAAGCTATTGCTCATTTCGGGGATGGTTATTCTCCGCGAAGTTGAGATATAGAGAGATAAAGATAGAAACACTGGAGCGGATTTACTCACTGAGGCTATTTCTTGAACACAATAGTTTCACAAACGAACTTTGTGAAACTACTTAGTAGAGAAGTTGGGCGTTCGGTATCACACGAGCTGTGAGTATGCGACACCGCAATAATTGGTCTTAAGTGCAAGTGAGAGATTGTTGGCTATAGTGCCCTCAAGGCAATTATCGTAGTCGTGGGGGCGGGTGATTATGATGATTGAGGGAGGACCTATACCGATAGAACAGTTTTACTTGCGATGATAGTATGCTATCTTGTTTGTCTTTATCATCACTATTACATGTTGATAGAGCCCATATGATTCTTGCTTGACTACCAGCATTATGATGGCGATCATATATGTGGGAGCTGAGGGTCTATAAGCAAATCCTTAAATGTCCATAGTCGTGGGAGTTTCGAGACTAGATATCGATACTCTAGTATAGACTAGTGTAGACTAATCGAGACCCCGACGAGGGGCGGTGGCCAGGTCTCACAAGCCATTGGTGTTAGTTTGTTTACCTAAGATAGTATACAGATGCCCATTGGGTTATGAGTACACTGGACGGACTCGCCGGGAACATGCTAGTTAGTATTATACATATTGTCAGATAGCAGTTCCTAGGTGATATGTGTATAGGTTAGTCTGTTGACCTGAGATCGTCATTTGTCTCATGTGAGTTCCCACTGTGCTTTGATTACTACCCTACCACGGCTCAAAGGGGTCGTGCAAACAGGTTTTAGTTGGGTACAGTCCCGAGCCATATGGAGGCAGTGAGCGGATCGTCAGGGATTCGCCTCTCCCGGTATTGGGGGTTGATGTCGCGTTGTGCACGGGTGGCCATCACCAGAAATTCTCGGCCGGGGTAGACGAGAATTACCGATCCAGGATCGATAGTTTCTCAGGTGGTGATGGGTTTCATACCGACACTAATTATCGCGTTATTAGGGGTCTGAATTTATCTACCCCCTTGACTCGATATGCGATACTCTTAGACAAACAGACCGGACTGTACGAATATTGTCACTGTTAGGCTCAGTAGTGTTTTGGATGAGTTTGCTCGTCAGCCTTCCTTTCGCTCAATACCTGGGTAGCCATTACGTACAAGCTACACGGACTTTAATCAGACGGTTGATAATACTAGCGGCTTAGGATTAAGCCGGATTATTAAATCAGGTTTTGATTTAATAATTTATATATGTATTTATATATATGTATTCTAGTATTATTTTTCACTATTCATTTTCTCTCTTGGCTATTCGTATTTTTGTACGAATATGCGTATATGTATTTCGATATATGTACCGGGTTGTATTCCGTATTTATACGGGGTAGCTTCTAGAAGATGGCAACCTCATTAATTGATTTTTCATTTTGGAAAATCATTTTAGGAAATGAGGTGGAGGGGATGAGGTGGTATGAACATTGTTTAGCATGTATAGAGGTATGGCATGGACTTGTTTATTGGAAAAATGAAAAGAGATATTTTTATTGGATTATTAAGAGGGGGGGCAGCCACCATATTCTAGAGTTTCCTTGCTCATTTCTTTTCTTCACTTGATTGATCACTTGCCTCATTGCTCACTTTCATTCTTATTCTCACTTGGAGAAAACACTTAACCATTTTCTTTAGTTGCTCATGCCACATGTTTCCTCACCTCCTCTTCATCTTCTATGGTTGCTCATGGAGCATTTATGATGAGAGAAAAATTATATTGACACATTCCTACACCTCCACTCTCCATTGCTAGCAACCTTGGAGCGCCGGTTGCCTCGCTTGGCGAGGCTGAAGCTTGCGCTATTTCCCTCAGGTTGATCATCGTAGATGGAGGAAGACCGGCAACCAAACTCAATCCGCAACCACTGGGAGTTTGGGATGATAGTTGAAGACCCGAAGGACTTGGCTCATTCGGTATAACCATCTAACTTCTCTTTATATGTTTGCTAGTATAGGGTTTAGGGTAGATCCGGGCATCGGGTAATGGTAGCGCCAGTTTTGAAAAAATTTTGTTCCGCATTTGACCACGGTTGGATGGCCGGGGCACTACCATAACCCAACACAAACAACTACGTTGGTATAACAAACATATACTTGTACCAATTACCAGTTTTATTCTCTTTACTTATCTATTCCATTCTTTCTTTTGGGACTTACCGAGCGCTAGTTCGCTGACGACGTTCCCGTCTCTTCATTCTTTAGAATGTTCGTTAGGAGGACCCGACTCTCAGAAGACCAAGCCCAGCCAGGAGTAATTAGAGCAGATACCCGAGCAACACGACTGCTAGTTTACTTGTACATATTTACTTTTCAGTTCATATGCCACTGTTTAAGCATTGCTTACATCCTTATACTTTCCTTTTCAAACCATTTGTAATGTAAAGAATGAATGTTAATAAAAGTTATTGTTTATTTATATCTCTTGTTATTCTTGTGCTTTTATTTATATATTGCTTATTTACACTTAACGTGTTTACTTCTGAGTAAATACGTCTCGGCCTGTCACGTCTACTTCCCCGTACACTGGGAAGCGAGGCGTGACAATTTTGCACACACACATATGACACGTGATGCGTATGTTCTCATGGGCAGTATTGTTCGCTTGCGCACGCGTATATGACACATAGTGTGCATGTCCCTTCTAGATGGTTTTCTTCACTTGCACACACGCCTATGACACATGATGCGCATATCTCCAAGGACATTATTTTTCCCATGCGCACACGTGTTTGGTATGTGATGTGCATGTATGCATAGACTATTTTCTACCAAATGCACTAGGGTTAGGTGCGCATGATTAAACAGAAAAATTTGGCTTTCAAGAAGAAACAAAAGTTTCTGTTCATTGACTTTTTGGTGCATTTATGGTGCGCATCTATTTCTTTATGAAATGTTGTGGTTTTCATGAGGGATCAAAAATCAAAAGTAAAAGGTTCTAACTTTTACGTGTTGAAACATTTATTTTTATATTGTAAGGAGTTCTTTTCTTCAAGACTTGGATCTTAGGATCGATTTCTCATAAAAATCGAAACTTTTGTCATGAAGAGAGACCAGCCATAAGATCTTTTGATTATATACAATGAATCAATGGATTCAACAAAAAGCAAACGCTTTTACATGTAAAGATAAAGCTTTATTATCAACAGAGGGACATTTTCTCTCTTTCTTTCTTTTTTTTACCTTTTTGATGAAAGAAGATTGAAGAATATGAATTTTTTCTTGTTTGGAAGAGGTGCGCAACTTTTTAATGGCGGCTTCGTATAAAAGTCTGTGTCTTTATTTTTTGTGAAGGCGACTTCTATTTATAGGAGATAGAAAATTAGGGTTTGTTCCTAATTATTTGGATTGTTTTTTATTTCAATTGATTTTAAATCGATTTTAAATTGATTCATATCAATTTTGGAATTCTGCGCACCGTTAGATCAACTTAAAGTGCATGTGCACCGTTGGATCTTTATCCAAGGTTGATTTGATTTAATTTTGTTAAATTTGTTAATTAAAAGAAGATTTTTGTTCTAATAAAAAATTTAGACCTTTATAGCAAGATTTAACATAAGCGCATGCTTCATTGGATGCAGTTGTGCACGGCAAGTATGTGCGCATGTGTCGCGACCAATCTCATGCCTCAGTTTACAAATGCGCATGTATATTATTGCACATGTCATCAAAGTGACATTTTCGCCATGTGCGCACTTGATACATGCGCATGTATTCTTGTCTTCTTCATTCCTGGTGCACACTTTGATATGCTTGCACATTTAAATAGGTGTGAACAAATGAGGATGTATTACTGCTATTCAACGCTTTGGCCTCACCTTTACGCCTAAATTTTTGGCGGGAACAACCCCGTTTAACTGGGATGAAGAATGTCAAAAGGTGTTTGCAAATATGAAACAATATCTGCTCAAGCCTAATGTTTTATCCACCCTAATTTCTGGATGCCCGTTGATCCTCTATACGGCGGCATTAGAAAATTCCTTGAAGGCATTACTCGATCAAAATAATGATGAAAATAAGGAAAATGCCTTATATTACCTGAACCGGGTGTTAATAAGAGTAGAAAATAATTACTCCCCAATTAAGAAGCACTACCTCGCACTAGTGTTCGCTGTAATGAAATTTTGACATTATGCGACAACACATAAAATTCTGTTGATTTCCATAATAGACCCTCTCAAATACTTGATGACGAGAGCTGTTCTAACTGGAAGGCTTGCTAAATGGACATTGATTTTAATAGAATTTGAAATCATATACATGCCTCAAAAAGTAATCAAGGGCCAAGCAATAGCTGATTTCCAGGCGGCACATCCAATCGTAAACGACTCCCCGCTCAACTGCGAGCTCCCCGACGAACATGTCCTGAATATAATCGTTACCAAAGAAGACGACAATATAGAAGTAGATTGCTGGGAAATGTACTTCAATAGAGACTCTTCTATAAAGGTCGACAATAATGGCTTCCCAAAGTCCAAGCAAGGATTGGCCTAATCTTCGTCACTCCAGAAAGGGGATCCTGTGTTATTTCATGGCCTTGTCTGATTCAAGAACTAACGATGAAGCAGAATATGAAGCGCTTCTCTCCGGTCTCGAGATGGCCATAAACATGAAGATACAGAATGTCTTTATCTATGGGGATTTTTGGCTGGTGATCAACCAAGTCAATAGTGAATACAATATATACAAACTTGAACTCGTCAGATATGAAAAGAAGATTCAGGAATTGCTAAAGAAAATCCCTCTATTCGCGTTGGAAAATATTCCTCGAATGGAGAATAGGAAATCAGACGCTCTTGCAAAATTGGCAAAAGTGCTAGCCGATGAAAGCAACGACGAAATAAGAATAACGATCCAAAATCGAAAGATAATAGCACCGTTTGAATTCCCCGAAGTATCATCCGAAGACATACCCGCCTCATCATGGATAACAGCCGAACAAGAGGAAGATTGGCGTCAGATATTCGTTGACTACTTCAAATACAAGAATCTCCCTGAGGACAAGTCGCAAAGATGACAACTCATGAAAAGAGCATTGTCGTATGCATACGTCAGTGACACCCTATATCGAAGATCTTTTGACCAGCTATGACTAAGATGCCTTGGTCTTGGAGAATCCAGATTGGTTATAAGCGAAGTTCATGACGGCCTCTGTGATGCACACCAAGTTGGACCCAAAATGAAATTTAAAATAAAAAAATGAGCTATTACTTCCCCACTATGATAAAGGACTGCATGGATTACGCAAAAGATGTCATGCATGTCAAATATATGGTCACTTCATCCATCAACATCCAAACCCTCTACATCCAACTGTGGTATCATGGCCTTTTAAGATGTGGGGAACTGACATAATCGGGCCTATGGAACCGCTGTCATCCGGAGGACACGGATTCATCCTGGCCACCACCGACTACTTTTCCAAATGGGGTGAAGTTGAAGCACTTAAAGAAGTGAAGACAGAGAATATCTTTCACTTCTTTAAGCAAAACATGATATATCGCTTTGGTGTTCCACGGCGTATTATCTCTGACAACGGGTCGATGTACAAAATCTTCAAAATCAACCATTTTGTCAATCAACACAATATAGATTGGAGATATTTATCCATCTACAACCCACGCTCTAATGCTCTAGCCGAAATATTCAACAAAACCCTTACGAAGTTGTTAAAGACGATGGTCTCTAAAAACAAAAGAGACCGGCACAAGAGACTACCAGAAGTTTTATGGGCATACCGTACCACATATAGGGCGGTCACCAAAGCGGCCCCTTATTCGCTGGTGTTCGGCACCGAAGCCGTATCATCCCTGGAGATTGAAGTTCTTTCACTCCGTATCGATGTTCAACATGAGCTAACCTCTAAACAGAATGCCCAACTCCACCTCGACGAGCTGGATGCTTTAGACGAGACCCGCCTGATGGCGCAACATAATATGGATGTCTATAAGACGCTGATGTCACGAGCCTGTGCTAAAATGGCGCGACAACATTCATTCCGAAAGAATGAGTTAATGCTTGTCTTACGCCGATCCATTATCCTGAACCATGCTAAACGCGGGTGTTGGGGTCAAAAATTACACCCCGGTTGACCAAGTCAAAATCAAAGTCAACCCCAAGACAATTGGGCCCAAGCCCAGGCCAAGTGGGCCCATGCCCAAGTCAAGCCCGAACATGAAGCGGTCGGCCTCCCCCATGCCAAGAAGAAAATTATGTAATAAATAAGTTTGATGTAATTTTCATACATGAATGTAAAATAAATGGGCATAAAGCCAAATTTTTGTAAAGCCCTTGGCTTATGTACAAAAAAAAATGAGCACATGAGGTATGAGATGGGCAAAAATGCCATTTTGTAAAGCCCAAGTGGCTATATGTAAATTTGTAATTTTATATAAGGCAACATGATGATGAAATGAAAAGAATTTCTTTCCCTCAAAAGCTAGGGTTTTTGTGCCTCATTCTCCTTCCTCAAGGTTCTAAACCTTCTCCCTTTTTTTGAATTAAATCAAGCGTTTCACTCTTCTTTTTCCAAAAAGAAATAGTTTTTCACCACAAAACTCTTGAAGGGGAACGCAGATCTTCCATCAAATCTCCAAAAGGGGAGATTTTTAAATCTCACTCTCCTTTCTCCAAGATCCAGCCAATAGAGAGGAGGAGGAAGGAGACACATCCCCAAAAATTCCACTTTGGGAAGATTCAAGGCTCATGAGAAAACCCAGGGCTCAAGGGAGAATGTAACAACCATAAACTTTCTGTACAAAATTTTGTCCAAAATACAGAAAGGAACACCTGAGCCTGTGCACAAATTATAAATTTAATTTGCTTTTATACAGCAAGAAATAGCTTGTAGCTCATTGGTAAAGCCTTGCACTGCTGTGACGTAACCCCTGTGATCGAATCCCTCCAGCCACGTTATCTTTTTATTTTATTTTCTTTTAATCTTTTAGAAACCCAACAGTTTATACGTGCACTACATGTAAAATGAAGAGACATAGAATAATCAAACACGTGCACTGGAGTATACCAAACGACCCCGGCACGTGGCATAAACCCCAATCCCCTTCGCCGGGAATTGGCCGGCGAGATCTACACTCGAGACCGGCACCGTTGGGCCCCCCGTAGGGATGGTCTTCATTTTTCTACCCTGGCACCTTTTGGCTACCCCACTTCCCCCATATTATTTGATTTCTCTGCACAATTACAGAGGGATTAAAATCACCTCTTTAATCCTTTTTAAATGCATTATAATTCTCAAATTCATCACCCTTAAAACCCTAATTTTCCCTATAAATGCTACACCATATTTCACCCCTCCTCATTCAGAATTTCCTCACAAAAACTCTATAAAATTCTCAAGTCCATATAGTTGTGCAAGTGGAGTTAGCAAAGGGTAAGATTCCGATGACGTTTCGAAGAGATTCCGGCGACGAAACGACGCCCCGATGGTTTCATAGCCTTACCCTACCTCTCCTTTATCTTTGTAACTTGTAAGTCCCCTCTCCCCTCCTCTTTTGCTATTCTAAAACATCTTCTTTTTCAAACTCGTCGGAAGCGGAGTTATTCTAACTTCCGACTCTCTTTTCTTTAAAAATTCTATTTTTCTTAAACCATAAAATACCATATTCTTATATAATGTTTAACAAACATAAATAAACATATTAGAACAAGTTTCATCTCAAAATGATTCATGTTACAATCTTTATTTCATTTTTACATTACAATACCATCATGTTTACAAACGATATTGTTATCCACTTTTTAACCGTATTACGTTTAGATAACTCACGAGGTAATGACCTATCTCATCACAACACATATCTTTGACATAGCATGATGATCTTTAGAATTCTAGATTATGGGAAATACGCTTTTACGAATAAATACCCTAAAGAATTAAAAACCGTTTTCTTTTAAAAGAGTGTTAATCGATTCCTTGCAATTGTGCCTCTACAACCCATTTTGGGGAACTCCGATCGGGATGGTGCGGGTTATCGCACGTCCTAAGGCCTAGTAGAGCGAGATGCAGACCTCCGCAAGGAGTATTCGATCTCGATGGAATTTTTAATGCAATTTTTAAGAAAAATGAGATTTATACAAAATAAATAAAATTTATTTTTATTAAATATAAATATATATATATATATATATATATATATATATATATATGAATATTATCAAAAGATCTATTATACAAATATCCATGTTTTCTAAATCAAAAGAATCACAATTACATGAATGCACCATTTCAATACAATACAATTCTAATATTTCAATAAAATACCATATACAATGAAAATTAGGTTTTACTCACTAGAAATTTCACTTTTATAAAATATACATCTATGAAAACCCTAAGACGATAATTAAATACTTGAGGTGTATTTTGAAAATATATCAAAACTATTTTTACATAAAACCCCTTAAGTTATATTAATTTACAATAAGAACCCTAGTAAATATAGGTTTAAGCGGGACCAGTTCTCTTGAGCCTCAGAGAGCCGGAGAATGTGGGTGCTTGCCTATCTAAGATAGACAATATAACAAACGGTGTTATCAACACGGTAATTGTCTTGGAAAAAGACATAAATCCTGCCATCCATGTGCAGCAGTTACCGATAACATCAAAACTAATTCAGGACTTCAATTTCTTTTCAAAGTGTCTGACTCAAACCGAGTCTCAATTTAATCAATCTGACTTGAATATGATTCAAGTATAAACTACAATTTAACATGAATCAGTCTATTCAATCTATATCAATCTATATTGACCGAACCGAACCATGGATATACTCTGATTGCATGATTATCCATTTATATCCATTTTATTTACTGATATCATGGTTACGGCAAGTCTTCCATTTACTACAAAACAATACAACCAGTACAATCAATACAATAAATATTACGGGGTTTATAAAGGAGTAGACTGGCATAGAACATGTTAAAGGTGGCACGAGTGGTCACTAAAAGACGTTATACATCCATGCCGTTGTTCCGTGATATTTTCGAAGGAGCCTTGTACTACAGGTTACCAAAGTCCACGGTGTAAGTTGGACTCCTCTCGTATGCACTGGCATATTCTGTACCAAGTTACAAACACTACATTAACATAACAATCAAAAATTAAACTAGATATACTTTCTTTCTGTCTATTCTATCTCTACCCATCTTTGGGACTTGCCGAGCGATTGTTCGCTGACGACATTCCTATTTCTCTTCTTCTTTGGAATGTTGTCAGTGGGACCCGACTCTGAGGAGCTCGAGACCATCCAGGAGCACTTGGAGCAGTACACTGAAGACCCCGATCTATAGTTACTTGTACAAATTTTCATTTCAGTTCATGCCATTGTTTAGGCATTGCTTTCAATTCATGTACTTACATTTCCAGTTGTACCTGTAAAATAATGTTTAATAAATAAAGTTGTTGTTCAATTATATCTATTGCCATTTTTCTTGTGTACATTTACTTTATATTGCTTAGATACGCTTAGCGTATTTACTTCGAAGTAAATATGTAGCGGGTCTCGCCGCGTCCCCTCCCCGTACACCGGGAAGTGGGGCGTGACAGAGAAGAAAGGGGTCTCCTTTCATCATCTTCGAAAATATCTTAGGAGTTTAACTCCATAAAAAAATAATATATATATAATAATAATAATAAATCTTTCTTTTTGGGAGTACAACTCTCAGTGCAGGGGCTAAGCCTTTTTGTTCTCTTTTTCAGGAGTTTAACTCCAAAAGTCAATTAGGACTACAACTCCCAGTATAGGGGCTAAGCCACTTTTTCCCGCTGGCGCCCAGCACCCACATGCCAAGCACATGAGTTGCTGGCGCCCAGCGCCCGCATGCCAAACATGTGAGGCGCCGGCGCCCGGCGTCCGCGTGCTGGGCATGTGAGGCGCTGGCACCCACGCTTTCTTTGGACGTTATTTTCCCTCTTTTACACACACACACACACACACACACTGCACAACACTTTCCCCGTTAGAAAAAATTTCTAACGGGGTGCTGCCCCGCACCCCGTAAGGGAGCTGTTAACCCCTTGATCCCCAGCCCACTAACCGGGTAGCGGGACCCCCATAAACTCTGTGAGACCCCCGATATATCCAAAACCCCTTGAGACACATATACGCACACTGCACATTAAGTTTGCATGACCAGTTTGACCCGTCAATCGGAGGTTCTCTCACTCCAAAGGCGAGGAGTAATTAACGACAGCTTAGTCCGCAGCTGCCGGAGATTCGGATTCTCACAATCAATAAACCCCCGCCTACCCTAGGTAGGGGGAATCTGTAAGACGCCTGATAAGCGATACGTATTCCCATCTCAATGGGGTGACGAAAAACACCCTACAGATTCTGGCAAGCCCGGTGGGACCGTTTCTCTCCTCCCATATTTCGGGTTAAACGTTCATGCGAACTCAATCAGCATACATATCGATATTTATACTAAAATAATGCTCTTTCATGCAAGATTTCAAGTGATCAATACTCAACAATGTCTCCAAGGACAAGCTCAGCTCTCGACACACCTCCCATCTCCTACATGATGAAGATGGACGATGTTCCCCTCCGAAAGACGGCACACAGGAACTGCGAAGTCCTGGCGCTGAGATTCGGGGCAGATGCTAATTGGTTTTATCCGTCTACCTCTCCGAAGATGCCAAGTTGATTTATGGCACCGTGTATCGGAGGTTTAGACGGATGCGGCCGATGTAGCAGACTTCGTCAGATTCCCCCTCGCTTGAGGGGTTTTTGATTGTGGGGACGCTCTTCCCTACAGGCGCAAGCCCCTGCAGTTAATTACGCTACCGCATCGCGGTAACAACTTTCTCCTTCTCCAGAATTTCACTTCATGTTGTGTGTGTTTGTTTTGTTTGTGGTTGCCCGTGGATTGTATACGGAGAGTAAGTTATGCCGTCGCCCGTAGGACGTGGATTAGTCCAAATCCGTATTTACTTAGATTTGGATTTGGTGTTTTAGTTTAAGGATACGTTAGCCATATTGAGACTAAGATCGACTTAAACTTTTGTTAAGGATACGTTAGCCTAATCTCTAGACTAAGATCAACTTAACGGGATCGTTTAGATCCAGCAAAAGAGCAATTGGCTCTATTGTTTAGTTTAATGACGTTGCGGTCAATTTCCAGTTTAGGGACATAGTGGTCCATCATTCCCATTTGGGGACGAACATTAGTTTAAGGACATTTCGGTCCAACATTCCCATTTTGGGACGAATATTAGTTTAGGGACGTTTCGGTCCACGAGTTTAAGGACCCCGCAGTTAGTATTGATGTGTGGTTGTTGGGACCCGTCACCTCTCTGACGTCGTTGAATGATTACAACGATAGGGGTCAGAGGAGTTCAGAGATGTACCCTTGAACCGGACGTAAATTGATTTAAGGGGAGCAGCGGTGCTCAGTCAATTTAGTTTGAGGACTTACGGCCATGATTGGGCTAAGTCCAGTTGAAGAATGTTCAACATTTTTATTTGCACTTGGCCTATTAGGCCTTTACTAGGGCTCTGCCCCTTTTTAATAATGCACTGCATTTTTTTTGTTTTGCTTGGGCTCCGCCCTTTTATAAATGATGCAGAGCATCTATTTAGTTTGGGCTCTGCCCCTTTTAATGCATTGCATTTTGTTTTGGCCTGCTAGGTCTTTTTGATTTGGGCTTGGCCCTGCAGTGCATTTGTCAGGCGCTTTGCGCCAATCATTGAGCGCAAGCGCTTGTGGTGGTGACACGTGTCACGCAAGCGTAGTGCGCTGCGCCAGTGCGCTGTGCCAGTGCGCTGCGCCAGTGCGCTGCGCTTGCGCTGCTGACACGTGGCGCGCTCTGGTGAGTTGCGCCAATTTTGGAGAGTAAGGCTCTATCTTAAGAGCGCATAGCGTAAGTGGTTCAGGTGCTGACACGGGGCGCTCTCTTGTGGCTTGTGCCAACCCAAGAGCGCAACAATGCAAATTTTATAAGTGCAGGGCACTGTTTAATTTCTTGATCCAATTTAGATCAGAGAAAACAAGTTTTTCTTGTTTTTTTTCTTATTTTCAGAAAACCAGTGGTTCATAAAAAGTGCAAGGGACTTATTATTATTTGAAGATCATTGATCTTGTTCTTAGATCAATGATCTATTAGAAGAAATTCTTCTATTTTATGAAGGTTTTACCTTTTTTTTGAACTTTCTTCAGAATTCTCTCTGTTTTGAGGTTCTTAATCTCTCACAATGTTCCTTGATGCTTCTTTGACTTGGGGTCTAGGGGTCTTTATATAGTGCCCATAAATTTGTTAAGTTTATTAAAGAGATCCTTCTTTGAGTGATTTGGGGAATTTTCCCCACCGTTGAATCTTTGATCCAAAGGCTTCTGTTTTACAGAAGACAATCTTCTTGTTTTAACAAGAACAGAAAGATATTACTAGAATTTTAATTCTGTTTGGCGCAAACGTCCCAGCGCGTGACACGTATCACGCAACGCACAGCGCAGCGCAACTACGCTAGCGCAACTGCGCTGACACGTGGCGCGCAGCGCAGAGCGCAGCGCAACTGCGCTGCCACGTGGCGCGCAGCGCAGAGCGTAGATCATCTGAAGCGTTGCTTCATTTATTTTAATTTTAATTTTCATTTCAATTTCCAAAACAGAGCTTTGCTCTGATTGGGGGAAACAGAAGCGTTGCTTCGTTTCCCGTCTTGGAATTTGAACAGAGCTTTGCTCTGATTGGGGTAAACAAATGCCCCCCCACCGTTGCGCTTACGTGGTTTTCCAAACATGAGCGCAGCGGTGGCAGAATTCCAACCGCCGCGGTAACTCTTGGAAGTTGAAAGGGCATTTGATGCCTATAAATAGGACCTTTGGTCCCTTAGATGATTTTCATCTCTTCATAGGAATTTTATTCAAAGCCCTGCTCTTTTGTTTAAGCACTTTTAAAAGTTCTCCCTTGAGGTAAAAATTAATTTGGATTAAATTAAATCAATTTTAAGAGCCTCGCTCTCAATAGATCCCTGATCTAAAGAAGACCCATTTAGGGTTTCACTTAGCAGAGCTTTGCTCTAAAGGGGTCTAGAGAGGACTAAGGAGAACCCTATTAAGGTTCCATTAATAGAGCTCTGCTCCTTCCAAATCATATAGAAGAACTCTTAGGAGTTTTTCATTGATCTTAGAGTTTAAAGATGGCATTTTATTCCTTGGTGCAGTATATCGCTTTGCTTAATCAGTCTTTCTGATAATTTTGTTGATTCTCTTTCACAGAAACAATGGACGCCCACATGTACGATCTTGATGAAATCATCTCTTACGGAGACATCCGCCGACTCGGTCGTTCTCAAAATCGAGAGTTTACAAATGCGGAGTGTGCTGAAATCATGAGCCGCTTCGACGCATATAACGGTCAACTGCTTCCCCGACATTCCTCTCTCCTGAAGCTTATCGTGGGAGCCATTTGGGAAGCACTTCCCTTATTCTGTTCCGGTGTGCCGCTTGGGGCGTTGGATGCTGCTGAGGATAAGGTGCACTCGGTGTATCTGATGCACCTAATCTCAAAGAGACGGCGAGACAATCTTGCCGATCTCCTGCACCAGGCTTTCCAACAGTCCGCCATACTCGCTGCTTATTGGAGGGAGGAAGACATCAGGGGCGACCCCGACGCTTGTGCTCATGAAAGAAAGCACACTAGGATGGTCCGCGAGGCTTGGAAAGTCTTAGATAGAGTTACCTTTGAGTTCCTCAATCCATGCCCTGGGTCTGAGGTTATACCATTGTAGACATTTTAATAATTTTGTTATTTATTTCTTCATGATTGTAAGAACCCTTTTGGAACATGAGTGGACATTTTTATTTCAGCTTGTCTTATTCCTCGTTCTGAGTCTTTTGCACATGCATGAATGAGTGTGTCTCGAATGCTTGATCTAACGCCAATCAAATGTTCTTTCTGTCGCTTTCTTCCTTCTCTTATTATCAGCATGCTGTCTTGATAAACATAATTGGCAGATAACTTAGTTTTTTCCAAGAGATAGCGATGGCTTAGGCCGCAGGTTCAGATCTGCCGCCTAAGACTTTTCAACTCTATGAGCCTTGAGGGTCTCATAGAGACTTTTCTCCCTACGGATCGAGAGGATCTCATAGGTGTATTTTCTCCTTAGGAATCGTGAGGATTCCTAAGTGCATTTTCTCTTATAAGTCGTAAGGATCCTATAAGAGAATTTTCCCTCTTACGAGTCGAGAGGACCCGTAAGCGGTTGTTTCCCTCCTTGTCGAGATTCGACTTTGGAGAGTGAGACCCGTGAATAGTATGCAAGAGATCGTTTTAGACTGACTTGCAGGGTCTCATTGCTCAGGAAACAAGTTTTTTAATCCCTGCTGCCTGAGGCTTTATCTTGCAAGTTGAGACGAATCGGGAATTTCCCGCGGAGACACTGGTTTCTCTGCGAGCCGACGCGAATCAGGATGCTCTCATCAAGGACACTTGTTTCCATGAATTGAGGTATTTGCCAAGGACACTTGTTTCCCTGGGGTTGAAACGAACCGGGAATTTCTCGCGGAGACGCTGGTTTCTCTGCGAGCCGACACGAATCCGGATTTTCTTCGTCAAGGACACTTGTTTCCCTGAGTCGAAGGATTTTGCCGAAGACACTGGTTTCTTCGGGGTTGAGACGAACCGGGAATTTCCCGCGGAGACACTGGTTTCTCTGCGAGCCGACGTGAATCAGGATTTTCCTCGTCAAGGACACTTCTTTCCCTGAGTCGAAGTATTGCTCCGACGAGGAGGTCGTTGGCTGACTTGTTTCCGGGTCGGAGGTCATTGGCTGCCTTATTTCCGAGACGGAGGTCGTTGGCTGACTTGTTTCCGAGACGGAGGTCGTTGGCTGACTTGTTTCCGCGACGGAGGTCATTTGCTGACTTGTTTCCGAGACGGAGGTCATTGGCTGACTTGTTTCCGCGACGGAGGTCATTGGCTGACTTGTTTCCGAGACGGAGGTCATTGGCTGACTTGTTTCCGCGACGGAGGTCATTGGCTGACTTGTTTCCGAGACGGAGGTCGTTTGCTGACTTGTTTCCGAGACGGAGGTCCTTTGCTGACTTGTTTCCGCGACGGAGGTCATTGGCTGACTTGTTTCCGAGACGGAGGTCATTGGCTGACTTGTTTCCGAGACGGAGGTCATTGGCTGACTTGTTTCCGAGACGGAGGTCATTTGCTGACTTGTTTCCGAGACGGAGGTCGTTTGCTGACTTGTTTCCGCGACGGAGGTCGTTTGCTGACTTGTTTCCGAGACGGAGGTCATTGGCTGACTTATTTCCGCGACGGAGGTCATTTGCTGACTTGTTTCCGAGACGGAGGTCGTTTGCTGACCTGTTTCCGAGACGGAGGTCATTTGCTGACTTGTTTCCGAGACGGAGGTCGTTGGCTGACTCTAGGTTGTCTGTGAACTGTAGAGTCTTGGAACCGGGGGCTTTGCCGTGGCTCTGATTGGTGATGTTACGTCCGTGTCCTGCTGGAATGAAGAGGAACGTCGCTGTTGGTCTCCTGGCTGTAGATGTGGTCGTCGAGATCTGACTTCCCTTTGACACAGTCTGGTGGGGAAATGTAGTCCCCTTTCCCCCTTTTTTTTGTTTATGCCCATGGATTGTATACAGGGGTCACTATGGACTTACCTGCCGGGCAAAAGTTTCATTCTTTCCTTTTTTTTTATTTCTTTCTGCGATGCTCTATCATTTCAGCTTTTTACATCGCGAAAGTGGCGATTGCCCAATCATTTAGGCTATTTTTCGCGGTGCCCAATCATTTCGGCTGTTTATTTTTATTTTTACTCGCTGCTTTTTATTGCGAGTTGCCCAATTATTTCGGCTATTTTGTGCGCATACGTTTTTACTTGCTGCTCTTTTTTTTATTGCAAGTTGCCCCATCATTTCGGCTATTTCGTATGCATGCGCGGACTACTGGCTTTTCGCCGTGAGCATGAAATTAGACACCGATTTCGGCATCAGCACCGCTACAACTGGGATGTTGCCAGGAGCGAATCATCATTTGCCTCTGTCGATGTCGAACAAAGGTGGCTTAGCGAATAGGGTTAAGGTCCTGTCGACTAAGGCTTTTGACTTCATGAGCCGTAAGGGTCCCACAAAGGTATTTCTCCCTACAAGTCGTGAGGATCTTGTAGGTGTATTTTCTCCTTAGGAATCATGAGGATTCCTAAGTGTATGTTCCTCTGTAAGTCGTAAGGATCCTACAACAGGGTGTTCTCCTTGTAAATCGAGAGGACCTACAAGGGTTGTTCATCATACGTACATATCCCCAGTCACGGATGACACTTGGTTAGGAAAATGTTTATTCGCGCCCGTGGATTGTATACAAGGTCAGCATTGAGCCGCTTGTAGGGCAATATCGAAGGTTGTAGGAGTTGCTTAAGCACAGGTTTAGGTCTCTGTAACTTAAGACTTTCAAATCTTATGAGCCGTGAGGGTCCCATAAGAGAGTTCTCCTTACGAGTCATGAGGATCTCGTAAGTGTATTTTCTCCTTAGGAATCGTGGGGATCCCTAAGTGTGTTGCTTCCTTGTGAGTCGTAAGGATCTCACGCGGGTGGTCTCTCCTTACAAGGTCGAGAGGATCCTGTAAGTGTCCCTTAAGGAGGTTGCGCCCTTTCAGGTTTTCACAGACACTCGTCGGTAGTCCTGCTGTTTTTAACTCACGGAGCCCTTTTGGGTTTTCATCCGTGCCCATTTGCTTATGGACATACCGTTTTTTATTCTTTTTTTTACGAGGTCGCGCCCTTTCGGGTTTTCACGAACACTCGCCGGTAGTCCTGCTGTTTTACTCACGGAGCCCTTTCGGGTTTTCATCCGTGCCCTTTTTGCTTATGGACATACCGTTTTTATTATTATCATTTTTTTATTATATTCATATTTTTTTTCTTTTTTTTTATTCATCTCATCAGCCTAAGGATGCTGTGGTAGTAGTTTAAAGACGTTTCGGTCTTTCATTAGTTTAAGGACGTTTCGGTCCGCCATTAGTTTAAGGACGTTCGGTCCGTCATTAGTTTAAGGACGTTTCGGTCCGTCATCCAGTTTTAGGACGTAGTGGTCCATCGTTAGTTTAAGGACGTTTCGGTCCGTCATCCAGTTTTAGGACGTAGTGGTCCGTCATTAGTTTAAGGACGTTTCGATCTGAGGGGCTTTATCTATGAATGAGCACGATGCCCCCGCATATCCATCT